>OX376372.1:18095533-19295533 GCA_947369275.1 Nemotelus nigrinus | reverse complement strand
CCATATCAGAAATTCGGAATTAGCTTGTACAACGTAATGTCAAATACTGATAAGGAATTGTTTACGTCTTTTCCGGAATCCGGGTGTCTTCCTCGTATTCAGACAGTGGTTGTGATATTAATCGCATTTAAAGCAATATTCAAGCAATTAATAGTTTCGCATCAATTCAAGCTGCTATAAAATATGGTGCATAGATTAATGGCCTGCTCAGTTACTTTAATTATAGGTATTCTGTTAGTATATCTTGGCAAACATACATCGGCAGAAAGCAAAAATCAACCTAAGATCACACCAAAAATTTGTAAGCATTTACTAACTCTTTATAGATTAAATATATTGAGTATTCGCTAATCGTTTCAGACTCAAACATATTTGTCCGTCGTCGGGAGGAGCATAAGATGTTTGTCAAGCATTTAACCAATTCAAATTATGAGAAAACTTATAAAATGCTAGAGTTAGGCTTTGATAAAATATTGGAGGTAAGTTCATTTAAGCTATATCGGATGCTAGTCTAAATGTTTATAATCATATTGATTGCATTTATTCGCTCCGCAATGCATAAACTTGATTGAAAACGTTATTTTACTTCGCTTAGTACTCAGAAACATTAACTTAATTGCTTAGTCATGTGAATGCTCATAAATAGGTCAAAATATGTGTATTTCGAAAAAAATACGTGTTCAAATATCGACTAGTACCAACTATAATCGCTAATAATATTTATCCTACTTTCCAGCTAATCAACGACAACAACATGACTTTACACCAGTCCGGTTACAATCCAACGTCGGGATTCCCGACGGAAAGTCGTCTACAAGATTCTGTTGCTGTAATTGTTGAAAACATCTGCCTAGGCTGTGATTTAGTCCTGCACTTCCCTGAAATCTCATATCGAATTCTCAGAAAGCGTCCCAAGTGGAAACAAACGTTCGACTGGGGAACAAAGTTTCTGAATAACTATGCCCACATCCTAAGTGATCAGACTTACGAGGTAGTTGAACTATTTCGCCAGGAAGTGAATCTAACGAAACGATCAGATAATTTTGTAAATCCTTACTACACAAAATTACCAGTGTATGTGAGCAGTGGCGAGAAGAAAGAAAAGAAGAAACCACGAAAGAAGCTGAAACGGGGACCACAGCTGACGGGACGAGTTGAATTGTAAATGGCAACTAGTTTTCGATGGTTTTTTATTTATCATGTAACTTGTATAAATATGCAGAGCAATATAATTTTAAAATATTTGAAAAGCAATATAAAGTTGTGAGGTTGATTTTGTTTCTAGATTTTCAAACGAATTTTCTTCGAAAATGTTCAGTACTGGCACAAATTGGTATTTGTTATGCGTCTTGTCCGTCCATCAATCAATATACACTTTTTGCTACAGCTGGGGCAATCCAATCACCGCTATGATGAACTGCAAATTGAAACAACTATCAAATTCAGACAAATCGATTTATTTTATTATAAAATTATTGACTGACTTATCCTTTCTCTTATTATAAAACTTTAGTCTATTTACATTAATCAATTAGCATTTAAAATAAGAAAACGCATTATCCTTTTATCTTATCGAGTATCCGTATTGGGTGCAATTTTCTGTTGCAACAATTTCCCATACCCACCTCTGCCAGCATCATAATCTGTTCGATATTCGTCACGCACTTGGCCGCCTGATTTGCCACGGCCATACTGTCGGCCTTCAATGAAGCCAGCGTCCCAGTCAACGCGAATTAGCCTATCATCCAACCGAGTACCGTTCACGTACCTACGGGGTAGATTTTATTTAATATACGTGTAGGCGGCTGAACAAATAATTGAGAAGCAATTAGAAACGAGACCATATGTATCTGCGACGGTAATTTAAATCATTAAACATTATATAAAACTGTATTTTCTAAATATCGACGTCTTCTTAAACTAATACCAAATATTCTCTTAAACTACAAAATAATCCTATTACTACAACTCTAACCTCATTGCGTTTTCGGCGTCCAATCGCATATAGTATTCAACGAAGCAAAACCCGCACGGTGTCTTTTTATACTTATCCAAACCCATCACAATGCGTCGCACATCGCCGCATCTTGAAAATAATTCATGAATTTGCTCTTCTGTTGTATAAAATGATAAGTTGCCAATATATAGGGTCGCTGATAGTTTCAATAGCTTTTCCTGTTCGACACGAGATCCCTGCGAGCAGAAAAGTTAAGAATTGGTTGTTTTAGCACCTGCGTATATCATTATTTTATGAGGTACCTACTTTAAAGTGTTGATCTCGATAGGAACTTAATTCTAGTGATGAATTTGACATTTTCTAGGTCTTAGTTTAGCGAAAATTAAGTGCTTCGCGGCACTTGGAGTGTTTATAGTCGAGCCAAACTGACAGTTTCCACGACTTCGGTGCAAACTGCAATGCTGTGAAGTTAGTTGGGAGTAGACACTTCGAGGTCACGCAGTTTGTGGTACAGTACTGTTGGAATTTTTTTTTAAATAATAACCGGCCTTTTTCTTGGCGCACTTCAGTTCGAGTTTTTAAAAGGTGGAGATGAATATGAGAAGATGAAAATAATGTTGAGATCATTTTAATCATTTACAGTGCTGTATACTGTCTGCCAGATCATATTTGTTTACTTAGATCTTACTGGCGGACATAATTTTTGTCATATTTTATTTAGTTTATTTCAACGTGTATTATGAGCTAATGAATTATATAAGGATTTAAGTGAAGACAGGAGGTCTGTTCGCGTACCTGAATCTATTATAACATATTAAAATAGATTCGCAGAAACTTGTTTTTGTTCTCTTGCTGCAAGCCAAATTTTGCAGCAAAAAGAAGCCAGCTGTAAAAATCTGTTGCTGCTGCAGTACGCGAACAGACGTAGGGTTTATGATAAATATATAAATTTTAAGGCACGAAAATTCGTTCATCGCTCTCGTCGAAATTCACTCAAAGCTTCAGACAGCTGAGAATTTCTGGTAGAAAATTGGAAGTAACGGAAAGAAAAATATATCTTTTTCATACTATGCCTATTTCATTACCACCACTTTTGCCTGAACTAACGAGAGCATTCTTATGGTCTATAGTATCGAATTATTTCTCGACTCTAGAATAGTCGAGAAATGTATGTAAATCCCAGTAAGATTGTGAAAAATCCCACTTAGAATCCACAGTACACTGGCAGCCCTAATTACTTTTATCAGGATCCACTCCCGCCCCATGAAGCGACAGCTACAAGGTCGTCTGTTCTTTGCTTTTGCGAACGTGTTTTGTGTTTTCTTCTCCCTTTTTCTTTTACCGGCGCCATCTATCTACGCCACTCAGTCATTAGACTTGTCAAAAATCACGTTCGCGTACGAATGTCATCTTGTTATTTAACAGGCACGCAGCAAGGGGTAATCGTTTGAGTAGTGCAGAAATACCACGGCCCGGCGATTTCTATCAATTAGGCAAAAAATAATCACGAGGCAATACTCGACAATCATCTCCTGCTCTTTATATTCCACCGTCGTCATTACAGCGCTGCCTCACTCTCGTCTCGAGAGTTCGTGAATAAAAAATCAGCAACACAACCCGACAGGTTTCCTATAGTTACTGTGTTGCACCCTCCGTGTTTCTTCTGCCATCATGCAGCCATTAGCTTGTTCGACAGTGCTCGCAGCAGTCGCACGTAATTCGCTACGCCGACTATCAGCCCCATCCAGTTGCAGGTGTATCTCGACAACAGGAGCCATGTCACAGATCAAGGCGAGTATTTATTTAGTTCTTTGGAATTGTCTCATCGATTGAATAATGCATGGCGAATACAACAAATGAAATTATATAATGTGTTTGATGGCTACAATTGTGTTTTTTGCGCTAATGCGAATGTGGATTTTTTTCTGTTCACAGGTCGGAGATAAATTGCCCAGTGCGGAACTATTCGAGGACTCGCCGGCTAATAAAATCAATGTGGAGGATTTAGTGTGCAACAAGAAAGTGATAATCTTTGGAGTTCCCGGTGCGTTTACCCCGGGCTGCTCAAAGGTAAGTATTTTCCGCACGAATTGAGTTCCCCGTTCATGACACACGCATGTTTCTTGTTCAGCTGTCAGCTACATATCCTGTCCGAATGTTATATTTATTTCATTTAATTGACCCTGAGGAAAAGAAACTTGAGGGTTCCTCTTGGTCCTGACACTCAGGCTGTAGTATGAAATCCTTTCGGAGATGTTTGTTTTGCTGTTGTTATGGTTAAATGGTTCTTTCATTAAAAACTCATTTTTTTCCTAATGTTTTTTGCGTGCATATTCATTAGTATTCATACGGAGTATTACAAGAGGCCTGAACGGGTTCCGTGTTTTAGTGCTAATTAGAATTTGTCCTTGGTATTCGTAACGGAGTTTTTTACTTTGTTTTTAAAGCTATAACCGGAAATTGTATAAAACCGCAGTTATAGACGTGTGGAAAATTCGCTTACTCATTGCAGTGAGTATGCTACGTAATTGACCAAGGTCCGTGAGATAAGTACTTGCAATCTTCATTGAATTGTCTGCAATACTTATCGGAAATTACCGTTTATCTATTTTAAAATACATTTTCACTTCCTTGTAATTGAGCATATCAACTATTAGATAGCAACTACTGCTACTTTTCCATTTTATCAAATATTCATCGCTTTCCATATCTTCTCTGTGCATTTGCATATATTTCCCATTTATGTAGATCATGCTGTGTACGAGCACCTGTGCAAAATACACGATGTAAGGCATCGAATCAAATATTAACTGAAACGATTAGGATTTCAACCACGTCAGCATTAGGATACAAAATCGATAGGAATTTTCCGGAAGGATCATATATAATAATATTTACGTGGAAAGAAAGTATTTGTCGCGATTGCCTTGGTTGCAATGGATAAGCCCTTGAATTTCGTTTGCATGTTAGAAATAATAAAATGCTTGCCGAATCGGAAACTCAACCAGCTGTCAAGCTGATACAGTTGTTAAAAATGGGATGCATTAAATTATAATGATAAGATTGGCACGTCGGATTTTTCGAATTTATGCTAAGGAAGGTTAAATTACTTTTCTTAAAAAAATCAATATTTGTGGTCCCATCTAATATCTATGGGAAAAGATTAGTATTTCTAGAAACTTTTTGAGACAGTAAACTTCAGGCAAGTCACAAACCAGCTAACTTACCAGATTTTGTTGCAATTCGGGCGCCAAACTGCTATGCAATAATGTTCCCATTTTGTGACAATTCTGCCACTCTTTGTCGTAATTGTGTGATCACTTTTACCCGCAGCAATTATAGAACAATGCACTAGACTGTGACTTTGATTCGAGCCTAATCCGCGGATGTAACGCAATGCGCACTCGAAAAAACCATACCAGCAAAATAGCTGAATCTAATGCTATTGCTTAATCTCCAGGACCATTGTATTGTCTTTCAAGCGGAGGTGGTGGCTGCAACCAAATATTCGGAGCTAATATTGGTATTTTTATAAGCCAAGCGGCTATAGATTCCCTTGGTGGGCCTTGTACAATGCTCAGATTTGCTGCTGAGTGCCGTGTATCTCTTAAGGAGATGTCGAGACATTTGGCAGGTCAATTGATTTGGGTACCAGGACATAAAGTTGTTCGGGGCAACTGTTTAGCCGACGAACTAGCAAGTCTTACCTTATTGCTGCCGGTTGCTGCTGCGCTAGACCTAAGGTTGTCGGCTTTGGTCCGTAATTGATGCTTAAGCTTTGCTTCTAGTTTTTGCTTCAGTTTGAATAAAATATAAATGCAGAAATTTCGTTTTCACGAGGATTGCGTGTAGCCGCTATATTTAAGTACGAATCGTACCGTAACGGGTAAATAAGGCTAGGTGCTCCCAAAGTGAATTCAGAGATACTACGAATCTGGGGACTTGGATGGAAGTGGCATTTTGCTAAGAATTTCCCACCAAGTTCTAGTATATTTTTCTGTATTGGAAGAATATTTATTCCATCATATAGGTTCGGTAGTAAAGAGGGTTGCCGGGTACGCGGCTATCATTAGGCCGCCAGTTTGGGCCCATTTGCCACCCTCCGCTGGCTTGTTAGAGCTGCCAATTGACGGCTTCGCTAAAATGAATGACGTGACTAGCGACCTCTGCTAACTCTTGAAAGTGGTAAGAACCAAAAATCTTAAAGCGTTTATTATTTAGGAATCGGACAATCGCAGAGAGTGTGCTTGATGGTTTCCTCTTCCATCTCACACCTCTTGCATAAATTGCTGGATGTCAGTCCCATTTTGTTTGCATGAGATGCGGTAAGCCAGTGCCATGTGGGCAAGCTGACCGTCGCTCTCAAGCAGTTTCTGCTGAGCCTGAGCAGTATCTTGCTTTTGCTTAGATCAGGTGATGGTCATAATGTCCTGGCCACCCTGCAGTCCATCCTGTTTTCCCATCCGGACTTTAGTTTGGCCTATATGGCGGCATCTAGTTTACTTGTGGTGTCAGCGATTGACCGTGGTACAAAGAAGCAGATCGCCAATTCATTGACTTTTTCGTTTCGTTTGACCCCACTATGCCCTGGCACCCACATTATCCGGATAGAAACTTGCCTTGCCTTTTCATTGAGAGCCACTCTGCAAGCGTTAACAGTTTTTGAAGAATATCTGTAAGACACAAGAGTGAGTCGACGCAAATCGTCGTTGATTTGGTTGATGTTCCGCTAATGGACTCAACTGCCATGCGTATAGCATATATTTCAGACTGAAAAACTGCGTCTGAGAATCTGCACCACAGTCTGACCATGTTCTGACAGTCTACACCACAGGTTAAGGCTCAAATCCGTAGAAAACACGTCTGAGCCAACTACTGTGTCCGTCTTTGACCCGTCCGTGTTAATCCAGACGCCACCATAGGCGGTAGCTCCCGTTTTCTTCCAATCTGTTCTTGTGGGTATCTTGACCTGGAAATCCCTGCCAAGATGTATTATTTTGCTCATGTGGTCAGTGTCTTCTGCAACGAGCCCAAATCTTTTGCGGCATTCTGTAAGTATTCTGTATACTTATCTTTCATGCAGAAGCCAAAAGCACCATGCTCAGTAACTTAATGTTTATTAACTTTTACTCCACCTGCTCTAATTTTGGTGAACATATTATACCCCCGGTAACTGGCAATCCCCTGCTGGCAATCCCCTGGTTGGTGCATCTCGTTGCACTTGATGCAGCGATACTTTCTCTCGCAGTTTGTGGAAACATACCTGCACGATTGGCATCTGAAGCATTGTGCAGTGGCTCGAGATGCACTTTCTGGTTGAGGATGTTTCTGATTTGCGATAACTGCTAAAGTTTGCCGTCTGCTGGTAGATTTAATAGAACATGTTGAGCTTAAATCGTCATTGTTTCAAATCGCTGAATTTTAATCCAGTTCATGCCTTAAAGTGCCATCTCCGCATCTAAAAATAAATAAATTTCATATCTTATGTCCATATCTGTACTATGCGAGCACTGTTTCTAAATGACAACTTAAACAAATTTATCTGATTTTCCTTGTTGAGGTATTGTAAATCTTTGAATTTTAACCCTCTTAATTAATCTCTCAGATTGATATAAATCTCCCTAAACAATATGATTGCATATATAATAATGATTGCATATATAATATTGATCATAATTTATCAAAATTTATCATAATACATTGCAAAAAAAAAACATCAAATTCTTTTCAGACCCATTTGCCAGGCTACGTTCAGAATGCCGAAGAACTGAAAAAATCAATGGGTATCGATGAAATCGCTTGTGTGTCTGTCAACGATCCATTCGTAATGTCAGCCTGGGGCAAGGAACACAAGGCAACTGGAAAAGTTCGTATGCTAGCCGATCCTGCTGCGAAGTTTGCTAAAGCATTGGATTTAACTGTTGATCTACCGCCATTGGGAGGAGTTCGTTCAAAACGCTTTTCAATGCTAGTCGAAAACGGCGAAATCAAGGAATTGAATGTCGAGCCAGATGGTACTGGTTTGAGCTGCTCACTTGCCGATAAATTCAAGAAGTAAAATAAAAACACGCGTTCGTTATTATATTATTAGTTACGGTGCATACTCAAATACTATATTTAGAACTCAATCGAAATACGATAAAAAAAAACAAAATCAATCTATATTAGAAGCACAGCTGCTAAAAATCTTTGAGAGATAATTTTATTTTAATGAAGCATCTAATATTATCATTAGCGTAGAAAGAAACTTAAACACTGAATAAGAAGTTAAATACAGCCTGAAACGGAAGAAATCGTTTACAATCATAAGCACTTAGTGTTATCTAAAAAGACGCCTTTTGTAGTTGTAATCAAACTAAATATTGATTGTATCATGTTGTTTCTAATAGATGTATATGTTTCTTACTATCTGAAATGAACTCAATTTGAAATAAAATTTATGAACACTTATGAAACTGTTTTATTCATTCGATTTTTGCATAAAATATTTAATTGTCGTTTTGCTCGTTGCGCGCGACTCTTCTAAACGAATATTTTTCAATGAAACACCTAATTCTATCCTGTTAAATAATTGCAAACCAACCTGATTTCTGAAACTGTTTTCTATTTCGCATTTAATTTTTTTATAAATTCTATATTATAATAACTGTAAACAGGCTTGATTACAAAAAAATACTGAAGAGTGAAAAATGCTTTGATGTATTCTATCTCGTCTTAGATTTTTCGGCGTAAATTTGTATCCCAACAGATTGAGCTGCAGTAAGAGGGAGTATTGAAATTTTCGCTTTTTCTGTAAAGTCTACTTCTGTTTCTTGCAGCCATGGAAAGTCCTGGAATCGAAACATTTTTTTCTTAGCAAATATGTCCTCAAGTATAAGCAAGATCTACTATTCAGTTATTAAGAAAATTATGCTTTGCTTTAGAACGCAATGCATGGTTTGAAAATTCTACGGTATTTACGAACTTCTACTTATCTTTTAGTTTTACTCACCTGCAACGATGGATTGTGACTCATTTTCACAAATGCCGATTGTGTTGTATGCAGTTGTACCTTAAACTTGACATCAGTTGGTAATTTGCCTAAAGTTGCAACACGTTCTGAAAACTGTAACAATGATCGTCGAATGTCTTCTTCGAATTTAATCAAATATTCATCTTTCGCGTCCTTATTCTCATATAAAAGTGGATTTTTGTCATCAACTTCAACAATGTACGTTTCATAAATTTTATTTAAGTCCTTATATAGGATGATTTCGACTTTATACAATTCATTGTTGGATTTCAATTCTTTAGCCGATTGTAAGACTTTTAATATATAATCGTTTAGAGGTGGAAATATTGAAACAAATATTGGTGAATTGTAGATTTTACGTTTTCGAAATATTTTTTTCGGATAAACATTGCGCGCATAAAGTATGGTGTAGATATAAATTTCGAGAATTTCGATGAAAATATCTGTAACTGAAGAGAAATTCGCCGTGATATATTGATTTTATGTTTGGGAAATTTGGTAAATAGAGAGCAAACTTATAGCCATATTTGAAGGAAATTTTATTTTCTTTTTGATGCAGGAGTCAATAGATAAGTCAAAAATGTTTGTTCGTATTCCTTGCATTGATATAATGTTAAGTTGCCTGGTCTAAAGACGTCTTCAAGTGGATTTGATGTATCTTCATCTTCTGTAGTTTTGGCTATTAGAAAGACTTTATAACAGTACTATTTTCATCGCTCCGCCTCGGACGTGAATCGCGCTTGTGTTCACAGATGCGATGCCAGGTGGGTTGGATAAATCTGGTCTAGATTGAAGCAGTCTTTTGGTTCGAATGAAATTTATGATGAAAATCAGCCTACATTGCAAATTCAATATAGCGTTATCACGACGTATCGCATGGAAGAGTCATCAAACTCAGAGCAATCCCGTCACATAAAATTCTTATTATGACTATCAGAAGCAACATTAGAATGATCTGTGTCAGGAAAAAATGCAGCAAAATGGATCAACGACGCTTTTCACACAAGAACTGCAGAAAATAGCCGTAAGAGCACCAATGAAAAGTGCTCAGGTGCTTTGATATGATGGCAGTTCTAAAATATAGAGTTAACAAATCAGATTCACGTACAGGCTGAATCAATGATACAAAAGAAGAGTAGAATTTACATGCAGGAAAGTCTAAATCGATCAAGAAAAGCCTTTAGTTATTGTTAGATTGACTGAGCAAGAGCGAGAAGAAGATGAAACGCAAAGAAGATGAAACACTACATTAGTTGGATCCACTGTCATTTATCCAAGCATAAATTGGCAATTTTGGCACTCAATGAAGCTAAGGCCCATTCTGACAACGATATTAATCAGTATCACCAATCTGACTATCGCTTTTTCCCCAAAAGGGGATCGCAATTTACGTTCGTGATCATATGCCTATATTATATAGGAAGCCAGAAAGGAAGCAAAGGCTTCTGGTCACTTGTTAAAAGAATCAAGCACGACTTCTCTGGTTCTTCCGCGCCACCCCTTCTTCATGGTGGGAACGTATTTACTAAGCCACTGGAAAAAGCTACCCTCTTTGCTGAGATTTTTGCTACTAGCTTCTACTTGGCAACTTCATCGCTGCATCCACCTAGCTCTCCGATGAGCGCGCTAAGCTTGATGTTTCCAAATCTGCCGTAACTGGCAGTATTTCGCCCTTTGCACCAAGTGCTGCGTCGCCGCCTTAGCTAAACCATTGAGCAAACTTTTTTTTACTTGTAGTAATTAACTGGAATACTCCATTACGCATGGAAACTTGCCCATATTCAGCCTATACTTAAAACGGAGGAAGCCTGTGGCCGACCAATTGCTACTCATTTTGACTGACTTAAGGTTTACAACCGCCAATATGTTTTCTGTTCTACGCGCTCTACAGGGGACCTAAATCTAACATGTAGAACCACTGGCCCCATAACTTTGGTGAAACAATTGTAGTTTTTCTTGATATTTCGAAGGCTTTGACAGAGCCTTGCACCCAGGTCTATTAGGAAAAATTCGTCTATTTAGTATTTGCCCCTTCCTTGTTAACTAGATTGACATTTTCCTCGTAGATTGTTCCATCCCAACTGTTTTGGATGGACTCTAATCCTGTGTCCACACTACCAATGACGGGGTACCGTAAGGTCCTGTTCTCTCATCAACTCTCTTCCTTTTATTTATAAATGACCTCCTCTCCCTCACTTTCATTCCAATTCATAGATTTGTCGACGACGAAACCTTCGACTTCGCATACTTTTCTCACAAAGTGACGGACTCGCCCGGGAACCCAGATTCAATTAGCAAAGATCGCATGTTTACCTCGTTAAACTGGAACCTATTAAGAATTACCGCCAATGCTATCTTCTTTCACTCAAGCTTTACCCTCCTCCTGCTAGCCACACTATTTTCGAAGGTGGTATTTTTGAATCATTCTCGCTAAACCTATTAGGTTTTTTTAACATCTCCAGCAAACTTAACTGGACCGGCCACATTTTTGAAATAAATGGAATAAATGCCTGGGTTTCTTTAAGAGAGGTAAGGAAAACTTCACTCCATTAGACATAGCGCATATCTACAAAACTTTTGTGAGACTAATTATAACTTCCTTGACTAACTAACTTGAGTATAGCTCCCATATATGGGCTGGCGTGGGCCGCACTGCTTTAGTAGAACTAAAGTCCAACGCAAAGCTTTCAAGTTTATTGACGATGAAACCATTACTTCACGTATTGAATCCCTTGAGCATAGCCGGTCATCACGTTTAATGCGATTGCGGAACAGACTACCATCTGCTGTTTTCCCCACCGCCGACATTAAGCCACATTGTTTAAGCGAAACATGCACAGCTATCTCCTGAAACCTCAACCCCTCCTCCATCTCTTTCCTTAACTTTCCTTTCGCTAAGATTGTGCTTTAGCATAATAGAGCATTCTCTAAGTATTGGTATCATTATAGGATAAAAAACCAGTGGTAGCAGGGAACACAATGTAACATGGGACGATGTTGAGGTGATCAAAGAAGTACAACAGTTCTGTAAACTTGATTCATGCAAGAGCCTTAACATTTGAAAAACCATTTAGTAATTAATTTATTTATATTGGATAAAACTAGAAAGTACAGGTTGTAAAATAAAAACTATAAATTAATTGTAATAAGCTCTGAAAATTCCTATTTCCATACAGAATGTGAATAGAAGATCAAGGTCGACTAGGATATATACAGATAGCCATTGAGGAAGAGTGCAGACTACCTCGAAATTTCTATGTTTATCGAGATATTCGCACACAGTGGCCCACAGCGAAGTGGTGCAGCCACATTTTATATTTAAACACGTAAATATTCAAAATCTGGAAAATTTATTTAGAAAATAAACTAATCAATCTTTACAATTAGAATGAAATTAGAATGATTATGATTGAACTGACAAAATCAATAATAAAGCATGTGTTTTTTTCAAGTCAATAAAAAGTTACATTCTAAATGATGCATTGTGATTTACCGTTTTCAGAAAGAAAACCAGATCAAAAGATTATAAGTTGAGGTTATCTACTACTTATTGTTAAGATCCAGTTAAGAGCATTCATTAAGAGTAACCTTATGTCAAAATATTTACCAATAGGTCGTCGTACTTCCATTGAAAAACCTCAACTTTTAATTGACCATTTCAAAGATGAAAAGAAAAATAGCAGAAACTTTAAGTTAGAAACTTTAAGTTTTACTACTTTACGTGCGTCAAATCTGAGTAAAGAAGAGGAACAAATTCAGACAAGACGTGTCGACATGAAATCAATCGAAGAGTGTTAAAAGGCTAATTTCCAAGGCCGGCCTGTCCATAAGAAGCCATTGAAATATTTGCATCTTTCATTATAACTAGAAGCTTTGAGGTTCGAGAGTCTTGACAGACTGTAGTAGGCATTGTTGAATTTGAGCATCTACTTGCGTATATCTTCTTGAATATTGTTGCTACAATTGACTCAAGGTTTGCACTGCTTCAAATTTATGCTCCACTACCCTGCTGGTTTGATCAACTCTAAGTGTTTTCTCTGCAGATACTGCTACCATGTAGTTCGTTTTTCCTTCATTTATGTGCTGCCCCCAATTTTCGTATCGTCTCGTCGATTTGGATGAAGGATTTTTGTACACCTAGTTCAGATCTTCCAATTATATCGTTATCACCTGCATAAGCTAGTATCTGGCTGGAGTTGGTGACGATAGTCTCTCTCGTTGACGCGTCAGAGTCTTGGATTGCTTTCTCCAACGCCAGGTTGAAGAGGAAGCAGACCAGACCATATTCGTATGCTTACTTTGCTACGTAAGAGAAGAGGGTACTTGCTAGCTTAGCTTTACAAAAAGTAAAAACTATTTGATCAAATTATTATAATAAAGATTTAATTCATATTAAAAGCTTCTAAATAAGCATATATTAAGGTAAGTATGAACTAAATTCTTAGATAGGAATATTCAATTAAATTTCATTATTCATTCCGCATTCACATTCCAAACAGGCAAGCCACGGTACACAAAATACACTCGATCGTGATAAGTATGAGCATTCTGCCTTAATTTACATAGAATTAACGACAACCGCGGCTCATAAGATTTCTTATGACTAACATAAGACTCTTCCACAACGACTTTTCCCTCTTTCGCCCACATAGGTTTATCTACATATCGCCAATGCGTTTTCTGCTTCGTTGGAATCCATTGGCTCAGGATGTCTGTTGTCATTAAATCCATCTTACGATCGAATGCCATCAAAATTGCTCCAACAACAGCTGGACACTGTGTCGCAAAATAGAACAAATGTGATCCCATCATTTCGCCATGTAGCCCTTCTGACTTCAATCGAACTGAGTCACATCCGAGTAAGAACACAACCGAATTCGAGTGCAGATTTGTTATCTTATGACCATTAAAAAACTGCAATCCGGATCCATGCCCTGAATAAATGAACACATCGGAGTCTCTCAAATATTGAATCATTGTTTCCGCATTGGGTGCTTTCCGATCAACGACACAATCCATTTTCGGTTCCCAGAATGTTATAAATGCCGAGATTCGGCGTTCCATATCATTGAGAGTTTTATCCGGATTTAAAATCCATTTGCTGCTATTAGCGGATATTTTCAAGTAACCGTTTTCTATTTTGCTGGAATACTTATCATACATAGTCTGTAGTATGTGGAATGAACTTATTCTGCATATTTCCTGTTTTTCATTCATTGTTTCCCAAAAGAAATGATCTAGTAGTTCGTCGACTATTAAAACACACGGCGAACATTTGAAAGGAGTTGACAATTGTTTTAGTTTAGTTAAAAATTTCTTAATTCGACCGGAAATTTTACTGTCGCTACTGATTTCCAAGGCTGCAGTGTTCATATCATTCTTCGATAGAAGGTATGCATGGCAAGCCAGAGTACTTAAAATTATATATTGCCTTGTATCCAACATATTTTCGACTGAGAACTTTTTCACGTTTTCAAAGATTGATTGCTCTTCCGGTTGAAATGATCGATCTGCGGGTCCAGCAAAGAAACACCGCCAAGGTCCAATTAGCATTCGAAGTTTTTCGATTGCTTCCTTTATGTCCGTTTCAATACTCGCCAGATTGACATTGTACTTTAATTTGTTTTTCTTCGGATCATCATCGTTTCCCAGCATACTCATTCCAGATTTGAGTTTGACAGATATTTGGTATAATTGTTCATATATATTTGTTTCGCCACTTTCCATATTTATCTGAAAACAAATGGGATCCGAGTACAGTTCGCTCTGTGAATTTTTCAGTACTGTTAAATAGATTGGGGTTTCTGCGGTTATTACTTCCATTTTTAAAGAAGCTGTTGCGTTTGGATTGTAAGCTTTACATAGCTGTATCACAGTCCATTCCTTTGGCAGTGACATACAGAAATCTTGAATTGATTTTATGCCTTTTTGAGGATCAGTTTCGGCTTTTGGCTTTGTTTCTTGTTTTAGATTTTCAGGCTTGGAAGACTTAGATAATGTATGCGCATATTCCAGCAATGGATTACTCGGAATTACTGTATTATCATTTTTAGAAGCTATTTTGTAAGGTACGCCTGCTGGGTCAGATGTATAGTTCAGCAAGTATTTCCAACGGTATCCCAGGCATAATGTTTCAGTTTGATAGAAAACAGAATTATGAACATTTCCAGATTCGAATTCGACAGCGGCCTGATGAAGGTAAATGTTTCGAACGTATGGACTATTTAGATTTCCGCTGAGATTTCTAAGCAATTGAGTTGAGTCTAGTTTCTTCGGCGATTCCATAGTTTTGGGTCGGTATCTGAAACAAATACGATTGAGCCCTCTTATTAGTGGAAATTAAGATATTTTGAATGCATAGAAAATTTTGAAGAGGTTGTAAAACAATGTACAGGACTGCTGAGCGAGACGCGCCATAATAATAATCTTATGTAGAATGGAAAGCGCTGAACCAAGAATCTTGTATTATTCAAGTATTATTCATTGTAGTATTCAAGCAGATTAATAAGAGTGAGATCTGTCTTAACATCAGAATACATGGAGAGGAGATACAAAGAGTGGCTATATCTAAATACTTAGGACTAATTATTGATGATAGATTATCTTGGTCCCCTCACATAAGTATTGTTAAATCTGGGTTAGACTATTCAGAATGAAATATTACTTGGATTTAGAGCTAAAAAAATATGATATACAAATCTTTTGTGCTGCCTAAAATTACCTATGGTATTTTGAATTGGAGTCAAACTTCAGAGATGAATATTGATTCAATTCATAGAATACTCAATAGGATAGTTAAGGCAGTGCATGGACTTGATAGACTGACTCTAATTGATATACTATACAGGCAAACGGATAAATTCAATCTAAGGGATATTATATTTATGGAAAAAGCTAAGATAATATATAAAATACTCAATAACAATATAAAATCTTCGATATGTCCAATAAGACACGGTGATTGTCACAGCTATCACACAAGATTTAAAGATGATCTCAGGCTTGATATCGCTAGAACGAATAGAAAACATACAGATCCTATTAGATTAGCTATGGAAATCTTTAACAATTTATCTAACTCTTTGACGAATGCTAGGTCTTTTCCCGTCTTTAAAAGGCTGCTGAAGAATCATATTAGAACCATGTAAAGTAAATTACGTACTATTTACTACTTATTTTTACTGATTGCTGATTTTCTTTTTTTATGCATCCCTCATACCATCACTCTGTCTGGGAAGCACTTTCTCTCGTTTTGTTTTCTTCTTGAAAATCCTTTAATTAATTTTTATTTATATTATGAAAGAGCTTCTTCTTCTTATTTGCATGCTTTTTATTTTTCACCTTTTCCACTAACTTCCCATCAACTAACTCTATCTTACTTTCTTTATTCTCCAGTTATCCTATTTATGTTTTCTTTTTAATTATTATATAATTTAATTTCAAATTAAATGTGTCGAGAGTGTGGTTTGGGATTCCTTTCCTATCCTATTCCCTTTCGGGGGATGATGATAATTTTAATTGCTTGTTTCTTGACTAAGCGGCTTACTGCTGCTAGGAAGAAGAGGCTCTGCAATGAAGCTGACCCCATTCTGTTATTGTTGTTAGTGAAAACCTCCATAAGGTTTTCTGCGAACGATAAAGGAATATTTGAGATTTTTACTAACAAAAAACATCATTCGCTGACCAGGAAAGTCCAAGCCGGGAATGCTTTCACAGTACTACGACCTGGTGAAGCCACTAGCACCTATCTCGTCACGAGGAGTCTGTGAGGCAACCTTCTTCTATTTTCAACATCTATACCGTCTTTACATATGCTAAAACACGTACCCAAATATTTTCTGAATGAAGCATCGCCGCCACAATCGTTTTCGACGTCGCATTGCTAATTGCAAGAAAGCGTGCAATACATCACCAATTTCCACAGTACATCATTTGTAATATTCCGTTTTGACTTTCTCCATCCTATGAAGGTATTTCTTAAAGTTGCAATAACCTGATAGGTTGGCTCAGGTAGAAGTTTATTTCACCGTGATTACAATTAAGGCCCGTTTCACACGAGACACTGGGTGTCCGGCCACTGTGTCTCTAGCCACTGCCGGGGCATAGAAATAAATGAGAGCATACACACAGAGCCACAGTGTCCGGGCCACAATTCTATACAAAAACAGTGGCTGGAGACACAGTGGCCGGACACCGAGTGTCTCGTGTGAAACGGCTCTAAGTCAAATTTTTTTTTTGAGCTTATCACCCTATTCGTCCATCCTTCTGTTGTTCTTGTAGCACAGCGTTCTTCCCAAAGCTCAAGCAATTGCGCTCGTGCTTGAGCGATTGCTCTTTTCCCGCTTCGGAGCTATTCTGGAAGACCTCCTTACGGATTAATTTTGCTATAACCAGCACGGAGTTTGGCGATATCGTACGGTTACTACTTATGATTTGTAGTGCTTTTCTGCGTTGAGCGCTCGGTATCCTAGCTCAATACTTTTCACTCCGTAACATATAGCAATATTGAATGAGCTGAAGCCATAACTACTTGGCGTTTACTTGTACTACGTACTAATAAAACCCATGTGAGCAAGCCTACTGGATACTAGTTTGTAGCCCCACCAACATGGGTCCCGGTTCACTTCACTGCAAAGCACTGCCACATTTCTTTTTAGCTCACTTTGTTAACCTTTTCCAGAACTTTTTTCGCATTTTTGTGTTTTGCAGCAGTTTATGATGCTTCTGCTTTTCTGCTTATGGTAGATCTCTTTGTTTCAGTTCCGCTATCTCTTCGGTCCAGAAATAAGCCTGTTGCTTTCCAGGAGATTGTATCCTGCATGGCATCGGGACATCGAATCCTCGCTTGATTTCGCTCATGTTGAAGTTAGCCAGCGTGCCCATCCCTGCCTGATATGTCGCTAACTCTACCTGACCTCCGCTGCTCTCGCCAGTAAAGCTACCGTCAAGCGACTCTAAGAGCTTGCTCCTGTTTAACTTGAAAATATTCCATCCAAGTATTTTTTGACTAGAGCTCGCGAGTCAGAAGATGTAGTTATGATCACTTTCAGAACACTCATCCATCACCCTCCAGTCCCTCGGTAGCGCTAACAATGCTTGCGAGGCGAGTTACATATGCCAGGTAGAGACTCGACGAACCTTGGTCTACGATACGTAGGTCCTATTTAGGTCCATAACAAGTTTTCCATGTGTATTGAGTTGGAATTCTTCACTCCAGCCAACACCAGAGCGGCTACATAGGGTAGTACCTCAGCGAATAGAGCCTTATATTAGATTGCCAATTTCAAAATCATCAGAGGTGTAGAAATGACAATATCAAATAAGTAATTCAATTTTGCACTTTTCAATTTTTAGAAATATAAGGAAGAAAAGTTCAATGGGCAGCGGGTCTCGGGTTAACTATGAATATAAACAGCTAAGTGTTTCCACCTTGTACATCTAGTATACTGCGAATATATGTATGTAGTATACCTAATGCGAATCCGCATCATC
This sequence comes from Nemotelus nigrinus, assembly GCA_947369275.1. Lineage (NCBI taxonomy): Eukaryota > Metazoa > Arthropoda > Insecta > Diptera > Stratiomyidae > Nemotelus > Nemotelus nigrinus. The sequence continues at coordinate 19,277,072 of OX376372.1, read as the reverse complement.
CACCAACTTCATCAGAAAACGATTTCTTTGCATTGGAGTGGAGAAGAAAATGAGCTACACAAAGCTTATTTTGCTTATTTTCTGTGCAGTGGAGTGGAGCACAAAATGAGATATACATATCTTATTTTGCTTAATTTTCATGTTTTGCGGGAATGGCACTATAAGCTTCTTCGTACTTATATTTGTTTCCGAAAATAGATACGTGGGACTAAATCGGATTTCGTAAATCTAAGCAATATTTGCTGCAGCTTAACCGGACTCAGTTTACATACATATTCTTTCCACGAGGATAATTGTAGTGTTCGTTCGTAAATTTGAGAGATTGATTACTTTTTAAGAAATAAATATATGAAAACCACTTTTCATGTTCGGTCGTTGTATTTCAAATTCCTATCTTAACTCCCTGAGTATGAATGCAATAATAACATATTACTTACATTCATCCATTTATCGATTGAAATTATCCGTTTTGGTATTATTAACAATTCAATTACAATTCAATAATTAGGATACAGAAAATTGGCGGCGAAACGAAAATCCAACTAACCAAATCAATCTTGTCAATATGAACAGCTGTTGTAATTTGAAAAAACCACAACAACAATTTCATGCGATCTTCTGAAATGCGACATGGCAGCCCTAATTTATAAAACCAAATTTTCATCAGACCTAAGTACAACAGACAGCAAGTTTGTGTTTCGAGTATTTAAACTCGAAATCAATTATCAAATAAGATTGTTGGATGATAGAAGGATTAATCAATCTAATTTATTTACAGGTCAAAATAATTTCTCAAAAGTCTAACTAGCTTTCCGCTGTAAACTATTATAGCGCTGCGGTCGCAATTCACACGAAATGTCAGTTCGCAATGAACTACCGCCCCCCTACGTTAAAATTACACAACTCTATTGTATACACGCGCAATATGAACACGCACGCATACAGCTCCAACCATTTGCCGTGTTTGTGTGTATTGTTCCAAAATGGCCGTCATATCTCCACTTTTCTGAATTTTTCTATCTGAGCAAAGGCGTCCGTTGTTGTTGCGGTCGGATATTTTTGCTGTTTCAAGCCGCGAGTAAACGCAAATTCTGTATCCAAGTGATTCGGAAAAACATTCAGAATGAGAGTAAAACGGTCTGAACGTACGTAAATCGTTAAATAATTGAATGACCAGAAGAAAAGTGAAGTTTTCTCATCGTGGTGCCTGGTGGTAGCTGCCGAGAAGACCCTGGTGGTGAAGTGTCTCTAAGTAAAGTGGTGGCGAAAGAAAGACTATTTTTCAACTCGGCAATTGAAATATCGAAGGCGGAAAGTAGAATTTTTCAAGAAATGATTAATTGCTAGCATTGAGAAAAGGGTCAGATAAGTATAGTAAATAATCGGTTGGAATAGATTGCGAGAAAAGGATTTCCACACAACGCGGTCCAAGTGAAAGTGCTTTCGCACAAGTTGCAACTTTTTTGTTCAATGCTCGGGGACTCCGCGAGGTTACGTTCGAAGCTGTGTTGTAGTAACCAAGAGGGTGATCGCAGTTAGCATTTAGTGAAATTTGTTCAAAGGAATCGTCATCACTGAACAGCAGGTGGATTTAACATGTTCGGTGTCTAGTTCTGTAAAAGGAATATTTATGGCTTCGCAAGTTAGATAGTTGTGAGTTAAGGTTTCTCGTAGAAATATACCTCTCTTTTAAAATGAAATTAAAATGTTTTCGCCCCTACTGAATCACAGTTGTGAAAAAGTTTTTGTGAAAGTGTTCCAAAGCCGTAAATAGAAAGTTTAATTTAAAGGCATTTAAAATTACGCTCGAAGGATAAAGAAATACACTACAAAGCAAAATGGAATTGGATGAACTCGAGAATATGACGAAGAACGACTTCATGCCGTTGCTGCCACTCATCAAACAGGAGCATTTGGAGGGTGCTGAGACAGCTTCGACAGCAAACCCTTGCGACAGTGTCGAAAAACAGGTGAGTTTTGAAAGTTCCTCTTAAAAATTACATGAATTTACTAAATGCAGTGGGGTGAAGCAATATGTTATACCATAATCGTACTGAAATTGTATATTTCAGCACACATAGGTTGATTATATGATGGCACCATTAACCTCACGTAGTCTTGGCTTCTTTTGCGTGAAGTCATTTTTTATTCCAAAACGTCCCCTCGACATTCACTCCAAACTCCATCGCAAAGCGGCTTTGTAGGTCCCAGTCGTATTATTTTTTATACCTTTTTTTGCCTCTCAACGCTATAGTCGTTTTCTAAAACCGTACACGAGACCGCATCGATAATAATTCTTCTTAGCGTACACACGACAAGAAACTTCAGCAGTCCCAGCCTCGCGCATGCTGCACGACAGCAGTTGAGGCTTGCTTCGACGATATCTTGGCTTGTTTGCTGCTGGTCTGCCTGCTTGCCTGGCCGGTCTGCCTGCTTGCCTGGCCGGTCTGCCTGCTTGCCTGGCCGGTCTGCCTGCTTGCCTGGCCGGTCTGGTTGGTCCTCGTCTGGTCTTAAAATTTTAGCTCAACAGTCTGACAGCTTCTTATTTTTTGCCGTATACAGTGGACCTAGCACAGAGCCCATTTTCGAATCAGCAAGGTAACAATGCTCCGTCGCCCGTAGTAAATCAGAGCCAAAGTTCTTGTGCTCTTCTTGTTACCGTTCCGGTCTTCGTTCCGTAACATTAGTTTGCAGCAGTTCTTTTTCGAAGCTGCCTTGGCTTGGGCACTAGTTAGCCGGTTAATGCTTCATCGTGGTGGCTATTTTAGTCCACCCGCGAAACTTACAAAGCGTCCACAAAAGTTGATCTTTGGCTTAACTACATCTTATCTTCTGCCGAGTGTATTTTTTTTCGTTTCTGTTTCCATTAGATTCGTGAATACACTTAAGATGCGGCAAAGTAAATCGGCGGCGGAGTCTCGGAGGAATTAGTTAGGATCCGAAGCTTTACTTTGACGGGTTTTAATTAATTTTCAAATTAAATGAGTTCTCAGAGGATCGACTACGTTTTTGACTAAGTCACTTGAGGGCATTGATGTAAACGGCGACAACGTGCGTATCACATGTCGGAGAATTTAAGGCAATTTTCTATCCCATGGAAATACCAACCACTTCCTTCTAGTTTAAATAGGAGAAAACGTGTACCATTTATGCAGCTTCTGTTTCGGATTTAAACACTGAACGACGCTTATCGATGATTTTTATGGACAACAATGCACTCACAGCTCTCCACCACAACTCTAGATACAGTTGTTTTTGGATGCATGACTTGAGGAAACTTTCACGTAGCAGAGTTCTTTTAGTGGATTATCTCTGCACGTACAAAAAGGTAATATAATCTTCACATCGGTTTCTGTTGGCTATACGTAAGTATGTATGTATTGGATGTCATGTGGAAAATTTTCGTTTCGAAGCTCTCAAGGCCCTGTTCACAAAATACTTAATCAAATTTAAAAGCCAAGGATTTGTCCGTGTTTTTTTTTCTCTCCTTTGGTTCTTTAAAGTTTTGGCCCAAGTTCCAAACTATTCAGCATATGAACGAACGGTGGATATGTACTTATGCCGAACATAATTTTTTTTTGGTGAGACGCCAAGAATGCTTGTAGTTGAGTGGGATGATGACTTGACGCTAATCGACTTTGATATTTTCAGACTGGGTTGTTGGGATGTGTTGGTCTGCGGAATGTGAAGGGGATTAAATGGGTTTCCGAGTTTTGAAACGAGTTGTGAGTTGAAATGACAAGGACTTGAATGGAGATTTCGGTCTGTTTTTGAAGTGAAAAGTTTGCCGTGAAGGTCCTTTGATGTCCGTAGTCGTAAATCTCTGATGCCTGGGGCTAAATATTCAGTGAAGTGATTTCACTTTGCAGAAAATTGCGTGTATTTGATAATCTTGGTGATGGTTAAAAACAAACCTTTTGTTTAAGTGCTAGGCACTACTGTGGATTTTAAATTAGATATTTGTGGAAGGATTTCCAATTATTTGGGTTCATTGGTTTGAGTAATCAGTATTTTTTTTCTTCCTTTTTTCTACTCTCTCCTTCACTCAATCAGTATGCACGGCCCGTGTGCATCATTATTCCATCCGATAAATTCTTCCCAGGCAACTGGTGTATTGGTACAATCCTCGTCAATATGATACTCTCTATAATTTGTCTTCACTGTAAGGTTTTCAGAGAAAAGTATATAGACTTTGGTGTTTAATATTGTGCGTGGTTGCTTAGTTCTATGTAGGATTTTACGTCTTTTTATGAACGTTATGTTATTTGACTTCTTCACCGTATCTGGAAACGTGTTGAACACAACTATAACATATCGTATTAACGATTCTTGATGCAAAGACTATAAGGTTATCGGCAGACCTCAAACGGTTAAGGCGATCCCACACTTGTCCGGAAATATTTCAGAAATATTTCCGAAACATTTGAGAAATATTTCCGACACATTCGCGGACAGTCTCTGTCCGTCCCGGCCTACACATGTCCGTAAAGTTCATTCATAATTAGCCTGGATTTGCAGGCAACACCAGAGCTGCCGCTGGAATCCGACCATCTACTCAACTACATACCATTTTTGGCATAGGTATCATAGCCATGCATAGCTACAATGGCCATGCACGTCCCTACAAAATGCAACTTTTGAGAAAAAGTTACATTTTTCATCAAACTTGCATGGAATACGGCAGCTCTGTCCGTTCATGTTCGAGACTTTCCCATCGTCGAGCGGTAAGTCTCTGAAATATTTCCGACACGTCGGGAAAGTCCACTGCGCAATAAGTCCACAACAAATCGATCAGCTGTTAAAATTTTCCGACTGATCGTTAGAAAGTCTCGGAGGTATAAGAGTGTGACGAAATTTCGGCACTGTGCAGCCGTTGTAAATGCAAATTTTATGAGACTTGCATTTCAAAAAGTAGCTTTTGAGGAGCCAAGAATAGTATTATAGCTAGGCATGGCTGTGATACTTATGACGAAAATGGAATGGAGCTGCTCAAATGGTCGCATTGACTCGTTTTACTTTTTGATTTTGACGAGATATGCAGCTTCAAAAGCGGCAGCTCTGATTTCATTAACGTTTCACGCTTACCATGAATGAACTTTCCGGGCACGTGTAGGCGCGACGTACAGAGATTGCGTGTGCATGTGTCGGAAATATTTCAGAAATATTTCTGAAATGTTTCGGAAATATTTCCCGACATGTGTGGGACCGTGGCTAAGGTCCGCATTTTATACGTAACTTTTACTTAGTAAAAAGCTCCCAAACAGTTCGGTGTTGTTTAGTGTTTCGGCTCCATAAACTGCCCCATTTTGAGTAAAAACATATACGCATTTAGGATCAAGAGTTTGGTGTGGTTTTCCAAGAAATCATATTTTCTCAATGTTAGCTTCGGCTAGGTTTCGCTGCTGCCTTCTTTAAGCCAGATTCCGGAGATGACAGACAAGGGCCTATTGTGACATTGCATTGCGTAGTCCACAACCCTTATTAAATGAAGAGCCACCCTGAGTCCTTGATGAACTGATTGATCTTCTTCAGGCCAGCCGACGCCACTTCGGTTAGGCAAGTAAAGAAGTATGAGCCAAGAAACTTCATCCATACTCCAGCGAGGGCCAGGTCGTACAAGAATTCACACTAGGTGAGAAGCTGTCCAGTGTCGTTAAGACAGTCACCGCTACGCGAAGGGCCCTCCTCCCCAAACCGAAAGGTTCTCTAGTGTAAAAAGTTTTCCACTATTGTCTAACGGACGCACAGGAATTTTTTTCCGTCCAGGACTTCACAGCGTCCTTTAAGTATTTTTGCCGTATGGGCAGTTTAAATGAAGCCAACGAAATCTCTCCCTGTCGTTTAGTTTAGAGGAATCGGTATATATTTCGACGTAATTATTTCTTAGGGATAATTCCCTAGCCCATTCCACTCTGCTTGGGATCTGAACCTCAAACCCTTGAGTCAGCGGTGAATGGCCAATAGTATAGTCGACGTATGCTGCACCAAGATTTTTGCATGGTCCAGGTCTGTCCTTATCCAGGTGTCACCACAATGTCGTCTTACCACAGCGCACCTCGTATGCTGTCGTTGGGAAGTGCGAAGTGTTCCCGTTATTAATAAGGCTGCTAATCAACGCATCTTCTTTATCATATGGCTGGTCACCAAATTACTTCCCCGTACAGATTTAGTTCCACTTTACTATTATAAGTCCAGCAGACGATACTAGGCTGCAGCCATCCAGGCATAGGCGCGCCGTAGGGGGGGCCAGGGGGGGCCGGGACCCCCCCAGACCCTAGGTTGGCCCCTCCCAGAAAAATAAATATTTCCAGCAGCAGACACTTAAGTTTTCGCCTTCAAGGTTTTTGTGGTTACAGCAAGAGTTGAGTAGTGCAGTAGTGTAAGCCTATACCAAAGCATACACACTACTTATTACATAGAGACTGTGCTATTTGCGGTATTAATTACGATGTTATGGGACTTATCTCGAGAAATGGACGGCAATATTTAATTTCGACAAGTTAAACGTTAAGAAAAAGACGAAAAGCACCTCGCCAATCATCCTTTTATTATTAAGATTATCTGCTCATTCCTACTAGGCAATATACAGGTATTTAGATAAGAACACTTTTATAAACTGGCGTTTTATGCAATTATGTTTTTCACAAAACATAGTCTAAGTATTAAAATGGTAGGCAATAAGGTAATTAACGTAGAATACAATTTTCGAAGTCATTTGGAGAATAAAAATGGCATTCCTGCCACTTTTATGCTATCTATGACCTACTTGGTTTACACTCAGGTTAAATTTGTGTGAATTTTATTATAATTTGATAGCTGCATCGGAAGTTAAAAGGCATAGCACTTCAATATCACCGAGCGGTTTTTCATAGTGACTTAGCCGCCACATGGTTCTTATCATATTCATTAAACTTTTGTCAGACCTGTATCAAGACCAGTATATCCTATGAATTTTATTCGGACGCGAGATACCGTAAACGCAAGTTCCAGGTGCTAAAAATATAAATAATTCAGTGCGATTTTTGTGCGATTGGGAATTTTACAAAGTTTAAATTTGACTGTATAAATATAGTATCAAATTCATCAATCATTTGCATTTTATTCTAACAGCCGTGTGAGAGATTTGGGTTCACGTACTTATGGTAGCTACAAGGTTGCCCAGACATTATTTAAAAACAACAGAAACTTATTTTTTATGCCCATTGATGAGTCTTGTAAATTTTGTGACGATCTGATGACTCGATGTGAAGTTATCACAATGCGAAATTTTCCATAGAGTTTCCATTGTCGCCAAAAGTACACCAAAATTTCAGCACGACCAAACTTCGCGATCCGGATAGTAAAATTCATGCACAATGAGAAAACTCTAATAGTACTTGGAAGACAGTAAATGATATGGTGCTTGAACAGTCTTGGAATATTGTCAAGATGAACCGAAATTATTTGGAAAAGGTTATCGACCTTACGACGTATCTCAGTCGCCAAAGACGTGCTTTCAAAGGACACGATGAAAGTGTCGCCAGTGATAACCGTGATTTTTTTTTTTAATTTTGTGCATTATTCGAGAAGCATAATTCAAGTTTTGAAAATAATTTTAAAAATAAGGTTGCGAACTACTGTAGTGGCAAAACACAAAATGAATTGATGAAAATAATTGCTGAAATCGTTCGCGAGGACAATACAGCTGAAATAAAAGATTGCGGATTGATATCCATTATGGCAGACGCAACAAGGATCCACAGAAAGAACAACTCTCCTTGGTTGTTAGATTTTCTAAAGAGCTAGCAGTTGTAGAAAGGTTCTCAAGCTTTGTAGACTGTTCAGGAGCTAGAAATGCCTCGTATTTAGCAGATATAATTTTGAGCCTGTTAGGCAGCTACGGACTTAGCGAATCGCCTGTTGCCTATCGCCAAAAAAGTGTTGTACAAATCTAAATTAAGATGAAACACCCTGCAGCCACATTTGTACACTCTCTAGCTCATAAAATTATCCTGGTTGTGATGGACACATTTTTCACAATCGAAACGTGTACATCCTTTTTCAATACCATCGAATCACTTTACCTACACTTTTCGAAGCCATCACAACACGAAGTGTTGAAGCAGCTTGAAGAGGCAGTTGGTCTAAACACAAGGCGTGGAATGAGAAGTTTAAGCTCGACTCGTTAGTCAATGGCATTTCACAATTGCAAATCTGTGATCGATACCTATGGGACTATGAAAGAGGCTTTAGAGAAAGAAATGAATGAGGGAAAATACAACGACTCAGTTTATTCATTGGGGATCTTTCATTCAATCAGTAATCCTAAATTTGTAGTAAATCTTTTCATCTTTCACTATGTTCTTTTTATAACGAACATGTTAAGCACAACTCTTAGGGATGGGATAAATCTTGTAAATGAAACACTACTAAGTGAGCGAGAAGACTTGTATGTAGTTTGGGAAAAAATTAAATCGTTCGCAGAAAAGACCTGTCTGAATCTCATATTTACCAGAGGATCGTGAAAACGGAAAACAGCAAAAAGCACTAGTTTCAAAGGTTTTGCTGTTTCATCTAGCTTCGGACACGCAGTTAGGGCTACAAAGATATTCCTGCAAACCAAATGGCTCGAAAAGAGTAAGTTACGGCACTTTTCATCTTGCCAAATTATTTTCGGTTTTTCTAGGTTTTCTAGGTAACAAATGTTTGAAGCAAGAGATCAATTCCTTCCTTCTAAGCTTAATATATTCCAATTTTTTCAAAGATATTTTGAAATTAAGCGATCCTCTTCTTCAAGTATAAGTTGAAATATATTTAGCTTCTAAACGAAAAAATATTCTTACATTTCTAATTATTTCCATTCTATTCCCGTATAATTCATACAAGCTTTCTTTCTTAGCGGTCATTGATAATTCATGTGTAGTTCATACCTACCATTCACATTATATTCATGTGGTAGTAGCTCATACGTATTCACAGACAGGAAATTTATTTGATAATGCATTATGCATTAGCAAATAATAAAGAATAAATCAACAAATACATAATGCATTAGTAAATTATATAAGTTGTATGAACAGTACGTGTACAAACAAAAACAAAATCATAGCATGTCTTGAACTTTTCAGTCCCTGGCCCCTGCCAGATTTTAGGCCACGGCCCGCCTATGCATCCAGGTTCCTCCCATAGCCATTTTATACCTGTAAAGAGCACATAGTGCGTTGCGAACCCTTTCCGCTATATTTTCCTTCTGTAGAAGCTTTGAATTCAGAATGGGTCACAGATAGTTCACTTTGTTTGTGACGCTTCTAGGAATTCTATTGAGCTTCGGTGGATCGAAGGATGGATTTCAATACTTCCTCGTGAAGAGCAATAGTTCCGCTTTGTCAGAGTTAGCGCTAAGGTGACACTCCTGACTCGTTTGCGAGAGAATAAGTAAGGAATGATTTAATCTTTAATGATCGAGATAAATTTCCCTGATATAGCAATAACGATGTCATTGACATACGCTATCACTTTACATTCAGCTTGATCAAGTTTCCTTGGAAGCTCACTTACTGTAAACTTCTTAAGCAAGTGAGATCGAACATCGCCCTGGTAGGAGTGCCCGTCTTTACTACTCGCTTGATGGTTGAGCTGCGCAAGGACGAGTATATTACCTGATTTCTGAATAGCTGATTTATAAGTATGACTAACTTCGAAATGACATCCAGGTGAGCACTTACAATTACCTGAAGACACACATTATTGAACACTTTCTCGTTGCAAGCAAGTAGTTTTCTCCTTGCAAGCAAGTAGTTTTTCAGCATACCCAACTAGAGTATTTAGGACTGTTTCTACAAATTTATATAAACATGCTGTGATTTCGGGATCGTTTGAGGGGAGGTAGTTTTGTAACTGAGCTTTAATTGCTTAATTAACACAGATATTAACGAGCGAAAAAACAGGAAAGTCGGTTCGCGTCTAGTGAAACTTTAAAAGAATGAAAAATGTGGAAAAATAAGTATAATATAATGCTTGGATCAAGAGAATAAAACAAACATGTTCACTATGAACTACATGTGTGCTGAGTGAGTAGCTCGCTACCTATGAGCTATTCATAATATCAAGGTATGATCGGTAAGATCCAGGTCTTAAATTGGACGATTGAATGATAGGGCTGTGGTGTGGCGAATTACATTATTGCTTAATTAAAGCAGATGAGAAAAGAGGCTTGATTTCAGATTTTTGATAGAGGACACTATTCCGATAATTGTGGTATTTAGGCCTAAAGTAAAGGGAGGTGACATTTCGGTGATACGGCGTTCGAATTTTGCCACCTGCTCAAGTTGACTTGAAGGTGCCGGAAACCAGATAGGGGCACCGTAGTTTAGGATCGGTCTAATTAATTGCTTATAGGCAATACTTTTGACTCTAGTAGATATAATAGAGTTTGGTCTGAAGATACAGCTTATGAGGTGATATGCAATGGCAGCCTTGTGGAGGCTTGCTTGAATATGGTGGCTGGAGATCCAGCGAAGGTTTTTACAAGCTGCAAAGGAGTAATAGTGTGTTCATGACGATTTTGAACTTTTTGAGAGCTTTGATTCTCTTCTTAAAATCCTTGTGGGAACTTCGAAAGAATGTCAGCTCACTTTTGTTGTCATTTATCGGGAAGCCCTATTTTGTATAATATGCAACAAGCTGTTACAACGAGCGGGCTGTGGTGCGAGTTCCAGAAGAGGAGGTCGTCTGCCTATAGATTAATGAAAACACTTGTTAGAGATTAATTTGAGATTACTGGGATGTTTGGTGTAAAAATGTTGAATAAAATTGGTCCGAGAATGGAGTTTTGAGATACACCTGATTGTATTGAAAATTCGTCCGCGAAAGTCCAATTGAAGGTGACGAAATCCCTTCCGCCACTAAGAAAATTATGAACAAACTTGATTAACGATGTTGACAAACCGAAATTGATCAGTTCAGTCTTTCCATTCAAACGGACTCGTAGGCCTTCTATGGTGTTATTTAACTTCTCATCATTGCTAGGGCAATCCCAGCTGCTGTACAGGCTGGGTAATACAATTAGAGTGTAAGAATATAAAATTTGTGCCGAAAAAAGAAAACAAAAAAAAAACAACCAGAGCCAGCAGGCTAAAATAGTATAGCCGCTAGATTGTAAGTTTTCTTGTTAATTAAACTTTAAGTTAGGCTAAGAATGTACGGTTAATTTAAAATAAAATATTTTTCAATTCAAAATGTAACTTCTCACCATGATAGATGGGAGAAAAGGCGGCAGCAGTAGCAACTGCAGTCGCTTTATCATCAGGGAGCGAATTGCCTTCGAAAGTGAAATTACTTTTAAGTTTTTTATGGTCAGTGATTTAATTGATTTCTTGAAACATATTTTTGCCAGATACTATTTTATGGAGACTTTCTTCGTATTCCTTGTTGACATGGGTTTGGTCTTGACCGTGATGAGGATGTTTATGCCTTTTATCGGGGCGGAAATTTACCTGTATAAGTTATTTTCCGTGTTGAGTTATCTGTGATAGATTCTAGTGAGTCTTAAAGATTTCCGATGTTTAGCTGAATGATATCGTGCGGTAAACCACGGAAGGCAATTTTTGTGGATTTTTTCGGGATGGCTAAACTATCAATGACCGAGGACGTGATTTAGTTAAGCCTTTAAAGAGCCTCATCTATTTCCAGCGGGAGTCCCAGGAGCCCCCATTAATCTTACCGTAGGAGATGAATAGTTCGGAGTCTACAGTTAAAAAGTTTAGGCTTCTCTTTGGATGCAAAATTGGATCAGTTGATGTCATATTCAGCGTCGTGGACTTGGCATTCGCATGCGCCGAATTGTGGGAGAGAGCTGACCAGGCTCGGGGACACAAGAAAGAAGTCAATAATGGATGAAGACCATTGAAAAGTAGGTTCCTGAGAGAAGGCTTGGGTTTTGCGTCAGCCATTGCCTTATGGCCACGCCGTAAGGTTTGTCGACGCGATTGAATCATGATTGCGGCCGAGCCTTGAAATCACCCCCGACAATGACGAACCCAAGTGAAGCTGCTGTCGCTAGTATGCAGTTGAAATCATGAGCCAGCCCAGAACCACTGAAACCGTGATGGACATAGGTGTCCACAAATATCATTTTATCATTACCTAATTGGAAACTAATACAGATCACAGCCATAGCAGTTAGTCTTGGGATTAAATGTCGTTGGGGTTTGATCCGCTCTTTAACTAATAGTGCGGTACCCAGTTTAGAGAGCAACTTGGGTCCTCAGAAGTGTCCTCATTCTCATGATTCAGGAAATCCTGAACGAAGTTCCCCTTGTAGATGGGAACTGAGGTAGCGAAATTTAAGGCTGCAAACTTAAGTGGTCGCATTGCTAGGTACGCGAAGGGTGAGCGAGATGAAAGTCCTCTTGAAGGTAGGAACGAATTCCTTGCTTTGGTAACCAAGGCGAAGAGATTGCAGCCAAACAAATTCTGAGTCAATTGATGGCTAAGAGGTGTTGATAGAGGGTTGAGTGAATTTTGCTTAAGGGGTAGCAGTTTTCTTTGTGCTGGGGGGCTGCGAGCCTTGCTACCAGCTGCGAAGTGGCTGGCGTATGCAATGCCGGACCGAACAGTGTTTTTAATTGCCGCCGCGACTAGTTAGCTTTTGCAATCTTTTTCCAGTTTGGCGGCTTTTCACCTATGATTCCGAGATCCGAGTAGATTCCAAGGCACCGTTTATCCAATACCGCACAACTCTCTCTAAAATATGCAATAAAAAGGAGTTTAGACAAATCGGTCTATAATCCTTTGGTCTCGTGTGCGAGGATTCCCCGGCTTGAGGATAAATATAACATGTTTCCTGCAACTGATAGAAACGCACAAAAGTCTTAAGAAGGCTCAGTGTTGCTATAAATGATGTGATTTTGTGATGTGGTTGATATAATGTGTCGCTGACATTTTTGCATTCAAAATCATCAATCCGAATGCATTTTTTAGGCATTTTTATGTTTCATTGCTGGAACACAATGCATTTGGTTTTATACAAGTTTGCTAGGTGGTAGCCATCTCATGTATTTTTCCCGATCCATTTTTATTGCGTTTTCCATGGATGTCAAACTTTTTTTCAGTACACAACAGGCGCGTGTCATCAGTAAATAATAGTACTTTACCAGAAAACCTGAGACTTTGAACGCTGCTCACGTAGATGAAGAAAAGCATAGACTCTAGAATCGACCCCTGTGGGATACTTTTATTCACAGAACAATCGTGACTGATGTAGTTTGCTTGTATAGTAACTATTTTTCTATCCAATTAAGAGCTTTTTATACGGATTTACAACAAGACAAGTCGTTAAAGTAAAATTTCGTGATCAATGGTATCAAAAGCCTTTTTTTAGATCGATAAAAATTGCTGCCATCTGATTACCTATATCGAATGAATGATTTATGAAATGGACCCCATCAAGATTACTCTTGGAAGCCGTGCTGCATTTTAGTTAAAGTTGACGTTTCCAATTTATTCTTTGTGTCTCTTTCCAACACTTTACTTATCACACTAGTGACGGCTATTGGACGACAATTTAAGGGATTCAAAGGGTCATCTACACTGAAAACTGTTGTTAATCTTGGCAACTTGAGACAAGCTGGCAACGTACCAGCTTTTAATTGGCGGTTTATGATTTTCGACAAAACTGTAGATATTGTCTATTTTCGAACAAACGCCGCACAGTGGGCTGAATCCCGATTCTAGCTGGACAAAATTATTTTATGGGCTTAACAAGGGCTTAAAGGGTGGAATAGCTTAAAAAAATAATTAAAAAAATATACGAGATAAAAAGTAGGTGTTTCAAACAGAATTTTTTATTTTCCAGTAAAATCAAGTATTTTTATTATATATATTACAAAAATTCAAAATCAGAATCATTTTCCGATTCGCTCGGAGAATCTTTCTCCGCTTCGCTATCATTCGTATTCTCTTCCACTGAATCCGCGATCAGCTCCCTTGCATCAGGACTCAGCCCTTTCAACGGGACCTTCTAGAAAGTTCTAAGGCTTGTAATAACAGGATCCGATGAAACCAAAAGTCTTCACAGGTTTTTATGCATGAGGACTTTCTAGTATGCTGGGCTCTGAATCGCCTCATATCTTTATTCCTTGCCTCCTTTACCTCCTCTGAAAGCTGCCCTATTGGAACAAGAGCATGTTTGATGACTAAAGAGCCATGCAAAAGGATTTTGTGTACGCTGGGAGGCATCCTGTTCCAGCTATATAGCTCCACAAACAGCTTGGCAGAATCATAAGCAAATGTGTTGAACTTTTCATCCCTGATTGTATTTCCGCTTGAAATAAGCTGCAACAATAAGAAAGAACGAATAAGTGAACAATTGTGAACAATTTGAGGAAATTGTTTTATAAATACCTGAAGAATAGTTCTAATCTAGATATTAATCGCTTATTAGCTCCTGTAGCTGCAGCGGCTTCATTAGCATGCTAAAAAAATCGGTGGGACAAGTGTCCGGTGTTGGACGTCCCGTTTGCTTGAACCACTTTGTCGACTTTTATCCCTATAGAGTTCCATAAAGCCTTCTGGATATTTTTTCCTGATGTCAGCCTCAGCCTTCTCATGAGAAGTACCCCCCACATGGTTGGCTTTCTTAATTCCAATTTAGCATTAAAAAGTAATTAGCATTAAAAAGTAAATAGGATTAAATGTTCCTTTTAAGGTCTTTAAGGTATAGAGTAAAAATAGACGATGAGGGTCCGTTTAGGATTTAAACTGAAAATTTAAATTTTATAATTCTGACCCCAGAATTTTTGTTATATCTCAATTTATGGTTAATTATGGCTCTCAATTTTTGAATATGTTATTAATTATACCATAATAAAGAAATTCTCAAAGTTTGAAGTCAATGAAATCTAATGAAAAAAGTTGCGCGTTAAAATGTGATGAATTCTTCAGTTTCCACGAAGCAAAATGACACTCTCTTATATTCTAATGGTATAAACTTACCTTTTTCAATTGGGCCTTTTCAGTGCTTGAAACTTTTTCTTGAAAAGTATTGAAACAAGTTAGATTAACACTCAAACGAAAAAAAACATTCATATCACCGAACAGATAATACAAAGGAAGGTCACATTACTGTACCGCGAGAGCGTCTCACGCTCTACTTGCATTCGACCGTTTTCACAGTAAGTTCTTACACACTAAAGTTCGGTATGATTAAAATTTTTTTGTGAAATTAGGTTTACTGAAACCTTAAGAAAAATATCCTATACCTGAAAACCTTACATTTTGACATTGATTTTTTGACTTTTGTCCAGCTAGAATCGGGATTCAGCCCACTGTGCGCCGTTTTTTTTAATTGTGCGTTATTTCAGCTTCTTCACTGGGTATTGTTGGTCTTCAATGTGCCAGTCATGTAATTTGGTATTAGACAATAATGTTCAAATTTTGATGATGAGATTCCAATCGCTGCAAAATATTTATTTAAATGTTCCGCAATTCATTCACTAGGGAATATAAACGATCCATCTATCCGTAACTCTTTGATGATGTGTGGCCAGTTGTACCTTTTTGTGTTTTTACCAATTCATTTATTATCCTCCAGTCTTTAGCGCTGTTTCCGTTTACATCTTCAAACCTTTTAGCATAAAACTTATTTTTCTCTTCCGTTACTTTTCGATTCCGTTACTTGCAGTCTGGTTTTGCGTTTTTACAGACAGCTTAGATCTGCTTTGTGTTTTTTATACGCTTTATCCATTTCCACTTAGACATATCAATAACTCTTTGTAAGATTCTTGTTGTTGGATGACTCTTAATAATAATAACTATTTCATGAGCTTTTTTATTCGAATGCTTTGCTTAACTCTGATAAATCTTTAACTCACACAATGACTTGTCTTCAATTACCCAGGTAGGTACCAACAAAAAGCTGCTTTTGAATTAGAAGTCATTATTTGCTTCTCAAAATTAGCGACAATTTAAAATTATTGATATTCAGATTGATATTAATCCTGTCTAATTATCTTGTCACATGTGAGTAGATATTGTGCTTAAATATGATAACTTTCAAGGATCCTTTTTATAGGACTAAATAGGAGCAAATTTTGAAGTGCACTCAACATAGCATCTTGATAGTAAATAGGAACTTAAAAAGAATTAACATTTTACGCTTTGGTTGTGTTCTACGTTTAATTCATCATTAGTGACAGTGAATGATGAAAGTTGTCGTGTTAATGAAAATGTACTTATGTTTCTAATGTAATATTAGTAATTAAAGTCGGTGTGTTAGCACCATTCAATGGTTCGTTTCATTTTCTAATTGTTAGCATTGGAATTCGATTTGCAAGTTTTCTTGCATCAAAGCGTATCCGAGATTATTACGTAACGAAAAAACGTTGAATTCACTGGTGGTGGGTACAACTTTTGTTCGGTGTCGTAAATGGTGGGACGCTTACACCGAGAAAGTACTTGAATTGATAGTTGTATTCCTCATTCAACAATGAGTGAAATTCATTTTAAATTTCTGCTGGAGAAAATTAGTAACCGCTGCTGATCATAGAAAGCCTGTCAACAAAATTTAGGATGACAATTTCTCTTCAATACATTCCGCGAAATAATTATAAGGGTACAACAGCTTTTAGTAGTAAATAATATATGTTGAGTCATTTTAATGTTGCAATCAAAAATTTTATTACTTCACGTAACTGTACTTTCAATAATAGTGTATTAAAAAACTATGAACCTTTCTTTTAAATTTTAAATAATTATGAAGGCACTTAATACTTTTATTGCTTTACTTTGTAGTGACTATTTATTCGTAAGCTTAGTAAGAAGTATGACCGCCGTTATTGTTTATAACGTCTTCTAAACGTCTTGACATTAAATTTATTAAGGTACAGATGGTTGCAGTCCTTGTTGATGAAATTCCTTAACTATTTTACGCTTACGTATTGGTGCCGATGGTGAAAAACTCTAGCTGGTAAGATAGACCACAGATTCTCGATTAGATTAAGATCCGGACTAAGTGCGGACCAGTTGACAGTCGGGATGCCACGGGACCTCAGAAAGTCTTTAGTTTTTCTCGAGCGATAGATCGCCGCATTATATTGCTGAAAAATGAACTCTGCGCCAGCAATCTTCTCTCCCGAGTCAATTAACACCTAATCTAATAAATTAATATAATATTCCGAGTTCATTTTTGTCGAAACGAGCAAATAGGTGTGGCACCCCCATACGATATCCCTGCCCAAATCATGAGTGACCCTCCACCGAAATTTCGACGCTGATGCTTTTCTTTCGCAGAACCTTTATCCCGCCAATATTTATGTGAACCGTCTGGGCCATCTAAATTAAACTCTTTTTCATCAGTAAATACTACTTTATTCCATTCTCTGTCCCAAAACCGGTACTTTCCACCAAATCGCAGCCTAGTTAATTTATGTCTTTTCGTAAGCGAAGGTTTCCCACATTTTTTGTCATATGTGAGGTCCAGATTCCACTTCATTATTTGTTTGACTCTACGTACACCTATTTCTAACTTCTAACTTAAACCAATTGAATTGAAGAAAGATTTTGTTTTATGTTAATGTGTACATTCTTAATCTAACTAAGCATCTAATATAATTATAAACTAGCGGCTATATTATCAATGTTTTTTTTATTTTATTATTTATTCTTCTACAATTTTTCCCCTTACACACGCTAATAGTCACACGCAGTCTGTATAGTGGCTAGGGACATCTTGGCAATATTTACTTAAAACTACCGTCCCGAAACCGGATACAGGAGAAGGTTCTTCGGCCACCTCTTTGTTATCGAGTTCTAGAACCTGCCAGTGCAGAGGCGCAGCAGGATTCTCATTTCCAATGTCTCTACTTCTGCCATAGAAGTTTTCGAACAGGTAATCCAGGATGGGGTTGCATAGGTCAGAATAAGTCGAATGAATGTCCGATAGCAAATGTATTTAGCTTTAGTGATCCCACCCATCCTTTAGTGATCCTAATCATCCATATATAAAGATGAAACTTTCAAAATTCATGAAATTCGATTCCGAGGTACTTGATCGATGAGCTAGGGATAATCTTAGAAGTTCCGAACAAGACAACAAGTTTCCTGATTTCGTTGAGAATAGTTTGGGATCCCCGATACTTAGAAGGATTGCGAAATACACAAAGCTGTGTACTGGTGCTATTTCCATGCATGCAGGCGTGGAGGACTATAGTATATGGCGTAGAGGGCTATAAGCATAGCGTTTGCTCCTATGTACTTTTCGCCATGTATTATGGCGTATGGTATATTTTATCATAATCCCTAAATCGACTATGTAAATGGCGCCAGAAGGCTATAAATTATGGCGTCTGACGCTATGTGTTTTTCAGTGTATATGATGAAGAATGGCATTTCTTAAAATATGATACTCTTTATGATACTGCTCATAAAATAAATACCACCAAGTTCTATGGAAAAATCAAACAAATTTCAAATTACGTCTTGAATACTATGAACAAAAAATTTATTGCTGGTTTGAAATATATTTCCGCATGATAAAAAGGAAAATTTTGAGATAACTAGAACGCAGAGGCCAGTAATTGAATATGTAATATAACAATGATATTAGCATATAACATTACTCGAGTATGAATTGTTATTTTCCCCTAACAAAACTTATCGATTTTTTTCAAACGTAACTTATGAAATAAATAAATTGACAGCTAGATTCTTGCTTAAACTAATTTTTTAACTAACCTCCCGAATGTCCTTGGGTTAGATTGCAAATTGAAAAGAATTATTTTATTGCAGTAAAATAGAAGCTAAAATAGAAACTAAAATAGAAGCTCAAAACAAAGCACTTACTTCAATTCATCCGAATCGGTATGACAACTGAAGCCATATTACATGGCTCTTGGTACTATGTAATATAGCGTGTGGGGCCATAATTTCTGCGCCATGTAATTATGGCGCTGGGAGCCATATTACATAGCTCAGAGTACTATGTACATAGCGTATGAGACCATAAATAATGCGCTATGTTACATAGCTCTGGGCGCCATGTGGATTTTTTCAGCGTATCATTGATCCTAAATTTTGTTAGGAATTCTGGGAAGCTATGGCAGGCGGGGGTATGCGTACAATGGGTCTTTTGGCCTGAGTGCTTAGAGGTGCCTGGCGCCTTTTAGAACGATTTTACGACCGAAAATTGGAGCAGGTGCTTTTGAAGTTGAGCAGTTGCTTTTGAAGAAATTCTGAGTCGGTAACTCAGAATTTCGGTAGTAATTTTAAATCATTTCCGATCGCTGCTAATTCGTTGATTTGAGGATGATAAAAAAAAGGTTAAGCTTGACTGACGTTTAACATTGACAGAAATACCAAATTGTTGTATCTCTATTGAAGAACCTCATACTAAGAAACACGCTTTTTGATTTTTAACAGGTATATTCACATATCCTTCTCTTTTATTGTTATATTGTGGGGTTTTTCATGTGTTTGATAATAATCTACTTAAGTTACGGATCACTAAACGTTACTTTTTCAACAAAGTTCATACATTCCTCTTGCACCTAATGAATGATTTAGGTATCGAAATAAGCCCCAGTTTATTTAGTTATGCCAAGAGAGCCGACAACGACAGGATAGAACGATAGAACCTTGGAAGTCTTTTCAGCTCAAAAGAAGCCCGAAATGCTTGCCGTGACCTTCTAATCCACCATAATGATATGCACGAGGAGGCTGAAGGGCTGTTGTATAGACATGGAATCGCTGACTTACGAATAAGTTATAATAAAAACTAATAATCAATGATTTTTATCTACCGCAGACTTTAAACGCGTTTTTCTCAAAGTAGTACTGTTTCAACTTCTGTACAAAATATCTCGAAAAATATTGAACCGATCCGGCTCAAATTTATACCACATCTACAAAACAGTATTATCTACTCGTTGAACATGTTATTGTAATTTCGGAAAAATAATTGGTTTATTAATATTTAAAACGTGATTTTTTTGAAAAATAATCGTTTTGTTTAATCTAAAATTAATTTGTTTTTTTAATAAATTTTATTGGTTCACCTATGAACTATACATCTCATTAGCATTTCTCTGTGAACGTTGCAAGTTCCCCGGAAAAGACGTTAAGTTGTACGAGGCAGTTTTTGATGTGTTTTTTCATTCGCTCGAATCGCCGCCATTTTGTGTTGAAAAATTATGAAAAAAATATTTTCATTTACTTTGAGACATTTACTTTAAGGATTTAATATTAAAAATTTTCTGATTAAAAATATATATATTTTAAATCAATCTGAAATTAGCAAATTTTTTTTTTCAATTTTACATGTATTTCCCCCCTTAATGTTAAAGTATAATTGCATTTACTAACTCAAAATATCAAATCATTGTGGCGCAATCAGGCAGAAATCATGGAGTCATATTAACCTCACGCTATGCTGTGAAGAGTATCAAATAACGTTATGTATCTAGGGTTAAGAGAAAAATATCCAAGGAGTCCATAGATGACAAAATTAATCTAACTTCCTTCACTTGTACTCGAAAAACGACCGCTAGAAGGGGAAATTTCAGATTCATCATAGCAATACATTTGAAAATAGGAAAAACACTAAAGAAACTGTCGACATGTTTTTTCTATACATTCCGTACAAAGATGTCCCATAAAGCGAAACTACACAATAGAAAGTGGGTATTTAACACAGATTGAAAGATGGATATAAATAAACGGCGATATGAAAAGTTTATGGAAAGTGAACGCAAAATGAACGAATAGAAAGTGAATTTTTCGCTAACTGTGGCTAATAAAGAAAGCATAGTAAACTTAACGTATAATAGTAGAATTATATATACTTTATGGAAAGTATGTGTCGGGGAAAAGTGAATATGCAAATGCTATAAAGTAGCATTAAAACAATAAATCATAGTTTCAATTACGCAAAGAGCTTTTGTAAAACATGTAAATGTTGTTAGGAAATAAATCTTAGTTACAAATGAGATAGCCTCGATCCATTTATGCTACGTTTAGTCGTTCTTTCAGTGAATTTTTTGGATACTCCTTATGTGATATTTTTTTTTAGTTATTTCAAGAACCCGGACTATCTTGAGTTCAGAGTATTTTGCAACATCGTTATTATATGAGGATATGTAAATTTCAAAAACTAAAAAACTAGTGGCGATTTATGTGCTAAAAGTCAAATTAGAGACAATCTGTGGTGCAATAGAGCTTTCATTTCTAGATTTGGGAGAGAAGATATTATTAAATATGGCAGAAAGTTCAAAACAAGAGGTAAAATTCGGAAAATAATTACGTTATGAATAAATAATAAACGCCAAGTAAATTACAAAAAAAAAATTAAAATTTTTCAAATGCATCTTTTTGATGACATACAGACGGACTGTATTTTATAAAACCTCTAATCTGTTCGTTTGTGATATCCTTGGCTCTGCTCACTTCCAGATAAACACTCAATCAACATTTTACAATGAAAACGGGACTCACTTCCTGCATTAAAACTCTACATGCCAAATGTGTCTTAACAGAATTTCTAAACAATAACAAAAGTACAAGCAGCTAACATTGAATGTTTATGAAACACGGCGAATCAAAAAGGCAAGTCAATTAGGAGTTTCATTGTTTAGTTTCTGTGCGATACTATGCTTAACCGGATTAATAACACAAAATAAACTGGGCGCTTTGAAATGTAAATATTTAAAAGATTCGATATGATGACTGTTATATACAACCACAGATGTTATGCACATGTTGAAATTGCTCATAATAATAAAGCAGTGATGATTGGCAGTGTGGTATGATGCATTGTTTACACAAAGTCTAAGATGGGCTTATATTTGACGTTTCTTTAACTTAAAGATTATCGGGGGAAATCAATTATGAAACGAAAAATCGCAAATTATGAACCTCTTAAGCCCTGTTTACACATGAGTCCATGCGTTTAAACCGTATTTTTTTTTTTAGAAAGTAGGAGTAAAGTGGAAGAAAAGGGATATGTTGATTTGCACTTCCACTTCACTCTCGCCTTCTAAAAAACCACTTCAAACATATGGAGGCATATGTAAATACCATCTTAGAAATAATTTAAGTCGCACTCAAGGGTGGAAATTTTATTCAATAAATTTCATTGTAGTTTTCACCAGAGCTAAAACGCCAGAAAAAAACATTCATTTCCGCTGAACAGAAAATAAGATCAAGTTTCATTCAATTAAGGACTTACGCATGTGTTACTATATGATGTTAAAATAGCACAGTAAATTTGAATCTGAACGAGTAAAAAATAAAAACGTCGGATAATTAACAAATCGCCAATTTAGCGGCTCTAACATTGTGTAACCCTGTGTTACTGAGCTGAATTAAAAAATCAAATTTAAAAAACACGATCTTAACTTTTTAAATGAATAAAGGAAAATTATAGTCCTTACGATCGCGATTATGTCGGATAACATTGTAATGAAATTATCTTTTTGAATCACCATCAACATAATTTCGATGAAAATGTTTTCTCCAGTTGTCAAGAAAATCTATTCCCAATCGATATCAGTCTAATTATTTATAGACTGTATCTACACTCATATCCAAATCGATAAATCATAGTCAATAATTCTACGTTAGAGATAAAAAATGAAGTTGGGGCCTTTGTTGATTTACTGAAAAAGAATAAAAGACTATGGAGGAATAACTATAAAAGGCAAAATTTAATTCAATGATTTTTAAGTTGAACTTTCTGAGGATTATATAGTTTTTATTTAAAAGATATAATTTTTGATACATCTTATTCCATTCAAAACGCGAATATATACGCACATAAATGTTTTTACTTACAAACTTAGCTATGTACGGTTTTATACAGGCAAGATAATTTGAGGGTTTCTGGACAAATACAAGCATTAAATAGGTCCCCGAAAAAAATCAAGCTAAATTCTACAACACAAAAGATGAAAAATTCAATGGTTCGTTAGTGATTAACAATGGTTATTCATGGCGGCAGTGCATGCGCCTGTGTAATAAATCAGTATGACAAAATTCTTTTGTTGCATGCTCAAAATGTAAATTATTTATATTTATTTGTTCTGTTTTTTTCAAATTCCGGCACGTAGCTACACTAATAATCGAATATTGTTTAAACTAGATTCTAATTAAGGTCGTGCCATGGGGAAAGAATGCTTGTAAATTATACAGGCATTATAAGACAATAAAGAACCTCACTAAAAACAATATTGTATGCAAGGCTGTACTGAGCCTTCGTCTGTTTTGTCTGATCAGTTTTTAATAATTTCATGAGCTTGAAGTATTAGTTATTTCTGTATATTGCAGATGAGTTTTGTCATCCCATGAAGTAGTTATTAGGGCAAATCCTTACAATCAGTAATAGAAAAACTACTGTTTCTTAAGAATTGATTTAAGTGCGAGTAAATCAATTGATAAAACACTCAATGATTGATGATTTGCGATAAGCTTTTTCCCTTCTTGTCTACAATTTACAGGCAACGTATATCTGCTCCATGCTGGAACTTCTAAGCGGAGACTATCGACTCAAGTATTTTGTGTATTATTTTTGCGGATTCTTAGATTAGATTGTCCCCGCTTAGGAATTCAGGCATGGAGCGGATATACGAGGTGTCTGAGAAAAGTAATGTAAAGTAAAGAAAAGTTTTTATTTTTTTCAAACAACAATGTTATCCCCTTCAAAGAAGTTCACTTTGGCAGCTATACACCGGCGAAGTCGTTGTTCCCGCTCTTGGTAGCAGCGCTGGAAGTCTTCAACTGGTATGGCTTTTAACTGTTCGGCCACATTTTTTTTAATGTTCTCCAAAGTTTCAAAATGACGTCTTTTTAAGACATGTTTCAATTTCGGGAAAAGGAAAATGTCATAAGGTCTCAAGTCAGGTGAATAGGGGGGTTGAGGAACAACAGAAATGCGTTTTGAGGTCAAAAATTCACTGATGGAAATAACCGTGTGACATGGGGCATTTTCATGATGAAGCATACACTTGTCTGCAATGTTTTCCTGAGCCTTTCAAGGACACTTTTATAAAACACTTTGTTGACAGTTTGTCCTGGTGGAACAAATTATTTGTGCACGAAACTCTTACTGCCAAAAAAAACAAATCAGCATTGTCTTAATCTTCGATTTGCTCATTCGACATTTTTTCTGTCGAGGAGATGACGGAGTGTGCCACTCTTTGCTTTGTCGCTTTGTTTCAGGATCATACTCAAATATCCAGGATTCATCACCTGTGATCACACAATTGAAGAATTCTTGGTCATTGCCAATCCTCTCAAGAAGATCAACGCACACGTTTCTTCGATTGTCCTTCTGTTCAGTTGTGAGTTTTTTCGGCACCATTTTGGCAGAAATCTTTCGCATCCCCAAATCGCCCTTTAAAATTTGATGTACGGTCAAATTATTTAAATTTGACAGTTCACTCATCATCCTTATTGCTAAACGACGGTCTGATCTCACCAGAGCCCTCGCACATTCAACGTTTCCGTCAGTTTTTGAAGTTGAAGGTCTCCCTGAGCGAGGTTGATCTTCAACCTAATTTGTGCCAGCGGAAAGCTCGTGCTCTTGATAAGTAATGGTCCCCATAAGACTGTTTCAACTTTTCAAAAGTCACATTCGCGGATTCACCAAGTTTAACACAAAACTTTAGTTGCACAACGTTGCTCTTAATTTCGATGCTCCATTTTTACACAAATGCTCCAAATAGACAAGTTCATTGATGGCGCTGTCAAAAATAATGTGTCAGATGTACGGAATTGAAACTCGGACTGAGAAAGTGGAAGGGATAAACAAACCGGTCTAGCACAGGCCGGTAGACACAACGTTGGCAGATCGCCAGCAGTGCTGCCAGTCTTATTACTTTTTTCACACACCTCGTATATAAATTGTAGACAAGAAATGAAAACGTTGATCGCAAACTAACAAATGGCTCCTATATAAATTTTCCATATAAATATTCCATATAAATTTTAAATTATTTTTTTTACATAAATTTACAGTGGCAAAAAATTGTCGCAACTAAGTTTAAGAGAAAATCAAACAATAATCTCCCACCTTCCCAAGTGGTCACATCAGTCAGATACAGCTCCGAACATATCATTAGAAACACTTGTAGCTTACTAAGAAAAATTCACTTTTTCAATGAATCCTTTAATATATCTCATTCCCTTTAGCTTAGTTTTGTATCTGATTCAATGGTAATTGAGCGAAGTAAAGGATTAGCCGAAGCTACCTCTAAAAGGGCCACGTGACAATAAAATTCCGACAGGACAATAAAGTATCTAAATACTCATCCTGACTACAAAGGTGGAATTTGCAAATGGGACAGACGTTCATTATATTTGCAGGGTGGGAGATGTAATTAAAAAAAATTGCAACCGAGTGAACATGCGTTTAACAGATTCTACCACATCTACTAAGTACCGAGTTAGTATATTGCGGGCGATATTATTAGTTAGTATATTGTGGGCGTAGCGAAAAACAGATGCAAGTGAATTTGCCGACGAATGACTTAGAAGGTCAGAGGTTGAGTTCAAAAAACCAAGAAACCTTGGCTGTGAGTTGTTTTGCATTATATGTTGGTCGAATTTGAGCTTAGTGTCGAATATTACTCCAAAGTTTTTAAAAGTAACTACACAAATAATATGCAGCTTGGAAATGAAATAGAAAAAAGAACAACATGCCGAAATTTCGCAACATTTAAAACAAAAGAATTAGCAATGTAGGAATTGTCTAGCAAGCAAAGGTCATTCCTGAATTACAAACAGTTCGCGCATGATTCAACTTCTTTTAACACTTTGAATTCATCAATATACAACTGGCTAGAATATTTTATTCATGAGTCTACATTATTTATGAACAGCAGAAAAAGTAGTGGACCAACAAAATCCTGGCAAAACTTCTGAGGAGAATATAATGAAACGGAAAAACGAGAATTGAGGGTAACAGTACATATGCGATCAAACATATATGAAGAATATCAGAAACGTAGAGTTTTAGCTTTAGTAAGATAAGTTGAAAATCAACAGAATCGAAAGCTTTAGTGAAGTAAGCCTGGATTATGTCTAGCTGGTTTTATTTATTATAAATCGATTGCAACATAATTATCAAAAAAATCCTTGCTACATAAATGATTAGTAGCGTCGAATATACTTTTGATGGATTTAAGTATGCTGTTCTTGACAAATTCTTGGCAGCAGAAGGAAGCAGAAGCAATATCCAACTTCCGCTATTGCATTGATAAAATTTGTTCAGCATATATGGTCTCTAAAACGTTTTAAATCATCATTATACTGATGATACAGTTTTGGCTATTTCGAAATTCACAATTAACAATGAAAGCACATGGATTTGATAGTTTTCAAGTACCTAATGACTTTCTTTTAAAATGGTATGTATATGGTGTACTTTGTTTTGACCAAGTTTTGTTGAGTCAATGATTAATAATTGGTACAAGTGATCGAATTAGATATACATTTCAAAATTAGTGATCTTACCCCGATTCATTTTATTTTAAAATTTTATTGCGAAAGCGTTTTAATACTAGAAAAAATATCTATGTAGTTTAAAATTTTATCTAGAAGAATTTCTCAAGCGCGTCCCAAATCAAAAGTTTGCGAAGAATAATGAAAAATTCTAGTGCATATGAACCGGTAGAAAGACTGAAATGTAAATGAACCAAATGTGCTCCAATTTTTTCATGCAATAGCTCCAAAATTCATCAAAAATTGCCAATCAGTCTTGTAAGTCTCATAATTCGGAAAGTTATTCAGAAAGTATCCGAAAATATAAAAAAAAATCGATGCCTACGTGTAGGCTCTCAGCACCGGCATAGGGCTAAAAAATTTCAAAACGCTATCGTAATGAAGCAAAATAATGACCAACTTTAATTCGGTATGCTTGTTTTTTTAAACAATATATATTTTTCATAGATATACTCATATAAGGGCACCTGAAAATGGTCTAAAGTGCCCGCTGTCGTTAAAAAGCTAACGATATCTTAATTACGATATGGTTATATTGTTTCGAGTTTTCTATAATATTGTAGCCTACCCTCATCCGATATTTTTTTCGGGACAATTCAAGGACACCGTAGTGTCAATACTTGTAACCAACTGCGGAACATATTGGATCAAATAGACTCATAAATACAACATAATAATTCTTATAACAGATTATATTTTGTTTGAAAGATGTATCTCACAAATTTATTATGTACTCATTGATTGTCCTGCAGTACATTTTCAATTCTTGGTATAGTTCGTCGCCATCAATGTCAGAGTTAAATCTTGTATCTAACTTAAATGTTAAAAGCTCATGAGATTTGTCCATTAAAGAATTAAGTCTGTAGATAAATCCAAAATGTTTATCATACTTTTTAACTTCACTTAATCTTAATTTGTATTAAGAAATCGTACCAAATAATTAACAAAGGTATGAATTGATAGGAAAGTATTTCATTGAATAGTGAATCACACTCGCTGGCATTAGAAGGATCGTTTTTTGTATCTTAAAGTTCTTTTCACTTTTTCCATCTAGTTTCAGATAACTGATTCAGAGCAAGAGTAATGTTAGTTTTGTTTTGTTTTATTTACTCCACCTATTAGATGAAGCGAAAAACAATGTGTAAAGTCTCTCTAGCGTCTCAAAAAACAAAAAACAAAAAAACAATTTGCTTTTGTGCACGACGACACTACATCACATAACAGCAAATTCCAGCTATGGCATCCACATGGGGTAAAAAATGCTGGAGGGTTTTCAGCTAATATTAGGTGCGTTTTTTTGCACACCCGGGCAGATCAAATTTTGTTAAGCATATTGAATATAACAACAAAAATCCTGCACTTGTGGCGTCACTGAATCAAAAAATGTTAAGCAGTAGTAGTTCATGGGTTTACATGTAGAATGTGCTGATAACAGTAAGAGTGTTCTAAATGGTTCGTACCACTGCTGAAATCGGCAGTTTGAATTGAATGAATTTGCATAGCACTCTACCATTTTCAATTATTTTACATCAAATCTTGTAGTGTGCTGACTGCTTTTGAGTGTTTCGATGCACATATCATTGTAGATTGTTTCATATGCAAGTTTCATGTCTGATTTCGATTAAAATCTATATAAGATTTCATTCAGGTTTTTTCTATGGATTATTCTAATTTAACAACCAATCCCAGCAAAAGCTCAGCGATTGCAACAACATTTTCTAACAATGCGATTTTCTGCTCTGGATCGTTTTTTTGCAACCCTACGTTAACCTGCTCTGCTAGGTTGCAAAAAAACGCACCTATTGTTGATTTTGCACCTCTATAGTTCCCCTGATGTTCGAACCATTGCCATAGCCTTGACCCCGGCAATTTTTAATATCAATACCAAGTGCTTTAAGTTCTCTAAGGACAGACGTTGCTAACTCTTCGCCAGTAGTAATTTCAAGAGGTTAAATCCCAGAAAGCTTTCTTCAATATGGCCAGTGCTTACACTTACATATCTCAAAATTATGATATCTATTCTATGCGACACACAATCTAGTGCAATCAAGAATGGTTAAGTAATAAAAAATGAGATCAAATCTTGCCATTATTTTCACAAGACCTAGAAAGCTAACACTGTGATTACACTGATCAACAGTGGTCATGCCACACGAACTCTGAAACTTACCCTCATTACGAAAACGCACTTATTTTGTTTCGATCACCCTCAGTTTTCTTGTGACGAGGTCAAGTTCATTTTCAGTATTGTAACGATAAACGCATATGAACGGCCGTTAAAAAGGAGTGTTTTATATTTGTTTCGCTATTAATTTAAATTGTTTTGATTTTAATGAACTTCTGTGCTTGCGCGAATATGTCGAAAAAGTTTATTAACGATCCCGGGAAATCCCATCGCCAGAGGGCGAAAAGGTGGTAGAAGGGCTGAAAAAATGAAGAAAAACAGACAAAATTATACAACAAAATAAAAAAGAAGATAAAACAATTAAGAAAAAGAAAAAAAACAGAAAAGAAGCCCCAAAAGCAAACGCACAACCACAAAAACACAAACATATTAGCCCGACATCTATCGGCGAAATTCATGTAACAGCTGTGTGGGGCATCAAGTCCAGTTTTACCAAAAAATTTAACTGATTGGAAGAAAGGATCACTTCATATGCCGTTTGATATTCTCATGATATGGACTAAACCTAGAGATCATGTTTCAGACTGCTATTTTTGTCTTACTCTAATAAAAGGCATAAATCCAAAGGCATAAATCAAAGGCATAAAATAATTTATCCTCAGCAATAAGACCTGCTCCTCATGACAATTTACCTCTACCAGTTCCATCTACATCGTTTAAGGTTGACGACTCACAACACTCCACTTCAAGCCAATTGAATAAGTGATGCTAAAATCAAAGAGGGTATTTTCGTCGGACCTCAAATCAGGGAATTAACAACTGATCCGAAATTCGAAGCAAAATTAAATGTTTTAGAAAAATCAGCTTGGCATTGCTTTAAGGAAAATTTTTTTCAGATTTAAAAAAAAAATCGATTTTTTTTGTTACAAAAAATTAAAGTTACATACGTGTAGAATATGTATGCAAAAAGTTATTCCGATCTGGAACATATTTATCGCCTTTGGACGTCTCAAACGCACCTACTTCACGCGCGCTGAGGAACGCTCAGGTATAGCCTGTTCACCGCATGGCCCCAGATGGCTTTCTATGCACCGGAACTAAGTACGATCTGAATTATCGCATACTTTAGATTCGTAATCAGCGACCCCAAAATCCTATAACAATTGGTACTGGTCGTGATAACTGAACAAAGAAGAAAGTTATCCCAAGGCAAATTTGCTAAAAACTTTAAACGCGTTTTTCTCGAAACGATATTTTTCATCATAAATTCAAGCACAGGTCTCGATCTATTGATCCGATTCACTTCATTCAAAGTCTGCCCAAAAGGATATACTTTTTTGTATGACTTATACCTGAAATGAGCATAAAAAATTGTCAATTCGTAATTATTAAGCGAGATCAAAGTGAAAAAGAACCGGGTTAAAAATTGCACTTTTTTTAAAATGTCCATAATTTGGTTTATTCTTTGTCCCAATTCATTCTCATTAGGTATAAGCCATGGAGATTTCCATAAATTTTAATAACTTTAAACTATGACTGATTTCAGTTTACTAAGAGAGGCTGCTGACTTGAAGTTGCTGGACGATGTCTCGCATGCAGAGGCAGACGAGAGCCGCCATTTTGGAGCCGCTATATTGAATTTCATCGTAATAAAAATTTGAATGATTTTAGAATGATCAACAAATAGAATAATCAAAACCAGAACTTCGTAATCTTTTTCATTTCTCAAACTTTGCCTTATTTTCGACCGTATCTGAGAGAACCTTCCCTTAAGAACGTGGTTGCAAATTTTTTGGGTAACCATAAGAGTGAGAACCATAGAGAATATACTAACGAGTTTCTATTGACATGTGAAGCTTTGGGTTGCAATATGTCGCTTAAAATTCATTTTCCAGACTCACATCTGGATTTTACCCCTGAGAATTTGGGAGCTGTACGTGATGAGCATGGACAAAGATTCCATCAGGACATTTCATAGATGGAGAAGCGTTATCAGGGTAGATGGAGTCCAAGGATTTTGACTGCCTATTGCTGGACGATCAAAAGGGACTAACCGGAAGCCAAATTTTCCAGCAAATCGTAGACCTTTAATTTACAAAATACATTATTCACATGTTTCTGAAGAACTATTTAATATTTTCTTTATAATTTATGTTTCTTAACCAAACAAAATTCACACGTGATAAAAACAAAGTAACTGTGTATTTTTATTCACAACACCTAATACATAGAAAAAAACCAATAAAAAAGTTTGTGTGGCACGACTAAGATTAAATTTTGTTAACCAGTGTTATCATTCATAGAAAAAACACTAAAAAAGTTCGTGTGGCACGACGAAGATAAAATTTTGTTAACCAGTGCTATCATTTAAATACTCCTTGTAACCTCTAAAAGCAAGTTTGTGGCCTGAGAAAAAATCAGTAATTGCTAAAATTATTATTTCTAAAATATCTATTCATCTCTTCGTTTCTGCTTGAATTTGGGTGTCTAACTGGTCTTCTACATTTGAGCTAGTTTTAAGGGGTAGAACCGGTTATAATTTTGAAAAAATCAGTTTTTTTGTTTTATTTTTGCATTTTTCAATTTATTATACATTCAGAAACCACGTCTCAAAATTATATTAAGATATTCTCAAAAATAAAGAAGTTACGGCAGATCGCTGCTTTTAATTACTGCGAAAAAAAATGAAGAGTGCGTAAGTCAGGCAATAAGTAGAAAAATGAAAAAAAAAAATTTTTTTTGTAATCTTAAAAACGTGTATTTTACCCATGCAAATTTTAAAATTTATGCAAAATAAAGGAGGTGTTCACTCCAGCGGAACTGAAAGTACAAACTATCACGGCCGCGCGGGCCTCAGGCACCGCTTTGTTCGCTTATATGTAGGGCTGCCTCTGACACGGAACTCTCCACACGAATGATTGCTGATGTGTATTGCCTCGTTTCTGTGCATTTATGTGCATAATCACATCGATTGATTGTGTCATTTGATTGCCTCGTTTTGATTACCTGGTCATGTGTTCCCCATCTCGACTCACAAAAGTTTCGTTTTTAGGGATCTAGTAAAGAAGTTCTTTTGAGACAACCTGCTCAGAATTGAGTGTGTCGGCAGACAAGTTGGGTGCGAGTGATTGACTCATTTTGATCGCTTCACTCATGTGTCATCCTTCTGTACCATCTACATAAGCTCTTTGTATCTCTGCAATAAAACACTTGTCGTGTTTGAATATACAATAACAGGTGCTTTTTTTACGACAACCGTGTAGTGCATAACCAATTCCATAGCCTGCTTTCAACGTTCTCGATAGCTTTAGATTTAGCGGTTTTCTCCTATTATGCTGCTACAATTAGTTATCAACAAGTCTGGTTTTGCCAACAGCGGTGCAGCTCTATTTTATCGAAAGAGAATGACACCTCATACGAATGAAATTTAAATTAAAAGTATATTATATGCCAAGAATAGGTTTCAATCACATTTTTTTAAGACGTAACATATTTTCCCTTTTTTTCAAGCGAGCTACTACTATAGCAGAGTTTTTATTCCTCCACCTTTGTCAAATTAGTTCAAAAAATTAATTATAGTATTTATAAAAATCCTAGTTACCAACAATTCGTGCATGTTCCTGAGAAAGTTTCCCATTGATATAAATATGAAAGTCATTCGTCAGCATTATTTCACTTCTCATCTACATTCGCTAACCGGATGTACAGTGAAATTGCATTTTGCTCGAGTCCATAGTACACATGGAGAGTGTATGGGTTATCTGCGGGCTATCATAACGATTATGTCATAAATTTTGATGATGTGTCGTACTATTTAATAAAAATGATTAAATGATTAAAATTGTAAAGTTGTGCAAAATTACAATATGTAAAAAAGCAATACGAAGGTATTATTACTATTTTCAATTTGGTTCTATTGAAATGAAAAATCTGAAAATGAAAACAAATTTGTTGACAAAATTAATTAGATTTGAAATTCCATTATAAGAGAATGAGCCCATCACTACTAGCAGTCAATATTAAAAGAAAAAAATTAAAAATTTGCACATTTTCAGGCAACTGTAGTTTTTCCGATAACAATTGCCGTTCATTAGAAAATGAACAAATGATTTCAGATTTGAAAGTAATTGGTTTGATTGAACGTTCAATGTCTACGCGTTTTCTTGAAATTGCATGAATCGAACTGAATGAAAATTAGTCTTACTGAATGAAAATTATTCAAATTAAACTGTTTTTAACAACAGCTCTTTTTGAATGCGACACATGTTTGTCATAAATGCACGCTCTTCTTATTAAGGTAGAAACGCACTGCTGTCACGTCACGTGAGCTCACGCCTTGTCACGTCATGCGTGTGGAGACATGAGCTCACGCATGGAAACACATTTGTGTCATGATAGCAGCTCACGTGAGTTGCAGTTAATTTAAGTTGATCGACTAAAACTGGCTACAGCTACGATTTCAATTAGAAAATACATATACAAACACATACCGTAAGAGTTAACAGTGATGGCACTCTTAGAAATTTCATTTTTGAACTAACATATTTTTTTAACTAAGGCATCGAAAACAGTTGAATGTCTCAAACCAAAGTTTTATTCGCTTCTAAGAAATTATAACCATTTCATTGCAGTTTATACAGTACTTATCATTTTATATTCAAAAACATTGTAAGATTGTTATTTTTATCAGTCAAAAGTAATGGCACACTTGTTCCTATCAATTGAAAAATTACAGTACAACTTAAAACTAGTATTTAGTTTGGGCTCCTTTTGCTTTTCTCACAGCTTGCAGGCGTCTTGGCATAGATTGTACAAGGCTCTTTGTCGCATTTGAGCTTAGAGCTTCCCATTCTTCAAGCAAAGTATTTTTCAAATCCTTCTTCAAAGAAATTGGCCTTTTTCGAACTAACTGATCCAAAATTACCTACAAATGCTCGATAGGATTAAGGTCTGGAGACTGGGGACGGTGATCAAGTTGATTCGATGTCCGATACAAGAACCATTCTTTGACCAAACGAGATTTATGCTTAGGGTCGCTGTCTTGTTGGAAGACCCACGTCCTAGGCAACTCCAATTTTTGAACACGGGAAGCCAAATTTTCTTGCAAAATTTCGAGGTACTGCTCTTTGTTCATTGTACTATCAATAAACACGAGATTCCCGACTTCTGTCTCCACCATACACTCCCATACCATTACCGACCCTCCACCATGCTTGACTGTAGATGTGATGTTTTTTTTTCTCGAAATTCGGATTTTTTAGTTCGCCATATTTTCGTAGATTTTTTATGCTCGAAAATTTCGAATTTGCTTTCATCGGTGAAGAGCACAGTTTTCCAGAACTCAACTCCACAGTTTTTGTATTTATTTGCATATTTTAGCCGCATTCGTTTGTTCGTGTCTGAAATTAAAGGCTTTTTCCTTGGTGCTCGTCTATGTAATCCATTTGAATTCAGTGCCCTGCGGACCGTAGATGCACTAACTGACTTCTCTCTCTGTCTCATGGGTGATGTTTTGTACAATTTTCACTGCACTTGATCTTGGATTAGCCTTTACTTCTTTGATGATTTCTTTTAATTGCGCGGGATCCAATTTCTTGGGTCGACCAGAACATGGATAGTTTTCTACCAGATTTGAACTTCGTGATTATATTTGTGATTGTCGAATAATGTCTTTTGACTATTTTTCCAATTTACCCTTTTGCCATAAATTTTAAATTATTTTCTTGTCTCTAACTGAGTTTCGTGTCTCATTTTTCAAATACTTCACAGCAATCACTAGTTTAACCACAAAAGAATCACTAGCTTTCGAGCCAACACATCTGCAACCCACGAGGAAAGCAAAAGAGACCGAAACAAAATGCTGATTTTAAGTTTAACTGTTATTTTTCAAAAAAACAAGTGTGCCATTACTTTTGACTGATAAAACTAGCACTCTTACAATATTTTTTCATATAAAATGATTAATTAGTACAGCATGCATTGCCATGAAAATATTATAATTTCTTTGGAACAAATAAAACGTTGATTTGATACATTCAACTGTTTTCAATACCTTACAGTTAGAAAAATATGTTAGCTCAAAAATGAAATTTCTAAGTGTGCCATCACTTTTAACTCTCACAGTATTTGCGTCACTCAATGTGCATATATGCACTTATAATGCATATTTTGATTAATCAGTACATATTTCGCCATATACGACATTCAAAAATATACGTTACATGCTAAACGTGCTGTCACGTGAGCTCAAAAATCTACATTTGCAGATTATCGAGAACGTGAGCTCACGTGACAGCACATGAGTCCGGATGACGTGACGTGCCAGCAGTGTGCTTCTAAGCACAAAAATGGCACTGCAGATCTATGTCACGTGAGGTAAGCTGATGTGAGCTCACGTGACGTGGCGGCAGTGTAATTCCGGCATTAGTTACACATTCAAATGTCACAAGTGCTATCTTCAATTGTGCACAGATTGGCTTTGCTTTACTGAGGGGAGTTCGAAAGATGAAGTAGTGTGACTGAAACAATTTTTGGTTTTTGATTTTTGCTTACCTGTGGGTTTAAAAAATCCAGTAAGGAATACTAATTATCATGCTCTGCTATGCTTATATTTAATATATAATTTTCTGATTTCTACAGTGATACGCCAAAAGTTATGAATTCTTGCAAATTCTTATAAGTGTTAGAATACGATTTTCAGTAATGGATAGAACTACATTTAAATTATTGAGTAAATACACTAGTTTTCAGTAAATCGTTAAAAAAATCAAAAGATTTCGTTTGATTACACCGCTATTCATAAATTGCCCACATAAAAACTTCACTGTTTCATAGCGCCCACAATTGAAATCTCTAAATGGGATGCTTAACGAACATCAAACGTACATCTGGATAAACCTGACGTTAAACTTAAATTACTCTAGTACCTACTCGCCTCAAACGCAACAACACATTTACTTATGTGGGATATTTTCTCTCGAAACACTGAAAATGTGGGCGAACCTGCATTGTTGCTTTTCATAGAAGGCATATATTTTTATTTGGTGTATGACATACATATATAATGCTAAAATTTGTAGTCTTGAAACATCTACTCCTTCAGGTTTTCAGTGTTTTGGAAAACTTGTTACAACTTGTTGATTAATGATTACAATATATTTCCTTTTGTACGGTAAATGGGTGTTTTTATCAGTTTATGTGAAAAAAGTGTTTTCTAAATATATATAGGGGAGAGAAATAAATGTCATTAAAATATTTTTTGGCTAAAAACATTGAAAAAAAAAACTTGAATAATTCGACAACCCTCCCTTGTTTTGCCATACTCCGCATAGTCTCCAGTATGAAACCTGTAGATGTCATTACAAAAATGATGC
The DNA here is from genome assembly GCA_947369275.1 of Nemotelus nigrinus. Classification (NCBI taxonomy): domain Eukaryota; kingdom Metazoa; phylum Arthropoda; class Insecta; order Diptera; family Stratiomyidae; genus Nemotelus; species Nemotelus nigrinus. Next base: position 19,241,105 of record OX376372.1, on the reverse strand, counting down.
AAGCATAGAGCTCGGAGTATCCTTAAATGGTCTCGAGAAAAAATTGTCTGTGAGGGTCGGTGTGAAATATTAAAGGGGTCCGAGTTATAATGGTCAACCAATCATAAAACCTTTGTCGTATAAAAAAACCTTTATTATTTTTGCTTGCAAGTGATTAAAATAGCGAACGGTCGGAAGGCAAATAATGAACTTGCTATTTTGCTATTTGTTTTCATTGCTACAATGCCCCGTTTACATATATGGGAAACAATTCGTGAGGGCATTCGACAAAACAGTCGAAGAGACGTTCAGCAAGACATAGGGTGAAGATGGCTTATCTTATGAAAGGATACCTACCTACCTACATGATATTCATATCTGCACACTTAAACTTCGCACCCTTCTGCATGGTGTGAAATTTAAGTGGTAATATCGTTGGGTAGCATTTTCTATGCTCAGAAATCTGTTTACAAATATTCGAACAGTGTGTCCTGTACCCATCCGTACGCGTGCATCTTACCCATGATTTCATGGGCAAATCAAAAAGGTTTGTAAATATCATCGGAGCCAGCTCCAAACCTTTTTTCAAATCCCTTTGACACGATACGTAAAACTGACATCATTTCGTGCGGCCTCGAGGTATGTCATACTCATAAACACTTATAAACTACTCATAAACACTCAGACTCCCCCATAAAACGCTCATTATACCCTCATAAAACAGGCGAGAGCCAACGAGGAAGCAATTTACACTCGTGCTTGCCATGAAAAAAATAGGCGAAAATAGACGAGGAAACCATTTACACTCTCACCTCGTCAACGTTTGCCATGTCTCGGTGGGAATATAATTGAGGCTTAACACTTGCTTATCAAGCAAGGGCAATAATTTGCCGGCGATGATAGAAGTCGTAAAGTAAACATAGTGCAATCAAACTCTGCGACAGGCTCGTCCACTATTGACGTCTTCCCGAATCTGGATTCAAAACACCTACATTAGAATCCCAAAGCCGATGCTCTATCCATTAAGCTACACGAGCTTTTTTGAACTCTAATGTTACATAGCTTACTATAGCAATATGCTCTGGGACTATTGGCATACGAGTTAGGACTATGTATATGGAGTTGAAGTTGTGTGTATGATTTTTGAACACCTTGCTGTTGATGAAGAATGTTGAGCTAGTTTCTGAAGCGCTGACCGCTTTTCTACGCAACTCATTGCAGTCTCACTCGTAAAATTTCAGTTAACCATTTTAGAGGTTTCTTACATTTTAAAAATTTTGCTCTTCGTTAATTTTATCATATTATATATATAATAATCACATATTATATATATATATATATATATATATATATATATATATATATATATATATATATATATATATATATATATATATATATATATATATATATATATATAATATTCACAGCTTCTAGCTTACAAAAACTTTCTAAGAATACTAAATGCGCTAAAAAATATTCTCTCTTCGTGCGAATCCGTACATCAAATTTGTACATTTTTTTGTCAGAATTTAGTTTTTCAGTTTTCAGTTAAAATGTGCATTTTCCGAGCCCCAATATTTTCATCTGGCTTATCGCTCGTATCACGTACTTGGTACTCGAGCACTCGGTGCGATGAAGGAGTTTCCACTCGTCGTTTTACAATAGCTGAATGGCAAGTGGAATTCTCGTCAAAGAATTCACAACTTTGCCACAGCGAATTTTTTACCCCAGAGTTTCGAGGTTCGCCCAACCTCGAAGAATAATCTTAGCTTCCTTTATCAAAATGTACGCGGAGCAAGGACCAAGACTAATGATATTAATTTGTCAATTTCTTTGGCTTGCTATGATATAGTTGACCTAACTGATCTGGATAGTGAAATTTTGCCTCTGGCGCGTTTGTTGTTATTGTTTTTAATGCTACCTAACCAGTTCTTGATAGAGGCACAAAAAACGCACTCTATATTCCGGAGAGACCGTAATCGTCTAACCACCGGTAGGAAGCTTCCGTCTCCCATTGAATGTGTTAATGTTCAAACCTCCTTAAATCCCTCTGATATTTTGACTGTTGTCACCGTTTACTTTTCTTATAACTTTCGCAGTTTGGTGTATGAATATTTCTTCTCCGAACTCTCCACCTATTTGTACAGCCGCTTTCCAACCGCGCTATTTTTTAAATGTGGGGCTTTCAAAATGCGTAAAGTGTAAAAGGACTCTACCTTACCAAAAAGCAATATTTCGTTCATTTTGTCGTCCTTCGTATCGTTATGATCCCAATATAATAATCTGCCCAATTCGAGCAATAATATATTGAACATTGTTCCATCTAGCCTTTCTTCTTCATATGTTTGCTTAAGCCCTGCTTTATCAACTTATGAGACCCCTGAACATCATCCTCCACTTTCAATTGGAATATTTTGCGGCTTATCTTCTTCTAGAATTAGCCACTACCCTGCCCGTTTTAACTTCCTGAAAGCAGAAATAAACATCATTTATTAGTTTTCCTTCTTTCGCGGTCTCGATACAGACAGTGCTTTATATGTGCTTCTCTGATATAATTCCTCGCTTCACAACCACTTCGAATCGAAAGATGTTCCCGTAGTTCCCGTAGTACTGCCGCTCTTAAGGAAAAAGATTTCGCTTGTATTATATGCAAGTGTACGGGCTCTGAAGTCGCTTTAAATGAATTTAAGAGATTACGGTCCGAAGCTAAAAGGATTGCCAAAATGGCTACGCGTAGTTACTTCAATAGTTTTTGTCACCCATCCGCTCCAATAACCAAACACCTTTCTGGCGTTACGTGAACTTCCTTAGATATTAATTTAGCAAAGGTTCTGCTTGCAATTCCGTCGGCGTGATTGGTTACTTTGCGAAATATTGTTCTCCTCGTTCTGTGTTCAGTCCTCCACACTTACCTCACATGATGTTTCCTTTCCTTTTATCTCATCTTCACTTTGGACTGATCCTATAAAAGTCGAATCATTGATGAATTGCCGTGATAAAAGCTCTGGCTGTGGCTGCGACGTCATTGCCAATGTATTGGTAAATTCACTTGTCTCTTCCTTGTTGTGTGTTCCTCTATCGTCTATACTTTTTAATTGTGAGAAAGTTCCCAATACACAGGTCTGGCGATCCAGAGCAACATGGTTTTGTTAAAAAGAAAAGTCCACACGTACAAATATTTTGTCCTTCACAAATAATGTTGCATCTACTTTAGATCAACAAGGACAAGTACTTTAGATCAACAAGGGCAAGTACTTTAGATCAACAAGGGCAAGTACTTTAGAACAACAAGGACAAGGACTTTAGACAAGTAGCTGTCGTGTATACAGACTTTTCCAAAACTTTTGACTGCTTTCATCATACGCTACTGCTTCTAAAACTGGAAAAATACCTTTTCTGATTCGCTTGCTGTTCCTTTTATTTGCATGACCGTATATGTATAGTAACTACCAGTTTATATTCTTCAACTCCCTTTCGTCTCATATCGGGAGTTCCGCAAAGATCCATTCTTGGTCCCTTACTGTTTTTGCTTTTTATAAGAGACTTTTCTTCAGCGACAAACTCATTTTTCCTTTTATATACGGATGACTTCGAGATGTTTAGATTGATTCATTCTCATGAATATTGAAATGCCATAAAATGTCTTATATTTTTAAGAAACCTTTTTTGTATTTCTTTTATTTCTTGATCCGGTCGATAGCTTTAAAGATCTCGTTGTTGTCTTTGATTCCAAAGTTAAATTTAGATAACACATCATCGTCTCGTTATCACGATCGTCTGTTTTTATACTTAATCCTTCAAAACCTTTTTGCGAATATTTCAACCCTTGCGCATCTGATCGTTGTTCTTAAGTTTCTATTAGTGAAACTGATCACTACAACAGATACACTAATGTGTTTAGCATATCTTTTGCACGTACAAATGTATAATACTTCTACTCACCAGGATTACGAATATTAACGAATTCACAATCTTAATTTTGGTCCCTTACTCCTATCACGAAAACTATTATAAAAATACAGTGATTTTAAGCAATATTTTTTTGATTTTATGTTTGAAAGTGTTGTTTATTATCTTTTTCATTTAATTTTTATTACTTTTATAACCGTGCAATAATTGGAGTATATCTGTTGTATCTCATGTGAATAAATATATAAATAAAGAAACTAGCAAAAACAATCGCTATCGACAACAGCACCTTTCAATAGCTTGACTTGAACACGAGAGCCAATCAGGAGATGGGAGCTTTGCCAAATCGCGCTGTAACAACTCTCGCAAAAGTTAAAATTCACATCATTTTTTATGGATAATTATTTGGATGTAAATATGAAGAATGAAAAAAACAGAGTGCATAGCTTTTCATTTATCGCTGTAATACGAATGACCACAGGTGTCATTTCATCGCTAACTAGGAAATCTATCGCGAAGTTGTAATGCCTGGGATGGCAGCAGTAGTAGATATTATAGTCGCTCTTTTCTAAAATACTAATATCTTCCCACCATATTTCCTGGAACATTGTTATGTCATTACGATATTTAGAAAGATCAGCGGCTATCTGGCGTGTGTACAAGGAGCGCATGTTTAACGAAAGAATGCGCAAATCGTTGTTGCGTTTTCATTGAATCAATCCTGTTATTCTATCCTGTTGCTCTTTAACAGGATAGGGAAATTTGGCATGGTGTATGCATTGGCGAAGCGCTCAACTTGTAGGGTCTGCTTTTAACGCGCCAGACACTCGTGCTTGCCCAGATTTGTTATGGAGATTTCTCCCACATCTGGTGCAGTTTTCTAGCCGTTGGATTCATATTGTGAAAAAAAATACCTCTCTCAGCTGGACATAATTTATTTCGAACATAATCTCAAGAGAATGCGAAAACGAAATACTTCTAGTTCATAACGTTAACCTGAAAATCTTCGAAATCATGTTCCGAAACAGTAAAACCTTTTGTTCTATAAAGTAACAATGGCTTTGTCAAGCATCAACAATTTGAGTAAATAATAATTTTATACATTCGTGTGACGAAAATCTCTATAACGATATGAATGGGAAAGTTAATGACACTGAATAAATAATACATCAAATTTACAGCTATGACGTTGAGATGGTGAAAGTAAGAAAATAAGTTCCAATATCGACGCTTGATTGGGCACTTTCTCTCTGCTGTTGTCAAGTCAATTAGGACAAAATATTCGTGATATCTGCCCTCCATTATAGCTCCTTTTATCGAAACATGATTGAACTTCAGCAATATAAATATTCCAGTTTGTAGCCAGTAATGGACATACTCATAAATATGAAATCGATTTTCTTATAGAACATCAACTAAAAATAGCTTGTAAAGTAGTGGAAATTGCATGCTACGATGATATTGGAATTGTTGACAAAGTGTTAAATATTTGTATTTATATCTGTGACTTCAAATTATTATGATGCTTAGTAAGCTCAAATTATTCAAATGAAAACCTTAGTTGTAAGACTTTACGATTAAGTGAATTACTAGATTTAATCTTTGTAACTATTTAATATTATGCAAACCAGCTGGCTGATATCCTCCTGATCATGAGGATTAAATGCAGTAAGATAAACCCAGTTTATCATACTTTTTATCTCTACAAGATAAGATAAAGTCACTTATAATAATCCGAGTTTTCAATCTGTTGCCTGATTATATTTATTTGTGGTCGAAATAATCAACTAAGATAAAGTTTATCGTAGAACTGGTTAAAGTATTTTTGACACTTAAAATAAATTGACTAGATAAAATAATGATAAGAACCCATAAGAGTTAGTGGAAATGGTTACGTGTAACCAAAAAGGATAAAACAAGTACTGTCACAAATCGTTTTTTTCTACTTTTTAATAAACGTTAAATAAGTATGGAATAATTAAATGTTTAATCATTTAATAAGATCCATTTTCGATTATTTTTCAACAAAAGCTAATCCGCTTAAATCCCACCTTAAAATCTTTTTAATTTAAAACACCCACCATATGAATAAAAACTATACCAGAGAGGCTCATCAATTAAGTACAATCAATAAAATCAGATCAAAAGCACAAATCTTTTTATTCAGCATATTCAATGCTGCCATTCTGATGGGGATGAGTGCTCTATTTCAATATTGAAAATTGCTGAGCACAAATTGATTGATAGCAAATTTATTAGTTTATAGCTTTTATTTTTGTACTTTGTACTTTTGAATTGCTGCAGCTACAAAAATTCTGCTTTTTCATACATTAATAATTTGATTGTTGCGAACTAAGCATGATAAATCGGAATTCATTTTTTAATAATGTTGCATAAATTATACACGATTGCATAAATTTTGTGTATATAGCGGTCTCATGAATATTTAATGCATATTTTAATCAACGAATTACGAATGGAAGTTAAGAGTAATTTAACATGCACTGCTTTGATTCGAATTTGTGAAAGTAGCACGTCGTGAGTCGATTTATTATGAATCATAAAGTAATTACTATTTGTTATGGTAACATGAGTATTTGTTATGGTAATTTTATGCGTGCTGATTTTGCATCCCACCTAAACAATAAAGAAAGTGCAGCGATAAATTAATAACTCAATCGCTAAAAGCTAAAAAAGAAAATAACTGTTTCTATCCCCATAAAATTTCAATTTCTTTCAAGGTTTTTGACAAACGTTTATATATTCTAGTCAAAATTCTCACAGAGATTGAAAATAAGTCATTTTTCTACTTAACACCGTTATTTGAGATAATCTACACCGGAAACTCTTAAACACAGACAAAATGATAGCTGTGATTAGATTATCCGGCAACTAAGCTTCGCAGATGCAATCGTGAAATACTGTTGTTAAATGAAAAATCAGCAGCAGGATATCCTCATTTGAATGAGTTGATGTAATCTGATGCAGCCGAGAGAATTAACTGGTTTTGTGATTGCTCTAGTAGTGATGTCTATGAGATTAACTGAAGTGGTTACGATTTGATTTTTCTTTAATTCTAAGTGGTTATGACTTTATTTTCTGAATCGGGTTAGGACTTTATTATTCTTCCAATCGGCAAAAAACGAAAATTAGAGAATGTAAATGTCTTAAAAACTAAATTGTTACCTTTAGTGAAGGGGCGCTATTCCAAATTTAGGAAACGGCTTTGGACGTGTGATTCCTTTTAACATAAATAACGCATATTACTGGGCATTGGAGGTTATTTAGCTGCAAAAACTCACAAAAAGAAGAAAAGTTTTCATCAAATGACTGATAAAGTTGAAGAAATAACAGATAATGGCGAAAACTAATCAATTAAACAAGTTATGTATAAAACACCTTCCAGAGTGAACTTATCCATATGTACACCGATGGCTCAAAGTTAAACAATGAAACCGAGAGTTCGAATGAGTTAAATCTGAAAATCTCCTTTCGTCTAAAGCCTCGATTACATTGAGCGAGTTTACAAGCTACTAGCCGGCGATTTCACTAGCCGCTTGCAAACTCGTCCAGTGTAATCATGTTCACTAGCTAACTAGCAGATTGTAAACAATCTGCGAGAAAAGTTGAAAGCCGGGCTACTTTACTCGCTACTCGCTGGCGTTGTTAGCTAGTAAACTAGCTTTGTGTAATCAGAGTTGCTAGTGAACTAGCTACGAGTATCTCGGTGGTTCTTGGTTTCAGTTTTCGCAACACGTGTTTTAAACTCGCTAGCTAGTTGGGTACTAAGCGAATGGAAGGTTTTATGTGTCATCATCACTATCGGACTAGCTGACACGCCCGTTTCTAAACTCGCCGACTAGTATCTTGTAAACGCGCTCAATGTAATCGAGGCTTAACAGTCTATTGCAGCGTCTTTCATCAGACAACAATACTTTTCTAGGTATTTTTCTAATTAGTCAAAATATTTAGTTTATATTTCCCCTAAACCTTAATATTTTTCTTGACTCTCCGAAAATGTCTTTATAGTGGCATCACCTCGTTGTCTTCCTAAAATTTCCTGCCCATGTCCTGTTCCTTGAGCCGAGGAACGAAGCAAAAGTCACGGGTAGTTAGATTTGGACAATACGGCGGGTGTTCAAGTAATTCTAACTCTGATTTTCGAATGGCAGTCATCGGAATTTCGACCTTGAAATGTCAACTAGTCTCTTTTTTTTGCCTCTTCGGTTAACATTTTCAGGGGCCCCAAAATACTAAGACGTTTTTCACATGCAGTTCCTTAGTCAGAGTCCTTTGAATGCTGCGATATGAGCTCCTTCTGACCTCAGCTATAAGTCTGATAGTCCACTCTTCGGTCTGGTAAAACAACTTCTTGAACTGTATTAACATCTTACGCGAATGTTCTCTACTTAATGACAGAGCACATTTTATTTTTGCTTTGTTTTGTCATGTTCGTATTATCACTTCGACTGGTGGCATTCAAATGAATGTATTTGGATAGCAAATAACTTTTTTTTTTTGTGGCTAAAAATGCATTTATTTTAGAACAAAATGGATAAACAGATTAATTAGATTATTTTCCATCGCTGGCTACTTGTTACCATTTCTCAGGAAATTTTCAAATTTCACCTCGAAAAAGTGTCTCCTCTTTTCAGGCGATTCAAGTTAGGAGCCAATTTCCAATTTCGGCGAAAGGATTGAACCGGCGACCTCCCAAATCGTGCTGAATCCATCAGCACAACCATTTGTCAGACGGAGCAATGTCCGGAGAATAAAAGGGATGCGGTAAAACTTCCTACTTGATCGTTTCCAAATATTTTTTTTAACAACTTTTGTGACATGAGGCCGCGCGTTTTCATAGAGAAGAATAATTTTGTCATGTCATTGCTCGTATTCCAGCCGTTTTTCTCTCTCAATGCATGGCTCAAACGAATCAATTGTAGCCTATACCTATCGTAATGAAATCGCCAGGTTTTACCAGCTCATAGTTTGCAACATCTTTTTGGCCCCACTTGATACGGAGTATAATTAGCTGCTCACAAGTGAAAGATCATGTTTCAACGTCTCTCGATTTCAGCTGATAAGGTAACCAATTTCCTTGCTTTTGAACCATTCCATGGATTTTTATCGTACGAAAACTGTTTATTGAGTCGCTTGCAATGATTTTGTAAGCTCCCCCTTGCGTTTGATTCAGATCTTCATTGAGTAATGCCTTCAATTCTTTGTCTTCGATTTTTTTTTTGGTTCTCTAAAACGAGGCTTGTTTTTAACGCTGAAATCACCATTCTTGAAATGTCGAAACCATCTCCTATATGATTTATCAGCTGGAGCAGCTTCACCATAAACTTAAACAACTTCCAGCCGCAAATACTGCTTCGTTAACATAGAATTTAAAATATTCAACACAAAAAAAAAATAAGGTTTTTGTATGAAACTCAAAGTGATATAAACTGAATACCATTGATAGATATCTGACCTCTCTGAAACTACCGAAATGTATGAAACATTCATAACAGCCAGAGCTATTCTTTGGAAACCGAACGAACTAATTTGTACTCTATTTTTAAGATTTTTTGACTCTTATCTAGTGAAAGTATAAAGAAGCTAAATCATTTTTATATGAGTATAGCACATACGAGATTATCATTACTTTTACTATAAACCTCGTATATTAAATATGGTAATATCAAAATGACATTTACAGTAAATTAAAATTAAAAAAATTGTTTACGTCACTAAATAAGTTTCCTGTACTGACTCAAATGACTATAAACTGATTTTGCGATCAAATGTAATCAATTTAAATGTGATATATCTCGTAACTGCGTTTGTGGTACATATGCTCACAACGAGAAATCTCGTACTTTGGCGATCAAGGAGTTAATGTCGATTGAATACAACACAGCAGCTTCAATGAATATCCGTTCCCAACCATATGACGATTCTCACTTGAAATGCAATTTCCATCATCGGCAAAACCGGAGAGCTGATACAATTCCCATATGATTATAGGGTTGACATCACATTTATTCAGGAAACATTTGTAAAACCAGCTGATCGCCTTTCCATCTGTAACTAAAAACTATACCGTAGCGATGGATTGACAGATAAAGGTGGAGGCCCTGCTGCAGTCCTTGTCAGAAAGGGCAGTAAATACCAACGTATCCAAATTTCTATTCTGCAACAGGTGGAAGCAACCGTCATTAACGTGCATACGGAGTCTTTTGAGTTCCTAGTGATTTTCGCATACATACCACTTAGAACCATGAATTTTCAGCCGAAATCTCGAAAAACTATTCAAACACGTAAGTCCTGTGCTCTTACAAGGAGACTTTAATGGCTACCATCGCCACTGAGGAGATGTGAAAAGCTATTGAGCTGGATTCGAACTACATAGTTTCATCATGGACAAGTGTATCAGCCTGGACCTCACCAACGGACCAACACACTTTCGGAGAGTTTATAACCATGTGCTAATGTAGATTTATACTAAATTTCCACCACAATCTACGATTTACCATCCTCAACTAACTTTCATCCGACCACGAGCCGGTATTCTTCATCATAGTAAACGTCTACAAAGACGAACCAATTCGAATAATAAAGAGAATTAATCGGCAAGCCTTCTACATTGCAACAGCGAATGAATATTCTCGAGAACCTCTCGAAACTGCCAAAAACATAAATAGAGCAATCAACTCTCTGACAGAAAATAATCAAGCAGGCAAAAGAGGAGGATACGACTCAAAATCCGATCAAGGGACATAATCCTTACGAACTCCCAAGTGCCATAAAATATCCCTTACGAGGCTCTAGCATTAAAATGACGGCAAACCGATTCATACACATCATCATCTGTCGGATCGCGCAGCTCTGCATTGAGAAATGGGAAGACTTACTCCACAGAGTGGAGCCTGGAGATGAGAATTCCTAGCGCATACCAAAGTTTCTACGGCGAAAGAACAAATTTAATATGTCGCCATTATATGGCCCGCAAGGGCTTCATTTTGACAACGCATGCAAAACTGAAGCCTTCGCAAGTGCACTGGAGCTGCAATTTCAAGAAAATTGCACTCCAGACGATGACGCCAGTTGAGACGAGAGAGTGATTGGGTCTGTTGAACAAATCCCCACTTCTACGCCAAACAGTGGAAGTCAAAACAATTGTTAGATGGACCAAACAAGCAGAAATTACCTTCACCTGACTCGATTGGCAACATATGACTTATTCATCTATAAGACAATACACTGACGACTGCAACTGGCGTAATACATGCGATCTTTCGAACTAAGAGCTTCCTAGAGGTCTGAAAGATGGCGGTTACAATAGTTTAAACCAGATAAACAAATCAACTTCCCACATACATTGAAGATCAATAACTATCATCCCCTCCGTATGCAAAATCGCCGAGCGTTTACTTCTCGATCGGCTAACTGAAATAGTTTTAGAAAAATCTATAATCCTTGAGGTACATTTCGATTTGAAACAGCTCCAACTTGCAAGAGTGGCTCAATACATTCGTACAGAGTTTAAGCTAGGGCATTTGACAAAATCTGGCGTGCAGGACCAGCTTTCAAAATGCATGATTTTCGGAATGCCTTGGTACGCGAGGAAAATAGACTTACGTAGAGAACTGAAAAATAAGACAATATTCAATATTATAGACAAATTATTCAAATTAACCTTCATTACACCGCAATGTAATGTGCCTCAAATTTGATTTGTCTACAGATTTTGTGTGAACCAAAAACATTTTTTTTCTACAATTAAACTATGAGACACAATTCATTTTATTTCTTTGAATAAACACACTGAAAATACCTAAGTTAATAAAAAGCAATTCTGCATATGCCGATCTAAGCTCGTAAGGAGACTGTATTATCTATGCCTACCCCGCAAAATCAAAGAAAAACCTTTGTTTGAATTCTGCACCGACCGACGCGGAAAAACATTTTAATCTACTTGCTGAAGATGAAGATCATTAAATACTCTGCCTACTTATCTTTCGTATTGAGCCAATTTATCAATCATCAGTATTTTTAACAGTGAATGAAAAATCACTAGTAGCAGCAGTGACTAGATATTCAAAATGAACGAAATCACAACGAGCGGAATGCTAGCGATCAATATCTCAGCGAAAGATATCACAAAGAACGATATCACGGCAAAAAATCACAGCGACCAAAGTCACAGAGTACGAAATCTGTGGTTCTGTCCATTGCTATTTCGCTCGCTATGATTCCGATCGCTGTTATTCTGATGACTGTGATTGTGAATTTGGAACTTGTGTTCGAGTCGAATTTTGTGAGTGATCAAATCAAATGTCCGATCAAATTAAAATTTTTTGGAAATATTGCTGTATGCGAAGAATAGATTAATGGAGTAAGAGTATTGTGTTCCAATAAGGGATTAAAATTAACTACCTAAAATCAAAGTGATTCCGAAATCAGAGTCATCGTTTCACCGGTTATTTAAAAATCCCGACATTTTCATAAACGGCTTATCTTAAACATCACACCAAAAAACTGCAATGATTAATGTAAATTACTTTCGAAAAATTCATGTCTAACATAAAATTAAGATATATCTATCTTTAAAAAAAAATTTGTATGTAATTGTTAAGTTGTTATATTGAATTGTTAATGTATGTTGCCTTGTTTGGTAAATAAATTAAAAATGAAAAGTTGATCATTCAAATGTAAACTAGTGTTTGGATATTCTTCAAAAATATTTTATTATGTTGCACTGTTGGATTTTATAGTGCCCAACCCTATTTATAGTGCCCAACCCTAATTTCCTGTTGCTTCACTATCGAAACGCTAAGTATTAATATATAAGTTATTTCCATTTAATGCGGTTTTCATTGTGTAATACATACACCTTCTGCTACATATGTACATCGGTAAGAAAACCGCACAATATTCTGGTCGGTAACCACATTTTAGATTCACTATTTTCAGTTGGCCACATCTAATTTGTTTTGAAGCAAAAGGATGCGGTAAAACCATCCAGATTTTTGATTTTTCTTTGTGGTTTTGTGGTGATTTTCCCTGGAGTACGAGTAAAATTTAGATAACGTTTCTGAAAGCCGTAAAATTCAGATTTCAATGTGGCTATGCATGGTTTCGAAGAATTCAATATGTTGATGGTGGAACTACCGATTGTTAATGAAAACTTTTTAAAGCGATTTCGAACATTCACCATTTTAGTCAGTGTATTGGAGTATAATTCTGAAAAAACAAATGTTAGTTTTTTTGTATTTGCAAAAACTTGGCATATAAATTGATTTCTATTGAATAATTAACTTAAGACCAGTTAAACCAGTTAAAAATATGTTAAAATCGTTTGAGTAAGTTTTTAATATATTTTACTATGAGCTTTATTTAATTAACAACTTTCGCTATTTGAATTTGCTAAAAACGATCAAAATAAGGCCATTAAGTTAAAAGTTTTTTATATACTGATGTTTTTTCTTTTAAATTTACAGGTGGACGAAACAACTACTCCCGGCGAGCCAATCTCAACTAAATGCGTATGGTGCGTCCAAATACTCACAGCTAATGATCGACCTAAACTATTGGAATGCCTGCATGTAGCCTGTTCACAATGTGTTGTAACGAAATTTAGCGAACTAGATCGAACAATGCCACCACTAGTACACTGTCCCGTTTGTAATATGGCCAGTCAAAATGAATATATTGTCGATAATCAGTTTCTAATCGAACAAAGTAATGCAAATGAAGATGGCCAGGGCTCGGGCGATGGGGGCAATAAAAGCAATTCGGTATGTTTAAAATTTGAAAATTAAATTTATACATGCAACCTGCCACAAAAAATGAATTCTAAAATTAAATAAAAAAATAATCATAAAATTCGTATTATCATTTCAGACATCTGTCAAATGTAGTAGCTGTAGCGATGATGCTAACGCAACGTCATGGTGTGTCGAATGTTCCGAATATATTTGCGATAATTGTGTACAGGCACATCAACGATTGAAAATCACAAAAGACCATACGATCAAACCAAAGGAGGAGGCAGATAGCGATTCACAAAATGGCTCGAATACGAACAAAAGTCTTTTGTGCACTGTACACACTCAAGAGAAGCTATCACTTTTCTGTGAAACATGTGATAAATTAACATGTCGTGATTGTCAATTGGTCGATCATCGTGATCATAAATATAAGTTTGCGCATGAAATTGCAACGGAAACAAGAACCTCATTAAGTTCGCTCCTGAGCGAAATTAACTATAAGCGATTCCTTTTGGTTAGTGCTAGAAAGGTAAGGTTGTCTTGATGTGTTTCTTAATTTTAACTATATTTTTTGAATTTTTGGTTTCACAATTTGCTTGAATTATTTAAATAAATTAGTTAAAACTAACTATGCAAAATTTAACAAATAGTTTGCTTGGACTAATAATTGAATAAAACTTGAGTCTTCGAACTATTTCTTAGGATTTGAATGAATCAAGAGAGAAGCAATGTAAATGGCCTATGCTATCCCGGCAAGAGAAGCAAAATTAATTGATTGTTGTTGTCTTAAAATGTTTTGTATTTCATTTTCTTGCACGCGGCATAGTCTCATTATTCATTATATTCACCCTTCATTCCATCTTTCTAAATTTATGTTGGAACGACTAGTGCACAAAGATTGTACTTTTAAAATATCTTTCTAGTAATATTACTTGTCTACGCGAAACAAATATGAGTCTATTTTTTCACATTTCCATTCAACTAGGTCATCGATGATCGACAAAATCTCATAGCGGAAAAGAAGAAAGAACTGATTCGTGAAATTACCAATATGGTCGTTAAAATCACCAACACCGTAAATCATCGTGGCAAACAATTGGCTATGCGTTTGAATGAAGTTTGCGACAGTAAATTGAAAGTGTTGAATGAAAAGAAGGAAGCATTGCAGCTTCTTTCCGAGAATACAGATCATTGTATTGATTTCGTTCAGGCTGCTCTGGATAAGGGTAGCGACTGTGCAATTCTCTACAGCAAGAAATCTTTAGCGAGACATTTACAAAAGCTAAAGTGCCAACGTGCTGATATTCCAAATCCCGAGATACCAGTTCGAATACAAGTACAATTGAATCAAGTCCCTGAGTTGCAGAAAGGTAATTCCGTCTAGAATTCGTTTTTTGGGTCAATTCTGTTAATATTTTATTTCTTAGTAATTTCACAACTGGGAACGATTATAGTGGATGGCAAACCCTATCCACCGACACCAACTGCGAACGGCCCTCCGCGACAACAACCTAGTCCAAATATGGCACCACCTTTGCGACCCGGACTTCCACCGCCTGGTATGCCCCAAATATCACCAGGAGGTCCTTCCGGTTTTCAAAATGGTCCTCCAATCTACAACAGTCCATCGCCACAGCAACAGTATAATAACATGCAGATAAATCGACCGTTCGGACAAGAAGTTCCACGTAAGCAATTATTAGGAATTTTCAGTGCAAATGTGGTGATGGGATATTCATCTATACTTTTGAGTTTTTTCTCGAAACAAATGTTTGATGGGTATTGAATTTTATAGAGTTTATTATTTCAGCTGCCGTTCGATTTACAAACATGGGCCCGGTTGGTATTCAGCGTCAAGGTCAGCCTCATGTTAGTTCGTCCACACATCCACAAAATATGGGTGAGTAAATCTAAGTTAATCCCTGTGGCTTGGCATAGTATTACTTTAATTCCTCAGACATAAGTTTACGTGGTTTACTAAACAATCAAAATGCTCCACCCCCGAATCAAGGTCACATGAATTTCAACGGTCCGCCCAATTATCCGGGCAATAATCAGCAGAATGGTCCGCAGAATGGTCCACCACACCAAAACATGCCGCCTCAGATGAGACCACATTTCATGGCCGGACCGCCAGCGCAACAGCATCAAAACTTCCAGCAACAACAGTCGGGACCTAGTCCACAGAATTACATGAATAACGGGCTACGATTCCAAAACTTCCAGCGCATGGCCACACATCAACCGACCATGGGTCAGCAGCAGCAGCAGCAAAATGTACAGAATAGCGGTGTTGCTGGTGGAGGAGGAGGAGGTCCCCCACCGAACCAAATGCGCCCAATGATGCAAAATGTAAATTTCGAGAAATATATTGTAATGTTCTGTATGAACTAACGTATTTTCCCTGTTTCTACAGAACATGGGGTTTCCCGGACCGCAAGGATATCAACCAGCACCTACAAATAATCAGCAAATGCCAATAAATATGCACACTGTCGCCAAATGGCATATACCGCAATCAGCGCAACAAGCAAACGGTAAGCGCCGAATAAAATTTTCAAATTCAAGTTTTTGGATTCGTTGTCGCCGTCAACGAAAACCTTAATTTGAAAACAATTTGATTTATCTATAAGCTAAGATTAGATGAATATGGAATAGATTTAATTTTTAATCAGGTTCCCTAGGTCAACAACAAGGTCCTCTAATGCAGTTCCCAAACGGCCGGCCCGGAGAAAATTTCAAAATCAACCTGAAATCACCGACAACATTGCAGAAGAGTACAACACCGAATGGACAAATTAGTGGACCATCGATAGTTCTTCCTAACGTTTCATCGACAAATCCTAAAACGCCAAGTCCAAGTACAAATGATGTGAGTATATAAAATGTTGTCTGCCACAGAGAAAATTGCGTATATATTTCCTTGATTTCATTATCATTTTTGGGGTTTTCGGTATGAGCAAAAATTATTTATGAAATAATTGAAAATTACTTTGTTCAGTTGCAATATATTTGTCTTAGAGCTAAATGCAACGAACAAACATGAGGCTAATTAGATTTAATGGAAATCAAAAATGTTGTTTCTTTTCAAATTCAGATCGAACGAAACAAACTAGCTGAATTATTTTATTATTTCAACATCGATGTTTATAGATCAAAAATATTCATACCAATATTGGTGATTTTTTTATCAAACAACTTTAATTTCCAGACCTCGAAAGATTTTACAGAGCCGATAGATAAAGTTCGAGACGATTCGATAAATGACTTGATGGCAACTATCGCGAAACTCGATTCAAACGGTGTTCAAGTTCTTCCTGAAGGGCGAAATAAAACAACTTCGCCTCAAGTGCACAGCTCGACTGATATTGCAAATATTGCAGAAGGTAAGATTTACTATTTGCATATGTTGTAGCTTAGTAAAATAAATCTTGTTCCCCAATGAACAACTCATCCCTTATTTTATACTTTCTAACACTTTCCTTTTTGATATTTCCACTGTAGATAAAGCCGATCAAAAGGACGATCCGAACGAAGATTGGTGTGCGGTTTGTTTAGATGGCGGCGAGCTAATGTGCTGCGATAAATGTCCGAAAGTTTTCCATCAGAATTGTCATATACCGGCAATCAGTTCGTTACCAGATGAAAGTGAAACTTGGCAATGTTTGTTGTGTGTGAATTTGGTGGATTTGGCAAATACAGTGGACTGTGAACGACGTAATGGTGAATTGGGTGCGAGCGAATTAAAAATAATCCAACGGATATGCTTAGAATTATACTGTCAATACGAGCAGAGTTTACCATTTCGAGAACCAGAGCCGGCAACACATACCGCCTACTATGAGATAATTTGCCAGTGAGTTATTTATTCTAGTTCTAGTATAGTTTTTTTTTCTTTGAAAATAGGTTCACATAAGAAACAATCATTTTATTTATCGCAATTTCCTATGCTATTGAGATACTATAAGCCTATACATCGTCTTTATCACAGAAAAGAGTCTAGAGCATTTATTCAAAATAATGTTATTACAAAGCAAAACACAGTTTATTTATACGATTAGCACTATGGCTCGGGTTTTCTGCATGGCTTGGAAGAAGAATGCAATAAATCTTTTTTATCATTTTTATATCATGGTATTCAAATGTATTTTATTATAAATTTGCAGAATAATTCTTGTTTAAATTTGCTGTTGCTGTTGTTGTTTTATGCTATTTGAGTCGCAAACTTGAATCTGTAATCGATTTGATCTTATGATTTGCCTCATCTCTGGATAGCAAAACTCACGTTATATTGTAACTTTGACTGAAGAGTTTAATGTTTTTACTAATTTTATATTTTTCTTATTTATTTTTATTAAATTCTTTCCAAAGTGTAGTTCATGCACCTATTGCATCCCAAATAAATAAATTGAACCATAACGTTAGTGCAAAAAGAAGTGGCTAGAGTTAGCCCAGGGGCCTCTTACTGCGGGACCACTAAAAGCTTTCGAAAAACAAGAAGTCATTAACAGCAGATTCAGGGAACTACTTCTAGCCATCAACGAATATCGACAACATGACGATGGCCAGAGCAGTGCTGCCCCCCAAGCTATCACCTGAATCCAAAAAGTCAAATCATCACCCTTAATATTTCCCACCTACGTATCCAATAACAATCATTTCATCAAACCTTTATATCGAAAACTACTATGTTCAGCATTTGGGAAAAGTTAAATTTCTCCTACAGGGTTTAAGGGGGCAGGATGGTTTCCAACTTAAACAAAAAAAATTTTTCAATTATTTTTTTATATGAAAGTACAACATCTCAGGAATATCCTTTGAAAATTTCAAGGTGATCGGACTAAAACTCGCATAAATACCGGTTATTTTATGACATGTTGCCAGGTATATTTCCACGAGAAACCGAAATAGTCTAGCTCGAAACTCCGAACTACATTTTTGAAGTCGGTGCGTAACATAACTCAAAAATTAATTCACCGATCTCAATGAACTTTGCCGGACATCTTCAATATGATAAATACTCGCGGATGAACGATGGTTTTTTTTTTTTAAATTTTACCATTTTTAACAGGCAATCATAGGCTGATTTTTTATGTGAAAATGGTACCTCCAAATTGAAAACCGCACTAAAAATCGGAAATCGCATATTTTTCATTATAATTTCGTTCATCCGCGATAACACTGTCAGGCTAGGTATTACGCACCGCACGACGCCTTTTTTTCGAAGCGCCTTTGATCTACTGCCACCACGGAATAAATAATTAATATTTTTTTATACAATAATTCCTACATACTCTCAAAATATAGTTCTTTAATGTGTTATAAAAAATTAGTAATTATTTTCACTCAAGGCTGAGAAAAAAAATCGCGAAAATCGGCTTTTCTTCGGCCTCGGAAACCATCTTGCCCCCTTAAATGATGTAGATCGCTATGAACTAATTAAAAACAATTTTTGAACCAGCATAATGCACAGCTGGTCATTTGAATAGGGACAGCCGATTCAGGAATTATTTTATCTAATTACTTTTGTTTCCGCCTTTGGAGCATAAAACTTAATATTCGAAAAGAGAGAGTTTCCGATTACGCATTCACGTGAAATACGTGAGCGCTAGAGATGTCCGCCGTATCATACGTTAGCTTTTACCTACTAAATTACACTACTGGTGCTTAGGGGTCGTACATTAATTATATGAGGTCTAAATAGGATAGGGAGAGTTAGGATAAAATCACTATTGATCACAATGTGAGAAAGGGGTGGTTTGATGTTACATATCGCGTGTATATTTTCGCGCAACCATGACTGAGAATGTCTTACTGTGAGCTACCGTATGACATTGCGTTAAGTAATGCGCAATTGACGTGGTCGACATTTCTAAAATCAGGTGTCTTTTTTTGTGACTCGATCAGGAGCTGATTAGGGTAGGTAGCGTTGAAAATATCAATCTTGCCTCAGTTGTTCTTTTCAATGCTGCCTGCCATAATCGGGTCTGGATCGAGACACAAAAAACGCATCTATCTAATTCCGTTTAGCACTTTCAAATTTAGACACGATAAAATCGACGAAATACAATAATTACAGGTGGTCAAGTGTGACGATCATGCTTGCTGTAGAAACATGCAAAGCTCTCTTCGACTTGTTCTTCCCGAAAGTCTCTAGTCGTCTTGTCGCTTATATATTCCAAAACCTGAAGATCATGACGGCAAGACTTTTAATTCATTTTTTTTTGCACCGAGCTCTTGGCTTAATTCCTACAAATGAAGGTTTTAAGTTTAGTATTGGAATCATGATTATCTTTCTGTCAAACTTCGCTTTTCTAGTGGAGATCTAGTTGATTTAAGCAAAAGTTTTTTTATCTATCCTGTAAGTAGGCATGAGAAATTGTAGGGAGTATATTTAAGATCATACTTTCATTAATTAGTCTATTTTCGATCATTTGGTTTATAATTTTAACAATGACATTTAATAGGGTGGGGAGTCGGAAAGTACTTAGCACATTGAGCTTTTGACTTTTCGTTTGCTCAGTGACAGTAACTAGAACCGACAGATTCAAAGTTAAAAAATAAATATGGTGCACACTTCCTTGGTTTTTTCTAACTGATTGTTTTCTGGGCATATCTCTCTGTTTATTTTAGCTCAACGTGTGAGTAATCTTGAGTCTTTGTCTGGTTTGGAAATAGGTACTTGTTTTATTTTCAGCCAACTTTCAAGATTAACGCTATAATTCGTTAGGTTATTGATAGCACTCTTACATTACCCATGGTGTTTACTTTACCAAGTTCACTAAAAACTACACGTCCGGTGCAGGGGCCGACGTTTTAGTTCGGGAAATTAGAACCTGTAGTAATTATTGGTAGCCAAAACCGATTTGAGTACTTCGAAGTGGAAGGTGATGAACGTACCACCTTCTGGGATTGCATTTAGCAGCTATTAAGTTGAGAAATGGAGATGTTTCAGAGTGTTGTATTTCTCTTAATTATAATATTTCTCTTAATTATCAATATAATCAAAAGAAATCAAAAGTCGATCTCTCTTCCCTTAGCAGCAATGCTTTCTAGCAATGAGCTCCTTTTATCCGCTTTGACTGCCTGGCCCTAATTTTCATTGACTTCTCTCATCTTGGTGAAGTTATGTGGAGCTCTTATGCGGACCAAATAAATCCTTGTGAAACCTTTCTTCAGATTCCATTTGATCTTTAGTTTATCATTCCACCAGAAATGATGGGTGTATTTAAGATTTCTGGACTGTCTACTATTCCTGACAATGAGTAACTGAAATTGCTCTGTTATTACCTTTAAATCATCTAGGAAAGGATAATGGGTTACTTGTCTGATAAGGTTTGACATATTAGTTTTTAGTCGACTTTTAATGAAGGGATTGAGTTTGTAGGAGAAGATTATGGGAAGACGCCCACTCACACTAATATCATTGATCTACGCATCAAGACTAGTATTTAGATTCACTAGAGAAATATTAAGATTCTCAGTAATTATTAGATCAAGACTTCCTCCTAAAGGAGTGTTGTCTACTTTTGGTAGAGTAATCTTTTATTAATCTAATGTTATTAAAATTTTGGGCAATAAGAGTGTCTGCTAAGCAAGCTAAGTCAATTTGATGTTCTTTAAGATCGCCTGTAAAGAGGTACTATATTTTATCAGGGTTAATCTGTGGAGTTAACTGTAACTAAAATTTTGTTGAAGCCTCCAAAATAGAAACGATAGACTTCTAAAATAGAAATAAAAGCGATGCGTGCATATAATCATATACAACATATTTTTTCACCTATTCGACTGATGGCTCTGTCTGCGATTTAGTTTTTTACTTCAAATATTATGGTCGGTTTTTTCCGTTTGAATACTTCTCCATCGCGATATGTTGCTAATTCACACGCGATTCGTACAATTTGTTGATATTATCTGTATAATTAGCTATCGATTGCGAATCACTTTTTCTCAGGAAAACATTATGAGAATTCTGCTTAGATTCTCTTTGCCTTTGCGAGCAATGTTGTTGTTTCCTGATTAGTTTAATAATTTTGACTGTCTTCACCTTAATTGTACTATCGCATTGCTATTAATGGTTTCGTTACTTAAATAAGCATTTGTATTATTACAGCCCTATGTCATTGGACGTCATTCGTACCCGTTTAGATCCATCAAGTCCGAATCACTACAAAGATATCTCAACATTTGTAGCTGATGTTCGATTGCTCTTCAAAAATGTATACTTATACTATCAGGTAAAATATCTATAAATTTACATCAATCTAAAAATTGTGTTCTAAACTTGAAAAATCTCCCATCGTTAATTCATAGGAAGATTCAAAAACCTATGCACATGCCCGCTACTTAGAACAATTCTTCGAAGAACAACTAACCAAATGGCTTCCGAAATATGCACTGGTCAACAAAGTCAACAACGATGACGATGACGATTGCCCTGTGAAACGACTTCGAAAAGGATCTGACTAACTGGACGCCGCCGCCATTTTGGATTTTATTAGAATGCATAGTGATAATACAACAATGATGTTGTTGTTGTATGAAGCGAAAGCACTACAAACAAAACCAGATTCATAGAGATTATCTAATTGCATACAGGAACTTTATTCTTAGTCTTTAAGTTTTGATGTGTAATTTATGTTTTAGCTGTCAACGTTATATACTATGTCGCGAAACAACCGGGGAACTTGAAACTAAAAATTTATTTATTACTTATTATATGCATGCATAGGTACGAAACGATTCTCAGAAAGTAATGAATGTTGACGTTTATAAATTAGAAGAAAGCTTCTAAGTTTGGTAACCTATATGGAGTGGGCTTGAATTTTGAAGCATGCTTTTTACTCCAAAATCCTGAGAATGAAAATTTAACTTTCAGTAAATATTTTCAAGTATATTTCTTCCGTATTTAAATATATTTGTATGACTTTGAAATAATGCTGCGATATTTTATACCCTTAATTTATCAGAATAATATGATCTACTGACCCAGTCGCGTGCATGCGTAAATGTTTTCTGCTCACTCCACTTCAGAGTTTATTGAATCCCAAAATTAACTACACTTAGCATTGTACTTGAACTTAAAACGAATCTTTCAGTTTCACATCAGGTACCTACGTATGTATGTGTATGAAAATATACCCTCGAAATATTGATTTTAACGAATCCATCAAAACTACAAGAAAAAAAACGTAGTGTTTACTTATCAATTTTATTTTAGACTTAATAATAAATTAAAGACACTAAATGTAGAAAAATTTCCATTTTATCAGCACTCTGTAAATGACACATTTTATTAAACAAAAACTTTTGTTATATCTCTTCATTAATTTTTATTTAATACATAAATTTAACAAGACAAGCATGTAGACCGGCATTCGGTATAATCTCTTTTTTAGTTGATGATTTTCGAAAATCATTTAACTATAAATAAATAAACCTTGCTGATCTAGCATTTGATATATGCAAATATCTGACATACATTTGCAAAGACACGATATATGAAACAAAACATTCTATTGAGATTTTAGATTTAAACGAAAATTGGCATATTGAAATTATTAGTTTCGGATTTACGTAGAGTTTTTGTTTAGAGTAGTAAGCATTGCATAATCCCGCCTTGTATGAATTTATGATTTTATCATAATTTAAATGATATTGAAAGTAGAGCAAAAACTCTTTAACTCTTTAACACAGTTATCATAAATATATCTTATCGGAATCGAAAATAAAATCAACTGTGTCTGAAAACTGAGAAACGGGTCGTCGTTTTTTGTGGTTACTGAGAAATTATTTTTTCGATTTGAAAGAACACATTCTTATTGTTACAAACGTTCTGTTGGCGGTCTAGAATTTTCTTTAGTGTTATTGAAGATATTTAGAGTCGATTCGGTGCTGATTATTTTCTAAATTGTATACTTGACCGAAGAAAGGGAAATCAAAATAATAACTTCTTTGAAATCAACTTTTTCGAGAGTTAAACCATTTGTTGGTGTTAGTCGATATCAATCTAGTAGCACTTGACTACTCGTAGATGCCCTATTTGTATTTTATTTCATAAACAAATCTTTCGTTTTCGCATTCGGAATTCAAAAATATCTCTCGAAGTAGAATCAAAAACAATTATCGTCTCTCGTCAACCGTGATTATATCTTCATTTGCTACATTATTTCGCATCATAACCAAAAACGCAATGAATTTAAAAATTTGCTAATTAAGTACTCAAAAACCAGCGCATTGTTATACTGTATACGCATTATATAAATACATTTATAATAATCACTTATTAGATTAGTATGTAAGCAAATCACAAACTATTATGTAGAAACAACTTGCAAAAAATCAGCATAAAATACATAACTATTTATAAATAATAATAATATTAAATTACCTTAGGATATATCAGAGAGTGAATTGTAATGAATTACGATATTTTACCATACACAATACAATATTTGCAAGCATCCAGAGTACATTGATCAGAGAATGTACGAATACATGACATATGTTTAATAATTAGACTAATAGAATATATTTCCTTTATACCTACATAATTCAAACATTTGATGTTCATCATTAATATTAAACATATATATTTTCAAAACAAAATACTTATCTCCTCAATCTTTATCAGTACACTTTCCTTATTTATTCTACTACCTTCAAACTATATATCTAAGTATCTCATTTGTTGGACTTGTTTCATACTGGCATTCGTTGGACTTGTTGCATACTGGCTACACTTTTGATATTCATTTCGAACGCTTGGTGTCAAGATTTCTGATTTCGGATCTATAAGTATTCAAGATACACTAAGCAGTCTTTACCGACTTGCATTACATTTCCTTAATTAAGTACACATTCTGAAAGCTCATATTCTTTTATATATGTTTTGTTAATACTGTACAATCTTTTATTTGCTTTGTCCACAAAAAAATCAGAAGTTTCGAAACAAAAAACTATACATATACATGAAGAATTTATTAGAATTTTGCCACAAAAAAAAAACTCTTCAAAATTTATGATAACTACTAAATTAGTATTATAAGTGAATGAAAATTAGACATATTCAACTTCCTATTTAAAATGAAAAAAAAAACAAGAAATATATCCGCTACATTTACAATTTTCATATAGTGAATATTAGATTATAAATAAACTGTATAAGTTTTGCTGAAATTAGTTCTATATAGTTTTTAGATTGGTACATCAAAGGCCGCAACAAAAACAAAAATAATATGATTGAAAAATTAATGAAAAGGAAAAATCGAATAAAATGATTCCATGGAAAAAGAAATAAAAGTGTTTTAATTTTAAATGGTAAAATGGTTCCAATTTTTGAAATTTTTACGATCAGATGAACAAATATTTCACCAGTTAGTTGCATTGGCTTCAACACTAATAAAAAAGCAAAATACAATGATGAGGGAGTAGAGATGGGCAAAATGGCTCATGGTTCACCACTGATCGTTCTTTTTTACAGTATTGGGCAATACTCTCAGGCGCTGCACTGTAAAAAAGAGAGATCAGTGGTGAGCCATGAGCCATTTTGCCCATCTCTATGAGGGAAGCTTTTTCATCGGGAGATAGACGAGCCATCATTCTGCGATTTCTAGCAACAGTGAACAGTTTGGAAGATTTGAAGTTTACATCTTGCATTGCTGCATCTACCAACAGTGAGATAGTTCAAGAAACCTGTAATGCATTGTGTGTGGGTCTCAAAGAGTACACTGAATCGAAGTATCATAGTGTCGATCCATAGACCTCCTTTGCTCTTGACTCTGATTTTTTCGAATCTCTAATTTTTCAATTTTTTTTTTTCGGAAATTGGTCCTGAGTAAATTGAATTTAGTTTCTATCCTCCGTTGTGGCCTCGGGAAATTTTCGCTGACACATGTTTAGCAATTTTTCATTTTTTCAAACGTCTGCGCAATTTTCATCCCTGTTCACATATTCCTCCGATTTGATTTGCCATAAAACTGGTGGGAATCGTAAAAACTGACGCCATTAAATTAAAAAATAAGTACAGTCTGCACTTTAAATTGAAAATTCTGTCTGAATACTTTCAGACTTAATATTTAATATTAATAAATCTTAAAATGAACTTTCTCTCCTGTTCTTTCTCACTTTATAAGCTTAGTTAACTCGGGAAATTATCATTAAATATACACAACTGCTTGCGAAAGACACATATATTGGTCAATATACTCCTTAAATATGAAAACAGAATATGCTTTTCAGACGATCAATATTTTGACTAATGTCGATGTTGCGACAATATTAGGCGTGTTTTTTTGCTCCCCTATCTATAACAGAACAATGCAGACGCATTGGGAACAATAACAATGCCCCCTTTCCATAACAGGAGTTGTTGTTGTTTCCAATGCGTCTGCTTTGTTCTGTTATGGATAAGGGGAGAAAAAAAACGCGCCTATTATTGATCGCGTGGGCTCTGATGCAATGCATCAAAAAACCATTGTGAGTTGTAAACCGTTATTTCAATGAAACGAAATCTCGTCTAAGAAGATGATAAACGTAATTTCACCTCTTCGAATTGATGGGGAAACTGTAGATGACATTTTTTATATTGTTGATAAGATGAAGAGTACACAATGTTATTACAAAAATTATAAAAGAAGCCTATCGACAATATGAGCAAGAAAACAAATTGATCAGAAATGACGAGAAGTTTATGGAACGTATCATCGAAAAGGAATCCTTTATTTTGGCAGATAAAATCAGGATCTATATTCAAAAAGGCAGAGGAAAAATCAGTCTTTGCACAAATAATTCGAAGTACAATAGGAAGTTACTTTTTAAATGTTCGAGCAGTAGTAAAAAAGCCATATATTGTTCCTGAGTTTTAATACAAAGAAAATAGCCAAATTTTATGAAAAATCTGGTTTCACATTTATATTACAGGTTCTGTTCACTGATTAAAGTGAATTTAATACAGATTTAATACAATCGTGATGAACTTGGGTATGTCTCCAGACGAGACTTTTCTAATTTTCCAGATGGAGGGAAGAGCCGAGCCAAGCAGCTATAATCTTCGCCTAGCAAGTTTTGGACAGTATGCCAGAAGATACTCTACACTCTCCGCAGTATCGGCAGCAGGCGTCTCGCTCCTTGCACATCCTGTGGAGGTGCTTTTTGCAAGGAAGATGGCCTGTTCAAGCTCCACATAGGGCTCAAATGCCGCTTTTACAGAAAGTCACTGCTTCTTTTGGTCTTTTTGTATCGAAGCTGAGATAGTCTTTTGAGTGGTTCAAATCATCTTGATGAAGCCAGTAGCTTTTGATCTTTTTGTTAGTCCATGTTGTGATTTTCCTGACATATCAGCCTTCGAAAAGCATCAAAACAGAATGGGACCAATGCAGAGCAATTTAGCCTTTTTATGGCGTTGGTATCAGCTTCCTCGTTTCCTTGGCGTTTCGCATGGTCAGGGACCCATATAAGCCCGAATCTGTTCGGTGCCCTTATTTATTTTAGGGCCTCTCTCGTCTCTGAAAGTACAGTTGATTTTATTTGATCGTGATTCATAGTCTTGAGAATAGCTTCGCTATTTGAAAGGATCTTAATGCTGACCCTTTTACTGTTCCTTCGATCTCGATCTTTATTATATGCATGTCCTTAAGTAGAGATAGTTCTGCTTGATAGATAGTGGACTCTATAGGGAGGGGAATTACATTTTGCACAGTTCAGAATTTTTAATCATTATCCTGATGCATTTTACGATACTAAAATGAAATTTTAGGTCTGATGATTTGTACGAGTACCTGCCGGTCTGTTATAGGCTTATCGTCTGTTTTACCGCTTTCTCTGAGATTTTCAGGTGTTATGGTTCAAGGTTTAAAAGGACCTCCTTCCCTGCCATTTGAGTTGAGCTTTCTAACAGCAGTTTCCTGTGTAGTTTTCTTCCATCACACTGCTGATCATTATAGGATGATAGGTCTCACCATTTGTTTGTATGCTCAGAGTGCAAGAATTTATTTTGTCGCTGAAAGTGCTTAGCCACCTTCAGTGTCATTTTATTTAGATGACTGCCCGAGGTGAGTTTCCTATCCAGGTGGATTTTGGAATATTTTACCTCCTCTTGTAGACACCTTTGGGCGCCTAAATTTAAGGGCTCCAATCTCGATTTTTTTTTCTGTTAAATATAGCTCTGTTGGTCTTTTGAGGATTTGTGGGTAGAGCCTTCTCCTCGCATCATTGTGCTTGTTCATTTAAAACCTTTTGCATTCTGGAGAGCAAAATATCCGAACGTGAATCTTTTATTATCATCCGCGTATCCGAAAGCGGTTAATCCCTTGCTGTTGAGGGTCCCAAGAAAGTCGTCAGCCAGTAGAGACCATAGCAGGGGGTATAATACTCCTACCTACGAACATTCCATTAACTTTGCTACCCCCAGCTCCGCAAATACACTTCGGTACCTAATTACTTTACTCGCCCATCCCATTGCCTCATGGGGGCTTCTTTCCTATGGAGTGTATAGTGTCGTGTCTTGCATTGTTAAAGGCTCCTTCTATGTCCATAAAAGAATATAAGGCGATTTCCTTACCATACTATGCTTTTTCAATTATTTATTAAAGCTTATGTTGACTTGCCTTTTTGGTAAGCTAAATGAAACTTGTGTAGCGGCATCTTCACTAAAAGGTCACTCTGTATGTATAGTTCGATCAACTTCTCCATGGTCTGCAATATGAAGCCGGTGAGGCTGATTGGCCTGTATGGTTTTGGAAGCTGTTTCGTTGCTACTGTTTGCCATGAATACTACCTTCGCCAATCAGCACGATTATGGTATGTAGCTGGGTTTAAAGCTCGCTCCAAAAATGTGTTCCAGGATTGTTGGGAGTTTAGAAGACTGTTTGACTCCTCTTTGGTTCTTTGCAGCAGAGTCAAGATTTTATCTGGCTCTGGTGATTTAAATGGTTTGAAGAAGTTTATTGCTCATTCAACGTTTTCATACGAGACGGTTTGTTTCATTAGTGAGTGAGATGTCCACTCTGGGCGTTCGGCTGCTTCCCTGTTGCGCACCCTGGATAGTGTATTTTGAGCAAAACTTCCAGTGTAACTCCGCAGGTTGGTCGTAATTCCGTCGGATTCGAAGTGGTCCTAAATGTCCTTGTTTGTCTTTGGACAGAGCTTTCTGTAAATTTGCAGTCTCTGGGATGCCGTTGAGTCCCAACCCTCCCAACTTTTCATTTGGATTCTTCTCTCAGTTCGTTGTTATATTTTGAGATTTTCTTTTTGAAGGCTTTGTGCTTTTGACCCATTACAACTCTGTTCTCGCAACTCTTCTGAGCTTTTCTAACTCTCTGTACCACCATGGGGGCAGGCGTTTCGGGGGCAATCGTTTTTTTCGGACAGTTGTAATGGTAGGATTGGACGATTTTTTGGTGACTTTGCTCACTGCGTCCTCCAATTCCATATTTATAGTGTAATTCGGATGCAGGCCATGAAGTCCCGCTGTAAGGCAATTTTAATTGCCTTCCCAGTTCGTTCACTTTGGTTGCCTGTACTTGACTCTTTTTACGCTATCTGTTCCTAACCCAGTTTATGTGTCTGTGATCAGAAAACGGGGCTCCAGTTAGGACATTCGAATTCTTTACTAAGAGCACTACACTGTTTCAAACCAACATGAGGTCTAATACCTTTTACCTACTAGCTGTCAAGAACGTGTGATGTGCATCGGATTCACAGCTAATTATTAGCATTTTGTTCTCTCTTTTACAGTGGTCTACTAGCCCCTCGATATTATTACTTGGGACTTGAACTTCATCGCCGGGGGAGTAAACTGAGGTAAATATCGCCTCTACTATAGCTCCTTGAATGAGAACCTGTGGTTGGACTGCCATTGTGTCCCTGTTGGTGTAGTCTGAAATTAGAAGAAAGTTAATGTTTGTGTTAATTAATATTCCCCGCCTCGGGTTTTCTTCTCCTGTAGCCCAGATGGTTGTGTTTTACCCAGATTGTTGTGTTTTGCCCTTAAAACACCTTTTGTGGATGCAATATTCCCCACATTCGTGAAATAAAACAGTTTTATTTTACACCACTAATTTCAGCGTAACCACCATGGCGACGCGGTGCGAATGGTGTTGGTACTACTGCGACAAGGTGGCCAACCTTGTGGTCCCCACAACTTAATTCGTATTCCACCGTATCATTGTACTAACTAACGCATAGTACAAAACTGTCACTACCAGCTAACTCCTAAGACCTCTCGCGGCGATATTTATACCCGGTCTCGTGAGATTAATTATTATTGCCTATGTCTAGGCCATTCTAGATTTGTGTCTTGACGCCTCGAAAACTCTTGATCTGGCTTCGAAAAGGCTGTTGTGAATGCCTGTTACCATATAAGATAGGATTGTGGTTTGGGTTCTGGAATGTTCTGATTTTATTTCTAGAGGGCTCTATCTGCGTCATATCTACAGATTGTTTTCGTTCTTTGAATACATGTATCAGACAGATATTTCTCGACGTTTGTGGATATTTCTGGCGCTGATAAAATGATATAAGCTTTGTTCGACGTGCATGCAACAGTATTTTGGCCAAATATTCTGCCTTTATTTACCCAGGGCTCTTGTATTAGCCCCATGTTATAGGAATCTGTGTCAAACCTGCGGCTGTTTTCCGTCGAAGGAGCTTTGGCATGAAACAGGTTCGCCTGTAGATATTTTATCGGAGTCTTTCATCGATCGGGAACCACTGGGGCCTGGTGTTGCTTTCAAATCGGTTCCACTGCACTCCATAGTTGTGGCTGGAGTGACCGGGGCTTTGGAACCTGCTCAAACCCAAAGCTAACATTGCAGTTAGCTTTGGGTAGGGTCAAGTTATTTTGGAGGTCTGAGGTTTGGTCCGATGCTGAGACTAGCATAGCGCTCTTGCCCTTATTTTCTCTGAAAAGGGTCCTCCAGGACTTGAAATTAAGCTCTTTATTTCGGCATTTTACGAACGCAAGGATCTTGTCCGGTGCCAGCTCCACTGAGTTTGAAAGTAGCCAAAAAGGGTTTTGGGGTTGGTCAGGATTCCTCCGTAGCCTACAGGTTGGTTCCCTCCCACAGTTCTATCCGGCCGTTGATCTATCTTTGCAACGAAGAGACGCAGCCTACTTTGCACGTAATGATAGGAAAGTGAGTGACACGCTGCCTTTTACTGGGTTTAGAGTGCTTAAAATGTTTTGGTGACTGAAACAGGTTCTTTTTCTTCTTCGGCGGCCTGTCTTCTGGAGTATCATGTTTGAGTCTTGGCCTTTTTCTATTGGCTTCTGGAGCGATTGGTGTGAATGTATTTTCCTAGACCTCATTTTTGGATATGCTGCTTTTAACAAGATGCCTCATTTGCTTTCTAGCTGCACCGTTCATACTCTTCGATTTTGAAGCCCCCTTCGGTAGCTCCTCCGTAATCATATCGATTGCCTTCACGCTTTGAGAGAGCTCCTCTTCAAGTTGGTTTGCGGATCTACCGTCAAACGTAGAAGGGGAGGTTAAGAGAGCCTCTGCTACATTTTTCTCTACCAGTTTGCCAATTACCAAATAGAGTTTGGCCAGGGATTTATTTTAGTGTGCACGACAAAACGTAATCTAAATATAGCACAATGTATTTTCTTTAAATAAAATATTTTAATTATAAAGGATAATTTAAGACGTAAATAACCTAATTACCAATGCAAATAATATTTATTTTTAGGGTCCCCGGAAAATAAGACGCATTTCTTACTGGCATAACTAGGACAATCACTCAAGTTTTTCTTTCATACACTCGATGAATAAAGTCTACATTAATGACTCTATTCGTGAACAACGTAGTGGCCTACCCGCATCCGTTAAACACACGCAATTCCTTATTGTGATGAAGCTCAAACAATATCAACAGTGAATATAATTGATGAAGGAAATGGAACGATGACAAAACCTTTAATTCTTAATATTATGATTATTACACCATCGTAACTTTCAAATACAAGACGTTGAGGTTCGATATGGCATTTTCGTGGTAGGTATATGTAATAGGGAAATTTTTTAAAAGAAATCTATTATCCTTTATTACAACATGTCTTATGACCGTTTAACACGCGAAATTAATTCATTAGGAATATCGGCACAAATGCGACGTAGATAGGAGGATAAAGATCTAGTGGAAGTCTCGAACAACCACCACAGTCTCAATGGTGGTTTACTTCATGTGCAGGCAGTAATAAAAATGTGAATATAAATTAGTATTTAGTAGTACCCTTTTTCGGGTTTATAGTAAGTTCAGATGTGGTTTGCAGTGGTGCTGAAACTAGTAGACATGAACGTTTCGATGGTTCCTGGTGTTTTCATACACAGGTTTTTTTGCCTTAAGATTCATATAGTTAACCGAGTCAGATAATCCTACCCATTCCGCCTTCTCTATTTGATTACTGCTTCTAGAAACTCACAAACTCATCCTTGAAGAGCTCATATTATCAGGAGGGTAGGTCAACAAAGCGACATATGGCCGTAATTAGCTCGCGTATCAAAGTTCACCATCAATCCTTTCGTGGCCGTATGTTTCAAAACAATTCATGTAACCATGGCAACTCAATTCGAATACAAAACAATATTCCGCGTGACGTCCTGCTATCGCGTCTACGCTACTTGAAGTCAGTTAAAATCAGACTTACTAGCATTTCAGTCCTTCGCGAAGCACGATCCCAAACTTGACCTGTATAATTTCGCAAATCTCTTGCCAGCCAAAAAAACTCTTAGGACGTTAAAAATTCGGGGAATCTCAGCGTTCTCGTGCTTGTTGCGTGCAGTGAGTGTGTTACAGAAAATGATAAAAGTGGTTGATAAAAGCCTGCTGGTCTTCCTGGTGATCGTGATTAATTGCGATTACTTCTCAAAGTCCGAGGATATTCATGTGTTTCCATACAAAAGCCTGGAACAATGCAAAAGAAACGAACGCTATGACATAGACATGTTTCAGTGTGTTGAATGCGATAGCAAGAATAGTTGGCTCGTACCATCGTTAGATCGTAAGTTCAGATATGCTATAGACACTATATGCACTTTATTTCATGGCCACTTGTCTGTCCTTGAAAGAATACTTCATTGGGCTAATGCAGGGCGTTATGAATTGATTATCTATCATCAGAACTGTACTGGATTGATTATCTAAGTGCAATGAATATTTGAAATCTTTGCTTTATTGGATTGGAAAAATTTGCGTCGTGGTATAAAATCGTTACTCATTTATTTATATTGTATAATGTTAAAAAATAAATATAATTAAAACAATGAGATTATTTTTAGGGGTGCAATTGGGTGAACTTTAACATAAAATTTATCGTTGCAAATATCGAAATGATTCAAATACGAGTACAACATTTTTTTTTGCGAATACAAGCAGACATCGACAAGAATGAGTTCCTGTACCTTAAATTGAATATTGTTCGTGCATAAAAGAGAGATCGGTTCCTGGCACGTACATAAATGGCTTTAGTGTGTAAAGAGAAATAGTATCAGCCACGAAAAATTTCTTTGTAATATCCTTGCTAAAGTGGTGCAATTTATAGATAATATTTTCGTAGTACTACGTAAAACAAAATTAAACGCTAATGTTTGAGAATCAATAAAGTTTTGGATCAACAAAATAAGAAGCTTTGACATTGAAAACTTAGTAAACCTTATAAACAATGTTAAACCATTTTTGTTAATAAATCGCTCAAAGCAGTCGATTGGAAAATAGATGGCAGCGATGTTTAAAAACCGAATCTTAGAAGATTATTATGGGACGCAGGAGGCCAGCATAGTAACAAACTCTAGATGAGACTTTGTAAACTAAAAAATAAACTCAAATGGAGGTGATAATTCGTAAAATCACCCCACTAGAAGCTAGTTTGACGCCAAATGAATTGAAGAAGCATTGGTAAATTTAAGAGATTTTACTACTGGCTTGATACTTCAGACCCTCAATTAGAAAATTTATCCGTAGGTTTGAGTTGTTACATAACTTGTGGCTGTTTAGGAAAATTGCTTTTTAGTCTTGATATTTTTCGTATCTGCACGAGCTATCACTGGATTTTTGTTCAAAATGCACAAGAATTGAAAAAAACATGCTGCTGACGAAGCCAATTAATTAAAGTTGAAATGTTATCTGTTCTGCTGGCTTTTCTGTTTCTATCAAAATTAGAACACAAACATAGTTCTTGCTGCGACGATTGGAAATGAAAACGATTCTCTTTTTTCATTGTTTTTCTGTTCCTTATTTTTGAATTTGTTTTTTTTTGTGTCCTTATTGCTATCAAATAAATTTTATATTCGATATTCATATCGAGTGCCCCTTTTTTTGAGTATCTGCTTGACTATTTGAAATTTATGGTAATAAATTTGAACCAACGAAGGAAGTAATGGAGTAAAGAAGAATACGATTTAATTGCTCATGAATCCTATTCTAAATCTCACGAGGCGTATGACAGATACTACTGGGGAGAATATAATTCGCGATCCCAATTTTTTTTTTGATTTTGTTAATATGAAGCGAAAAACAAGCGGCTACTCCTCTTCAATGTCCAGTGAAAATTCGATGTTGTCTGCTTCTCCTCAGAAGATCTGCAACTTTCATGCTGACAATTTTCAAGAAGTTTTTGGTCGAGTTAGCATTCCAACATTGTATCGATTACCGGGTGCGACTCAAACAATTTTTGCTGAGGATATGACCATATCGAGGAATGAAATATTTACTGCCATTATGGAGATTGACAGTAACAAAGGCCCTGGACCTGACCTCCTCCCTCCTACTTGTAAAACAACTGATCTTGCCAAGTGTGTAAAACAACTGATCTTGCCCCTTCATACTTTATTCAATGATTCTCTCTCCTCTGGGCTATTTCGTTCGTATTGGAAATCTTATATTATACCAATTTATAAAAGTGGTGATAGATGTTTTGTTCAAAATTATAGAGGCATTGCCATTCTATCTGCTATTCCCAAACTATTTGAAAAAATCATCTACTGCAAAATTTCTCCTCTGGTCGACGCTCGACTGGACGAGCAGTAGCATGGATTTAGAAAAGGTCGTTCTACAACTAATCTTATTGCACTTGTTTCTGATGTTTAGTGCAAAATGGAGAAAAATGATCAAATTGACGCAGTCTATACAGACTTTAGCAAAGCATTCGACCGAGCTGATCACTCCATTTTGATCCCTAAGCTAAACCAATTCGGAATTGCAGGATCTACCTCCCCGACCGCTTGCAATTCGTGAAATTCCAAGGTATTATTTCTAAGAAAATCGACGTTGAATCCGGTGTACCTCAAGGAAGTCATCTTGGCCCTCTTCATTTTAATATTTTTATATCTGACATATCGGAGGTTTTATCTGATATTCCCCATTTACTATATGCGGACAACCACAAAATCTACCATGTCATCAGGACAGCATCTGACACTACCTTTTTTCAGTCTAAACTGAACTCTCTAGACCATTGGTACTCCGCGAACAAGCTTCCTCTTAACATTGCCAAATGCCGCGCAATTAGCTTCTCTCGCAAAACTGCACGTGTTCATTATACGTACGGCACTCAGCAGGGTTGACAACATATTATGCTTCAAATACATATTGGCCGAGGCCAGGCGAGCCGAAGTCAGATGAGACCGCCAGCATGTGGACGGAATTTGACAGCTCGTAACGAAATCGCTTTGACTCGTGCCCAAAACCCATTCCGATCAGAAGTCTCACGAGCGCCGGCGAGACCTGTCAAAGTCGCATGTCTGGACCGTGCACACACTCGAGCTCGCCAGATTTCGCCTGGGCTCGGCCAATATGTATTTTGCACATTAAGTACGAAGTACATATTGGCCGAGCCCAGTCGAAAGCTGGCGAACCCGAGTGTGTGGACGGTCCAGACTAGCGACTTTGACAGGGCTCGCCGGCGCTCGTGCGACTTCCGATCGGAATGGGTTTTGGGCACGAGTCAAGGCGATTCGTGACGAGCCGTCAAATGCCGCCCACATGTTGGCAGCCTTGTCTGATTTCGGCTCGCCTGGCCTCGGCTAATTTGTATTTGCTACATTAGATCTCTTTGTCATCCTGGATGAAAAGCTCCGCTTCAATCTACATTACGATAGAGTGCTTTCCCGAGCAAGTAAACAACTTGGTTTCATTAAGCGACGAGCCGAAGAGTTTAAGAATCTCTGGGCTACTAAATTCTTATATATTTCACTCGTGCGTCCTCTTCTGGAATGTGCGTGCACTATCTGGAACCCGGCTTTCAAAATTCACAGCCAAAGAAGCAGTTTTTACTGTTCGCTCTGAGAGATCTTTTCAACCCCTATGATTTCAGTAATCTACCACCACACGAATATCGTCTTAAATGTATTAACTTGTTACCCCTTGCGTCGAGAAGATTAATGTTATCTGCCTGCTTCAGCTTCGATGTCATCAGAGACGTTGTTAATGTCGTCTACTTGAAAGAAAAGTTTGTGCTCAATCAGCCCTTGAGAGTCACTAGATCCCGACGATTGCTTATTGAATACCAACCCAACACAACATATGCAGCAAACGAGCCAATAAATAGGTGCTGCAGGCTATTCAATAGCATGAGCGAGAACTTTTCCCCTACGATATCTAAAGCAACTCATAAAAATAACATTATCAAGGCTCTCTCTTCATAGTTTCCCCCATCTCCCACCATACTAATATATATGTCTTGTATATTAAATTTAAATTTGGTATTTAACTGCTATTCATTTAGTTATTTGTCATTTATTTATTACTTTATTTGTGATTTATTTGTAACTAATTTATTTATGCGTTATTTATTAGTCTTGTATTCATATATAGTTTTATTTTTTATTTTGTTTCGTAATTTTATCCATGTACTATTTTATTTTATTCTTCTGTACATGTAAACCTTGCTTGGTGAATAAATAAATAAATATTGTACAACTTAAGAAATACTTAAGAACGTGACACGCTCTAAAATTAAAAAACACCTCCATAATATAAGGTAACTTATATTCTATAAAACTTTTGTCATGAAATTGGTCGTGACGTCGCTGCATGTAAAACTAACTATTTCAACAGCAAACTCACCACAAATTTAGGAAATGCTAAAAAGGAATGGGCTATTGTAAATGAGATTCTAGGCAAAAATAAAAAAGGCGATCTTTCTAGCATAAATATCAATGATACCATTATATCTAATCCTCTGGATGCTGCAAATCTATTTAACGATCGCTTCTCGTCTGTTGCGAATAGTTTCATTTTCGATAGCTCTGCTTACAGTTTGCCATATCGTGATGTTGCTTATAGCCGTGAACTTTCCTCGGCGAATAGCCTTTTTTCGAATATTTTTCATATTCGGAAATTTACAAAATTATAATATCTCTACAGTCTACCACTTCAACATCATATGACGGCATCTCCAGCAAAATTATGGAGTGGAGATAGAGCTATAGGACATGTCTGCGAGATCTATTCTGTTCTATTGAACAGCAAAAGGAAGAACCGCGAGGAAGGCCATTCAAAGACATGTCAGTGAGAATGGAATTAGGGATTCAGACGTTACGTCGTAGGAGTCATGCTCATTCATTTAGGTGGCCTCTGAAGAGAGGTTGCCTGCCTCTCTTCAAAGGCCTCTCCCAATGCTAATGCGGATGAGGGGTCTTCACGGCCATTCCTAGGGTACCCTGCTCTCGGGGCATTTTTTACTAATATTCGAAGAACATTAGTATTAAAATCGATTCGGCCAAAAATTCATATTTCCATATATATATATATATATATATATATATATATATATATATATATATATATATATATATATATATATATATATATATATATATATATATATATATATATATATATATATATATCATCGAAAAATTTCAGTGAGATAATCTCGGGAACGCGCCATCCGATTGAGCTGAAACTTTCAGGATACATTGGTGTATATGCAGAATAGGTCCAGGTCTCACTAAATGTCAGTTATTGTTAACCTTTTGGCGCCGGCGGCCATTTAAGTGATATTTTTAATATACCTATTATTTCGTACACAAATAATTTTCGCAAAAATAAAGTTGACGAAATAAATTTCGAACATGTTTTACATGTGAATCGGATAATGTTTTGGAATTTTTTAACCCCATGTGTGCGCTGGACCAGATTTGATAGAAGCGATTTTGAATTGTGGGCAAGTCTGTGCCAGTGGTGCCATCTTGAAAAATTACAAAGAAAAGAAACTGCTTTTTGCCCTATGATATGTGAATAAGTTACCAGATGTTCATGAAATTGACACAGTAGCTGAACCTTACTCTAATCTCTGTTTGGTGGAAATTTGGTTGAAAAATTTGATTGGTGCTGCCAGCTATGGTAATTTTTGTGTCTTTGGTTTTGAAAATTCGCTCAGGAAAATAAAACTTGTTGCCCTATAACTTCCAGTGCAGTCATGAAATCAATACGAATTTATTACAATTAATGGAACTTATCATAAACATTATTCAGGCCAAATTTGGTTGAAAAGCCACTATAGGGTTGCCAGCTATTGTTGGTTTTGTGTTTAATTGCAATATCTTTATTAAGCGGTTTTATCGTAGAATTTTCAAATGGTAATGATATTGTAGTGACAATAAACAGCAAATATTAAGTTTTCGATTATTTGAAAAAACTCGCTGCAGGTAATCCTAAATTTCTTTATACTCCTATAACTTCGAATGTAATATAACAACGTGAAGCAGATGTGATATATTCTTGGCTTTGATACTGGCAGAAGGTTGCCAGCACGAGTCGGTTGTGCTACTTTTGTATCAATAAATGCTTACAGTTAGTATTCATACCGGAAACATTTACAATGAAAATAAATAACCAATGTTTCAATTCCCAAAGTTCTGCAAATTTTTCGGATCGCAGCCCCAAACACCAACTTCAGTTACAGTGCTGCAGGCACTGAGCATTTTCTTCATTGATGTTATATGAGATGCTGCTTTCAAAGTTTTGTGAAATACGCAACTGATAACGAATATAATTAACCCGTGTTTTGCTCTCATAAACTTTGAAATTCATGCCAGTGGTAATATCTGAAACCTTCCACCATATGAGTTATAATGCATTCTTGAGACCAAAGTAAAACGTGG
This sequence comes from Nemotelus nigrinus, assembly GCA_947369275.1. NCBI lineage: Eukaryota > Metazoa > Arthropoda > Insecta > Diptera > Stratiomyidae > Nemotelus > Nemotelus nigrinus. Next base: position 19,202,350 of record OX376372.1, on the reverse strand, counting down.
CATTTGAAACAGTTTGGCCGTAATAAGCAGCACATGTGGTGGAATATGCACTCAAAACCTGCACGATTCTTCTACTGTTCTTCGAACATTAGTGTTTCTAGCGGTTCAGGTGCGCTAGAGTTTTTTTTTTGATTTGCCTCTTGATGGTCCGCCATCACTCACCCTGCTTGGCAAGCTCTCGACTGGACTTCGGTACAATTGAGGCGCCTCCAAGCATCCCCATTACTTCTAAATCGCTACACGATCCGAAATTATAATTGACACATATTAATTCTGTCAATGGGCTGAGCAGTGGGCTACGAAACTAGATTCTCGCTGCCTTTGGATTTTTCCTAGGGGCTATCTCTCCACCTGTTACAGAATCCCTAAAAAAGTTAGACCTCACAGAAGACCATACTGAGGTTTTTTCTGTATGGGCCACCTCTTCTGTTGGTATAGGGTGACGTTCAGCCTCCAGAGTGATGATCAGCCATCAGCAAGACAAAAAAAGAGATTTGCCCTAGAAACGGCTGTGAAAGTCTCTCATCCGTATTAGCAGAGCACCTTCTAGTCCACATCTGATGTGGACGCGGTTTGAGTGGCTAGCTAACTCGACGCGGTTGGGGTGGGTCACTAGAAAATGTGGTGGACTTACGGCAAAAAAAACGTGAGCCACTTGTGCGAAAGAACTCTTTTCCGTAAAGGACCCAAAGGGTCTCAGGCATTAGCTAGTAACCTAGACTCAGCTGAAATGCAAGAAATCACGTTGCTAAGACTGGGAGCTGAAAACCACCATAAACTTAAATGCGGGAAAAGGCCTGCATTTCTTAAGCAGACCTGATTGGGGGCGGGAAGCGTCCGGCTCCAGTTGTTATGGGGCCTACATCGACCCGTGGCTCGGGCTTCGAACAAAAAAACTTCTTAGCTGAAAGTCTTTCTTTTGATCAGTAGGCGTACCAGGACTCGGCGTAAACAAAATATTGCACTGAGGACGGTTTGGTCGTGTCATGTACCTATTGAAAAACACTAAACCTATCAGGATCATTTACAACAAATAGAGACAAGAAAATGCACTGTACGATAACAAATTTGTTTTCTTCTCTACAGGACTATCATGTGTGTGCCAACCAAATGCATCTGAAGATGTCATCTATGATTCCACGAAAGCACAATCTATTTGTAGAGTTCTCAGCTGTAAAACATGCTCCACTCCCAATCAGCCAAATTGCAAAATTAAATATATCGACTCGAAAAAAGTCAACGACACGAATCAAAAGTCGATTCAAATTTTCTACGACGATTCGAAAAATTGTTCCTGTGATATCAAAACGAATATTCTTTATCACGATTTCTGTATTTCAACTCTGCTGTTGAAAAACTTTCATCATCTCACCACCTTCCATCCGGAACGAGCAATCTACTCCGATTTGAAGTTCATTGCATTCTTCTGTAAAGTCCTTCGCAATTCGACTGCATGCAATCATTTGGCTAATTTATGCATTTCGTCGTCGTACAGTCTGGCGAAGAATTCACCTTGTAGCTTGTTTTATGTATCACAAGCGTCCGATGCAGCTGTTTATACGGAAGACGACATGGAGAACAGAAGGCCTTTCGTGTTCTACAGGAAAGCGCGGAGTACGCAGAAGGAATTGGAGAAGACTATTGATTTTACGTTCGACTTAAGCAAGAAAGAGGTAGGCAGGCAGGCAGCCGGAAGTGCGTGCTGGTGATAAATTAATAATCATGAATGAATTTTACAGCAAAGGATGTTGCAGTTGGTTGCACTAACGTATTCAATAGACGGAAGACTTGTTCGTATTGGGGAGTTTTTCCCGCATTATGTGAACTTGTGCAGCCGAACTGTAGTTTCGAATTACAATGGTTTTAAGTTTGCGTACAATTTCGAAAGTAGTTGCAAATTTACATTAAATCAACTGTTGGATATGAGCATGAGTGCGAATCATTTTTATAGTGTTTATTTGAACTACACCATCGACAGTGTACAGTATTTGCAGCAAGTTCCAGTTTTAATTAGGAATGCATTTAAATTCAACGAGGTAATTTTAATATTTCACAAAAATTTTTCATTTTTAGATCATTTTTGAACACAGAACACCCACAATACAAATTTAAACACTTAATTTTTGGCCTCATATTATGTATGTGTAAAACATTCTCGATTACGTTATTATGCTCTGTTTTGTCTCTTCATTGAAGTATGTAGACAGTTCTAAACGCATAGTAGTGATCTTTGATTTTAAATTAAAATTTGGTCAGCAGTTATGGCCCACCACAATTACGAGCCCTCGAATATCCAGCTTTATCACTTGTCTGATTTATCAAAAATTATTAACCTTTTGTTAACATTTCAACTCTTTAAGTCTGTTTTTTTTCTTCGTTTTTAGTGCCCTAGAGTAATGTTGTCAATTTCGGTGTCCTCATTAAAACTGTTTAGTTAATACGGCTGGATATGTGCAGCGCATTTGCGGTAAAGAATGAGCTGACCAAGGGTATCGCGAGGAGTAAATGTGCCAAATGGCAGGCTCTTTGCGAGAAAAACTTAGACCCGTTGGAAGATGGCTACAAATTGGTCCACCGTAGACTCGGCCGCATACGGCCTGGCACTCTCATAGATGCGATATCAATGAAATGTATTGTTGGTTCGCTGTTCCCAGCGCATCCCAAAGGCCAGATGATCCAAGTGGATGTTCTTTACGTTAACCAAGTGGATGTTGTTTTCTTTACGTGGATCTGAAGAGTGCAGGGCGCGGGATGAAGAACCGAAAGACTCCGGGGACTGGTGGATCACCGGTCGAAGCACTTAAATTCGTGGCAGAGAGCTAACCGCGTCTATTATTGGATATGTATAATTCATGTTTAGCCATGGGGATCTTCCTGTCGTAGTGGAAAGTAGCTCAACTGGTACTTGTAGACAAGAGTAAAAAACGTCATCTGTGTATGCTGAACACTGCAGGAAAGCTTTTCGAAGAGTTTCTCAAGCCGTGGCTGCTGCTAGTAGTCAGATGGACTGGCGATCTTTTAACAGACATCACGGCTTCCGAAAAGGACATTGAAAAATCAATATCTCAGAGCAATGCAGGGGTTGATCTCAAGACCTGACCTCTGGAGCATCATGCACGATTATCTGCTGCACCAGAAAATACCTGGGAAAGCATTTCTGGTAGGTTACGCTGATAACGTCGCACAGTAATCACTGCCATTTCTGCCTATTTTATCCAGCTTAGAATAAATCAACTCATGAGCAAGGTGGGGCTGCGCATGAATGAGCAAAGCCTTCAGCTGGTGGTCTCGAAGGTAAAGATTGTCATGCTGACGAAGCGGAGGGTTGACTGTCATACCCATGGCAGTTAGCTCCGTCGAGGTCCTGACCAGCAAGTTGGTCAGGTATCTAAAAGTGACTCTGAACACCAAGTTGATATATATCCGCATGGCATGTTATAGGGCTCTAGTAGTCGTTACTTCCCTAAGTAGGCTAATAGTCCACGTCAGCGAACCCAGTAAGATGAGATGGAGGCTGCTGATGGCAAAAAACAGTTCTATGTTGCTGTATGGGGAGATGTATTTTGAAGTAAAAAGTTCCGGAAGCGCATTGCTAGCAAGATCAGAAGAGGCCGTGATGCAGGTATCGGGAGTAATCCCAATGGATCTACTAACGTGATCACGCAAGCAAGGGTATTTCTCTGGCTCAGAGCTAGTTAGAACTGAGGCTCTGGCGTGCGCACGGAGCCACACCTTCCAACTTTGGCAACAACGTTGGAGTGAAAGTATTAAAGAACGTTGAACGGTTAAGTTTATTGCTCTTATTGAGCCTTGGGTTAGCCGTAGCCACGGCTTAATGTATGATGCATCGTGCTCGTATGTACATACATTATGTTTGAACGGAATGATGTAGGTTGGGCGAACCGTTGGCTGGCCGTCGTGGGAACGATGCACTTGCTTGATGTTTTGCTCAATATAACCGCTTACACAAACCAGGATTGAAGCAAGATTGAGATGCAAACGGTCGAATGCAAACGGGTCGTTTATTCGTTTACACTATACAATTTTGATGTAACTCAAGTTTTGATCTGAGATTGTATACGCGGCTTATAAAAAACTTAAGATTGAATAAGGCAGATATGATTAGGAAATCAATTTGTAGAAATTAAGTGCTGAGCATTAATTATTTATCTTTCTTATTTTGGGTGACATTAGTCAATTCTTTTGGTACGGCCGGGCCGACCCTGCCGCCCCTGACGAGCCGCCACTGATATATATATATATATATATATATATATATATATATATATATATATATATATATATACTAGGTGGAGTGAAAAGTAGCCTCCTTGGGAATGAAAAAATTGTGTTTCAAAATTTTGTTTTTAATTTTATTCAATGTTGTCCCCTTTTAGGTCGATACACTTATTCCAGCGATTTTCCAAATTTCTGATCCCGTCCGAAAAGTAATTTTCCGGAAGGCCTACAAAATACTCCTCCGCGGCGTCGATTATCTCCTGGCGCGAGCTGAATTTTTTATTGATGAGTTATCTTTTGATGTTTGAGAACATATAATAGTCCGAGGGAGCCAAATCGAGCGAATAAGGTGGATGGAGAAGCAATTCGAGCCCTAAATCGTTGATTTTAGGCATTGTTGCGATGCTCTTGTGTGACGGCGCGTTGTCTTGTAAAATCAAAATTTTTTTCGCTTCATGTGAGGCCGTTTCGCATTGATTTCGGCTTTCAATAGCTCCAATAATGCGCAGTAATACTCGTTGCTGATGGTTTTTCCTTTTTCGAAGTAGTCCATGAAGAATGCCATGACAATCCCAGAAAACCGACGCCATGACTTTTCCGACCCATTTAGCCTCCCATGGCCGCTTCGGAGCACTCGTGCCGGCTTCAGTCCATTGCTGGGCACTCATTCTGTTCTCTGGCGTGTAATTGTGGTCCAGATTTCATCAACAGTCACCAATCGACGCCAAAAGTCCACCTGATTCTGCATCAGCATGGTCAAACACGCTTCCGAAGTGCGCTCGCGTTCGTGTTTTTGGTCCGGAGTCAGCATGCGCGGCACTCAGCGGCAGGATATTTTTTTCATCTGCAGAATGTCACCCGAAATATGGCGTGTGCGCTCGGTATTAATCCTTGTGGCGTCTGCTAGCTCGCGCATCTTCACTTTCCGGTCGGCCAACACCATTTCATGTATTTTTTTGACATTGTCCTGTGTAACCGCTTCGGACTTCATCGGCAGTGGAGTTTTGGCCACCACGAAACTCTCGAAACCAATATTTCACGGTGTAATCTGAAGGAACACTAGCCCCATATTATTGATCCAACTTTTCTTTTGTTTCCTTCGCCGTTTTGCCTCTCAAAAAATAATGTTTTATGAGAGAATGAAAATGGTTTATTTACATACTCAACATGATGCCGAACACGTCAACAAAAATCGGATGTAAAAACAAAACAAATGGCTGTATCGCTCTGAAATTTGACATGTCTGCCTAAATATGAATGGACTATAAGGCACAATAATCTTTTTTGCGATTGCAACGCATTCTGGTGGTCAAGGAGGTTACTTTTCACCTCACCTAGTATATATATATATATATATATATATATATATATATATATATATATATATATATATATATATATATATATATATATATCAGCAAAATGGTTAAGGGAGATAATCTCTGGAGTGACCGATCCGATTAAGCTGAAATTTTCGGAGAACGTAGATGTATATAGTAGGTAGGTCCATGACTTTCTCAAATTCAGATATCTTAATATATCCTATATTTCCAAGCAGCGTTAAAAAAAGTATTGAGAATGAAAACTAATTATGTTTTAAGCTTGTTTATCATAAAAAATTGAAAATTTTGAGCCGTGTGTGGGTGCTAAGTGCCTAAAAGTAGGCAAGGATTTTTTTTCAAATTTTGATTTGTCATTACTTCTGATAAAAACATTGGGTCATCGTGAAATTCGCAGAGCGTATTGACGTTGGCTAAGATTTAACACTCATGGATTTTCAAGATAGTTCAGGTAGCCCTGTAGCTACGGCAGGCTTCTGAAAAAAAATCCTTCAAATCATTGACCCTCCTCAAAAATTTTTGATTTTTGACAAAAAATCCAAATCATTGATAAATTTTAACCTTTGTCCATCATGTCAAATTGAAATTTTTAGAATTCCGATTTGCACAAGAACGGCAACCCATCACCAAATTACCTCTATTTTCAGCACTCGAAAGTTCTGTTCACGAGAACTGACGACCGGATTATCCGATCATAATGAAATTTACAGGACATGTTGGTATTAGTTAGGACCAGGTCTGATAGAAGTGATTTTTAAATGTGGGCAACCCTGTGGCAGTGGTACCGTCTTGAAAAATCACTGAGAAAAAAAAACAGCTTTTTGACCTATAACTTCCGATCCAGCCTTCCGATTTTAACAAAATTCACGCAGTACTTGGATCTTAATTTATGTGCAAATTTGGTTGAAAAATTAGAATATGACTGCCAGCTATGGTGGTTTTTGTCTCACTAAATTCGCAAATTTGCTCAGCAAAATAAAGCTTTTTTCCTATAACTTCTGGTCTAGTGTAGAAATCAAAACGAAGTTCATGCAGTAATTGGACCTTAATGTGAACTAAATGTCGTTGGAATTTCGTACAAAAATCATGAAAGGGCGGCCAGCTATGACCATTTTTGTAATTTTGTGGAATTTCTTTACTGAGCGAATATGTCATTAGATTTGCAAACGGGAATGATCCTGCAATGAAAATTAACAACAAATATTAACGCCTAAAATTCTTTTCATCCGTATAACTTCCAGCGCAGTGATTCAATCGAAACGAAATTTACTGGTTGGGTTTAACTTAACGTGAAGCAGATTTGGTATATATTTTGCTTTGCTGCTGACACAGGGTAACCAGCATTAGCCATTTTCGTAAATATTGCACCAACAGATGCTTCAAATTACGTACTCATATGCAAAGCATTTGCGATAAAAATAAGAAACCAATTTTTAAATTTTCCGAGTTTTGAACATTTTTCGGATGGCAGCCTCAAACAGCGTTTAACCACTGAAACTTTCGATGAAATCCTCCGGTGAGAACGAAATTCAAAGGATAAGTTGTTTTAAGTATGAGCTTGTTATGGTAAACTTATAGCTGCTTCGTTGGGAAAGTGTTGCCAGTACTGAACATTTTCATCATTTGTGTTATAGTTGAGTTTTGTTGCTTTGGATAAGGAATAGTTGATATGATTCTACAAAAAAGTGTATTACGTCTTTCCGCATTTTTTTGTGATTCAAAGACAATTTCTTCGAAAATTAGTTTTCTAGCGGTTCTGATGCGCTAGACTTTTTGTTTTTTTTGTTTTTTTTTGGCACAAATTTTGTTTCTTACACACTAATGATATTACCCAGCCTGTACAACAGCTGGGATTACACTGGTTATAGTTTCCTTAAACATTACCTTACTCTTAAATTACGATCTAACCTATGTCTAATTATAGTTACTAAAGTACTGAGTATCAAATATTTATTTTCATTTTTTAAGGGTGATAATCCATCGGATTGGCAGCTGGTCAAACGTTTTCAAATCTATGACTTTCACGAAATCTCTCCAACTTTAACTTATATGCCACTAACCTACGATCATGATTCTTCCAAATTAACACAATTCAAAATGATACGATACATCGATAGCTTCCAAATGACTGTTAAAATTCGCGATGGCAATCGTATATCCACGCCACTACTAATCTTACATTATAAAACAATCTACATCGATCGAAACAGCTCCTTGTCTCTAGAATATAAACATAAATTTTCCATTAATTTCAAAAGAGGACACGATCTGGATTTTTATTTCGAAATAATTTTACCGCTATTAGTAGCAATCGGTTTTGCGTTCGCCATTTTACGGACTTTCAACTATAAAACAAGACGAAATCGGGAATATTATGATTTGTCGGCACTGTGCCAGTTTGTTTTGTATTTGTTTTCGAATTGTGCCAATGCGATGTTTTTGATAGTGGCGTTGTTGTGTTTTTACGTACTTTTCATGTACACTGGTCAAGGAACGGTTACCGTTTTGGTACCGATACCCCAACAGGATTTGATGGATGTTTTGATTGGGATCGGAGTTAGTTTGAAGGTTGTTCTTTCGGTTTCAGATGTTTCGTTTTAGCTAAAAAAAAATTCATTTCTTTTAAAGGGCATATACTTGATCTTCCATTTTTGGAGAATAGTTCACGGTGACATATTTTTCATAGACTGGGAAAGACCAAGAGGCTATGATTCATTGTCAACACATCGGAGTAATTTGGACACGCCTTCAGTTTGCTCAAGCGTAAGTAAAATAGCCATTAAACCCTCTGAAAAATGTTTCTGTACCAAAAAATAGCCTGCTGGTAAAAATGCGTTCATTTAACAGTATACCGTTTAACGGAGTTTTGTTAGACACTTTAACAAGCGTCAGTTGATTTTAGTAAAAGGCTGCACATGTTTTGCTTGATATACTAAATGGTTAATTGATCTGAATTTTTTTTTTTTTTGTATTTTCAGGTTCGTAGCATGAACAGTGACGCAGTATCAGCCTGGAGAAACTTTTTTGTTGCAAATGAATGGATTAAAATATCGAACAAACGAAAATCATCGATTTTCATTCAAAATATCATATTTCTACTCGCTCTTGATGTAATTTATTCAAAAGACTATTCGACTATTTGTATTTCTTTAACGAAATCATTATTTCTACAGCTTACAATCTCCAACATCAGCAGCCTGAACGAGACAAACGATAGAACACTTCGGCTGGCGTTAATCATTTTAATACATCTAATAACTTACGGACTTCAAATATGCATAAATTACATATTCATCGAAAGAATATTTATAAATCCTCTGCAACAGTTCATTGATGTCTGCTCAACTGCTAATATATCAGTATTTCTATTACTTCATGATTCGTATGGGTTTTATATACATGGCAGATCACCACATGGTTTCTCGGATGTTGATATGTCATCGATAATAATTCAGCTGCAAAGGGAATCACAAAATATGTGCGGAAAAAGAGGACTTCTGACAGGATCTGACGATCAAAATTATATAATGCTGGTTCCGACTGATTTGAGGTACGAAACTGTCTTTTTTGCTCAATGAAATAACTGGTTTAAGATGTCCTGCTCATTTTCAGAATGTACTATACGAAATTATTGACCCCATATCAGCGAGCTGCAAGCCTTTCACAGTCACACTTCGAAAAAGAGTTTTCACAGAGCAAAAATCCAGATTATTCTCTGGAGAGAACGACTGCAGCATACAATAATATTAATAAGTTTTTCTGTGCCTTCATTGATCATGTAAGAAGTTGCAATGGCATACAGTAATTTTCTTCAACGTTCATATCATATCCCTCGCTTAATATCCCATAGTGCTTGATCAGCTAATGCATTTATATTTTGTAATATACTTTCAGAGTATTAAAGATCTAGATTATATAATAAAGGAGCGATCATGTATTGAAGTTCTCTTGAACTGTGAATTCGATAGCTATCTTTCAGAAAGTTAGTTCTTGCAATAATACTTACCGAACCTTCTCATTCACTTCGTTTACTTCTAGCAAAAGGAACATTTTATGTAGACAACTATCAATCTTTTGGGAAGATGCTTCTGTACGGAAATGATTCACAATTGTTTATATGGAATTTAATGTTATTTTGCTTAATATTTGTGATATCAGAGAGTCCTGTTTTATCAGCATTTGTGACAAGTGTTATTGATCAGGTAATGAGATGTAAATTATATATTATGAACTTCAAATACAGTTTACAATTCGGTTTTCTAGGGCTTTCAGACAATTTTTAGGAGACTAATTAAATCGAATGTGGCAAAAAAGACATTAATTGATAAAAGATTTCTGATCTAATTTAAAATAAAGATGTTTAAATGCAAGATGCATTTTAATTTCAAGATTGTAGAGAGTATTTTTAAGAGCAGTAATACTATAGCAATAGTAATAGTAGCAATAGTAGTTTGAATAAAAAAAAACTTCTTTTTAATATGAAAAATTGTTTCTGACATTATGTTTTAATGAAGATTTTAAGCATATGACAAAGCTAATCCTGTCGATAAGATTTCATCAGTTTTGACGAAGCTATCCTGCCGAAAAGATCTCGTTCTGCTATTTCGACCAGTTGGAGCTTTCTCTCACTTATAATGCGCTAAATATTACTTTATTCGGCCTTAATAGTTTACAGTTTATCATCATTAATCAAAGACTTTACAAGACTTGCTCGGGCCCAAAAGATGTAATAACGTTTAATAACAGGATTTCGGTTGTCAATTCACTGGTCGTTTTCTCTATGTGTTATTATTGAAACAAGTCCTGAATAAATCAAAACCTTCATTGCGCCATCCTGCTGGAAACACAATCATGGTCCATTTACTTTTACACAAAAAGCAATCATGATCCATTTACTATTACGCGAATTCCGACCTCGTTTTTAGCGAAGTACGAATCGATACTGCTACCATCGTGAAAATCACGTTTGTGCATGTAATTAAGTCCCATGAGTCTCTTGTAATTTTTTTCAAATCAAAAGCTTACTCATAAGCCTATTGATTCAAAAGTGAGATTTGTCAATAAACACATTTGCTCAATAAAAATAAGAACTGGCTTCTAAAGCCTGAATTACATTGTCATACAGTCTAAAGCCTGAATTACATTGGCATACAGTGCAGTGCAGCGCAGCGCAGTTTCGAAGCAGTGCACGCATTGCAAAGCACATTGAAAGCAGTGCAGTGTTCTGATAATTAATGTCAAATCAATTTGTGGAGGTTTGATATTTAGGTTTTCTGCATCTGTTTGTCGTTCATTTACAATTTAATGCCTGGAACGGAATTTCCGCTGCACTGCAGTTAATGTGAATTGCCACATGCAATTACATGAGTTGTAAATTTCAGTGCACTGCACTGCACTGCATGCTAATGTAATTCAGGCTTAACTGTTCAAGAGCGTAACCCAAAAGCTCTTTACTGAAGCCATAAGTTGTAAGCACATAGCAGCGGCATTGCCGCAGCGGCGCCGCAGGGGGAGGCGTGCTTGCCGCAGTTGAATTTGGTGAACCACAATGCAGCGACAATGTCGCTGTCAATGCAACCAAAGCACCAGCCAAAGTAATTTTTTTTTCTTTTGCATAGGTAAATTCTGTTGTATGAAGATAAGGTTGGCTTATCACAATACATATCAGCCATGTCTGTCTATTCTACAAGACCATTCAACCTAATTCAAGTTGACTTAATTAACGGTACGGTAACGGTACGATAACAGTACGGTACCGGTACAGTAGCGGTACGGTAGCGTTACGGTAGCGGTACGATAACGGGACGGTAACGGTACGACAGCGGTACAGTAACGGTACGGTAGCGGATCGGTAACGATACGGTAGCTACCGCATACCGTACCGCATACCGTACTGTATACCGTACCGCATACCGTACCGCATACCGTACCGCGTACCGTACCGCATACCGTACCGCATACCGTACCGCATACCGTACCGCAAACCGTACCGCATACCGTACCGCATACCGTACCGCATACCGTACCGCATACCGTACCGCAAACCGTACCGCATACCGTACCGCATACCGTACCGCATACCGTACCGCATACCGTACCGCATACCGTACCGCATACCGTACCGCCTACTGTGCCGCGTACCGTACCGCATACCGTACCGCATACCGCACCGCGTACCGTGCCGCATACCGTGCCGCGTACCGTGCCGCGTACCGTACCGCATACCGTACGGCATACCGTACCGCCTACTGTGCCGCGTACCGTACCGCATACCGTACCGCATACCGTACCGCGTACCATGCCGCATACCGTGCCGCGTACCGTGCCGCGTACCGTACCGCATACCGTACCGCATACCGTACCGCATACCGTACCGCATACCGTACCGCATACCGTATCGCATACCGTACCGCATACCGTACCGCATACCATACCGCATACCGTACCGCATACCGCACCGCATACCGTACCGCATACCGTACCGCATACCGTACCGCATACCGTACCGCGTACCGTACCGTACCGCATACCGTACCGCATACCATACCGCAAACCGTACCGCATACCGTACCGCATACCGTACCGCATACCGTACCGCATACCATACCGCATACCATACCGCGTACCGTACCGCATACCGTACCGCCTACTGTGCCGCGTACCGTACCGCATACCGTACCGCAAACCGTACCACGTACCGTGCCGCATACCGTGCCGCGTACCGTGCCGCGTACCGTACCGCATACTGTACCGCATACCGTACCGCATACCGTACCGCATACCGTACCGCATACCGTACCGCATACCGTATCGCATACCGTACCGCATACCGTACCGCATACCATACCGCATACCGTACCGCATACCGCACCGCATACCGTACCGCATACCGTACCGCAAACCGTACCGCATACCGTACCGCATACCGTACCGCATACCGTACCGCATACCGTACCGCAAACCGTACTGCATACCGTACCGCATACCGTACCGCATACCGTACCGCGTATCGTACCGCGTACCGTACCGCATACCGTACCGCATACCGTACCGCATACCGTACCGCAAACCGTACCGCTTACCGTACCGCATACCGTACCGCATACCGTACCGCATACCGTACCGCGTACCGTACCGCTTACCGTACCGCATACCGTACCGCATACCGTACCGCATACCGTACCGCATACCGTACCGCATACCGTACCGCATACCGTACCGCAAACCGTACCGCATACCGTACCGCATACCGTACCGCATTCCGTACCGCATACCGTACCGCATACCGTACCGCATACCGTACCGCAAACCGTACCGCAAACCGCACCGCATACCGTACCGCATACCGTACCGCATACCGTACCGCATACCGTACCGCAAACCGTACCGCATACCGTACCGCATACCGTACCGCATACCGTACCGCGTACCGTACCGCGTACCGTACCGCATACCGTACCGCATACCGTACCGCATACCGTACCGCAAACCGTACCGCTTACCGTACCGCATACCGTACCGCATACCGTACCGCATACCGTACCGCGTACCGTACCGCATACCGTACCGCATACCGTACCGCATACCGTACCGCATACCGTACCGCATACCGTACCGCATACCGTACCGCAAACCGTACCGCATACCGTACCGCATACCGTACCGCATTCCGTACCGCATACCGTACCGCATACCGTACAGCATACCGTACCGCAAACCGCACCGCATACCGTACCGCAAACCGTATCGCATACCGTACCGCAAACCGTACCACATACCATACCGCATACCGTACCGCATACCGTACCGCATACCGTACCGCATACCGTACCGGGTACCGTACCGCGTACCGTACCGCATACCGTACCGCATACCGTACCGCATACCGTACCGCATACCGTACCGCAAACCGTGCCGCATACCGTACCGCATACCGTACCGCATACCGTACCGCAAACCGTACCGCAAACCGTACCGCATACCGTACCGCATACCGTACCGCATACCGTACCGCATACCGTACCGCATACCGTACCGCATACCGTACCGCATACCGTACCGCAAACCGCACCGCATACCGTACCGCATACCGTACCGCATACCGTACCGCATACCGTACCGCATACCGTACCGCATACCGTACCGCATACCGTACCGCATACCGTACCGCATACCGTACCGCATACCGTACCGCATACCGTACCGCATACCGTACCGCAAACCGTACCGCATACCGTACCGCATACCGTACCGCATACCGTACCGCATACCGTACCGCATACCGTACCGCATACCGTACCGCAAACCGTGCCGCATACCGTACCGCATACCGTACCGCATACCGTACCGCATACCGTACCGCAAACCGTGCCGCATACCGTACCGCATACCGTACCGCATACCGTACCGCAAACCGTACCGCAAACCGTACCGCATACCGTACCGCATACCGTACCGCATACCGTACCGCATACCGTACCGCATACCGTACCGCAAACCGTGCCGCATACCGTACCGCATACCGTACCGCATACCGTACCGCAAAACGTACCGCAAACCGTACCGCATACCGTACCGCATACCGTACCGCATACCGTACCGCATACCGTACCGCATACCGTACCGCAAACCGTACCGCATACCGTACCGCATACCGTACCGCAAACCGTACCGCATACCCTACCGCATACCGTACCGCATACCGTACCGCATACCGTACCGCGGTATGCGAACTTCTACGGTATGCGGTACGGTTTGCGTACCGCGGTATGCGAACTTCTACGGTATGCGGTACGGTATGCGGTACGGCAAGCGGTACGGTAAGCGGTACGGGGAGCGGTACGGGGAGCGGTACGGTAAGCGGTTCGGTAAGCGGTACGGGAAGCGGTACGGGAAGCGGTACAGTAAGCGGTACGGGAAGCGGTACAGTAAGCGGTACGGTAAGCGGTACGGGGAGCGGTACAGGGAGTGGTACGGGGAGCGGTACGGGGAGCGGTACGGGGAGCGGTACGGAGAGCGGTACGGGGAGTGATACGGTAAGCGGTACGGTAAGCGGTACGGGGAGCGGTACGGGGAGCGGTACGGGGAGCGGTATGGTAAGCGGTACGGTAAGCGGTACGGGGAGCGGTACGGGGAGCGGTACGGGGAGCGGTACGGTAAGCGGTACGGGGAGCGGTACGGCAAGCGGTACGGTAAGCGGTACGGGGAGCGGTACGGGGAGCGGTACGGTAAGCGGTACGGTAAGCGGTACGGTAAGCGGTACGGGGAGCGGTACGGGGAGCGGTACGGGGAGCGGTACGGGGAGCGGTACGGTAAGCGGTACGGTAAGCGGTACGGGAAGCGGTACGGGAAGCGGTACAGTAAGCGGTACGGTAAGCGGTACGGGGAGCGGTACAGGGAGTGGTACGGGGAGCGGTACGGGGAGCGGTACGGAGAGCGGTACGGGGAGTGATACGGTAAGCGGTACGGTAAGCGGTACGGGGAGCGGTACGGGGAGCGGTACGGGGAGCGGTACGGGGAGCGGTACGGTAAGCGGTACGGGGAGCGGTACGGGGAGCGGTACGGGGAGCGGTACGGCAAGCGGTACGGTAAGCGGTACGGGGAGCGGTACGGGGAGCGGTACGGTAAGCGGTTCGGTAAGCGGTACGGGAAGCGGTACGGGAACCGGTACAGTAAGCGGTACGGTAAGCGGTACGGGGAGCGGTACAGGGAGCGGTACGGGGAGCGGTACGGGGAGCGGTACGGGGAGCGGTACGGAGAGCGGTACGGGGAGTGATACGGTAAGCGGTACGGTAAGCGGTACGGGGAGCGGTACGGGGAGCGGTACGGGGAGCGGTATGGTAAGCGGTACGGTAAGCGGTACGGGGAGCGGTACGGGGAGCGGTACGGTAAGCGGTACGGGGAGCGGTACGGCAAGCGGTACGGTAAGCGGTACGGGGAGCGGTACGGGGAGCGGTACGGTAAGCGGTACGGTAAGCGGTACGGTAAGCGGTACGGGGAGCGGTACGGGGAGCGGTACGGGAAGCGGTACGGGGAGCGGTACGGGGAGCGGTACGGGGAGCGGTAAGGGGAGCGGTATGGTAAGCGGTATGGTAAGCGGTACGGGAAGCGGTGCGGGGAGCGGTACGGTAAGCGGTACGGTAAGCGGTACGGTAAGCGGTACGGGGAGCGGTACGGGGAGCGGTACGGGGAGCGGTACGGGGAGCGATACGGTACGCGGTACGGTAAGCGGTACGGGGAGCGGTACGGTAAGCGGTACGGTAAGCGGTACGGTAAGCGGTACGGGGAGCGGTACGGGGAGCGGTACGGTAAGCGGTACGGTAAGCGGTACGGTAAGCGGTACGGGGAGCGGTACGGGGAGCGGTACGGTAAGCGGTACGGTAAGCGGTACGGGGAGCGGTACGGGGAGCGGTACGGGGAGCGGTACGGTAAGCGGTACGGTAAGCGGTACGGTAAGCGGTACGGGGAGCGGTACGGGAAGCGGTACGGGAAGCGGTACGGGGAGCGGTACGGTAAGCGGTACGGTAAGCGGTTCGGTAAGCGGTACGGGAAGTGGTACGGGAAGCGGTACAGTAAGCGGTACGGGGAGCGGTACAGGGAGCGGTACGGGGAGCGGTACGGCAAGCGGTACGGTAAGCGGTACGGGGAGCGGTACGGGGAGCGGTACGGTAAGCGGTACGGTAAGCGGTACGGGGAGCGGTACGGGGAGCGGTACGGGAAGCGGTACGGTAAGCGGTACGGGGAGCGGTACGGGGAGCGGTACGGGGAGCAGTACGGGGAGCGGTACGGTAAGCGGTACGGTAAGCGGTTCGGTAAGCGGTACGGGAAGCGGTACGGGAAGCGGTACAGTAAGCGGTACGGGGAGCGGTACAGGGAGCGGTACGGGGAGCGGTACGGCAAGCGGTACGGTAAGCGGTACGGGGAGCGGTACGGGGAGCGGTACGGTAAGCGGTAC
Organism: Nemotelus nigrinus; assembly: GCA_947369275.1. Classification (NCBI taxonomy): domain Eukaryota; kingdom Metazoa; phylum Arthropoda; class Insecta; order Diptera; family Stratiomyidae; genus Nemotelus; species Nemotelus nigrinus. The sequence goes on along the minus strand of OX376372.1, from coordinate 19,185,817 downwards.
GGTAAGCGGTAGGGTAAGCGGTACGGGGAGCGGTACGGGGAGCGGTACGGGGAGCGGTACGGTAAGCGGTACGGGGAGCGGTACGGCAAGCGGTACGGTAAGCGGTACGGGGAGCAGTACGGGGAGCGGTACGGGGAGCGGTACGATAAGCGGTACGGGGAGCGGTACGGCAAGCGGTACGGTAAGCGGTTCGGGAAGCGGTGCGGGGAGCGGTACGGTAAGCGGTACGGGGAGCGGTACGGGGAGCGGTACGGGGAGCGGTACGGGGAGCGGTACGGTAAGCGGTACGGTAAGCGGTACGGGGAGCAGTACGGGGAGCGGTACGGGGAGCGGTACGGGGAGCGGTACGGGGAGCGGTACGGGGAGCGGTACGGGGAGCGGTACGGTAAGCGGTACGGTAAGCGGTACGGTAAGCGGTACGGGGAGCGGTACGGGGAGCGGTACGGGGAGCGGTACGGTAAGCGGTACGGTAAGCGGTACGGTAAGCGGTACGGGGAGCGGTACGGGGAGCGGTACGGGGAGCGGTACGGGGAGCGGTACGGGGAGCGGTACGGTAAGCGGTACGGTAAGCGGTACGGTAAGCGGTACGGGGAGCGGTACGGGGAGCGGTACGGGGAGCGGTACGGGGAGCGGTACGGTAAGCGGTACGGTAAGCGGTACGGTAAGCGGTACGGGGAGCGGTACGGGGAGCGGTACGGGGAGCGGTACGGGGAGCGGTACGGGGAGCGGTACGGTAAGCGGTACGGTAAGCGGTACGGTAAGCGGTACGGGGAGCGGTATGGTAAGCGGTACGGTAAGCGGTACGGGGAGCGGTACGGGGAGCGGTACGGTAAGCGGTACGGGGAGCGGTACGGCAAGCGGTACGGTAAGCGGTACGGGGAGCGGTACGGGGAGCGGTACGGTAAGCGGTACGGTAAGCGGTACGGTAAGCGGTACGGGGAGCGGTACGGGGAGCGGTACGGGAAGCGGTACGGGGAGCGGTACGGGAAGCGGTGCGGGGAGCGGTACGGTAAGCGGTACGGGGAGCGGTACGGGGAGCGGTACGGGGAGCGGTACGGGGAGCGGTACGGTAAGCGGTACGGTAAGCGGTACGGTAAGCGGTACGGGGAGCGGTACCGGGAGCAGTACGGGGAGCGGTACGGGGAGCGGTACGGGGAGCGGTACGGTAAGCGGTACGGTAAGCGGTACGGGGAGCAGTACGGGGAGCGGTACGGGGAGCGGTATGGTAAGCGGTACGGTAAGCGGTACGGGGAGCGGTACGGGGAGCGGTACGATAAGCGGTACGGGGAGCGGTACGGCAAGCGGTACGGTAAGCGGTACGGGAAGCGGTGCGGGGAGCGGTACGGTAAGCGGTACGGTAAGCGGTACGGTAAGCGGTACGGTAAGCGGTACGGTAAGCGGTACGGTAAGCGGTACGGTAAGCGGTACGGGGAGCGGTACGGGGAGCGGTTCGGGGAGCGGTACGGGGAGCGGTACGGTAAGCGGTACGGTAAGCGGTACGGGGAGCGGTACGGCAAGCGGTACGGTAAGCGGTACGGTAAGCGGTACGGTAAGCGGTACGGGGAGCGGTACGGGGAGCGGTACGGTAAGCGGTACGGGGAGCGGTTCGGTAAGCGGTACGGGAAGCGGTACGGGAAGCGGTACAGTAAGTGGTACGGTAAGCGGTACGGGGAGCGGTACAGGGAGCGGTACGGGGAGCGGTACGGGGAGCGGTACGGGGAGCGGTACGGAGAGCGGTACGGGGAGTGATACGGTAAGCGGTACGGTAAGCGGTACGGGGAGCGGTACGGGGAGCGGTACGGGGAGCGGTATGGTAAGCGGTACGGTAAGCGGTACGGGGATCAGTACGGGGAGCGGTACGGTAAGCGGTACAGTAAGCGGTACGGTAAGCGGTACGGTAAGCGGTACGGGGAGATGGGGAGCGGTACCGGGAGTGGTTCGGTAAGCGGTACGGTAAGCGGTGCGGGGAGCGGTACGGGAAGCGGTACTTGGAGCGGTACGGGGAGCGGTACGGGAAGCGGTACTTGGAGCGGTACGGGGAGCGGTATGGGGAGTGGTTCGGTAAGCGGTACGGTAAGCGGTAAGGGGAGTGGTACGGGGAGCGGTACGGGGAGCGGTACGGGGAGTGATACGGTAAGCGGTACGGTAAGCGGTACGGGGAGCGGTACGGGGAGCGGTACGGGGAGCGGTACGGTAAGCGGTACGGGGAGCGGTACGGCAAGCGGTACGGTAAGCGGTACGGGGAGCGGTACGGGGAGCGGTACGGTAAGCGGTACGGTAAGCGGTACGGTAAGCGGTACGGGGAGCGGTACGGGGAGCGGTACGGGGAGCGGTACGGGGAGCGGTACGGGGAGCGGTACGGTAAGCGGTACGGTAAGCGGTACGGGGAGCGGTACGGCAAGCGGTACGGTAAGCGGTACGGTAAGCGGTACGGTAAGCGGTACGGGGAGCGGTACGGGGAGCGGTACGGGGAGCGGTACGGGGAGCGGTACGGGGAGCGGTACGGTAAGCGGTACGGGGAGCGGTACGCGGAGCGGTACGGCAGGCGGTACGGGGAGCGGTACGGTAAGCGGTTCGGTAAGCGGTACGGGAAGCGGTATGGGAAGCGGTACAGTAAGCGGTACGGTAAGCGGTACGGGGAGCGGTACAGGGAGCGGTACGGGGAGCGGTACGAGGAGCGGTACGGGGAGCAGTACGGAGAGCGGTACGGGGAGTGATACGGTAAGCGGTACGGTAAGCGGTACGGGGAGCAGTACGGGGAGCGGTACGGGGAGCGGTATGGTAAGCGGTACGGTAAGCGGTACGGGGAGCGGTACGGGGAGCGGTACGATAAGCGGTACGGGGAGCGGTACGGCAAGCGGTACGGTAAGCGGTACGGGAAGCGGTGCGGGGAGCGGTACGGTAAGCGGTACGGTAAGCGGTACGGGGAGCGGTACGGGGAGCGGTACGGGGAGCGGTACGGGGAGCGGTACGGGGAGTGGTAGGGGGGCGGTACGGTAAGCGGTACGGGGAGCGGTACGCGGAGCGGTACGCGGAGCGGTACGGCAGGCGGTACGGGGAGCGGTACGGTAAGCGGTTCGGTAAGCGGTACGGGAAGCGGTATGGGAAGCGGTACAGTAAGCGGTACGGTAAGCGGTACGGGGAGCGGTACAGGGAGCGGTACGGGGAGCGGTACGGGGAGCGGTACGGGGAGCAGTACGGAGAGCGGTACGGGGAGTGATACGGTAAGCGGTACGGTAAGCGGTACGGGGAGCGGTACGGCAAGCGGTACGGTAAGCGGTACGGTAAGCGGTACGGTAAGCGGTACGGGGAGCGGTACGGGGAGCGGTACGGTAAGCGGTACGGTAAGCGGTTCGGTAAGCGGTACGGTAAGCGGTACGGTAAGCGGTACGGTAAGCGGTACGGGGAGCGGTACGGCAAGCGGTATGGTAAGCGGTACGGTAAGCGGTACGGGGAGCGGTACGGGGAGCGGTACGGTAAGCGGTACGGTAAGCGGTACGGTAAGCGGTACGGTAAGCGGTACGGGGAGCGGTACGGGGAGCGGTACGGGGAGCGGTACGGGGAGCGGTTCGGGGAGCGGTACGGGGAGCGGTACGGTAAGCGGTACGGTAAGCGGTACGGGGAGCGGTACGGCAAGCGGTACGGTAAGCGGTACGGTAAGCGGTACGGTAAGCGGTACGGGGAGCGGTACGGGGAGCGGTACGGTAAGCGGTACGGTAAGCGGTTCGGTAAGCGGTACGGGAAGCGGTACGGGAAGCGGTACAGTAAGCGGTACGGTAAGCGGTACGGGGAGCGGTACAGGGAGCGGTACGGGGAGCGGTACGGGGAACGGTACGGGGAGCGGTACGGAGAGCGGTACGGGGAGTGATACGGTAAGCGGTACGGTAAGCGGTACGGGGAGCGGTACGGGGAGCGGTATGGTAAGCGGTACGGTAAGCGGTACGGGGATCGGTACGGGGAGCGGTACGGTAAGCGGTACAGTAAGCGGTACGGTAAGCGGTACGGTAAGCGGTACGGGGAGATGGGGAGCGGTACCGGGAGTGGTTCGGTAAGCGGTACGGTAAGCGGTGCGGGGAGCGGTACGGGAAGCGGTACTTGGAGCGGTACGGGGAGCGGTATGGGGAGCGGTTCGGTAAGCGGTACGGTAAGCGGTAAGGGGAGTGGTACGGGGAGCGGTACGGGGAGCGGTACGGGGAGCGGTATGGTAAGCGGTACGGTATGCGGTACGGTATGTGGTACGGTACGCGGTACGGTATGCGGTACGGTATGCGGTACGGTATGTGGTACGGTACGCGGTTCCTAATGCGGTACGTTATGCGTTGCGGTATGCAGTACGGTATGCGGTACGGTATGCGGTACGGTACGCGGTACGGTATGCGGTACGGTATGCGGTACGGTATGCGGTACGCGGAACCTTATGCGGTACGGTATGCGGTACGGTATGCGGAATGGTATGCGGTACGGTACGCGGTACGGTACGCGGTATGGTATGCGGTACGGTATGCGGTACGATACGCGGTACCTTATGCGGTACGGTATGCGGTACGGTATGCGGTACGATATGCGGTACGGTATGCCTTACGGTATGCGGTACGGTACGCGGTACGGTATGCGGTATGGTATGCGGTACGGTACGCGGTACAGTATGCGGTTTGGTATGCGGTACGCGGTACGGTACGCGGTACGGTATGTGGTACGATATGCGTTACGGTATGCGGTACGGTATGCGGTACGGTATGCGGTACGGTATGCGGTACGGTACGCGGTAGAAAAATGACATGAATTATTAGGTCTTGTAAATTTTAAATATTTGGATATTTTGTGTCAATTATTTTATTTTATTTAAAAATAATTATTTAAAAAAAATTATTTTATTTAAAAAATCAATTATTGGATGGTATTCTTAATGAGCTGGAAAGTGAATTTATGAAATGTAAAAGTGTATTGAAAGTAAAATGCATAAATTATCGTTTAAAAATAAACGAGAAAAAGCAAAAGATATTTTAGAAATTGTTCATACTGATTTGTGTGGACCATTCCAAACGACGGGTTTTAAAGGTGAAAAATATTTCTTAACCTTCATTGCTGATTATAGCAAAATTGCTAACGTAGGGTAAGCGTACGTATACGATTAATTCAAAGGTTGAAGTTTATAATTACTTTGTTGAGTACGTAAATGAATGTGAAATTAAAATGTTGAGATGTGATAACGGTAAAGAATATTTGAATAAAAGAATTTATGAGTTTGCTCGTGAAAAAAGTATTAAAGCCGATCCGTGTCCAACGTATGTTCACGAATTAAATGGGGTCGCAGAGCAATTTAATCGAAGAATTATGGCTATGTCGCGTTGTTTGCTTGCAGAAGCAGATGTTGATAAAAAATATTGGCCGGAAATAGTTTGCGCGGCAACTTATTTGAAAAATCGGACATTATCTAATACCGTTGAAAAGAAAACTCCGTACGAGATATTTTTCGGAAAGAAACCGGATGTTTCGAATTTGAGATTATATGGAAGTATATCGTGAGAAAACCGGAACAAAAAAGATCATCTAAATGGGATAAAAAGGCCGATATGGGGATTTTGGTTATAGTAATGTAGGTTATCGAGTACTTTTAAATGGTAGAGTCATTGTCGCAAGACACGTCGATATTGTAGAAGAGGGTATTAAATGTATCGGTCCAAATGGAGATAAAATTGAAAATAAAAATGGTGATTTAAAAACTGAAAATGAGGAAAATTCTGATAGTGAATCATTGGATGAATCTTTTCAAAGCATAAATGAAAGTATGAATGATACTTTAAAAGAAAATCAAAATGAACCTGACACTCGTAGATCTCAACGAGAGACAAAACCTCCAAAGAAATTTGATGATTATGTTATATATAATAGTAATATTTTTGTATATCATTGTAATACAAATATACCTAATGCATTTGAGGAGGCGATTGAAAGTAACGAAAGTTAATTTTGGGAAAAGGCCATGAATAAAGAAATTGACTGTTTAAATAAAAATAAAACTTGAAAATTAGTTGAAAATGTTGAAAATAAAAAAGTTTTGGATGTTAAATGGGTATATTCGAAAAAATTAGACAATACATATAAAGTTAGATTAGTTGTAAGAGGTTTTCAACAAGATGATGAAATTGACGATATTTATGCTCCTGTAGCTAAAATGCAAACATTAAAGATTTTATTGTCATATTGCTGTCAAATGGGCCTAGATATTCAACAACTGGATGTTGAAACAGTATTTTTGAATGGTAAAGTAAATTCTGAAGTTTATTTTAAAACAACCTAAGGGCTATGAAGATGGCTCAAATAGAGTTTGTAAATTGATAAAAGCTTTATATGGTTTGAAGGAAAGTCCAAGGGCATGGTATGAATGCCTGGATAAATTTTTGATAAGTTTAAATTTTATCATTGATTCGTGTTTATACGTACTTAAAAATGGAAATGGAAATATTTTGGTAAAGATGAAAACGAGTTAAAGAAAATCAAAAATTGCTTATCAAAAAAATTTAAAATGAAAGATCTTGGAAATATTAGGTATGTTCCCGTACTACGATTAATTGCGATTAATCGCGATTAATTGCAATGAAGCCGTTCCCGTGCTCCGTTTTACTGAAAACTGAAAATTTCCCCTCTTTCAGTAAGTACGATGAAATTTCAGTAGGGTCTGAGCTTCTGAAAAATACTGCAAAGTGTCAGACGGAGTAAATATTTTCAAATGTGCGCGGCAAGCAACATATTTTTTGCGTCATGTTGCTATGAAGGTCGAATATTTTTGTGGCGATAATTTATTACCACTTAGGATCGCTTTATAATCACTATTGTTTTCCCAAAAACCGAAAACTGACACTTTCGATTGTCAATTTTCAGGAAATACAATGAGAGCGTTCCGTACTTTTCATGAAATTCCCCACCACATGGTTCAGGAAAATTACTATCAATGGAAGTAAATTTAAAAATTGAGAAGTCTGATAATTCTGAGAAAAATATAAAATATAGAAATTTGATTGGAGCTTTATTATATATAAACTCAGCAACAAGGCCGGATATAAGTTTTAGTGTAAACTATTTAAGTAGATTTCAAAATTGATATAATGAAAAACACTTTAAATATGCCTTGAGAATTTTAAAATATTTGTATATGACTAAAGATTACAAACTGATTTATAATAAAGATGGAAATGTAAACATCCTTGATTGCTATGTTGATGCTGGTTGGGCTGGAGGTAATAATGATAGAAAATCCACGACTGGTTAGGTAATAAGATTGTTTGGAAATGTTATATATTGGAAATCAAAAAAACAAAAATCGGTAACTAAAGCTTCTACATTTGCAGAGTATGTAGCATTATCGGAAGTCGTGAGTGAATTAAAATTTGTAAAAGAATTGATAAATATATTTGATATTAAGTTGATAAAGCCAATTAATATTTACGAGGATAGCTCTGGTGCCATCGATATTGGGAAAAATGGTAATTTTAGGAAGAACTCGAAAAACAAAGTCTTTATGTGGAGAAAAATTTGAAAAATTTAAAAAAATTTTGAATTTGATTTAAATGGTGCACCAGAATGTATATAAAATAAAAATGAGTTTAAGTATAATATAAATGTAAGGAGGCGTATTGAGAAATATGTATATGTACATTTATATTATATAATAGTTCGACTGAAGCGTAGCACGCATGAGCGCATGAATATGTATTGTAAGTATGTGTGAGCAGGCTCATGCGAGAGCTACAGCGAGAAGCGTCGCTGAGATAGTTCGTTGTAAGCAGCGTTGCCACTTTGGTCCATTGGGACCATTTTTGGTCCCTTTTACACAAAGTTTTTAATTTTGGTCCTTTGGTCCCTTTCTTGGGAAAACCATCAGGTTTTAGTCCCGTTCGCATCTATCAGCAATTTACTTTGCTTTTCTTACCAAATCTACAAATAAAATCCCAAATCTCTGCTTTCATCGATAATATTGAACTTTGTTTCATTTGAAATCAAAAAGACGGGCTATATGCGCTTCTTCAAAGCAAAAACTCGATTGTATGTTTCACTTTAATTCGTTAGTATGCATGTCAATCTACTACTAAAGCATAAAAAAATATAAAACATGATTAATTTTCAGTGCACATATCTAACTTTCTGTTCCGTTCTATGCAGTTTATTGAATTAATGACAGAATAGTGATATTTTCTTGAAGAAATGTTTGCCTAAAAAGATTTACATCATTTGATTCACTTCAGAAATACACATTCAGAAATACAAAAAATATTTATGCATATATGTATCTAGTTCCTGAATCAACATAGTAAAAAGTTTTATATTTTCGGTATTTTGATATGATATAATGACATATAATAATTGCATATAATGAGTAACTAACTCACTATTTAGGGTATAATGTGCTTGAAAAGTTAGTAAATTTTCTAATCAAATGAGCATATGAACTAAAAATATGGCAATCGAAGACAATTTTGAAATTTTATTTAAATTGGGGTTTTTTATGTAAAAAAAAAACAAAATTTTAGTTCTCAGAACACATATCTAAAATTCCGTTACTTTCTTTGGAATTTAATTGAATTGCGAGTCAAAGGATTTATATTTTCTTGAAGAATTGTTTTAGTTTCAAAAAGTGCATTTTGATTTGTTTATGCCGCATAGAAATATTTCTGACGGATGGCTGATTGTACATATAAGACTGCTCCTTTCTCGTAAAAGAGCTTTGAAACAAAAAGAAACCATTTATCTACAAAGATGCACATACATGGGTATCTACTTTATATATAATATAATCGAAAAATGTTATATTTTCAGCATTTTGAAACGAAATTGGTTGGTCCCCTTTGGTCCTTTTTTTCCAAAATGCTGGTCCCCAAATATTTTTTTTCGTGGCAACACTGGTTGTAAGACGCCGTGATAGACGCACCACGTAGAAAGAGCTCCGTGCTTATCATAATTTAACCGCCTTTCGTTATTTTATCGATCCACGCCTCAACTTAAACATCCCGGAAAGTGAGTATCTACTAGGATCTTCAGCAATTCCGAGTTGTTGCTTGTCAATTCCCCAGCTGGCTTGCAAATTCAGCTTGGCGTGACCTGGTTTTAGCAAGTATAGTTTCCGAAGTATCACCGCTTTCGAAGTTACGTCAGTTCTGCCGCAGAGCTCCTTGCAGGAGCTCCACCTGGTTTTCAGTATTTTTGATTTATAGAGTCTTAGAACGACCTTGTATTCATCTCAGCGTTCCTAGCACTCAGCTACTTTGACTAATTTGGACAGGAACTGTGCTTGTATTCTACGACGCGCATCTATTCTTAGATGCGCTTCAGGCAGACTCTGCGAACGCTCAAAAGCTTTCATTCGTTTTCACGTGAGTGGTTTTTTGCACACATCAAAGCGGGCTAACATGCGCGACCGAAAAATCAGAGCTGGCCTATATAGTGGCCCATTGTGTAGAGTCAGCTTTGTGTGATAGTTGCCATCATTGCAACCATTGTAGTGGCCAATGATGGCCCATAATGTGGAGACGACATCAGAGTGAGCATATGCCAAGTCGTATCTCATCACTAGTTTACATATAATCAGCTTATAGCAAAAATTGAGCAAAAAGTTGCCAGTTCTGCAAACAGTAAAAAGTTCTGGCATTTCAGAAAGTTATGTTTGGGTGCAACATATGTACGCTTTGCGTGGTTTGCCTCGGCGCATATGAATTGCCGCATAAGCAGACTCAAGACTGGCTGGACCTTTATAAGTTTTCGCTGAAATGTTGGCTTTTGGTAGGGTAGCAATTTCTTTATCCTGAGTGCCTCCGTGGTGAGTTTAGACACGTCATCCGGCGGAGCAACCTTGTCAGGTGCCATGTACGCGCTCCTTTTTGGCCCCCACATGTTAAATCATCCGTGCTGAAATTCTACGGGCGATAAGCAAAAATATTCTTTCTCATCAACCTGGCCATTCTAGTTTTGGCTGCTGTAGTGGGAAAGAACAGATATAAAAGCCGTGTACCCAGTCTAGCAACCTGATCTTCGGCGTAGATCTACGGTTCTTTCCATCCATTTCGATTTCCATTCTTTATTTCTTTTACAAAGTCGATAAGTCCGAAATAAACCGTGGAGAATCTAACCGAATGTTTAGACTTTGATCGTACAGTACACAAACAGTTGGGCCTAGAATCAAACTCTAGGAAATATCAATATAGGTGCAGGGGTTTTCTCAGAAATTTTTCTTGGGGGGTGTGTTCAGAATTTTAGGAGGGGTGTCCCTATGGAACAAAGGACACAAAGTTCGCTTTGTGTAGGAAAATTGTTCGAGTTAGGGGGGTGTATGCACTTTCCAGGGGGGGTATTAGGGGAGTGTTAAGGGGGTGTAGGAAAATCTCTGTATAGGTGTATGAATTCTCCATAGCTAATTTTATTTTAAAATGAATTTTGAAAGTAGGATTTGTTCACAAATCTTGGTGAGTTACTTCTTGTGCCTTAAATTAGTATGTCTAATATAAAGCTGCATATATTTCAATCGTTTGTGTTTGTGCAATTCAAATTGCTAAATATAGTCACAACAAAAACATTTGTCTAATTAGATATTAATACTAGGATCATCACCAGTTTCAATCGATCGATTTCATTTCAACGGCTTTTTAACGAGCAGCCCGCCAAAAGAAACCTCAACATATTTATCGCTATCATCCACTAGAAGCAGCACAATCACTTAACGATCCCAGTCACATGTTTCGTTTAATTTCTAATTCCCCTCAATACCCAATTGCATGCTGCTTGCCCGTAGGTAAACTTGTATGTGTGCTTGTCTACCGACTTTTCAATTGACTTGACATTTACATGTCACATTCGTGAAAATTATCCGGGTCGCGCTCGCCAGGGCCTGAATTAACATAATTTTCTTTGATTTCTGAATTAAATACTGAACCCGGCGAAAATGTTCGAAGAGGCTGATAATTTTGCTGATATTTTTCGTGGTGGCTTGCCATATTATCTGCTTATAGTGCTTCCAATTTTGATAATTTGCTCATCGAATCCTGTGTTAGCATCGAGTGAATTTGCCGTGCAAAGGATGTCACAGTTCGATGTTCATGGGAAACAGTTTGGTAAGTTCACTAATAAATTATTAATTCTGATAAGAAGCTTAGAATACTATTAGTTCTAATAGCTTTGATATCGATTCGAGAAACCTGTGAAAATCTGTTCCCACGATAATTAAGTTTTGAGGTTAATCGAGGTACAGTTTATTGACAAATTTGTAATATGACTTTCAATCAGTGTATCTGATATAAGCTTATTCAATTCAAATGTATAATTTAATTTAAGAACACTATTGATTTTGTGATGGAAAATATATGGAAATCGAATTGTATGTAGTTAATGTGTGACGTTGAAATAAAGCTGATTATCCAATACGGATAATAGAAGTCATTACTCCCAAATGAAGTCTTATCTTAGCTAAAGATAAGGTGTAAGGCCATTTTCAATAGTTTGCCCTAGTTAATTAAATTTTAATGTAACATTTTCCGCTTTGTAATGATTTTAACAAAATCAAGGCAGGTTTATGGAAAATGTATTTTTCTGGGTCTACTAATTGAGTGAATCATATAAAGAAGCTGATCTCCTGTAAACAATTGTATTTATTTTCTTATATATCCGCATTTAAAAAATGATTATCTCTGCTTTGGATGTTATTTTGATACAAAAATTGTCTGCCCACACCCAAAAAGAAATGTTTAGTTTTTATCCGGATATATTGCTTAAGATAAGGCTTAAAAAGACTTAAATAATACAGTTAATGTTATTTATACGATTTAAATTATTTTTTTTTTCACTTTATGTGTTCCATAGGATGTCGTTCGTCAGGTGTAAATTTGGAAGGAAAATCATTGTATAGCTGGAGTACATCGAGGCATTGTGTGTTGACAAGGTTGGTTAACTTTGAAAAGTATTGAGAGAAATCGATATTTATATTTTTTTGATACAATTCACTAGATTTTTAATTGATTGAAATATTAGATACTTAGCTTGTATGAGTGAAAAAGATATGGCGAAATAAATATTTATATATATATATATATATATATATATATATATATATATATATATATATATATATATATATATATATATATATATATATATATATATATATATATATATATATACACGAAAGTAAGAATATTTAAAAGCACAAAATACTTTTAACACTTTATATTCATCACTCATAAGATAAGACAATGTTACTGCTTCATTATGAGGTAACATTAACTTCTCTCATAATGTTTAAATTGCTTTGAGCTTTTAAAAATACGTGTAGATATATGTGTTTTGCGAACGTTTAGTTTTACTCAAGCACTGCAGCTCTTATGCTTCTTTTCCCTTAAATATAATCAAAGAGATATTCAATGTGCTGTTGCGCATTGAATATTTCGAGCTACGCAGCCTTATATATAAGGGCATTGAACACAATGCTTTTATTTGTCTATAATTTACTGGAAATAAAACTAATGTAAGTCCTTACCGCTTTTAATGTTATTACAGACTTCAAGACTTGACAATCAATCATTTTCATGAAATTCGTCTCAAAGCTGGTGGTTTAGTCATTTTGCTGCCAAATGATATCACACAACTCAGTGATGAAATCAAACAGGTTTCTTTCAAACGCACACTATTCTCAGCTAATATTTTCAATGTACCATTTTATTTCAATAGCAAATCTATCAACTGGAGAACTTAATGCTCACACAGGCTGTTACAATTCCAGTGTACTTCTCGAATTACAATAAGAATTTCGAGCAAATCATTACAGATCTTGAAAGATCAGCCACGGCAGAAGATCATCAACCAGCGTCGAACAAACAGCGCGAATCAGCCCTGTCGGAAATTATGAACTCGATATCGGCGAATGGCTACCAAATCGTGATTTCCGGAGGAAGTCATACGACACCAAACAAACAGAGCAAAATTCCCATAATTCAAGGTGAATTGGCACCAGTAATAAATGTGAAAACTATTGGTGATATGGATGTTAATAGCAAACTACCGTTGGTTGTTGTTACCGCCAACTTGAAGACCTTTGGTTTGTATAATGTGAGTAAAATACTAATAGTAGCCGGTAAATAATCAGCATTAGATTTGATCTTAGTTGTGTTGTAACGCGAAAGCTAACTACTTTTCAGGCCCAATTAGATTAGCAGTTTTATTGGATTATACCATAAATAATACGGGGTTTTTATGCGTCACTCACGGTACAAAATTAGAATACATAATACTATTTCTAATCTAAGATATATTCTCAATGATTTTCTACGATACTTTTCCGTCTTTTTGGTAGACTTTGAATAATCCTCTTCCAAAATCGAATTGGCAATTCCTCAAGTATCGTTCTTACATTCTCCATCGAGAATCCATAATTTTTACATACAGATTTTACAAACTGCCGAAAAAGCGATAATCCGATGTCGTGATGACCGATTAAGATGAATCATCACGACAATATTCCCACAGCATCCAGCAACTGCGGTTACTGACGGAATACAGGCACCACCTGTAGTCGGGGAAACGCCATCAGTAACGGAGAATGAGCTGAAAAAACTCGGCAGTAAAATCGCGATTGTAAAACCCCAGATCAAACGAAACTCCAAACGAAGTTCTTCAATCCGGAATGAAAAAAAAAACCCGTTTCATATGTCTACTGGACTCGATGGATAAAGTATTCGACCGCATTATTTACAATCGACTTCTGCCAATCGTAAAAGCTAAAAATGTTCTCTAACGACAAAACGGTTTTTGGACAGCTCGCACTACATCCGATGCAATCAAGGAAGTCGTAAAAGTGGCTGCTAGTGCCGTTTGCTGATGAGAGATGGAGGCATGGAAAAGAGAGTAGTGCACTTTGGTCACATTTGACGTGAAGAACCTACATTCTGGACTTGATAACGAGCTACACCCAAGAAACTTATATTCGAAAGCCACAACGGAATGGAAACCTACGAAATCACGGCGGGTATTCCGCAAGGGTCTGTAATTGGCTCAATCCTGTGGAATATAATTCACGAGAAGTTGTTGAAATTTCCTTCTATAACCATCGGAGTATATAGCAATAGTAACAGCGGATAAATATATCCATAAAGTTGACCCTGCTACAAACGCTGCTATTGCTCAATTAAAAATATGGCTAGAGGCCACCTAGGCCTTGCCGAGCACAAAACAGACGCAGTGCTGCTAACTAGCCGGCAATAGGTTCATGTTTATCTAGGTGCGACTTGGCTCTGAAGCCATTAAACCAAAGACATCACTCAAATACTTTTGGAGCTTTAAGGGCACATAGGCTAAGCAAGCACAGAATCAGTAAAAACACAAGCATCGCTTGCCGGAATATTGCCAAACATTGGTGGGCCCAAGACGATCAGGCGCAAAATTTTGGTTGGAATAGTGAACTCGATGATTCTCAACATTTCCCCAAAGTGGGCTTATGCTCTCGTCTTATTAAGCCTTCCCCATAAATGGCTTTCGCACGGTATTTGCAAATGTTGTTTGTGATTTTTTGTGTTTATGATGCGGTATGATATCTATCGGTATCCTGAAACAAAACGAATAAATGTTCGGTACGTCGTGGATCGAAGCCGCAGAGACGCAATTAAACAACAAGAGCGAATAGTTTCTTTCTTCAAGTTGCAGCTGCGCTGGATTTCTAGTCAGAAAGGAAGGTGGACGTATCATTTGATACCGTAAATTATTCCTTGAGTGCAGAGGAAGTATGGTGACCTAAATTATTATCTAACCAGTTTCTAACTGAGCAAGGTTGCTTCCGCCAATGTCTACATAGATTTGGGTATTACGAAACAATAGTGTGCCCAAACTGTCATAAAACGTAAGAGGATGTAATACACGTGTTTTTTAGTGCTCTTGCGTTAGAGGACATCTTAGTACCATCAAATCACAGAGCTTAGTATTATATATACTGCGATCGGCAGGAAAATCAGACGAAGCAGTGTCAACGATCGAGCTCAGGGGCCCTATTATGATTCAAATTCCGAAATCGGAATTCGTAAAATTTTCCGACTCGCCAATGGTCGGAATTTCGTATTATGATCTATTCCGAAATCGGAAATTAATTCCCATTTTCAACTGCAGACAGCTTCACTCGAATGGGTTAAATCGATTCCAGATTTCCAATATATTTCCAATATAGGCCCCCAGGAGAACAGTGCGCGCCAGGAATGGAGCGGAAAATCTTTATAGTGAAAAATCCTAGAAAAAAGCATTGACTGGTGATTAGTTTATTTTTTTATTATTTGTATCGAAAGGCAATCCCTAAAGAAAATGGTTGAAAAGGATGCTATGTACTTTAGCACATAGGTGCTTCGACAAATCGTGAATACCTCTAGCCCGGGCTAGAGTACCTATGAAGGTCTCATACGCCACCGAGGCCGTGAATGAAAAACTGGTTTAGCCTGGGATTTCGGGGTGTTTCTTGTGCCTACCCACTGTTTACGGCAGTTGCAATTTTTTTCGAGAAGCAATTTATCATCACTAGTCAACAGCCGATCCAAACATGGTTCATTCTTGAGACTTGGGTACACAATAACTCTCTTTGCACGATTAGACTCCGAAAGTTTCTGAGGAAACCAGTGACCCAAATTGGTGACTTTCCTGATGGCATGTAAATGTCGATGAATGACCAAATCCATATATAGTTTGGGGCTCGAAATTTCCGGAACCATCTTTGTTGCGATCTTACATTTACTGTGCAGTGTCCATACACAACACTAACATTTCATGCTCTTTCGGTTATACTTTATTACACCATAAAGCAAACAATGAAAAAAAAAATTATCTTTGAATATTTGCTTGAATATTTTCTCGTGGTAATAATCCTGTCCTTGCGTGATCAGCCACACAACATGCTTCACAGTCACATAACATACTTTAAAAGGAAAGGGTCAGGACTTCTCATCGAGGGCGTCCTCTTCCTTCACGACAACTCGTAAACCTCATACAGCTCAGAAGACCACCACGCTGTTGAAGCAGTTTCACTAAGACATCATCTAGCGAAATTCACCTCTTTCCTTACTTGACGGAGCATCCAGGACCGACGATTCGTTTCAGAAGAGCAAGTGAAACACCTCGCATCAACGTGGCTGAACACGCGAAGGCAGAATTTTTACGAAGAGAGAAAATTTAAAATCACTCCATGAAGCGACAAGCACCTAAACCGATATGGAGAATAAATTAATATATGTGCTATCAGTCTTTTCTTGGTTGTATGAACAAAAATTTTAACGTTTCACTGCAGGCTTTGTAGCCTTACTTTTTGATCACCACTCGTGGAATAAGAACTAATTGGGTTTTATTTATAGAAAGTGATGCAGATATTTTATCCATGCATTTGGAGAGACCGTTATATAGGATAACCTAATCATTTATATATTTGTTAGAATTTTTATAAAAACTGACAAAAAATTAAAAAAGTTATGCCCATTTAATGCATTGCACCATTTATCGAGCATAATAAAACCTTTTAAATTCCAGGACTACTTATACAATCCTGATACAGCTGTTCTATTAACAATCGCAGAGCTATTCAGCAAACTCTACTCAACTTTAAATTCAGCGCCAAAATATCGTTTGCTCTTTCTAATCTCCGAATCCGGCACGCTTTTGAACTTTCAAGCAACGAAAAAATGGGTTGAAGAAAATTACCAAACGCCGAACATCGATTTTGCCCTATGTTTAGATACTATAAGCCAAGCGATATCTGATGATCCGACGAGAATCTACATGCATGTTTCGAAACCACCGAAAGACGGCACTCCGATGAATATTTTCTATAAAAACTTAAAATCGATTGCCGGAAAATACGGAAATGTGTCTGTAGAAGGAGTTCATAAGAAAATTAGTACGAGTGAAGAAATGGCATGGGAGCATGAACGTTTCACGTATAAGCGTCTACCGGGCTTTACTTTGTCCAGTGTGAAATCGCATAAGGACCCAATGAGATCGACCATATTCCGAGAGAATGAAGACGTTCGCAATACTCAGAGGAAAGCGAAAATTATTGCCGAATCTTTGGCGCGGTCAATATACAATATTGAGGATGGTGAAATATTCACCGGTAGAACGGTATGATATATATTTCAACGTAAAATCTAGACAAGAATAATCACATTGTATCTTACAGGATGTGACTGAAGAAACGGTTAAATCGTGGATGAAAATCAAATCCATACTGCATAATAACGATTTGAAAAACGCATTTGAAAAGTATCTGAAGAACGTAAAGATTACGTATGAAAAGACAGAACCCAGGGACCCAGACTTCCTTTTCTATAACAATTTCGAGGGTGTTCTTAATGTTTATAGGTATGTTGCACAGTTGTTTCGCCTATAAATTCACAAACTAACACAATTTGTCATTTCTCTAATTTCAGTGTTAAGCCAGCTGTTTTCGATTTGTTCTTGACACTATTAATTACCGCATATCTATTCTCAGTTTACTTTGTCATCCTGTATTTCCCTCACATCTACACCGTCGTGTGTCGAATGAGCAAAGAAACGATGAAGATCAAATCGAACTGATTGATGCAACAACAACATGCACTTGATGCGCAAACATTGTTATCATAAAATCAAATGAAATCGAATAACATTCTGCTTGCAATATCATCCTTGAAATAAGCGTATACATTTTAAATCATACTTCAACTATGAAATAATTCATTCTTGTTATCGGCTCGATTGATTGAAGCCACCCAACCAACCAACCAACCAAAGTGTCCGATTGATTCATTTTATAAGTCGATCACACGCGCCATACTATTCTCGTTGAGATTCGCTAATTCGAACAATACAACGAATATGCCATCAAATCTGAATAGTATATTTACAATGAATTCATTTTAGTTTATAACAAAGTGAACGAAAGGAATGAAGAAATTTGCGTTTAGTAAATATTTCGCAGCTCCAAAGTTTTATAGTCAAATGCAAAAGAAAAGAGATTCGAAGTAAGAAACACTTCAAATATTTGATTACATACTTAGGTAGATTTTTTTTTGATTAGAGAATTTGTTCCGGGTGTTTGGTTCATTATACATTTCTATGTATTGTGTTAGTAAAATATAATTTAATCATAATTTTTTCCTTGCAAACCTCAAAATACCTTCTGTGCTGTGAGAAAGTAATAAAGTTTAATTTGTTAAATCATATGTTGTGTTGTCAATAATGCGACGTGTCTAGTGAGTAATCTTTATTGAAAATCTTCAGCCAACGGCTAATGTGAATATTAAATGTTGAAAAATGTCTTTGCCACGCTAAAGTCACGCTGTGGAGCATGGGTTTAGTTTAGCGCGCGTCTACAGCCTCCGGTCGTACAAAAAATATTTTCAGGCGATTGTTTCGGACCGCCATGGCAGCGGGTGTCTGAAAACAGCACACAAAATCAATATTTATTGGTTCCGATTTGTTAATATATGTTGAATTCTTTCAGTTCTTCTAGAAAATAGGTTTGGAAATGTAAGTACTTTTGAATACTGGAAGATGATTTAGAACGAGAGAGTTTCTACGATGGGCTTTTGGACAATGGATTGGACTGATGGAGTGTTCTGCTGACATTCTTGGCTTGTCGGTACTTCAAAGAGAATTATTCGATTTTCGATATTGTTAGAATTCGACGTGGACGCTTAGGCGACTTCGTTCAGTGCCAAGAAAGAGTCATCTGGGGTATACATCATGCGTCGGTTTACCGCGCACGCACTCGTGCTCAGATGTATACTTGAACGCTCTTTTCAAATTCCAATTTATTTATTTTTCTTTCAAACCAAGCAAGGCATTTAACGAACAACATATTTTTCAAATCTGTTTTTCTTAATCTAAATTTAATAACCATACTTTTATCTGAATCTCACCGTAGATAGTTTGATAATGCTCATTTACGTGTGTTGTGTGAAAGTTAATTTATTGTACAAGCATCAAAATGAAGCACGAGTGCAGTGCCTTCCGTCTTGAAAAACGTACCAACGATTTTCTAAGACTAATTCTGTAAACAAAAGACTTTAGATTTTTAAAATCGTGGGGATTTTAAAGATTTCTCAAGGTGAAAAGTTCAAAATTCTTTTGAAAAGATGCAAGTTTATCAAAATAAATATCGAAAGTATAAATCCATATAATGCAAGCGTATTTGAGTTATAAGCGGACAAACGCTATACAGTGTTAGAAAATAATAAATCAACTCAACACAAGAAGGCAGGTTTATGGTAAGAAAAATGAGCAAGTATATGTTTTAGTCGAAAATAAAATTCATACAAATTAATCTTCTTCCATCCTTCTATGTAATGACAAAATTATGTTACACTAAATTCAAAATATTAATAAAAATTGTCTGGGGAAAAAACTATATCATCTTCATAATGGTTAAAAAAAATATAACACAAAAAACACTCTAATTTCAATACTTTTGTTTGACTCCGGATTGACATCTTTTTGGCATCGAAAAAATTAGATTCATGTTTTTTTTTTTTTAAATCTGAACACTGATTATATTTCCTTAAGGGGACATTCGCCTTTGAAATTGAAAAAAAAAACACTTTAAAAATGATATTATGAAAAAACTTATATTTATTGACAAAAGTTCTTTTGGACATTGTTAAACAGTCTCTAAAGAATATAAATTTTTTTTTTCATTTTTAGTTTCCCTTGGCTGCTGTAGAGGGCGTCATCCAAAAGTTACTTTTCAAACGGTAGCACATATTGTGGACCTCCTGTAACAGATTTTTGAAAAATTCAAAATGGATTCTATTCTTGAGACTCAAAACTATACAATAAGCCTCTAAAACTCATAATTTTTTATATTTTGAAGTTTTTGTATGTATATTTCTGAAAAATGCGAAAAAACGGCATTTTTTGGGGGTAAGTCATCCCCGTAAAAAAATGGGGGGGAGTATTTTTTTAAACTTTTAGAGGCTTATTGTTTACTATTTTCAATGAGTAATCGAATGCTTTTTGGTTTTTTACCAGTTTGAAAAAGGTAGTTTCAAGAAAAACGCGTTTAAAGTTTTTTTTTACCATAATTTTATTGAATAAAAGGCCGAAAACTTTTTTTTAACTTAGCTGTAACTTTTTTTCTATTACGAATTTCTTGATGAAATTTTAGGAGGCAACTTTTGAACGTATATAGAATCGAAATATATAAAAATCTCAAAATCGATTTTTTGAAAATTTCAAAGGCGAATGTCCCCTTAAGCAACTGCCTGCGGTTGGAGAGCCTATACCCTCATTGACTATATCCCATAGATTTTTTACTGGGCTTAAGTCAGGCAATTGTGCAGCCCAATCCAGAACTTCGATTTGCTTCAGTGGGCCAATCACATGAAAATATGGAGGTTTGTTTGGATCGTGATCCTGCTGAAACCTACAACAAAGCGGTATTTTCTCTTCTGCATATGACGGAATGGAAATTTCCAAGATTTCTTTGCGCTAGAGCCCCCATCCATGTTAACTTCGAATCTCACAAAGGGCCCCGATAACATTAAACAGGATCTGCTTGAAACAAATGAGTTTATTTTTATTTTTCGTATAACGAGGGCATCCTCCCGTGCTGCCACCTTTGAGGATAATTTTCACACCACCGACCACTTTAAACTTGTTTAAAAGTCTTCAAATCAGATTTGTCCATGGTGTACTTCTCACATGACGACTTTTGAGTAAACCCATTTTTAAAATCACTTATGATGCACTCCTTGGTGAGCTCGTCTTCCTTCTGGCCCCATCTCATTAATTTTTTTGGATAAAAAACACTACGCGATTATTAGTGCTTTTCAAATGAAAGTGCAAAGCAAAAAGTTCTTATCATGCATCACCGGTCGCAATTGTGAAATATTTAATGAACATTGTTATACAGATGATAAGAGTAAAGACTCGCTAGCAAATTGTAAAATGACGTTTTTCACTTGAATTCTTCACGCTGACAAAAGGCGCTTTAGTTTTTCTAAACCTTTTTTTATTATTTGTAACAATTAACTCTTTATAGCTGTTATATGTCTTTATAAAAAAGGATGCAAGAGTAATCATTTATATGAATTTCATTTTAAAGTAAGGTTTACACCGTTACTTTCTCCATAAAAACTAACTTCTTTTTTGTTAAATTGGTTTATTTTCTTCCAGCGCTGTATACAGAAATTTTGTAATTCATTCGAACAACTTAATAAATCATAATTGCTTGGAGATCCTGGTAACGACTTTATGATTTGGAAAACTAAAACGTAAATGTTTGCCCTGAATGACACCGACACCGTCAATAGTTTCCAGTGGCAGTGGGAAAAGCATCGGGAAAGCAACATTGACAATAAGTTTGTTTCGATCATATCATTGCTTAGAGTATGAGTTTTGATTCGAATCAGATTCCGAATGAAATCGTTTATATAAAAAAAGGTGCGGTAGGTCGGATATCTAGGTGGCTTATGGTACTTCAGCGGAGACTTTTTCAAAAACTTTGAAATTTCGCCTGGTGATCAAAACTTTACTGACGTCAGCGATTTGACGTCCTTTTTCATATTCGAAGTGATTATCATAAGTTGATCTGAGTACCCGGATATCTGGTACATTTCAAGTTAACAGTATGGCCGATGAACTGGTGAGGCTTGGTACGCTAGCAAATCCTGAACCGAAGAATCATCCTGTCCGATAGCAAGACAGTCCTACTTCCCGTAGTGCTTTGCGTTGTCCGATGGGCGTTCTGCCTCATAGGGCGAACGAAAAAGCGCAGGATTTAAGGATTTTTGTCGCTCGGAGAATGAAAAAGAATCCGTCTTCCATCTGATTTGCTAGTATCCGGTTCTGGCGAGACGACGGGCGGTTCTTGGTGCTTTATTCCTCTCAAATATGGTTGGCGTAAAGACGTAAAGAGGCCTGACTTTAGTGACTAGTGGACAGTGATTTAATTTAGTAGTCAAGTTAGCTCAAAAGTAAAACGATGTTTGTGGGCGTAGGCGCTTTCCTTCACTCTTCGCAGCATAAAATCATGTTCCAAGCGTATCAATTGCAGCTGCATAATTTGAATAGCTTGACTTAATATTTGCAGAATTTTTGTGAAATATAACACAAAAAAATTTATTCAATTGGTCCAGCAAGGATTTTATTTCATACAAATTATCATCTCCTGCAGTTATCAGGGAAATATCACATTCTCAACTAGATTTAAAATCTGTTTCCGGAGATTGGTTTTCTAATTAGTTTTCAAGTTGTAGAAATCTATCAACAAAATAACGACGCCAATCAGCCTGAACAATGGTGATGCGCAGTTGGCCTGGTCAATGTTTAGCCGTCTATTTATCAGGGTTTGACACTGAAGAAGAAGGCAGTTTACCCTCGAAATATCGATATATGTCGAGTGATCAAAATAAATCTAGCTTCAAAAGGAAAAAAAATGGTTTAAATTAAAATATTTTGTATATGTTTAGTCTTTCGTATGCATCTAGTTTTCGTAACGGCTGTACCTCCCGCGTCAACTCACATCCTCGACGAGAAACACACTTTTGGAAGAGCACAACATAATATGGGACAAAGTTGAGGTGATCAACGAGCTGCGAGACCAATCCATTGATTTTCATAATAGCATCAATACCAGGTGGCCATGAGCGGATGAAGCAAAATTTTTGTAAAATTGAATGTTTTCTTTTGAATCATAGTTTACTTCGAAATCTTAGTTATCTTTGAAATATTAGTTTTTTCGAATCTCAGTTGCTCTTTGAGATTTCAGTGTTCTTGGAATCTTTGTATTATTTAAAATATTGAATTACTCTTACGAAAATATCTTCCTAAGTACGTCAGAAAACCACCATACATTCGTTTATCGGAGCTTTTACGTTTTCAATTTTTTCCGCTATTTTGATTCCTAGTATATCATAGCTTTTGATTCATTTCACATCGAAAATTCAGAATAACAATGGAAAGTTTTATTATATATATATCCTGTTGTAATACAAAGCAGTAGGACTATTCACTTAAAAATATGAGTTTACTTTTTGGTCACCTTAACATTCCCGTTTTTTCTGTTTTGATTACAAATTTTATTGTTAGAATCGAAGTTAACATGAATTCCTTAAAAACTATCAATTAAACTTATATCCAATCGAAACGTATGTAATTTTAATTTTACATAAATGCGAATTTAGCATATTGTATACATATTTACATAGTTGGTTTACTCTAAACACAGTTATTTTGAATTATGATGTTGAAGTATATTTTGCATGGATTTCGTACATTTCAAGGACGCTACCTTTCACTACCGTTCATTAACTTCATTCTTTCAAAGACAAATAAATGGAATTTATGCGATAAAGTATCTAATTGGCTCTTTTTTTTATTTCAAATAACGTAAGGCTTTACAATATAACAATTAAAGAAATATATAAAAAAAAACATAAAAGATAAGCTTAAGCGCTACCCACCCTTTTCGGTTGCTGGTATTAATAAAGAATTGCCAATTCTATTTACACTATACTAAATTGCTTGAAATATTGTTAACTTTTTTTAAATTAATATTACCAAAATCTACAAAATATAATCCACACTGGACTGGCTAGGTTTAATGTTTATGCATATTAAATATAGAAAACTATGTCATATTATGACTCTAAATCTTAACAAAAATTATCATTTAGGTTGCTTAATATAGAACAATAATGCAATTTTGTCTGATTTATTTGCTAACGCGTATCGTTCGCCTGCGGACGAAATTAAGATAATTAAATAAAATATGCAAAGTGAGGTTGATTGATATTTTACGAGATAGATTTACCTTTCGGGACGGTTACAAAGTCGCCGTTTCTTAAAACCAGAACTTCTTTTTCGGTTGTCATATGAAGATCACCAAATATATTGAGTAGCCTCTATTGGAATAAATATAAAAACATATTAGTTGAGTTGGCGAGTATTAGCGTCGAATATTCGGTCTAGCAATGATTTAGAAAGAGATCAAAAAGTTTCTTGTATCTAAACTTGGTAGCATTTGTAAATTTTTGACGGATCATAAAAGAGAAAGAAGCACATAAAAAGAGCACCATCATTCATTTAGAACCGACCCTTATAATTAGACTTCCGCAAAACAGATCAGTAGAATTATATGTTTCACTCGTTGACTATATTGAAACGTCTCACTGATGCTCCTCTTTTAGTTCACTGGCTCAATACGAAACCTTTCGTAGGCTTGTGGTTGGTGTTCGAAGCGGTGAACTGTTGGCAAACAATTATTCCGTTCGTGTCTTTTCCAATGCTTCGGAACCATCGACCATTCCTTCCCGCATCTTTGCTGTTGCATACAACCATCGATAATAAAATATGGTTTTCTTTCAGAGACTTAGGCCACCCACTAAATCGCATCTTCTAGCACCTTTAATAACATTCGGCACAAATTTAGTTTATAGACGATTTTACTTGGATCTTGATGCGTGGTGCCACTCGCATCATCGAGCTTCATACATGCTTTCCCTCTAGGGTATTTTGTTATTATTTGTAATTTTAGACACGGATTCGAATCGACGGAGATAATTCGAAAATTGTAATGTAGCCAATTATAAACAAAAATCAAACAAACCTCTGTGGCCTAGTAAGCAGTTGGTTAACATTGCTAGAAACGATACCAATGGTAATGGCTCGGTATCTAATGCAAACGTTCATGCAAGACTTGCCACCAACCCAAATGCGGACAAGAAAAAAAGACGACAGCGTCTTCAATGTAGTCAAAAGACGGCGAAGTTACTATTCGTTTCAAATTGGGAACGAAAGAAAAATATCTAAGCCCGATGAGCAGTAGGCTTCAGGCAGCAGCAACTACTACTACTTACTCGAAGCCGAAAACGAATCCTACAGGCTTGTGACACGAGCAAACAAGATCTTGCAGTTACAAAATGTAGTGACTGTGGTAACATTCATGCTGATAACTACAGACATCGCCCAGTTAATTACTCTCTAAAAATAAAGGCTATGCCTTCTCAAAACAATGCTTAATTGGCTCTGAATATTCCAACCAATAGAGCAGTTTCCAAGCCAAAAGCTTTTGTACTTTCATTTCTTGTAAATCTTGATATCAAATATTCCGACACAATCAAATTCAACAAACACAGCCCTGTTGAATCCACTCACACAACTCTAACGACGAATTTTCTTCTATTTTGCCAACGCTACAACATGAATCGACCTATGAAGACCATGAATAACATGATGCAAGAATTACTCAAATACCAAAACATGTCGCTCCAATTATTTATTAACAGCAAATTAATTCATTTAAGATTGGCCATTGGAATGGGGCTGCCATTGGCAAGCATAAAGCGGAAATATCCTCCATCACGGCATCAACTCACAGCATTGATGTGTTCCCCATATCGGAAAACCACCTCACAGAAAAAAGTAATAAATGTTACATTCTAGGCTGCATCTTCTACGACACCTAACACCCAGATGGTAAAGCTAGAGATGGATCTGCAATACTCATTAAAAAAACATCTGCCCCCTCATCCTTTGGAAGAACTTAGCCACGACTACATCCTATCTATTTGACTACGTGAGCAGTCTTCACTTCACACAAAAGTCAGCACTTTTCGAACCCCTACAAACCTAGGGCTTGAGGCATATTTGAACATGTCTTGCAGGCATTCGCCACCGCAACATCTAAAATTAAATTGCATTCCTCACCTCGAAAAACCTACTCTTTATCAATTAGAATCTAAGTGCAGGGAAAAGTTGGACAAGAAGACATTGGCAGCTGTACATGTCACCCCAAACTAAAGTACGACTCAACAATGCTTTTAGAAAGGTCAGGCTGGCACGTGCGGAAGACAACGAGTTACCTTACTCCTACTGCAATTCGCTTTAGAAAGCGGTCCAAAAAAAATTAACAAACCTAAGAACTACCAACAGACAATGGACCAAAAGTAACACAGAAAAAGCCACCCCCTTCGGAGTGCACCCAGCAAATTGCGCTTTCCATTTGATATCAATGCTTAAAGCGCACAACCAATAAAAACTTCGGCTAAGGAGGTGCAAAATATTATTAGCCAGGAAACCTGCTCTAAAAACCTTGATCCTATCACTAATGCTATGCTCAAACAATTGCCACCGATCGTGATCGTTCAACGCTATCTTCCGATTCGAATATTTACCTGAAGCGTGAAAAACAGGCTTGATCATAATGATCCCCAAGCCTTCCCCAGTGTAGTCATACTAAGTGTTCGGTCTTGCGTGTCTAAAATTTTCGAGAAAGCTCTGTTGAAAAAAACTATTTCCAATACTTGACGATGCAAGATAAATTCCAGAACATTGATTCGGGTTTCGAAGACATAATAGGACAAACCATGACATTAGAAGATAAGAAATATTTATTTATTTATTTTTTAAAATTAATCACAACAGAATAAAAATTCCAATTATGGCTATGAAATGAGAAGATACAAAAAATGAATATTGATATTTTACGAAAAGATAAAAGAAACATGATTCAAAATACAAGCGCCCCAACGCTGACAAGGAAAGAAGAGAAATATACAGTGATGACTTCCTGAGGCCTATTGACATGTAACGAGTTGCGATATCAGATCGAGTCGGCGAAGCCAGATATGATTTGAAATGGCGACAATTGTTAAAAAACAGTCGGCGTGACTCCAAGGAAGGAATTTGTAGGACAGGCCGGTAACATATGAGGATCAAGGGATATTATACTTAAAGACTAATGAGCGTGTAAACCTTCGCTACACACTCGATGGCACTTGAGAGATATAGGAAACGTGGAGACCATACTTAACAAGCATATTTCAGGACACAACAAACATTAAAACAAAAAATTAAAACTTAGAGGTGACTTCCGCAACATCGAAACTAAATTCTAAATGAGGATCAAAAGTCACACCCAAGTTCTGAATTGATTAACGGTTGACAGATAGTTGTTGAAAAATGAATAAGAGAATGAAATAGGAGAGGATTTGAGAGAAAAGGTCATTTGTTTATTTTTTTCAACATTTAAGGACCAGGAATAGCAGTTACACCAATTAAGAAGAGCGAATAGATCATTTTGAAGAAGATTGCAGTCGTTACCTGATTTTATGACTCGGAACAGTTTTAAACCATCAGCATACAGTATACAAGTGCAGTCGACAAAAGCAAAACCATTGATAAAAATCGAGAAGAGTAATGGGCCGAAAGTAGACTCTTGTGGAATACCCAGAAGAAAGATGAAAAGGAGAAGAGGAAAGATGATTAAAAGTAATTTTACACAACGACTATTGAGGTAGGACGAAAACCAAGAAAGGATTGGACCGAAAAACTAAACTGCCTGACTTTACCCAGTATTTATGATTGACAGTAATCTATGATTGACAGTATCAAAGACTTTTGAAAATCGGTGTACATGACGTCTACTTGTTTTTGACAACCTAAGGCGAGGGAAACTGTGTTTGAGACAATGATGAGGTTAGTCAAATCAGAATTACCACTCACGAACCCATGTTGTTCCGGAGAGAGGATAGGATGAATCGTGGGATACATTTTAGAGAAGACAATTTGTTCAAGAAGAAGGAGAATAGAACCATAAATGAGACGAATGAAACATTGCCAGATTTAAAAAGTGGATAAATATTAGAAACTTTCTAGGCAGAAGGAAAAATCGCGATTAATTGGCTCAAATTAAAGAGGCAACAGAGGGGTTGCTCAATGAAGAAGACATAGACCACGCATAGAAATCGGAATACTGATCAAGGCTGAGCAGTAAGTCCTCAACTTCAATCGGATTAGTATGATTAGAGAAAATGAAGGTGGAAGGGAAAGAATATCAGGGGATGTACAAGGGAGAAAAGCTTTTAAAGCAAGAAGGAAAGAAGTTTGCTAAGAATTCACATACATCTACGGAGTTTAGGAGGTAGAGCTATTGAAAGTAACATTGTAGTATTTTCTTTCAGAGAACGAATGTATGTTACAAGCCGAAAAAAGATGACTCGGAACTAGGCAAAGTAATTGTACATTGCTTGCTGCATTATTGTTTTAGACGAAGAATGTAGGGTCTGAAATACGGCAAGATCAGAGGCAGAATCCGAATTTCGAACCTTTTTCCGAATACGTTTAAGCATTATTTTTCGACGCAACACATATTTTGGCAAAAGTCTTGCATAAAAGATTGATTTTCGAAATCAAATCAATACTTCCAAAAAAACTTCCACAAAATACTTTCCCCCTACTTAACAATCCGCGTATTCCAGGTCAATTTTAAAAGCTATTCTACTGCGCATACTGGTGTTTCTCAAGGAAGTGTTTTGAGACCTGTACTCTACACAATTTTTACATCTGATCTCCTAATAAGCGATAAAACTATTGCAAGTATCATTGCATTCGATGAGTTGATTCAAATTCAGTTATGGCATCACAAACCCTTCAAGTCCACATCTCACTTCTTGAAGAATAACTAGCAAAATGGAAAATCAGAATGGAAATTAACAGGAGGCTCACCTGGAGCACATTGAAGCTAAAAATCAGCAATTGAACCTCAAATTCATCAACTTCAAATGGATGCTCAACAGCAGGTCAAAACTTCCTCTCGATTCTGAAGTACTCGTTTAAAAGGCTGTCCTGGAGCCAATCTGGATTTATTGCTTACAACTCTGAGGACGAACTCACTTATAAAAAATCATCATCACCCAATCAAAAACACTTAGATATATTGCCGGAGCCCCGGGATGTAAAGAACTGTGTATCGAGACGATTACATCCTTCGTAAAAATATACTAACCCGTCGTAAAAATCAGCAATTGAAGAGAAGACTCAAAAGACCTTTCGTCTCTAAAGGCTGGTACTGAGTTCGAGTTCACGTGAAATTTTGACATGTCTCCATTATCTGGTCATTCTTTCGAGCGAAAATTTTGCCAATGGAGAAAAGCAGAGACAATGCTCATTTCTGACGGATAAAATGTCAAGAATTTCACTTTTCGATCGATTTTCTTATTGGAAAGACATTTGCACTGCTCCATTTTCAAATTGAAACACCAAATGTCACTTTTTCACTCGAAAGAATGAACTGCACAAACTAAATTGGCGTGAAATGATTGGAGACATGTTTCAGTGCCATCTATATTTTCGAAGCGAAAGCAACGTCGAAGCAACTTTTCATGCTAAGAACACAGTACCAAACTTGCTTATTTTCAAGCTAAATTTTCGCCGAAACAGATTTTACGTGAAATTTTGTATGAAAATTTCACGTGAAATCGAACTCAGTACTATGCTTAACGTAGAACAAACAACTTTATGTAGTTCTTCTTTGGTATTCAATCTCTTTCACATTATCAATATTGTAACTCTATAACACTGATCTCAACTTTGCCATTAACATAACTTGTCTTCAAAATGCACACGTCTTCAACTATGAGGGGGTGGTTCACATCATTTGTTCTAATATGTAAGATTGTCTAACTAACTG
The DNA here is from genome assembly GCA_947369275.1 of Nemotelus nigrinus. Lineage (NCBI taxonomy): Eukaryota > Metazoa > Arthropoda > Insecta > Diptera > Stratiomyidae > Nemotelus > Nemotelus nigrinus. The sequence continues at coordinate 19,156,365 of OX376372.1, read as the reverse complement.
AAGCTTCTTGTACAAAGGCAACAGTTAATAAAAATATTAAAAAAAAGAAGATTGTATATGAAGACGTTGGGATATAAAATGGAGATATAGTTCATTCATAACACCAAACGGAAACATTGCTTTTTGTCATTCGTTCAAGAGCGACTAAAGCCCACTTGATATTATTAGTCGAAAAACTATCACACCTTGTACCTACTTACCAACTCAAATAGTTTCGTTCGTTGTGTCGGCTTCGAGCTTTGCGGATGGAATCTCATGTAACCATAATTGCGGCATCTGCCTACCCCTGAGTCATAGTACGCATAATCTACACCATCAATCGAATGGAACTCCAAATTCTGAGCAGGAACTATTGAATCATAGAAAAACGTTAGCTATAACAGATTGTTAAAACGATTCAATCAAATATCTTTACCAACGGTAATTGCAGATTGGTGCAATATCCTCGAAAGATCTGGATTTGATGTAATTGTCGTTGGTTCTATCAAATTTTTCAGCCACGATAGAAGGATGTCACTATTGGCTTGCTGTAATTTATTTGTAAAATTTAATTACAACATGAAAATTCGATATCGCCACGAATCATGAACAAGTATTCGGAAAACTTTATTTCAAGTCAACTTACATTTGTTTCGTTGTTTGTATCTGTTGCGACTCCTGAATCAGTCAAAATTATTCCTTCAGTACCGTTAGTTGTCCGTGAGATAGGCTTTTTCGGGAATTGTTTCTTGCCAGTTTTTTTCTTGCTCTTTGAACTGCTAGGCGCAATTTTAGGTTCTTCTGAAATAATTTTGTATATTTATACATATTCCGTCAGGACCAGAGGGTGTTTTCCAAGTCGAAGACTCTTGTTGCCTTCTAAAGAAAATTGACTACCAGTAGGGCGGCAATTTTCTTACTATACAAATATACTATGCCTGACCAAAAATTCACTTTTTGCAAACTTACTATTTATCGACATTTCCTTGATAGCTTGAAACATATTCTCTGCCTGATCGTTCGACCCCACAGCACTAGTTGACGGTGGCGAATTATCTGCATCGCCAACAACATCGCTTGATTGTACAGGAGCTTGTATGTGCGATTGTTCTGCGATAACTTCGAGCCTCTGGTTTTTTTTCTTCGAACCATTCTTTCGTTTCTTCTCAGGACCCCCGCCTCGAAGATTGTTCTCTTTGTACGATAAAACTGGGATTTCGTACAGATCCTTTCGGGACGTCCAATATGGTCTCAGTGGAGCAGGCTTACGCGATGAACGCCTCAATGCTGATGAATCTAAATTAATGAAAGGAGTGTTTTTTTTAAATAAATAAATAAAGTACTTCCTGCTCAATGAATTTTACCTGCCGTTGTATCATCTCTCGATATGCTGCTTGTCGGTGACATTATCGACCTTGTTTTCGATGATACAGTCTTATTCTTAGATTTTTTCTGTCTCCCAGAAACCGATTTCTTTTTTGATAGTGAACTTGAATTATTTTCTTTGTTCGTATGGCGACCATTGCTGGCCGGAACTTCACTGAGCATTTCCACATGCTCCACATTTTCCACTTGTTCGGTATTACCTGGAGAAAGTCGGTCATTATCTGATGCCCAATCATTCAGGACCATATCTCGGGCGGTACTATCATCTTTAGAAGATTTAACATTCGATTTTTTGTGGACCTTTGTCGATTTTGGAGTTTTTGTCATGCGGGATATTAACGCAGAGCTACTGTTTATTTCGCTATTAACCTCCGGCTCAGCCGGTCGTTCAGCAGCAGATTCATAAGGGTCACCTTGAATTGGTAGCGGTGATGAGGACGCCCGCACCTCTAACTGAGGGCATTCTTCTTGTTTTTCTTCATACTGACAGTTGTCGCGTGATGTGTCTCGTTTCGTTCGAGAACTATTAATGGACAGCCCGGAAGAGCTGTTTCGCGTTACTTCACTATTGTGAGTTCTTAAGACGGGAACAGTTTCTCGAGTTTGATTTTCTGCTTTGGTCTTGCTTGGTATCGTGTCATCGGGCGTTTGCGTATGAATAGATCGTGAGCTACGAATCGTGAAAATTGAACTTGATGAATGACCACTGTCACTATTATCTCCACCTTCATTTTGACTTTCCGGTCTGGAAACTGCCACCATTAGATTAATTTTTTGCTTTTTTACATTTTGAATCCTTTGCGGAACAATCTTTCGTTTGATGGACAATGGTTGCGGCACTTTGAACAAGTTCTCATCATCGTCGGTGTTTGATGGCGCTACAAGCCGATCTTGCTCGGTCTGTTCGTTGCGTGCCTTCGAAAGTGCCAAGTCCCAGCTCTCTACTCTATCTTTTATCGTGTAGAATTTCATTGGCACCGGGCGTTTTTGGGGTTTCAGATTTTTCGTTTTTTTATCATAGATAGGCCTACTTGACTTACAACTTATGCTTTGACATGTAGTGTTGTTTCTTCGTGATTCGTCTTCGTCGGATGAGTTTTCTTCCAATGAATGACCTTTCGAATAGAGTCTACGTTGTCGTGACGTCCTGGGGCTCATATTCTTCCTTTTCTTTTGCCGCAACATACTGCACTCAATGTCGTCGTAGGTTACCGCGTTTGAGGTTGGGGACTAGAAAATGAATGTGTTTTAATATTTTAGAGCAGAAAAAAGCTTCGAGTTTGATTTCCAGCAGAAAAGGTTCATTGGCATTGATACTTACTTTATCAGATATGACACGACGTCCGCGCTTGGCACCAGCTAGCGTTCTTGCTTTCGTTCCGTTTTTAATAAACTGCAGGGAGAAACGCAAAAATATGAAACATTTTCCGAACAATAATATAATTTACTTACCGAATTCATCCAACGCTTGCCCATTTCCGGGGGCATATCACACACATACCCTCCACGGGTACCAGATTCTGCTTGCATCGGGTCCAAAATATCTTCGTTGAATCGTTCTTGTATTCTATTGGTTTGGCTGTTTATAGACGGTTCCACTTCATCGGGAAGCGGCGTTACATTACGGTTAATAGTCTCAGCAGATTTATCGCTGCCGGTACTATTCAATTTCTTCAACATGTCGTCTAACTTTAGAATGCCACTGAGCGATACTTCAGGAGAGTCCATGTTTACTGGTTTACCAACCAAACTGCCACTGGATGGGTGAGAAGGTACACTTGATTCCCGACCAATCACATACGAGTCTCCCACTGCATTTGTCAACTCTTTGAAATTGGCACTGCGACGGCAGGACAGCCTCAAATCTATGGCCTCATTAGGCTCATTACTGGCCAAAAATTCTTTAGATACGTGAGCAGCACCTTCAACAGTGTTTTGGTTGCTGGTCGAACCGGAGATGCTATCACTTTCATCACTCGTGACTTGAAACTCCAAGAGACTGTGATCGATGTTCTTTCTTTTGATCGGCGATTCACTATGGTCCGAGGCTTGAGCATTTTCGTAAGCAGTCAGACGCGGTTGTTCAATTTGGCGTCCGCTAGCTCTGCTCTCGTTTTCTGCTCGTCTCTGGACAGTTTTAGTCGACAAATTGGCGCGATGCACAGCGTTGCCACCATCTCTTGTCGAGCTTGCAACATTGTTACTCTCGTCGCTGATCAAGTCTATTATGGCAGACTTGTTCTGCTGCGAATAATGAGTCTTCGCTGGCGATGAATTCGGGCTTCTCATTTGAACATTATCGATAGGAAATGATACCTTTAAATGAGACCGTTTTGCGCCACTATTGCGTATACCGAGAATCGAACTCCTGTTTTCGCTTCGCAATTGTGACACAGTGTCGACATTCATATGCGCATTTGGAACATTGCGAGTTTGCTCCACATGCGAGCTATTTGAATGCCTTTGATTGCAGTGGGCTGGTGCAAACATGGGAATGATAACCATGGGCGATGTCGGGGAAGTAACGGGAAATGACTGACTTTGAGTCGGAGGAATTGTTACCGATAAGTCCCGAGGACTTGGCGGTTGAGCGAAACGAAATGGTGTCGGAGGGGCTAAAATTGGCTGTTGCTCCATAGACTTTCGAATTTTTGCAACCATTGCCGATACTATGTTGTCCAAATTGTTTAAATTGTTTGATCTATTTAGATTGGTTTGATGCGCATTCGGTGGGTTCTGTGAACCAACGCTGGATTGAGAAAACCTCCTGTTGATCGACCTAGGAGGATTCCGTAGAGGATTACTACGATTGAAGTTTATAGGTCTTTCAGTGCTTTGTCTACGGTGAAGAGCTTCGTTGATAATTTCATTGCTTTGCCTTCTAGGGCGCTGTTGGGATAAAGATTTTATATCTTGCTCCTGAACAGGAGTAGCAGGATTTACGGGGACGTCAGTGGGAGAAACCTCTTCAACAGGCTCTTTATTGTCGTTGTTGCCTTCCAGAGGATAATTTGGACTTGGTTGCCTTGGTTGTCCTGTCATTTTCTCTAGTTGATTGCCCTCATCTTGAATTTTTTTATTTTTTATGGATGGTACTAGCGAGGTTCGTGTTGATTTGAGAGCAGGACGCAATTCCTCTATTTCCATGCTTTCATTGCCGACTTGTGTCCTATTTAACGTGATACGTCGTTGAGGCTGTGCTGCAAACTGATTACGGTTGCAATTTGAGGCGATGTCTTCATTCATATTTTCGGGAGAGTTTTCGTTTATGTTTGAGATGGTTGAGCCAAATGGGTCATTTGGAATAGACCGTTGAACAGGTGTGCTTACTACTGATGGGAGCTGGAAAAAAAAACAAAATATGAAGCTAAAAAGTAAAAGCCATATGAGATCTAAAGAGGTAAGTGTATGTCAAAAAATCGTTCTCAGGATATTAAAGGAGAGTTTTGCACCAAATCATATCTTGCTATCACCAGCCAGCTACTCGATCGAGAGTGTAAGCTGAATTACTCATTTGGCCAATTTAAGACACTTTAGTAATGTTCACTTTAATTTAGTCCTTGCGAGTACATGACCAGCGCTCAGTCGACTATTCACCTGGTGAGTTTAACTGAATACAGCTACAACACGATACTTACAAATAGTCCATTGTGGATGTCATCAAAAGTCTTGTGTAATGCACGTCTTGCAACAATATTTGGCGGTAGTTTTGTCAAAAGACGTGGTAACATCGATCGTTTGATGCTTGGCTGCTTATCCTCAGTTTTCTTCTCGTTCGTTTTTACTTTCGACGTAGATGGAATTGCATTAGCCACGTTAGCTGAGTTTTCATTTGCTTGGGGATCATTATCGCTACAGGAATCACGATTAGTATGAGCAGGTATCTTTGTAGCAACAACTGCAACGGGTTTGTTGACTTCAACTTGTATGGGAAAACTTCCTCGATTCGATTGTGAGTTGTTTGTCGGATCACAGAAAATGTTTTTATTAACTGGTCGATTCCTTTTAGCACGTATGAATTGGATTAGTTTATCCGGATCCGTATTCTCCAAGATCTCATTGATATTGAGACTTTCCCGGGTTTTAGATGCAGGCGCCATTCTGTGAAATTTTAATATTGAATGAGTTTAATTTGTGTAATTTTTTTTAATCGAGTCTTTTTTATTCTGAATTACACATTATTTTCATGATCTACAACTGAGAAGTTTAATTTTCGTTTGCACTTCAAGATATTCTTCTGAATACAGCCTTTGCACAAGGTGTTATTGTAAGGAATGCTGTAAAATTTAAAAGTGCAAAGACATTAGAATATCGTATGAAGACGTGGATAATGATGAACGCTTCAATTTATGTAACGAAAACACCTATTTTTGCATGAAAACAACAACGAAGCATTTTGAATAGTCTGATAACGTAGCAGTGCAATTGCAAGCACTTTAATTTCTACGTTAATGAAGAAGTCTTATCAAGTTATAGTATTCATTATCCTACTGCCTTAGCGTGTGGATGCTTCCAGAGAAGTTTTCTGGTGATTGTGTTTCAGAATCGTGGTAACACCATTTTTGGCATTTTCAAGTTCAAAGTTGTGCGGTGATACTGAGTGTTATTTTTTGAGTATATTTCTTGGAATTTAGTAAGTTTTTGTAAAATTTTCGTCTTTTTGTCATATGCTGAACAAATTAACTCTGTAATTAAGAGAAAATATCTGATTGGTTGATCGACCTTCAATCGTAGTAATCCTCTACGGAATCCTCCTAGGTCGATCAACAGGAGGTATTCTCAATCCAGCGTTGGTGTCCTGTGTCCTTTTATATTTGGATGCGTAGTGATAGGAAATTTCCTACACGTGTTGAATTTATAGTTGTACAAAGGACAATTTAAGACGTAGTAAGATGGGGTCGGAGCCCCCTGATAAACAAAATTTAGTTCGTGGTTCAAATAAAAAGGTGATTAAGATGAAAAAAAAGGATCAAATGTTGAAGGATATAGTATAGTATCAAAAGAGGCGTGGAAAGAAATGTCATAAGAAGGGTTAAGAGGTTTGAATGGTGAAATAGAGAAGATCATAACATTACCCCAGGAGAAGATGGTCGAAATAATAATGAAACAAATATATACGCAAACAGATACAAAAAGACTCAAAAAAGAACTATCCTGTTTTAATGATAGCAAAAGATGTAAATGAAAAGAGAGTTAGGTTAGATCCAGTGCGAATATATAAGCTAAGAAAAGACTTTTCAATTATAGGTATCATTGATGTTAAAAATGTTGGATACAACAAAGTAAAAGTTATTTTTGGTAAAGCCGAAGAGACAAATCACTTTGTAGATAAAGGAAAGAGTGAGCTTAAAGACTACAGTATTTTCATTCCAAATAATTTTATTTATAGGTTTGGAATTATCAAATAAATTCCGTTATGCTTTGACGAAAATGAATTTTTAAATGGATACCTATGTAATAAGTGTGGGAACCTTTTGGAAAATAATAAAATAATTAGTGCATATATAATTAAGAGAAGAGATAATGATAATAAAGAAAACATCATACCAACGACAACAATAAAGATTACATTTGAAGGAGATGAATTACCCGATGGGATTAAATTGGACTTTCTGAAAATAAATGTGGATTATTATATACAGAGAGCTAAACAATGTTTCAACTGTGGAAGATTGGGTATTTTTGCGGCATATTGTAAAAGTACAAACAAGAGATGTCTAAATTGTGCATCAGATGAGTGCCAGGGGAATTGTGTGGCAATGAAATGACTACTTTGATCATAATGATCATAATGCTCGTAACAGGAACTGCACTAAATGGATCATAGAGAAGGAAAATTTAGAAATGGTTTCGAAGCTAAATATGTCATGTACCTGAAGTAAGGAAAATGTACTATGAAAATAGTTTCGAGAGTCCAAATGAAGTGAATCTCAATGATGAGGGAACTTTTCCAATGCTGAACAAATCTAAATATAGAAGCAATAGAAATCAACAAAAGGATGCAAATAGGTCGGCGTTCAAAACTAGCGATAGAAATGATTTAGTTGGTTCAGTTGCAAAACCAATCAAACAGATTGTAGGAGAAACAATGTGTTTAGATCCTTTGGAGACAGTTAAAGTTACAGAGATAGAAAGACTAACCCATGAAGAAGAAACAAGCAGTGATTGAGGGAATTGTAAATGAAGAGTGTACATAATAATTTTGTAAAAAATAATCAGGATTGCATTACACAGAATGATGAGATTGTACAATAAACATATATTAGAGGAAGATCTTGCTAGTGAGAAAGATATAAATGAGACTTAGATGGAAAGATATGAGAAATAGTTCTAGACCAAGTTGGTGCAATCGTGGAACCAAAGAACACCTTACGAAATAAAATATTAAAATCACAAATATATTGAAACCATCCAAGGTATTGGACGTGATGGTGGCACCACGCTAACCACACGTAAAAGGAACGCTAGTTCAATCCAGACCGAAAAAATATGCGATATACAGGACAACTAAAAACCAATCGATGGCGTAGCTTTTAAACCATAGAGAGGCAGGAGCCCGTTGGAGTTCTGACGTGCTGGCGATAAACCACAAGACCCAATAAATACAAAGTAATTTTCAAGGTTGCACCCAGAGCCTAAAGCTAAAAAAAACACACACACCAAGAAGCTAACATCAGTGGTATACTAATTAGAATAAATTAAACGGATGGGAAAGCAATTGCAGCTTGGGAGAGGTAGAGCTATAAAAGAATCGCAAATGAGGCGATTCACGGACGTGTTCGTAGGAATGGAAGAAAAATTCGACGTTAAGTCGTGGGAGTTATGATGTCCATAAACTATGTTTCTCACTTGGGTGAGGTCACCCATAACATGTTTCATTCGTTTATCACGCTGGGGGCCAATTTATGGCAATTTTATAAAGTAGGATGCTGGCCGGGCATCTCAACCAGACCGAAGTTCAGTTGGGAGCCTACCAACAGGTTTTGATGGCGAACGATCAACGAATCAAAACAAAAGGAAACTTCGACTAAACTCGACTACGTTTTTTCTCCGAAGGATAGTCTTTCACTGGAATTGAGCATACGTGAATCAACGCATAAAAGTTAAATAAGTGTAAATCGATTTTATTTATCGTCAAATCCACCAAAAGGGTTTAATCGAAACCGATGACCAATACCTAATTGGACAATATCAACCCCAGGTTCCTCGTTGGAGTGAACGAGGAGTGTTCAATATACTTGCTATAGCAGCTATTAGCTGCTCCAGATGTCCAATGCCACGAAATAGCTGCTATCTGAAGCTTGCTATTTGACAGTCGGGCTGTCCAAGATTCCGGAATAGCTGCTATTTACTGCTCGCAGTCTGGAGGATAGCAATAAAGTAGCTAAGGCAAAATGGACATGCGTACACAGCTGACACATTGTTCAAACGTCATTGATGCGAAATTGAAATGAAAAGAAGTTTTTTGCGCTGTGGTGACATAGGAGATGAGCAATAAATTTAAAACTAGTGCTATCATAAACTAATACGGGCTTTAAAACACTTCAACTCAACTAGAGTTTTAAATCGACTTTTGCACAGCGTAGCTCATCTTGAGTTTTTAGAAGGCGAGTATATCAAATTTTCGACGTTTCTTTTTCGCTCTTTTTCACATATACACTGGTGGTCAAAATAATAAATACACCCCAAAGTTTCTTGTAAAACATCTATTTTTTCAGCTGGCAATGCTTTTCAAGCGACACAATCAGCTGCAATGAATCATTAGATTGGGAGGAGAGTTTTGTATGTAGTAAGCCTGTACATATGGTGGTTTCGCACGTGTCAAATTGAAATTGATGGTCAAAGGACCATTTTCACATTGGACAAAATAATAAATACAGTGTTTATAAATAAGTAGTATCGGGCCACTTTTTAAGTTTTTTTCCAAATTTATTTTCTTTCGAGTAAGTTTAATGAAAACTTTTCTACTAAGTTCAAATTATCTGATTTCGTAATAATTATTTAGTTCAAACATGGGCCGAAATAAGCACTGCTCCCCATAAAAGAGAATCGAAATTCAACGCCTAAGGGACGACGGCTACTCTCTTCGAGAGATTGCACAAATTTCTCACTGCTCTTTGGGAATGGTCCAGAACGCCATGAAGGAGAAAAATGATGAAGAAAATCGCGGCCGGCCACGGAAAACCACTCCATCATTGGATCGAAAAATTGTGCGCGTCTGTAAAAGGAACCCTTTTGCGTCTTCGGTCGTGATTTTGCGGGAAACAAATGCTAACGTGAGTGCTAGAACAATTCGTAGAAGATTATTGGACGCCGACTTACCAGCCCGATCGCCAAGAAAAGTGCCTCTCCTAAGTAAAAAAAACATACGGAACCGACTAAATTTTGCTAGGGCCCATTTAGATTCGAGTGGAGAAGAAGGCATGAGAAAATGGCGAAATATTCTCTGGAGTGACGAATGCAAATTCAACATCTTCGGATCCGACGGAAAAGAATATGTTAGGCGTCCTCCCAAGAAACCATTTGATCCACACGATACCAAAAAGACCGTTAAGCATGGCGGAGGTAGCATAATGGTGTGGGCAGCATTTTCTTGGTATGGTGTAGGCCCAATTCAGTTGATTGACGGGATTATGACCAAAGAAAGCTATTTAGACATACTAAAGGACATAATGCTGCCATTTGCAGAGGAAGACATGCCGCTTCGATGGACATTTCAACATGATAATGATCCGAAGCACTCTGCAAAAATAGTGAAGAATTGGTTGCGGCGCAAAAAAAATTCGGTTCTCGATTGGCCGGCGCAGTCACCGGACTGTAATCCTATTGAAAACTTGTGGAAGCAAGTCAAGGATAGGGTTTATGTACATAAACCCAGAAATAAGTTCGAATTGTGGACTGCAGTAAAAAGAGAGTGGCACCTGATTTCAAAAGAAAGCTGTGAACGTTTAGTGGATTCCATACCGGCTCGTTGCCAACGAATTCTTACAAATAAGTGTCACGCAATAAATTATTAAGCTGATATTATAAAAAAAAAAATAAAACTGAAAACTTCTCTTGAAAAGAATTAAATTTTTCAATATAATTTCTCATACTGTATTTATTTTTCTGTCCACTCTATAATTGGGATAATGAATCCAAATCGGAATATATTAAAAACCCTTAACAGGTATTATGCTTTATTTGCTACTAATATGTTCTACACATTTCAACGAATCGTTTCAATAGACTGGCTTAACTTACAAGGTATTGAAAGCTGAAAAAATAGATGTTTTCTAAAAAACGCAGGGGTGTATTTATTATTTTGACCACCAGTGTATGGATGGCGTCAAAAGCCGGGAATAAGTGAAACGTTTTGAATATGTTAGGAAAATTTTAATCGTGTCTACAGCTGTATGCAGAAAACTCCGAAATTTCATACAATTTCCAAAGTGCAATGCATGTATTGAGCTGATCCACGTAAATACAAAGATTAAAATTATTCAGTTGTGCTGTGTAGCTGACCTTAGTAGCAGCTCTTGGCTGTCCAATATCCGTGGCTGCTTCACCTAGCTACTGTAAATTTGGACACTTGCGAAAGTGATGCTATGCTATGCTTGTGGAGCAGCTATAGCATGCACATTGAACATACCCTAGTCCAAAAAAAAAAACATACTGGGAAACCCAAGAAAAATACAAAATCATTCAGAACGAAATCAGGAATGACCGTTAAGTGAATTGATTATAACTCCATGCAGTATACGAATAGATGTCTAAAGAAGACACGCCCGTGATTGTCCACCAGGTTCGAATCGAATAAGAACCAAAAATATCCTGATTTCCAAACAAACAAGAAACTTTGCCCCAATTCCTGCACCACAACCAACGCCCAACAAGTGCCAAATATCAAAGCAATTACAAAACTATCAACAAAACAAATTCTTTCAACATACTTCTTCTTTTTGCTTCTTTTACTGGTCATTATATTTCAACCACTTTCGGTTGTTCGCAACAGTCACATCACGCACTAATCGACTCTACGCTGTACCGAAAACTCTTTCAAAATATATGTACAGTCTTCAGATTGGTTACAATGATGACTATCGAGTCCAAACTTTTGATTAAAGTCACCAAAAAGTTAATAAAGTAAGATATAAAACAGATTTAGGAGATCGGACCGTTAAGAAAGCAAAAATTGAAAATCCACAATACCTAAATCTTGACGTTTGTTCGAATAGTCGATGACGGTTGTTGACGTTTGAATTGACAGCGAGTGAATTGATTAGAGGGGCATCTAGTGAGTATTTGAATCGATGGAAATCGGTTGAAGTTTGAAAGTTAATGTGCAGTTTTCCAGTTACCTGAAATCACTGAAATAGGGATTATGTGTTATTGAAATAATTCTACTCATCATGGTTGTTATTTGTTTTAATTTGCATTTATTGATATGCAGGGGTTTTGAAAAGATATTCTGTAAGGATTTCTATACTCATCGAGGCTCATTAAGTTTTTAAATAAATTACTGTATATTTGATTGAAATAGCAAATACATTTTCAATGAAATAACCATCTAAAAATGTTACTTCGAAAATAACACAACTTTTATGATGATTGATGAAAAGAGATATTCTGAGATTTAGGTAAATACTGAACAAATAAATAAAAACCAACATGCTTTTCTACATATTATCCTCAACAACTCAGCCACTATAAATAAAATATGAGTATAAAAAGCATAATATCAAAATTTGAAGGCGTTATCACGCTACATAAATAATGGCATTAATGAGTTTACAAACATATAGTGAATGTATAGGGTATGCACATTTTTTATGAAGGAGTGTAACATTCAGAAATTTCAATCGAAATTTCTGGACGCTAAATTTACGATGGCACTGTGAAGACCATCCAAAACCAGAAGTACCGTAAGGCTTTATTTTTCGAGAACGAAAAACTAGCGGCGACTGCCCAGAGTCTCTTGGAAAACGTGGCTGAGGCCGGATGGTGGCTCGTCGTTGGGCGGCGATCGAAAATAAACGGGTCGACGAGGAGTTCTTGACTCTTTAAGCCTGGCCGTCATATAGAAGGCCGGTCGCGACTTACAATCTGACAGGTACTAATGTGCTTTTATTGGTCGAAAAACATACGTCAACTGGTTGAAAAAAGGCACATTAAACCCGCCATCTTGGTACGTTGATTGCTTTTGCGACCGGCCAGGCTTTCAGTCAAAATTTCTTAAAGAATATTTTGAAATTGTTCGGCGTTTACAGTAGAAACATAAATTTACGCGAGTGCGCGATAATCTGTGTCGGTTTCCCGAGTAAATTAGCAGTCGAAAATTCCAATATAGTGCGAGAATGAAGTGTCGCGTTCCAGGCTGCAATCGGTAAATCGGGTAAGTGAAAATAAGCTTTGGCATCAATCTCGTCTTCTTTTTGATTGAAATAATAGTTGATTTCATTTACAAAAAACATTTTAATCTGGACTTGCCGGTTACAGAAAAAGAAATGTCAAACGACTTTCAAACTGACGATCTGCCGTGTTTATTACATTGGCGTTACCGCCTCAACTGTGTAGGGCACACATCCCTACCTCATTTTCACACTAATAAACAGAAAGTCAAAAATTGTACCATTTCTCTCATTCGATTTCTAATCCAATTTCTCTTCTATCTGTGGTATCAGCCATCGGTTTTGATAACACCTGTATGGGCTTGACCTTAAGTATGACTTGACAACACAAACACAAAAGGTCTGTTCCCGTACCTGAATCTATTATAATATATTAAAATAGATTCGCAGCAAGTCGTTTTTGTACTTTTGCTGCAAGCCAAATTTTGCAGCAAAATGAAGCCAGCTGCCAAATTCTGTTACTGCTGCAGTTTGCTGAAGTACGGGAACAGACCTAAACTGTGTTTTAATCTTAACAACGCGCTGTTATGATGCGCAGTTATGACACGATGATGCGCATATGGTCAATTCCAGAGAAAGACCGTCCTTCGGAGAAAACAAATCACTTTGCAGTTCTCCGGCTACAACCTTCCACCACAAGAGACAATACGTGCAAGTAAAGCAATGTTTTGAAATAGAAACATATGAATGATGTTGAATGGCACATGTTCTGAGCACATTACTTTCGAGACAAGTGTTTTAAACTGGAAACATTTAATGAATGGTGTTCTAAGTACGTGGTATGGGCAACTAGACAACACATTAAATATTTGCAATCATGTGATGTATTATGTTATTTGTTTCAGTATTGTTTATGGAAAAGCAAGCCGTTTTGATTCGCTGAATTATATTTTGGTTTTATATTAATTTACTCAGTCTAAAATGCAATAATTTAAAGCAGGGCCGTGGAAAATTGATTGAAACGTTGTAAGCAACATTGACCCGAATAGCCGATGGGTCATTTTGTCTAGTTCGGATTGTCGACAGAAGACACGTCCGTGCTCGACGACTAGGTTCGAATCGAATAAGAACGGAAAACATCCTAATTTCGCAACAAACAAGAAACTTGCCCTAATCCCTGCCACCAAAACAAGTGTCAAATATCAAAGCAATCACAAAACTATAAACAAAACCAATTCTTTGAACATACTTCTCTTTGCTTCTTTTACTGGTCATTATATTTCAACCACTTTCGGTTGTTCGCAACAGTCACATCACGCACTAATCGACTCTACGCTGTACCGAAAACTCTTTCAAAATATATGTACAGTCTTCAGATTGGTTACAATGATGACTATCGAGTCCAAACTTTTGATTAAAGTCACCAAAAAGTTAATAAAGTAAGATATAAAACAGGTATAGGAAATCGGACCATTACAAAAAACTAAAATTAAAAATTCAGGGTACCTAGAACTGCTAGAACTCGACGCTTGTTCGAATGGCCGATGACGGTTGTTGTTGTTTAAATCGACAGCGAGTTTCAGTGCAGTGAGTGAATCGACTAGGGGGACATCTAGTGAGTATTTTAACTGTTGGAAATCGGTTAGAGTTTGAAAGTTTACGTGTAGTTTTGTCTTGTCTGAAATCTGAAATGCATGCTTTAACGATTATGTGTTATTGAAATAATTCTACTGATCGGTGCATGGTGATTTATTTTAATTTGCATTTATTGGTATGCAGGAGCTTTGGAAATATATCATGCAAGGAGCTATGCTCATGGAGGCTCATTGAACTTTTAAACAAGCTACTGTATATTTAATTGAGATAGCAAATATTTTTTTCAATGAAATAAGCATAGGTTTCTTAAAAGTCTTTATTCAGTAATATAGGCTTTATTTACACTTTTACTTATGATCAGAGATCTCAGTTCCATGTGTTGTCCTTACTCGGACGACAAAGATAACAAGCCAGGTCGCTTGGTCTCACTCACAAGACAAGCCGTTCCACTTTCCTATGCAGTAGCTGCAATAGTCTTGGATTCCACAGGAGGTCGCGTTGTTACGGTATAACTTTCCACCATTAGCCCCTTCGATTCTCTCGCGCACAAAACATGTTAAAGTAGCTTTTACGTTCACATTCAATGTAAAATTGGAGGGGAACTACTTGGATTTGACCAGTTTTGACATTTAGCGGAAAAAAAATCACTACCATCCCCTTCAATGTAAATCTTATGGGCATGTCCACTCCATTTCTACTACCTCACTGTTGTTTAGTGATATCCTCGTTGACAGTGGGTTGAATTACGATTAGGTTCGGCTATTTAAGAGTGCGTCAGAAGTCAGTTCCTAACCAGCGTACCAACTCCTTCCATTTTCCAAAAAAACACTTTGACCTTGACATTGCGCCTCATTTTCCGCAATGCATTATCTGTCAAAGCAACCCGAGAGTTGTGCTGGCATTTTTTGCGACGGTGAGCCGTACATGAGTTGTCAAATTTGCCCATAGTCCCAAAGTTTTCCTTCACTACTACTAATAAGATCGCACTTGTGTTTTACATCGATACCTGCAATGAAGCTTAAATCGATGGTCCAACATTAGGACAGTACCTATTAATTTGAATAGGTAATATCGTATTGTGCACTACAATACTATCATTTTTTATTAAAGCCATGGAGACTAATTTATCAATGGTAAGATAGCATACCTATCTTCATATGACTTTTATAGCCCATTGACCCACATCACTCCTAAGCAAGCGCTGCATCCAGAAATGATTGGCCAACAGCTAGCCTAACAATTCTATAACAGATAGCCTATGAACCACAGCCCCTGCGGAGCTCCCACTAAGGGGGCCTCTCCCAGCGGCAGGATATACCTTCGAAGTAGGCATGGGCTACACCTGCCCCCGCAGTACCGATACTTAGTCAAGGTCCAACTAGTGATGAGTCTGCGCCCGTACGTTGACGTATGCGCCGAGGTAAACCACGCAAAGCATATGTTGCACCCAAACATAACTTGCCGAACAGCCAGAAAAGTGGCATGCTCCTTAAGCAACCTTTTGCTCAATTTTTACTATGAGCTGTCCGTACGTAAAGTGGTAATGAGATACGACTTGACATACGTTCGCTTATGCGTTGTATGGGCACTTAAATTCACTCATGTTTGCGTACGTCAAAAAGTGCCTTTTTTGCTCTAAAACCGGTCGGTTTTGAGTGACGATTACGGCCGCAGACTCATCTTTGGTTAGGGCTTAGGTCGTGCAAACCAAGTGACTTCTCTTTCGGGTGAAGGTGACATCTTTTTGTATGAAGGAATGAAATCCTTATTCATACAGATGTACTCTGGAGCACTTGTCCATAGTTGCGCTTTAAGGCCAGGACCTAATGTTACACTTTAGGTCTAATAATATATTATGTTTAAACATTTATGAACTTATTTGTGTTTATAATTTACCAGTGAGGGTTTACCAGATATAGATAATAGCTGCATCTAGCGCTTATTTTCCCCCACTGGGGCACTACTACTAACACTCAGATTCAGGTAAATTGCTTCAATTCCAACTGCTGTTTTCATTTCTATATATCTCTCTCTTCTGAGCGTGTAGCTCACCCACTGCCAGGGAAAATCACAGCCCCCGTGGTTGAATATAGAAATCACAACCCTGTGCTGAATCTTTCAGGATACATTGGTGTATATGCAGAATATGTCCAGGTCTCACGAAATGTCAATTATATTTAAGCCTTTGGCGCCGGCAGCCATTTTAGTGATATTTTTAATATACCTATTATTCCGTCCCTAAATAAGTTTTGCAAAAATTAAGTTAGCGAAATGAATTATGAACGTGTTTTAAATGTGAATCGGATAATTTTTTGTAATGTTTAACTCCATGTGTGTGCTAGGTGCGTAAAAAGAGATCGGGAAAATTTGAAAATTTTTAAATTGCGATAACTTTTAACAGAGCTATCAAATCATTATGAAACTTTCAGGACATATTGGTATTATTATTGTAAATTTGTGTTGGCAACAACATGTTGGCAACTCTGTAGCTGGTGCAGGCACTGAAAGTGCAAACTATCAAATCATCGACTCTCCTGAAAAATTGTCGCTTTTTGGAAAAAAGGCCACTCATATATAAATCTTGTGCTTCGTCTACATAGCCAAAGTAAAACATTTGAAATTTCACAATGGGCAAGAACGATAGCCCTTTCCCAATTCACCTATATTTTTAGCATCAAAAACTTCTGTTCATGGGAACTCACGACCCGATGATCAGATATAAATGAAATTCACAGAATGTATTAGACTTAAGTGTAGACTGATAGAAGTGAAATTGGAATTGTTTTTGCGGGATGATTAAAATTGAACAACTTTTTATTAACATTAAAAATTTTAATCTACATTGAAAATTTTATTTTTGACAAAGTGGTTTCGAAAGTATGCACTGTTTCTCATCAGACACCAGCACACAGTGCATACTTGACTGGCGTGACCACTCGCAGTTGGAAATCATTACATTTGTATTTATGCTAGTTGTGACAAATTTTAACATCTCCGACTTATATCCATGGATATAATTTTACTTAGTAAAGGTAATTTAATTTGATCACGGTTCCCTTCTTGTCTATAAATCAGCATAGACAACGTATATCATTTCTACAGCATCGAAGAAGTGATTGAAATGCGGGAAATTCTGTGCCAGTGGTGCCATCTTGAAAAATCACTAAGAAAAATAACTGCTTTTAGCCCTATAAATTCTGATTCAGTCATTCGATTTTGACGAAATTCACACAGTAGCTGAACTTTCCTCTTAAATATTGAAAATTCGCTGAGGAAAATAAAGCTCTTTGTCCTATAGCTTTCAGTATAGTCATGGAATCATAACAAAATTCAAATGGCAAATCAAACTTATTGTAGGCAATATTCAGTGGAAATCTAGTTGGAAAAACAATGATAGAGTTGCCAGCTATGGTTGTTTTTGTATTTTTTTTACCATACCTTTAGTAAGCGGTTTTATCATAAAATTTTCAAATCAGAGTGATTTCGTAGTGAAAATAAACAACAAATATTACGATCTAGGAAATTTGAAATCTTTTGCGGGTGGTATCCCTAAATTTCTTTGTATCCCTATAACTTCCAATGCAGTGATGGGATCACTACGAAATTCGCAAAGCAGGTTGACTTCAATGTGAGGCAGATGTGACGCTTCGGTGCTAGCAAAGGGCTGCCAGCACGAGGCGTTTTGGTTATTTTCGTACCAACAAATGCTTGCATTAAGTATTCACATCGCGAAGATTTGCAATGAAAATAAGTAAACAATGTTTAAATTTTCTAAGGTCTGGACATTTTTCGGATGACAACCCCAAACACATTTCTTTTGCTGTAACTTTTGATGAAGTCTTCGAAATTAAATTAGGCTTAGGGTTTATTATTACTTGAGGTGTACGAGTATTAGTCTTAAGTACGAAAAATAGGTAGTGGTAGAATACACACTCAAAATCTGCACAAATCCTCTACTGTTCTTCGAATATTAGTGTTTCTAGCGGTTCTGATGCGCTAGGGTTTTTTCGGGGTGTTTTTGTTTATTTGTTTGCGTCCAGGGCTCAAAGATTTTTTTCGGAGCAATGGATCGGAGGACGAAGATGAATCCGTCATCAATCTCATGTGCCAGTGTCGGACTTTGGAGAGAAGAAGAGTGGCGGCACTTGGTGCATCCTTCTTCTCAAATTCGACCGACCTATCGCTGGTTGACCTAAAGGGGATAGTACGGTTTATCAAGGGAAGCAGATGGTTTCCTAATTTTAGCGACTAGGTGAAAGAAAATTACTGGGACATTACAGCGGGTTTTTTTGTGCCTATGTGCATCTGTCGGCAGGCCTCTGTAGATTCTTTCTCTTTCTGGCTCCCTTTCACAATAAAACTATTGATTATCATTTTTATTTAGCGTCATATAGGAAAACCAAAAAATCATAGTAAAATTATTTTGAACAACTATGCAAAAATTATGCCACATAAAGACTAAGCTCAAAGCATTAATATGACTCGTAAATAACATTACTTTTTCCACCAAAATCAATAATTAGCTACATATGCTTGAAGTCAATTTTTATGAATCTAATTCGTTTCGCGTGTAAATCGTTTCTGTTCAGTTTATAGTTTGGCGCCATTGATTTTATTTATGTCTTCATATGTATTTACATTCATATCTATAATTATCATTCCTACCAACTGACACGCATTGGCAGTTTATAATTTATGTTTCGATATTTATAGCTTGAAATAAACTTTAATGGCAGTTTTATTTGTTTCGATTATTGTAGAGCTTCAAGAGGAGTACGTGAGACATAAGAAAATGATGGCAGGGTGTGTGAAAAATGAATACGAAAATACTTTTATCTTTATGTGATTTGAATTCTATATCAGAAGCTCGGTATTGTGGAACGATAAGAGAAAACCGCTTCAAAGAGATATTGTTGGAAAGTTGATGCATTCGTAATAAGTTATTCAGTGTCGAGAATTCATCGGCCTCTATCATTAACTTTGTATTTTAAATGCGAATAATGAAAATTTCGTCCAATAACGACAAAAATTTGATATTGCAGATCTAAAAACCTGTATTCTTAATAATTCCAAGTACTTTTCTCATTATACACTATAAGTGCTAATTGCTTTCCAAGTTTTTCACAATGCATCAATTTTATTTAAAATATTCTGGAAATGCTTTAAATACTCATATGACTTCATATTTGCAAGAATTTATATTCTTATTGACGAAATAGGTCAATAGCACCTTTATTACCCATTATTTTCTATTTGTTTAATTAGAAAATGTATGCTGTGATGTGACCAAGCTCATTGTCTGTCGTTTGACGGGGTACTAATAATGTAATTGAAATTGTTAAATGTTTATTGCAGACAGCTTGTTGATTCATGCATCATACATGCTTACGGTTTTATTATTAGTTCGTTGACATGTTGTAAAGCAATGTTTTGAAATAGAAACAAATGAATGATGTTGAAAGTCACATGTTCTGAGCACATTACTTTCGAGACAAGTGTTTTTGCTGGAAACATTTAATGAATGGTGCTCTAAGTACATGGTATGGGGAACTGTATTCAATATTCGTCGAGACTATTCACTAGACAACACATAAAGTATTTGCAATACATGTGTTATGTATTATGTTATTTGTTTTTAGAATTGTTTATGAAAAAGCAAGCCGTTTTGATTCGCTGAATTAAAATTTGGTTTTATACTAATTTACTCAGTCCAAAATGCAATTTATAGCAACATTGACCCGAATAGTCAATAATAGCTAATTTGGATTGTTGTATCGATAAGCACTCCAATTCAACGCTCATTGAGCAACACAATTTAAGATATCCTTTGAGGCGTTCAAAATAAAATCCCACCCTGGTTATAGCAACTAGCATTTTCTGCTTATGAAAGTTAGGCGAAATTCAAAGATATGCTTATTATTTTGATTTAACTGTCGCAGAGAACTGTGAAATTCGATGTAATTGTCTCTTAGCCGATAGGTCCAGACTTACAAGATTCAACTCAACACGAGTTTTTAGAAGAGACCGATATAACCCTGATTGTTACATATGTACATTTTATTAGAAAGCCACCGCAGATTCTCAAAGCATTTGAAGCCAGATTCTCTCTTGATAATGCTTACAAATGCCATAATCTCAAGTTTATTGTGGTTATTTCGAAATCCTAATATCAGTTAACATACATATCACGTTCGGGTAAAATCACGAGTCCAAGGCTTAACAATGATGAACATTTTCTTATAAATTTGTGAAATATTATTGTTTAGAAAATGAATGCATCTTGCACCTGTTAATTGTTCCACCGCAAATACTAATGCAATTACAAAGGTAACAGTGGTTTTGCACGATCAATTACAATTGCATTCAGTTTTCGAAAATTAGCCGGAAAATTACGCGAATGGCAATCTTATGAAATTCCAATCCTTTCGGTGCATCAGTTCAATGGGCTCAATGCTCGCTAAGAAGCTTGTCACGGGTCGCGGACTTTTCTCTTTAAAAAAACAAAAAATCTCCACTATTCCCTAGAAGAGGGAGCGATGGAGATTGCATCCCAATCAAGATTCGCGAATCACTGAATGCTACGCTTTTGGTTAGTTGTAAGTTAGACTAAGTTAGTTGTTAGACATGTTAGATAGGAACCAGCTACAATACTATAAACGATACACATCTGAACTAAACATCAACTCTGACGAACATCAAAACAATACACATCTGAACAACACACAAACTCAGGCGAGCATCTAAACAACGTACATCTGAACAACACTACAATCATCAGCGACGGTAACCTAAACCAAAAAACACTAGCGCATCAGAATCGCTAGAAATACTAATGTTCGAAGAACAGTAGAGGATTTGTGCAGATTTTGAGTGTATTGTTATATATTGTCTTATATATTGTTGTTATATTGTTGTTATTGTCTTATATATTATATATTGTATATATTGTTATATATTGTATATTCGCGATGTGAAAAATAACAAAAACACCTCGTGCTAGCAGTCCTTTGCTAACACCGAAGCCAAAAATAAATCACATCTGCCTCACGTTGAAGTCAACCTGCTCTGCGAATTTCGTATTGATCCGATCACTGCATTGGAAGTTAACGGGATACAAAGAAATTTAAGGTTACCATTCACAAGAGCTTCCAAACTGTCTAGATCTTAAAATTTGGTGTGTATTTTCACAAAAAGACCACTGCAATTTGAAAATTTTATGATAAAATCGCTTACTAAAGCTATGTCAAAAAATACAAAAACAATCATAGCTGGCAACCCTATCATTGTTTTTCAAACTAGATTTCTACTGAATATTGTCTACAATAATTTAAATTTGCCATATGAATTTCGTTATGATACCATGACTGCACTGGAAGCTATAGGGCAAAGAGCTTTATTCAAATAAAATAACATCATATAAACAATTTGGTGCAGTTGCACCAATTTTTGACGATTCTAAAAGCATATAGATATATAACTTAGATGCTTTGCTTTTATATAATCTTTGAGTGCTTTTATACAATCGAAGTCGTTTGTCTTAATTATGCTTACCATAGAAGCGGGATGATGCAGATGAATAAGCTAATAAACTTGGTTATAGATTCAAGTAACAAACAATAAAATTTCCAAAACTCAGAACATTTAAATATCGGTTGCTTATTTTATTGTAAATGGTTTGCTTATGAATAGAAAATGGAAATATCTGTTGGTGCGATATTTACGAAATTGTCCGGTGCTGGCAATCATGTGCTAGCACCATAGCTGCTTCACGTTGTGTTAAACCCACTCTATGAGGTTGTTCCGATTGAATGGTTGCGCTGTAGGTTATAGGAGTGAATTAAATTTTAGGGTTACCATCGTGCGAACTTTAAATTTTAGAAACGTAAATATTTATTGTTATTTGTCATTGCAGGATCATTCCCATTTGGAAATTTTATGACAACATCGCTCGATAAAGAAGTGTCAATAAATTACGAAATTCATCATAGCTGGCAACCCTTTTACGGTTTTTCAACAAAATTCTTACAGAATTAGAAACGCAACAAGATATGCTTTTCACATGAATTTCGTTTTGATTTCGTTAGTGCATCGGAAGTTATGGGGAAATGTCTTTATTTTCCTGAGCAAATTTACAATATTTAGGAGACAAAAATTGCCGTAGCTGGCGCCCCTATACTAGTTTTTCAACCAAATTTCTATGAAATCTATCTTAGAGTAAGGTTCACCTACTGCGTGATTTTTTGGTACCTCTTGTGACTGAAGAGCCGGTAAACCTGCGGACAAACGATTCTACGTAAGTTTTTAATGAAATTGGTTAAATCTAGATATGAATAAAGCCCAGTCATTTTAGCAATCAACCTCAGAATGAGAGATAATAAGCTGAATTTTTGTATATACCTTCATTTTGGGGTCCTCAAAGTTACCTTAAAAGTCCCATAAAACTTCGTGTCTGCGTCGAAATCGGAAAAACGGTTGAGCGCATGAAAAAGCTTCAGATAAAGTTTGTCGCAAATTTGATGTTCTACAATTTCGATCCATGTGTTAACATCATTGGAACAATAGGAACCAAGATAATCGCAAAAAACTGTTTTTTCTTACCTTTGACCTTGAAGAACTTTCGACGCAGACACGAGATTTTATTAGACTTTTGAGGCAACTTTGAGGACCCCAAAATGAACGTATATACAAAAATTCAGCTTATTATCTCCCATTCCGAGGTTGACCCATTTTTTATGCTAAAATGACTGGGCCAATAGTGAATAAGTGAGTTTACCATCAATGGTAACGCGATAGATCTTAGTGGTAACTTGAATACAGAATTATAATAAAGTTCGGAATTGTGAATTAAGCCGGTGTGTAATTATAAGCAAAAATACGGAGGCGTTCTTTGCCCTCTTTTCACTTGTGGGTAACATACTTACGGCGAGTTTTCGGTTTAGACGCGAGCGGCATCCTATCCACCCCATTCTCGTGAGGAGAGGCCGCCCGAAAACTGCCGCCCTGGGTTCCCAGTCGGAGATCGAGGGTATAGGTTGCGTTTCTACGAGTTACGGTAACAAGCTTTTTTGTTTCGATATTTTTTGAAAATGTATTTAAATCAGCACTAGGTAGTAAATAAATCACCGACGATGCAATACAAGTAGTACATAAAGGAAATTTAGGTCATAGAAACTGACTTAACGCAGCGGTACTAGCAGCATCTGCTAGTTCTTGAAAGTTGTAGGAACTTAAAATCTTGAGGCATTTATCATTTAGAGCTGAACAGTCACCAAGAGTATGATCAATGGTGTACTCTTCAATGTCGCCCCTCTTGCATAATTTGCTGGCTGTCAGTCCTAATTTATTCGCATGACATGCAGTAAGGCAGCCAAACATCGCTCTCATGCAGTTTTGAATCTGGTGAAGGCTATAATTTCGTGGCTATATGGCCCATACAGCCGCATCTAGTTTGTTTGTGGTGTCAGCAAGTGACCGCGGTACATTAATACAAGAGCTGTTCATAGTTCCTGAAACTCTCCTTGCCAACTCGTTCGCTTTTTTGTTGCCTATGATATCACTATGCCCTAGGACCTACATAAAGCAGATAAGAAAATGCTTTGCCACTTTGTTGGTAACCACTTTGCACGCGTTACCAGTTCTCGAAGAGCATCTACAAAACGGAACAGCGAGAAAGTTTGCCTTGCTGTCAAGGCAAATTGTCATGATTTCCGTGGCCCGTCCGTGTAGATCCATTCTGTTTTTATGAGTTTCTTGACCTGAGAGTTCCTCTCAAGGTATATTATTTTGCTCAACCTCAGGAACAAGTTTATACCATCTCTGGTATTCTATAATAATACCGCTGTGATTCCATTGCTTTGAAACCTACCGCATGCCTGAGCTTTTAGCGCCGATTGGCACTAAGCATGCGCTCTTAAGGATAAACTGACCCGGGGCATCAGCTCCAGAATCACTTTTCACCTGGCCGTTGGGGTGGTTCTTAATGCAGCCTTGATGCTCAGGCAAACTCTTATTTGCAGTCTTGTTAGTTTCATGATATTAGTCTTGCTCTCTTCACAATTGCTCCATACACCAAAATATATATTCGAGGTGACCCAATGTTTAAGCCCCTGGTATTTGAGTAGGCAGATAGGCATGTGAAAAGTGCTGGACGAGCTTTGCTTATTTGATTCTTTACATTTTGAGCAAAAAAGATATTTAGCTAATTGTGCCAGAATCAATCATATTATGATGATTCAACCTGCCAGATTTCGGTACAACGATCTCTGTAGCTTTTGCCCATAGCGGAGACAAGCAGTAAAATACATTGAAGTATAGTGATGATGGTTGTGCCTATTTTTTTGGAGCATGATAAGCGATATCTTATCTATCCTTGCGGTTTTGTTTGCTCGGAATGTAGCTATAGCCCACTCAATTTTGACAGCTGGTAGAATGTCCGCAATTAATCGTTCCGTGACGACGAGTTAGCCGATTTCTGGAAGTGAGTTTTCATTAGCATGTCCAGCCACATATCCTCTAACCAATCCCCGTTTTCCCTATATAGAAATGTAGGTAGCCTGAAGCTACATTTAGTACCTTTCTGATTTTTTTAGTTTCTATACTACCCTCGATGATCTCACAGAATTCTCAGCATGAGTCCAATTTGACCTGTTGTATCTTCTTTATGAGGAGCGACAACTGGTGCTTACATCGGTTCCACTTTTCAGCGTTTCCGAATCGCCTTGCGTTAAAGAACC
Organism: Nemotelus nigrinus; assembly: GCA_947369275.1. Lineage (NCBI taxonomy): Eukaryota > Metazoa > Arthropoda > Insecta > Diptera > Stratiomyidae > Nemotelus > Nemotelus nigrinus. Next base: position 19,131,341 of record OX376372.1, on the reverse strand, counting down.
CCCTTCGTCTGCGGTCTCTAGCCTCCGTAAGTTCTCCATTTTATCATAGGGTAGTGTTTTTCCTTACGGGCTTCTTCGAGCACACGTCTTTGAAAGCTGGTACCAAAACTCCTGTCAAACGGTTCACATGCTCGTTAATGCGTCCCAGGCTCGTGAGATCCAGGTCGTCCAATGCCCTGAAGTACCTCTTTATTTTTCTGGATTATGCTTCACATTGCGCTGTTATTAGGCTAGTTATCGGTATTCCAGAATAGCCATTGATGGTCGAAGAGTGATGGCAGATCAGACACTTGCGAACTGTGGATGCTTTCTGCTAGACCTGAGGTTGCCAGGCCAATAAAAAACTACCTCACAGCCGATGTTAGCATCAGTTTTCTTAGCTGCTTCCGCCACTCTTCTCAGTGCCAGGTGTGATGTCTCTGTCACAAAGCTGTGGAATCAAGATTAACTTAAGTTCTTCTTTTGGCCATACCCGTCGGCTAAATTACACTGAAATTCGTACTGAATCCAAAGACCGCGTTCTTACATGCAAACAGCTCCCGAATCAGAGCGATGTCAGCGTGCTTCTGGTGCGGATTGTGGAGCATCGACTGCGTACAGCGGACTGCAGACAGCGGCCTGTGGACATCTAACTAAGGTGCCGGAGCAGATTGGCCATCGCCGCTATGTTATGGTGCAGGTTCGCTTGGACCGCTTGCATATAAACTTATTAAAATTTCCATATAATATTTCTTGTATAAATTTCTTGTAACCATAAAAAATATTGAGTATCTATAAACATATCAATGTGTCTAAGTGTCAAGGATGGTTGCCAGGCAGAGGTTTTTGGCTCATTTACAGCAAAGCTCCCATAACACTTAGAGCCCACGATTCAAGAAGTCTATTTTGTACAAGATAATGTTTTCCATTTATGTATGTATTTATATCCTTTCGAAAATGTGTGAAATCCAGAAAATACAAAGCTTTTCATCAAGCAGTTTATTTTTTCAAATCTACATATAATCAATAAACTCATTTTACACATAATCTTCCTACTTTGGTTCGACCTAATAATCTATAAACACTTAAATTCACTTAAATCTACCAATAAAATCTTCCCCTATTCCATCTGTATATAATAGATTTAAAAATCTTTAGAATTACACCATATCATAATTGATTTCACGTCGTTCTTCTGTTATCTTCTCAAGTATATTTTATAGCTTCTTTAATGCCTATCAGCAGCACCACGAACTTAAGCCTTATAATATGAGCTTTTCTTTGCAATGTCTCTGGGTTTCCATCCAATAGTAGATTTACATGGATCTAAGATAAGCTTCTTAATTTGTACGTGTCCTGGACCTGCTGTGCTATAGAAATTCAGAAAAAGATTCGCAGACTATGTAAATTGAGTCTCGCTCGTGGCATAATAAATCAAATTTCACACGAACAAAGGACCTAATGGCTTGTGACTGAAAGATGAAAATTCAGCTGGTGAAAAGTAAGGATTTGGTATCATGATTTTGATTTGGATAGGTGTTTTAATTGTTTTTGGAGTATTAATTTATTTGCTGTGGATCAGAGATATTTAAGTCCATGCAAATATATATGAAACGTTTGATTAACATAAGAACATACTTATAGAGGAGAAGTTGGTAACATGGATCCACATCTTGATTTCGGCATATAATTCAAAAATTAATTTATTATTTCAACCGAAAAATACCAATTATTTTGTTTGAAACAAATTATTGTTAAAGGTATGTATAAAAACTGAACTACTTTTAGGAAACTGCAAAAAGACGTAGATACTGAATTTAAGGCCCTGGAGACCATGACATTTTTACATAGAAAGGATGTCAGAAAAATGCAGAAAATGCCGGCTTTGTTTGATGTACTCGAATCTAAATCTTCCAATTAGAGCATTGATCTAATTGTAAGACCTAAATTCGAGTCAGAATTGAGAAATTAATTTTTGGAACTTCCTGGTCTACGGGTCCTGATAGACGTTTGCCCATATTGGAGATTTTTTTGGCCTTTGCTATGGTTTGCAACATGTTCAACGTTTCCTTGTTGAGAACAAATTGACTTCTCCAAATACTTCTTGTACGGCAGATTTGTGATGAGTTTGGCAGGTGTTGCTTTTCTTCTACCATTGGACTTCCTTATTTTTGGCTGAAGAATCGATTGAATGTCCTTGGGAACCATAAAAAAATGTTTTGGTACACTGGATGACCCTGGCTCAGCAGTGATTTACGATTATTTATGAGCTGCATGATTGTGATGTACAGATTCAGTAACAATTTATACGTCCGTTTTACTGAAACAGAGCATGCTTCGCGGGCATACCGACTGTATCAGAATGGCGAGGAAACTTCTGGGTTTCTAAACTATAATGTGTTTTAAATGAAGCCATAAATGCTTTTTCCACAAACTTGTGCACACCGCACAAAAATATTATTCTGAAAAAGAAATAACTGAGGTGTGTAGCTTAGTTCCTTATCCAAATTTTCATTATAAATAAATTCAAAAGCATACAATAACTAAATACAATAACCTTTTCTTAGTAATACTCATTCAATTTGACAATTTTATTTAATCAACTCAATTTGTTTAATCTACTCCATATATTTGTGGCTTTTACAACAAATAATCTTTTTAATTGGTGCGGGATGAAAAGTACCGTTTGTATACTGAATGCTGATGACTTGTTTAGCTTGCGTACACACCATACAAAACGGTAATTTCTGGTGTACTTTCCAATAGCAATATTAATCACACAATTTTCGTGTTTTATTCTAAATTCACTTTACTACACGTCTTAATTCTAACCACGTTTGCTATAAGTTATTAGAGCTAGAACTTGAATGTCGTGCGAAAATAGCTTGATCGGCATGTATTCACACGCATACGAAGTTCCGAAAAAGATAGGAGAAGAGAAAAAGAGGCAACAACTAGCATGTAACAAGCAAAATATCCTTTGAATGTGTTGCTTGGATGATCTTAGTCGCAATAGAACAAAAAAAAGAGGCAACAACTAGCATATACTAAGCAAGATACCTGTAAATTTTTTCCTTGAATGGTCTTATTCGCAATAGGATGATTGTAGAGTTGGCTCTGCCTTTTATTGGGTTTTAGTTCTCCAAAGTGAATGGGGAAATTTCTCCATACTAATGTGATTATTACAAAATTCGACTCTATTGCATCATGAAATCTTTATCTTGTTATTTCAAAAGTTGTTAAATTTAATTTCCACTCATTATTAAATGAGTTTCATGTTAATTGAATTCTTTGGATTGAATTTGAATAAAAATTCGTGTTTACCATAATTTTATTCTCACGATAAATGGCGGCGTTTTCTCCACTTTCGATATGCTACGATGTTGGAAGATTCTCATGTTTTTCTCTGTTTCATATGTTTTTATGCATAATTTGAATCAAGGCGCCATATTTAATCAAAAACGAAACATATTTATTTTATTCATTATTTGTATTTTAGATGTAAATGCAGTTCCAATCTTACGCAAAGATGTCACTAGAGGCGTTAATGGGACATATAAATCTACAAACTATAGAGAAACTAGTGCATCAAACGAATTGTCAAAGCGTAATTAGTATAGTGTGTTTGTTTTGTTTTGGTTTACAATAATTTTTTTTTCTGCAACAATGCTTTATCCTTTATTTGCCGTCTTTATATAGTGTGAGGCGATAGGCTTATAATTTCAGCAAATCTCTCCACGTTTATATCATCTAAATTAAGTAGATTTGAAGACTCTTTAGAAGGATTAGTTGTTTCTATGAAGTTTCAATTTCAACCTGCAAATAAATGTGAATGATTCTAACCCGAAGAATGGATGCGATGAAACATGTTCAGTTCTAGTCCATGTCAAGATGCAGGGCAGTTTAACAGCAGCCAGATTAGCTTACTGCGAGATTATTAGATTGGTCAGCCACCAATAAAGCAGCACGAAAAGTTCCTTAGCGGGGATGATTCGGAAAGCCCCTGCTACCAAAAATGCAGCCAACCTTTGCATTTTTCCAAGCACTCGCTGATAAGTGGCCTTTAGAGTAGTCTGCCTCCGAAACACCACCGCATACAGTAGTATCGCCTCAATCACATTTGTACTAAGCCATGCAACAATGTGAAGCTTCAAACCTCAACTCGCACCTATGGATTTTTTGCTATGTTGCCGCCCCATAGAGCTTCGACTTAAGATGTAGCCCCAAACTCCGAAAGAGTATATAAATACTTTCCTGACACTGTTATAGCTTTTTCACCTGCATAAACTTTGCAACCGGCACAGTCCAGCCGCCTCAGAAAAGTATTTACCGTAATGTTCCACACTAAAGGAGAAAGAACTCCTCCTTGAGGTGTGTGCCCGTGTTGGCTCCTCATCAGAAGTGAGAATTCAATGAACGAAGGATACTACTCCGTTCTTGAGGAACTGTTCAATTAAAGCTGTTAGGTGCATATCCCCATAAGACCCCCATAATTTTTACGAAAGCGGCAAAGGTATACTCCTTGAGAGTAGAAGATTTTTAAATTTGCTTAATTAGAGCATGGAGAACAGTTTAGACAGATTTGCCTTTGATGAAGGCATGTTGTGATTGCGAGATTAACGAAGAATCAATTGATTTTTTCATATGGTAACCAATATTCCTTTCCAAAATCTGTAGCAAAACAGAGCTAAGACATATTGGGTGATAGAAACTTTTCCTGTTTTAGGAATAAAAACAACTCGAATTAGTAGAGCACATATGAGAAACGCAAACACGAAATGTAGATCACCTTCAGCCATGGTAGCTTAACCTCTACAGATAGTTCGTTATAAGCACTATCAGGCTCCGGAGATTTGATCGGCTTGAGAGAGTTTATGGTCCACCTGAAATGATTTCCACATTTCATATGGATGATTAGGATTTCCTTAGCTTTAGGTGGATTATACGCTGTTCTGGCAGCAGAGTTACGAGTGCTAGCAAAGAGTGCTAACCGCCTGAACCATATCCTGACAGTAATCGGTGCTCCCTTTAAGAAAATTCTAGTGTAGATCGGACCAGGGATTGGAACTTCGTCAAGTTCGCTCTTTTCCTATTAACGAAGGCTATTTACTCTGTATAGTAGAGAGTACCCTCCGATTGATTTTCGCTACAGCAGCCAAGCTATCATTATCACAGAAATTGTGAAGAACAAGAACATTGATTATATTCTTGGCAAGAATGCAAACTCAACCGTCTCGACAGACTGTCGGGTATAATCAGTGTGTCACCATTGGTGCGCAAACCACATACCTTGTTGGTTACAACCCATGTTTCTCCTCCCCCTGTATTAGACATTAATTTAAAGTGCCTCCATTGGCAATCAGGGGTAAGTTGAAATCGTCCTCGAACACTGGGCTGCTTCTTTTGCCTTCTCTGTTCCCAGATGTTCCGAAATTGAACTCATCAGTTGAGAAGGACTCCACATCCACCTGCGGAGAGTGATATACCCCTTGCTGGATGGCTACTCTACTTCCAGAGCCTCCTGCTTCGGTTTCTCAGAATCATTCGATTCGGAACCCTTACTCTTATAATACCTGTTAACATACGAAGACAATTTCTTGATCCCGTACTTTATAATGCCCTTGCGGGCCTCTGAAAGCTGTATCACTTCCACAATTTTCCACCTAGGGTATTTTTGGCCACCCTCTACAATCCTCCGACGGAATATCAGCCTGATGATCTCCAGAGTTTCTTCTGTATTAATGTGAACGTAGGAAATTCATCCCTTGCATCTGAATTGGCCAGAGGTCTCGTCCTTCAGCACTACCTTTACCGTAGTACATAACCAAAGATCCCCGAGTTCGGATATAGCATGATACAATGAGAACAAGGTAATCCATTGCGCATGTCTATCTCTATCCCATTCGCACACTGGTGACAACAATGAGTGATTTGCCTTTAAGCCAATGTAAAATTGGGCAACTTCGAGGAGGGCGTTTGGGGTGTTAGTAGAGGGATATTTCGATTTTGATGATGGGGATTGCATGACTAGTATGTGCTTATAAATGTCCAAGAAAATCTCAATGAAAAAGCTGTTCTACAAAGCACAATGATGGAAAACCCAATAGCTTATTTTTCTCAAGAAAATGTTGAATGCACTCACTTTAACGAATCATTTAGAGTGTTTTTATGGGTACGATGCTAGTTGTATGTACGTGCGATGTTGGGTTGCAGATTCATGCAGCTCGATAGATGCAAACGGGCATAGATGGAAACGTGCATTGAAAAATTATGATGTACTTGATGTACTTGAATTATGTTCATTGCGGCTGTTGGTCAGCTGCAATTTGAAAATATTGGAACAGTTTGAAAAAATGTTGGTATTTTCTTATTAGCATCGCACATTTGGGAAATGCTTAATTGAAAAAGTTAAAAAACTTGTTGTTAAGATGCGGGGTCTTCCAGCCCGGTAGGGTATTAGATGTAAATATGGATTGAGAAATAATGCTGCAGTGAGATATATATGTATGTGCGTATGCATATAAGACATGGCAATGGGCTAATTGAGGATATAAGGTTGTTCAATTATGCGCAAAGTGCATACATATGATATAATTGTTGTTTAATAATTATGTTGATTGACGTTGTTTGTGAGGTGCATTTTCAAGATATCGGTAGAGTTTGAAAATAGATTTGTATTGTGTTATTATGTATGGAAATGCTTTATTGACATATAAACAAGCATTTGAATGGCCAGCGAAAGCGAGTTGATAGTGGCGAAAAAATTAATAAAGTAGATGTTAAGATGGGGATTCTTGCAGCCCGGTAGGGTAATAGATAAATCGGTACAGTTCCAAAATAGATATGTATTGTGTTATTAACACCGCACAGTTTGGAAATGCTTTGTTGAATTTGACCACCGAAAGGATGTTGATTGTGAGCGGGCAAATAATAAATTTGATGTTAAGAAGGTGATTTGTGTAACCGGAGAGGGTCATAGATGCAAATATCCATTTATAAATTATACTTCAGCGAGATATATGTGTATGTGCGTATGCATATATGATAATGCCGATGAGCTAATTGAAGATTTAAAGTTTTTGAATGCTGCGCAAAGTGTATACATATGATTTAATTGATGTATAACAATTATGTTGATTTCGGTTTTTGGTGAGGTGGATTTCGAAGATATCGGTACAGTTTGAAAATATATATTTACATTGTGTTATTAACATCGCAGAGGATGTAAATGCTTTGTTGACATAGAAATAAGCATTTGAATGGCCAGCGAAAGGGAATTGATAGTGGGCGATAAAATAATAAATTTCATGTTAAGATGCGGATTAATGCAACCGGAGAGGGTCATAGATGTAAATATGAATTGTGAAATTATGCTTCAGTGAGATATATGTGACTGTGCGTATGCATATAAGACAATGCCAATGAGCTAATTGAGGATATAAGGTTGTTCAGTTATGCGCAAAGTGCATGCATATGATTTAATTTATGTATAACAATTATGTTCATTTAGTTTGTTGGTGAGGTGGATTTTGAAGATATCGGTACAGGTTGAAAATATATTTGAATTGTGTTATTAACACCACACAGTACTGAAATGCTTTATTGACATAGAAATAAGCATTTAAATGGGCAGCGAAACGGAATTGATGAAGAGCGCAAAAAATTAATAAAGTTTATGTTAAGGTGGGGATTCTTGCAGCCCGGTAGGGTAATAGATGTTACGGTACAGTTCAAAAATAGATTTGTATTGTGTTAATAACACTACACAGTTTGGAAATGCTTTGTTGAGTTTGGCCACCGAAAGGGAGTTGATTGTGAGCGGAAAAATAATAAATTTGATGTTAACAGCTGGTTTTATGTAACCGGAGAGGGTTATAGATGTAAATATGCATTTATAAATTATGCTTAAGGGAGATGTATGTGTATGTGCGTATGCATATAACAAAATGTCGATTAGTAAATTAAAAATGTTAAGTTTTTGAACAATGCGCAAAGTGCATACATATGATTTAATAGATGTAGAATAAATATGTTGGTTGAGGTTATTTGTGAGGTACATTTTGAATATATTGATACAGTTTGAAAATAGATTTTAATTGTGTTATTAACACTACACAACAAGGAAATGCTTTATTGACATAGAAATAAGCATTTGATTGGCCATCGGTGGAAATTGGATAATTGGCGCAGAAATTAATGTTGTGAATAATATAGATTTAGAACATTTGATTTGTTTGGCAACAGTCAGAGGAACATATGTCCGCGAATCCAAAAAAGTATTTACTTGTTTATTCGCAAATGCGAGAAACTATTTACTAGCATACTTGTGAATGCAAGAAATTTTTTTTATAATTACTTGGATTGAAGAGATCTGTTCTCATTCAAACTGTATAGCAAACAAAGACACGTTTTCATTCACATGCGACAACTTCTACATGTATTGTATGTTTTGCACATTTTCAATATTGACATAGTTTTTTCAAACGCCATTATTGTTTTCGAAGACCAAAATATATTTTGACCGCGTTTTAAATCAGATATCGTATTAGATTGCAATAAAAATGAATACAATACAAGTGTTAGATGAAGTGATTTATTTTGAATAGGTAAGTATTTTCTTTTAACTGAAAACATGTTAACGTCAGATCAAAAACACATTTTTCTGCGCGAAAAATAATTTTATCCAATGATTCGATATTATAGGATTCCGCACATTTGAAAACATCAAATAACAAAGTGTGGTTACTAAACAATCAACTTTTCCGATGAATTTTCTTCAGTTAAAATTTAATGTACATTAATAATGTGAACAAATTTTATAAAAGTCAATCAACATGTTTCTTTGGGGTTATACTGAAGAGCTTTTGTTTATGGAACATATGTGCTTCATTGAAAAAAAAAAACCTTTATGAAAATACGGTAAGTTCAACTTTACTCATGGTAAGTGTAATTTTTATGATAGGTTCTATTGCTCTGATATGTGTGAACTATTTGGTTGTTTGAATGAGAAATATGAATGAACAAAAGAATATTGCTAGTTATATAATAGAAGTTTATTTAAATAAATGAATTACATTGTTTCGACTGAATAAAATTTTCTTTGGTGCCAAGTCATTAATTTTATTTGATAATATGTTCATTTCCCCCCAACAACTGTATATAGTTATCTTAGTGTAAATTCTAATTATGTAAATAAGCGAAACAATTTTGAAAATTATTTACAAGGTTAGTATATTATGAATGATGTGTTGGTGTGCCTTTTTATATTTTCCTCATAGATATTTAAAATTTCACCCACTTGAACATCTTTTCATCCCAACTTCTGGTTAAATTAACGAATATAACAATAAAATTTATACCTGGGGATATGAAACTAGCGATTCCAAATTTCGGTGCACATGTTTCCTGGTTTGAAACTGATGGCTAGAAGGTTGAAATTGCTTCACAGGGGAAAGCTGGTCTCTGATCTTGTATCTGCTTATTGCGATTTGGTGGATGATTATGGAACAAAGGGTTCTTAGTAGATAATGAAAGAAATATTCGCTAGTTAACTGTTTTATTGAATTTTCTTTGTTTTTTTTATGAGTATCTTGTAAAGTTTTTGAGTTTAATTGCCTTATTCGAAAATAGATTTTGCATCTAAAGAAAAGTTTTTTTACATGTTATCTTCAATAATTTCAATCTTCAATAAGCTTATCGTGATATGCATACGCACATACACATATATCTCGCTGAAGTATAATTTATAAATGGATATTTGCATCTATGACCCTCTCCGGTTACACAAATCACCTTCTTAACATCAAATTTATTATTTGCCCGCTCACAATCAACATCCTTTCGGTGGTCAAATTCAACAAAGCATTTCCAAACTGTGCGGTGTTAATAACACAATACATATCTATTTTGGAACTGTACCGATTTATCTATTACCCTACCGGGCTGCAAGAATCCCCATCTTAACATCTACTTTATTAATTTTTTCGCCACTATCAACTCGCTTTCGCTGGCCATTCAAATGCTTGTTTATATGTCAAAAAAGCGTTTCCATACATAATAACACAATACAAATCTATTTTCAAACTCTACCGATATCTTGAAAATGCACCTCACAAACAACGTCAATCAACATAATTATTAAACAACAATTATATCATATGTATGCACTTTGCGCATAATTGAACAACCTTATATCCTCAATTAGCCCATTGCCATGTCTTATATGGATACGCACATACATATATATCTCACTGCAGCATTATTTCTCAATCCATATTTACATCTAATACCCTACCGGGCTGGAAGAAACCGCATCTTAACAACAAGTTTTTTAACTTTTTCAATTAAGAATTTCCCAAATGTGCGATGCTAATAAAAATACCAACATTTTTTCAAACTGTTCCAATATTTTCAAATTGCAGCTGACCAACAGCCGCAATGAACATAATTCAAGTACATCAAGTACATCATAATTTTTCAATGCACGTTTCCATCTATGCCCGTTTGCATCTATCGAGCTGCATGAATCTGCAACCCAACATCGCACGTACATACAACTAGCATCGTACCCATAAAAACACTCTAAATGATTCGTTAAAGTGAGTGCATTCAACATTTTCTTGAGAAAAATAAGCTATTGGGTTTTCCATCATTGTGCTTTGTAGAACAGCTTTTTCATTGAGATTTTCTTGGACATTTATAAGCACATACTAGTCATGCAATTCCCATCATCAAAATCGAAATATCCCTCTACTAACACCCCAAACGCCCTCCTCGAAGTTGCCCAATTTTACATTGGCTTAAAGGCAAATCACTCACAGTTGTCACCAGCGCAGAACGAACGCATTTTGGTACTCGGAATAGACTACCTTGTTCTCATTGTATCATGGCATATAGTCTACTTGTAGAAGTCGGCCGAGCACTGGTCTTCACAAGCTGCCAGCCTAACTTTGCTACACTATCATTCACCATAGGCAGATGATTCCAACGTTGAACAGAGCCTGCCTTATAAAGTCAGTTTTAAGCAGAGATAATTGAGATAAAAATTGAGACATAGAAAATGCACTCCTAATATTCTAGGTACCTACATAACACAAACTTTTCTAATCTACCCGCAAACCCACAAATTTTATCAAAATTCCCATTCATCTAATACTATTAATAACTGTATATACCACTATGTAATCAAATCACACAAAGCTTTGAACTTATTTTATTTACAATAAAAAAAAGTTTGCGTGTGCATCGAATTTGCAAAAAAAAACACTGAAATTCGCCAGAAAGGCGAATGAACTCTCTCTGCCGTTTGAATTAAGACACATGCGATTTTGTCTAATTTGATGTTATCAGCGAAAAACAAGCAAACAAGCACGCGTAATATCACACGGAATTACTAAATATATATGTAGGTACATGCGTATCAGAGTCATATTGTATGCTCCAATTTGATATGGGCCACGAGCGACACTTTCCGATCATGTTATCGCACTATGTACATAATACAGAGCAGATAAGAGTTTAGTTATTATCGTTGCACCTGATGACTTGAGCGAAGAGGCAAGGCGACGTCTACGCATGGTACTTGTGCTTGTTGTAGTGTGTACATAAGTAGAGCACGCGTGTGGCGATTTTATTTTCTTTGGAATAAAAAAAATGAGCCATTCGATTTGAACGGAAAATATAGCAAGAACATGTGCATAATCGTTTAATTCGGCGAATGATTTGAATAAATATTATGTTAACTGATCGAAAGGAGTGAATGTTGTTTATAATTCTTGGAATGGAAATTACTTGAAGTGAATTGAATAATACATACTTTTTTTTTTAACATGACACTAGTCTTTGTGCTACCGGAAACTTTTTTCAACAACAATATCTTTCATAGCAATTAGGTAATCATGTTTTCGAACATTTGCGGGATTTCGACCCAGTTGATATCTGAGAACACAGCGGAGAGGAAAAAGTGATTGAACAATACTTTGGACACCTTATGGATTAGCCTTGCATAATTGACAGCTGTCACAATCAACAGCATTGGAAACGCAGATATTCAACAAATCAGAACTTTACAGACATTCGATTAGCAGCTAGTAAGGCACTCAAATGGAAACCAAGGAATACATAATGCTGAAAAAAATACTTAATTCGAACAGAAATCCCTTCTCAAGTGTGAAATTCAAATGCCATGATCTGCTTCGCTTCAAAATCTGTGAAATGAATCTATAGTGATGCTTTGCTCTATATCGTAATCAAATTCATATATGTATGTACATATTTGCATATGCTGAAACTACTGAGTCCATATCAATTAATCATTCGAACACGAAAGTTATTTCAAATATTGATAGTGTTCAACTTACATAAGTCATTAGCATCTAACTAATATTGATTTATCATTTTTGACTCATAATTTTGTTTCCATTTTAGCATTTCTGAAACATCTCTTTATCATTCCCACACTGGGCGCATAATTTCCACTTCTGTTTAAGCATTTTAAATTTTACGCCAAATGTGAGGTTGACTGAAAAATGCTTAAATCGAAGTGAGAATGACACGCACAGTGTTGTAATGGTTCAAAAATGCTTCAGAAATTCTAAAAAATGGAAAAAAAATTTTTATCCAATGTGGGGCTCAAATAAGGACGCATTGTTTGTTTTGAAGCCCAAATTGGGCTCAAACCGACATTCCCCACTCTCCCCTCAATATTCTTCACTCTCTTCTTGACTTTCCTCATTCTACCTTCGAAATTCATATTTAAAATCAATTCAATTTTATTTTAATTTTGATTTAATTTTACTTTAAGGAGCCCACCCCACTTGTGATTTTGAAAAAAATTATTTGGTTTTCTCTTCATATTTATAAAGTATAACTATCTAAAAATGTGTCCTCAAAATTTAAAGTTGATCCGAATAAAATTGAATGAGATATTGGCTTTGAAAGAGAACCATGTGTTACGCAGACGACAGGCAACACTGCCACTTGCCGCCATTTATCTCAAAATGGTATTTCTCAAGTCGATGAATAAAATTACTCAAAAACTGCTAAACCGATCTTTTGGAAATTTTGCAGGCTGATTCAATACATAAAAATCTAGTCTTTAATCGTTCGATTTGTTTTTCGACGAAAACTTTTTTTTATACTACCAAAAAAGGCCGTTTTTTTGTTGTGAAAATTGAACCGTTGACTTTGAGTATCCGCCATTTTGTAAAAAACGGATTTTTTTCATATTGAACGATTAAAGACTAGTTTATGTTATTATTTAACTAAATCCATTTCAATTTTTTGTTTCAAATGATCCAGTTCACCACAGTACTGCACACTGCGGAACGGCTTTTTGAAAACTTGTTATTTATGATGGCCATGTAATTTTTCAATATTTATCAATAAATAAATTCCTAGATGATCTTTATTTTCTACATTTTAAGATGGTATAGTGGTACTATTAAAAAGTTTAGTAATTTTCATCAAAAAAATCCTAAAAATGCCCTATTTTTTCGCGCTACAAGTGGGGTGGTCCCTTTAATTCAATTTTTATGAAATCTAAATTTAGTTTGAATGGAATTTTAAATTAATTGAATTTTGGTTGATTTTTAATATATTTTAATTTAACTTTAATTAAAGTTTAACATAATTCAATGTTAATTGAATTTTGATCAGATTTGAGGATTTCTAATGCTGGTGCCTTATCCAGCTCCACCAAGGCTCTTCTTTGCTCCATTGTATTAAGGGGGAAGAGTGTGGCTTTCACTGCACCGACTTTTTCCTTACCAAGCTCACGTTTGATGGCGGATGTCACCTCTTCGCTGACTATGAGGCAATCGAGGTCCAAAAGCTTGATCTTGACTCTAGGAGTCACAAGCTCTCTCCCTCCTTCTTCGTTTTGCAATTTCGTGCGATGATTGCGGCGTGCAACTCCCAAAAGAACTTTTTGTTCTCTTTAGTCTTACGTTTTCGCCGTATTTGCGTACCAGTTTCATCCGAGGGGCTGGTTTCACGTTGACAGCATCGATTTTCTTTCCCCGTTGCTTCCGCCTGCTTTTGTTCTTCTACTTGCTTTTCCACTATTTCTTTATTTCCGCCTAATGAGGCATTCCCTTTATGCCCCAGCGTGTACCACTGGTGGTTTGGTGACGTTCACCTTCTTCTTTTCGTGGGTGACCGTAACCCACTTCCTTAGGTTAGAGGTTGACACCTCCTTCCTGTGTCTTCAGGGCTGGATTCAACCACGCGCTTATTCTGCCTTGACCGATCTATTACCGGAACCGATTTATCACCTCGCCAGTCTGGTCTTTCAACACCCGCGGGTACTCCATTTTTGCCTTCTGAAAGTTCATCCGGCAGGCGGATATGACGTCAATGGCCTCTTCAAGTTCCAGTATACCGTACTAAACGCACTTCGAAATATTTTTCAAGAGCATTGGTGGCCTACAACATTTTCCGTAGGATATGTTGACACTTCTTCCTCAGCCACTCGTTCACGTTTGATATACTCCCTCCTAGGGGACACAAGTGCTACTGGGAGTTTTCCGAAGCTGTCTCCTCCACCACTCCCGTTTCAGCGTTCGCACGCGCGTGACTCTTCGGACTCTCTAGAACCTTACTGCTGAAGGTAACAATTTTGGCTCCTAGCGCATCTGTTGCGCGCACCGATCTGAGCAGTCCCTCACTTCGCGTTGTGTTCGATGGACGAGAGGTCCCCTGGAACCTCGGTCTCCTCGCAAACGTGAAACGGTCGATTGCGGCGCCACCAATTTGAATTTTCATTGAATTTAATTTTAATTTGGTTCTGGTTTTCATTTAATTTAATTTTTATTGAATTCTAATTTAGTCTAATTTTGTTTTAATTTTAAGTTAATTTTATTTTTATATTAATTTAGTATTAGTTTAATTTAATATTAGTTTATTTTTAATTTTAATTAGATTTAGTTTCATTTAATTTTATTCAAATTTAAATTAAATTTCAATTGAATTTTAAATGAATTGAATTATAAGTAAATTTAATTTTAATTCAATTTTAATGTAATTTCATTTCAATTTAATTTATATTTATTAGAGCCCTGAATGATACTTGCTTCAACTATTTGGCAAAATGGAATTTATTACTGACGAAATTCGAAGGCACGTGGATAATGTTTATCCCTAGGCTTACATCATGGTCGCAATCGGTAAGCATTAATACGAATTCCTTCGAGTCTTATCGTGCGTAAATTTCCTGATCCCAAAGAGAGAGAGGGAAAGAGAGAGTATTTCTTGGCCATACTTAAGAAGCATTATAAGGTCCATCGTGAAATGGACGAGCTTTATGTCGTGCCGTGACGATGGTGATTGTTCGCAGCCACCCGTGTCGTTCTTTTATCTAGAAAATAAATGAGCCCTTGCTTGGCAGGACTTCACTTTGCCGATGCCGTCGCTGCTTGCTGCTGGCTTCCACTAAGTTTTAGGCGAAAGCAGTTCCGAAACAAGTAGATATATTTCAGCAACTGTCGTCCGAACGATACACATCTCCGGTATTGAAGACGAAATTTCGAACACGTGCCACGAATAGACGAGGTTACTGCTGGATAACGGTGAAAGGGAGGCTCATGTCTGGAAGCGAACCAAATACGTAGGGAGTTTTATGTCAACGAGGAAAGTGTTGGGTGTAATCTCTGATTAGATATTTTTATGCGGTCGTTTTGGAGAAATGCAAATTGACGGGAAGCAGCAAGGATATTTGTACAAGAGTATGTATTTAAGCTTGTGGAATAATAGGAAAGAGTAGCAAGTATGCATGGGGATGAATTTGTGGAATTTAAGAAAATTGAATGTTCCGGAAGGATGAACATATTGGAAGGCTAAAAATATGTTGAATTTACTTTACAGATATAAACTTGAAAGTGTGTTGCATATTGGTTCTAATAATTAAGCATGTGAGAGTTTGAAACAATCAATCATTTCAACAAATTAGGTAGACAGTTTCCTATTTCATGATGTAAAAATAGGGTGATCATTCGAAAATCTAGATTGTGAACAAAAACTAAATAGCTAGGAAATTTTATGTTATGAAGGTACTGTCCACACTGAGAAAAAGCATAATGTCAGATATCATATACTTCTGAAACTACATAAATAGGGGATTGTGACAAAATATAGCGCCTAACACTATAACGCATGAAGTATACGCTATGTATTATATTCCCAAACGCAATGTATTATAGACCCCATAGCTATGCATTAGAACCGTGATAAAAAGCAAAGTAAATGCAAAATTGTTCCTGTTTTAGACAATTTCGGTATTACTACGTAAATTCCTATTTACATTACCTAAATGTCCTATCTTAAGGGGTTACACCACAGTAGAGAGCGAATATTTAACGTTTTTCTGCGATTTTTTTTTAAGGAGAAGGAAAAGTAAAAAAGTAATTCTCTTTAAGGATGTTGGTTAAGCATGTTTTGAAGTTTTTAAAAAAAATTTGTTAATTAAAAAATATTACAAAATGACTGCCCAACAGCCGTTTCTGCGGCACGGTTTTTTTTTGGAGGAGCTCCGCGGCACGCAGTAGAAGTGCAACAAAAATTAATCGGGAACAAAATAAAAATTTTTTTCTTAAAGAACATTAGTATAGCTAGAGAAATACGTAGGGGATTTTGAAAATATTTATTTTTGTAAAATTGGCGAGCATTTGAAAAAAAAGTGCATTTTCCTTCAAAAAAACCGGCACTTATTTGTAGCTAAAAAATCGAGATATTTACTTATTGAAAATCGGCTACGTATTTCTATGCGGAATGTTGTTTTAAAGATGTGATATTAATTTGGAGTGAAAAAATAGAAAATTGTTTGAGTTATGCTGCGTGCCGATTTGAAAAGAACGTATTTCGAGAAAAACGCGTTTAAAGTTTTGACTCGTGTTTCAAGTATGATAAAATAAAAAATTTTTATCATTTAATTTTTTTTTACCTTCAATCAATAACCAAATTTACTTTATACATCGATAATGTCAGAATCCACTTTCAATTTTTTTGCCGAAGCGCTGACACCGGCCGAATCTTCCTCCGCCTTATATCTGTTCAACGGTCGTCGTTTCGTCACATTGGTCCGTTGCCGCATCTTATACGATATTTTGGAGCTGTTAGGGCTTAAATACTTTCTTTTCACTCATTGTAACTCACATAAATGTAAAAGCTACAAATAACGTGTGAGAAATTAGAACTGCATTAAAATCGTAATTCGAATAACTTCCACGCAAAATTTACATCTTCTCTCAACATCAAAGGACACTGTACTACTGAACTTTGTGTTCAACATGCTTGAAAATGTTTCTAACGACTTATATTAGTGTATTAGAGAAGTTGGAAATCGTATGATAAGACATAATGCTGTACCCAATGAGCAGGTGTCGTATCTATCGCAGGTAGTCATTTTCGAGCAGTCGGGAAGAGTCGAAAAAGTGCTCGAAATTTCTTTGAAAACGATTTCCAGCAGGTATGAAACCGTTTGCCTCTTATTCTAGAGGTTTCAAAGGATTTTTTAAGCCAATAAAAAGAAAAGCAATTTTCTGAAATTTCTACTGTGGTGTAACCCCTTAAGTTTTAATTGGTTACAACTAAATTTTGCTCCGATTTGAATTCAAACCCGTAACTCTATTCTTCATGAGCCGACGCTCTATGCTACATGAGCTTCTTAAAGCTTACTTTGCTTACTTTGATGTTATGGGCGCAGATTATGTTTAAAGCAGTTGGAACTATGTTACACAGGCGTTGAGACTATGGTGCACGGCAGAAAAGGCCATAATACATGGGAATTTGGCTTTTAGTTATATTTTATAGCTTAAGGAACTATGAACATAGCATATGCAATCATAAATGCTGCGCTATGTTGTGTTGGAGCGTGTCTTAATGTATTTGTGATATTATGTTATGGCACTGAGAGCTAGACGAACTATGTACACGGCGTAAGTGACCATCAATTCTGCGCTCTGGTGTATGTGTAATTTTTTTTAATGCAGAAAAGCATTAAATCCCTACTTTCGTTGGGACAAAGTAGCTTCCATAAAATAAGAAAATAGTCTTCAAGATGAAACTGCTCGTAATATTGTTTATTTCAGATCAGTTTATGTTTTTTAGGCACAGGATGGAAGGTTGGGAATGAAACAAACATATACATATATAAAATTTAGGTAAGCAATTTCACTATGTAGCCATAAATGTATAAATATAACAAATCAAGAGAATAACTCAGATTTTATCTTTAGTTTCTCCACTACCACTGCAAGCTCTCGGGAGAGCATTTTCCGAATTAGTTAAAAAAAAACAACTTGTGACGTGCACGATCAATAGGTTGTCAAAATCGTGCACACATGACGGCCATTTTTTGTTCGCGGCGACCATGGTGGCATATACACCGCACGTTTAGTCCGCGGACTAAACACCACCTGAATTCCACCTAAATTTTTGAGTCCACGTGGTGTAAACACTCACGGGCCGACCTAAATTTAGGTCGGTCCACGATTTCAAGCGACCTGACCTAAAACAGGTCGTGGACTATATACCGCTGTAAGCACACGCGACCTAAACATTGATTTTTGCGCGACTATTAATAATGTATGTATGTTGAATATAAGCTCATGACATTCCTCTTTGACACAAAATCTTTGAAATAAACATGTTTGAGAGACAAATGAAACGATAAATACAGTGCAAGAACGAAAATTAAACTAAATGACAGCTGTCATGTACGAACGAGGACTAAATTCGACCTAAGCAAATTTTAGGTCAGGTTAGTGTAAACACCTTAGGACTAAGTTCACTTAGTCCGCGCTTTAGGTCAGGTCACTTTTGGTCCGACCGCTGTATACCCGCACCATGACTGTCAAATTTCCCCAAAGCCACGAGTCGCGTTTAAAAGAAGTGGCTTTTTTTCAATATTTCTGCACTATGAAGTGCTATAAGTGAATCTATATTTTTCACCATTGAAGGAAATACTCTTTTTACTCCTAAAATATAAGTATTGGTAGTATTTATTTGTAGATTGGAGCTTTTGAACATAGCTCAAGTAGTAGTTGTATTTGGGATAGTGTCAAATAAACGTTCATGAAATGTCAGCTGAAAGTCATATTAGATTTTCTCTGCCAGCAAACCCAAGTGAAAGTTTGGCAAAAAAGTTCGGTTAACTGATCAAATCAATTATATGGTGCGTTTTTTTTGCACTCTTGGGCAGGGTAAGTTAAGGTAAGTTAAGCTCTTTATAACAGAGCTTTGGGTAAGGTGCTGAGGTGCGATTTTTTGCACACTCTCTGGTCTGAGTTCATTGCCAATAAGTTTGAAAGCTTTGCGTTGAACTTTCTCTAGTTCGGCTTGCACAGTGCGTCTTGTCCTAGCCCATAGATTAGTGTAATATCCCAGTCTTGGTTGTAGACGAGCGGCGCGTCCAATGAGATAAAGTATTTCTTGCGTCTCTCAAGGAAACCCAGACATTTCATCGCCTTTTTCCCAAACTGGAAGACGTGGCTGGTCAACCTTCTAGGTTTAGCGAAGGTGACTTAGAAATATCTACTCAATTAATGAAAACAGTGCAGCTAGCGGGAGTAAGTTAAAACTTGAATGAAGTAAAACAGCATGGGGTTTTGGATTTATTAAAGAGAACATGGTTCGCTGAGCTTCAAGTGGTAATGCTTTGTAGGTCCCTGTTTAATGAGATAAACATGCAGTCTCTGTTAACAAAAGTGTTTCTGTAAGAGTTGGCTACTCTGTCAAAAGAGATTGCGAAGCTAAGGGTGCTGTCGTCGTGAAAACTATGAATGGGATGGAAAGTGCAGGAAAAAAATCATTTATAAATATCAGTTTATTTATTTATTTCAAACCAAACAAGGTACATACTGGATTGTTTTTGCGGGATGATTAAAATTGAAAAAAAATTTATTTATCTTGAAAATTTTTTATTTGACAAAGTGGTTTCGAAAGCATGCACTGATTCTCATCAGACAGCAGCACACAGTGCATACTTGACTGGTGTGACCACTTGCAGTTGGAAATCATTAATTGTTATTTAGGCTGGTTGTGACAAATTTTAACATCTCCGACTTATGTCCATGGAAATAATTTACTCATAAAGGTTTTTGATTTGTGATCATACATTTAAAAAAATTACAAGTTGATGAGAGAATAGTACCTTCGAATGCTCCGGTATAGGTAGTGCAGACGCAGGATTACGATCGGATTACGTTTTGCA
Organism: Nemotelus nigrinus; assembly: GCA_947369275.1. NCBI lineage: Eukaryota > Metazoa > Arthropoda > Insecta > Diptera > Stratiomyidae > Nemotelus > Nemotelus nigrinus. Next base: position 19,111,156 of record OX376372.1, on the reverse strand, counting down.
GATTCAGAACAAGTTGAAAAGAACAATTTACAACGAAACTTTAAATGCACGAAGCTTAGCTAACACAGCTGGGTGCTAGACTCTGTCAAAGTTCTTCGAAATATCAGCAGAAATGACGATTGCTTCACCAAAGCTATAGATACCATAGTCAAGGACATCAAATGTCGAACATTCCAATACTTATGTTCTTCAGTGAGAGATATAAGTATTGGAGTGTTTGAACCAAATAAAGCACAAATGAAGTAGATAAAGCACTTCCGTCCAATCCCATCCCATTGATGACACAACCTTCCTTTTGATGAAATTTTGTCTTTGAAGTTGTTGCAGCTGGCTCACCAGATTTGATCTATGATCTTTTTCGCTGAATGCTATCATATGATCAATTTTTTCTTGGCATGGATGATTCGTTTGAGGGGGGTCGTTTTCCTGTCGTTTCATGACAGTTTCGTTGCATTGTTTCGAGGTCGTTTTATGTATGCGCCGAGTGAGATGAATTTCTTCAAATTCGTGGAAAACGCAAATATTCAGCTTAGTAACATATATCAGATTATGCAAATCTTCAGAAATGCTTGAATTTGATTTGTTCTCAGAGTCTCAGCAATTTTTCGTTTCGAGTATTGGGGGCTAGCTTAGAACAGTCCCTTTATTGTTTCGCCTTCAGTTTCGACTGATCTTCCATAGATCATTCACATTAAAATTATCGGAACAAATTCTTGCGAACCAATTTGGAAACTGCTGTTCTTATCTATAAAGACAATAACATTATAAATACGAAAGCTGTAAACGTGATTTTGTATCCCCACAGTTACCCGAATTTAACTAATGATCGTAAATTCAAGCTGTTTTCAAGCATCGATAATGGAAGTTATGTTTCTTCTTCTACAATTTTATTATGTGGCTATTGCTTAACCTTCCAAGACCAATTATAGTTTATGTTAATGATTTTATTTTTAGATTAGTTAAAACATTTTATTTTCCAGTTCTTCTAATGGTTTTTCTTGAAAAATGCTTTCCCCTCTCTCTTTTGACAAAACTCATGTTGTCAAATCAATGTAAACAAAGTACAAGTTTCAATGATTGCCGAATGCATCTATTCAATTTGCGGCCCATTAACAAAATTCTTATGCCATAGAAGCGATTCATGATTAAGTTGAAATATGATTGCCTTCTTTATTGGGCAAGAAGGAAAGCGGTATCGAAAAAATCAATCTTAAAATGGAGAGTATGGAAGGAAGGAAGTGCATAAAAAAATGTATTATATGAAAACAATCATAACGTCTCTACTTGTATTTATTTGCGTCTCAATGACCTCGAGCAATACGATGGGCTTTCAAGTTAGAGCTTTAATTCCCCCAAAGTCAGTCACAAACCCGGGTTTGAAGGAAGAAGCTGGTGTGAGACGAAAATACTATTGCAAACCGTTCTCTTATGATACTTTAACACAGAATTAAATTTACAGATGAATGTTTATCATATCCCTTAAATACAATTTTTTTCCTTTACTGGATTCGTCCAAGTAATAATTTGCTCGGCTTGGTTGGTCCACAATGCTAAAATAAAGCAAACATTTTAAGGAAAGTAATTAATGTTTGAATTAATTTTACCGATAGAATGAGACAAAATTTAAATGATATACAGCATATATTTTTTTAGAGTATGGTTTCATTGTTCCCATCTCTTGGTGTCGTACACCTGCCAGTATGCGAAGCGCATTTCAATATAATATATACATTATAAATTTCTACTTTTTCTTTCTTGGACTTTCATCGTGAAGTGCTAAATACCATTCCGAAGATTTTCTTTCATGTAAATTAAGATTATTTTTATTTAATTAACCTACACTACCCAATGAACCAAATTAAATTTACTGCATTGCTTGCTTCCAAATTACAAATTTTAAATCACCCATGTCCTTTGTGATGTATGTTTGTGTTAGAGAATATCACACACTAAAAAAAACTGGTGCCACACGGAAATCCACAGTTCCAATCCACTTCTTCTATATCTTTGGGCCGTATTAAATTAGATAGCAATCTCCCAAAGACGTAAAACGTAAAACAATTCAAAAAAATTGGTAGGTTGTTCTTTGGTAAATAAGAGATTGAAACAATTTCATAACATCTTATGCCGGATTTATACACTGGGACAAGCGTCTCGTGTACAAGAGTAAACAAGACTCAACAAGACATTGGACGAGACTCAACAAGACATAGGGTGAATTGTTTACTTAGGATATTGCACCATGCTACATGGACCATGCACCATCCACCTTTCATAGGGTGAATTGTTTACTTAGGATATTGCACCACGCATCTTTCGACAGTTGTGAGCTGTTTTGTTCAGTTCAGTGAACGATGACTGAGGTACGGGCTGTGGCTATTGCAACTGCCTGGTGTGCGTTGAGTTATTTCAATCTGGGACACGCAAACACATGTTTGAAGTCCCGGCGAAAAATTCGAAAATTTAAATGAGCACATGCTACCCTCTCGAATCCCTTTGACTTGATGCATAAAACCGACTTCACTTCCAGCGGCTTCGAACTCGGACGAGACGGTCATAAACACTCAGGCACAGCAATAAAAGGATCATTATCCCTTCATAAAACAAACAAGAGCCGACGAGCAAACCATTTACACACGCGTACTTGCCATGAAAAAAACAGCCGAGAATAGACAAGGAGACCATTTACACACAGTCCTTGTCGTCATTTGGCATTCCTCGGCCAGAATGTAATTCCGGCATTAAACATAACTTTAGCGGTCCACATATGTTATGAACGAAGCGAGATCCTTGCTTGATAATCGGGTCGTCTGAAATTCTTATGCCGGATTTATACATAGGAACGAGCGTCTCGTGGACAAGACTCAACAAGACAGTGGACGAGACTCAACAAGACATACGGTGAATTGTTTATTTAGGTCCATGCACCATTCATAGGGTGAATTGTTTACTTAGGATATTGCACCATGCATCTTTCGACAGATGTGAGCTGTTTTGTTCAGTTCAGTGAACGATGGCTGAGGTACAGGTTGTGGCTATTGCTACTGCCTGGTGTGCGTTGAGTGATTTCAATCTGGGACACGCAAAGACATGTTTGAAGTCCCAGCGAAAAATTCGAAAATGTGAATGAGCACATGCTACCCGCTCGAATCCCTTTGACTCGATGCATAAAACCGACTTCGCTTCCAGCGGCTTCGAGCTAGGACGAGACGGTCATAAACACTCAGGCACAGCAATAAAAGGATATTTATTCCTTCATAAAACAAACAAGAGCCGACGAGCAAACCATTTACACACGCGTGCTTGTCATGAAAAAAAACAGCCGAGAATAGACAAGGAGACCATTTACACACAGACCTCGTCTACACTTGCCATTCCTCGGCGAGAATGTAAACCCGACATTAGAACTAAGACTCAGTCTTCTCTTTGGCTCGGTGTCGCTGGGATTAAAGAGCAAAAAAAAGGACAAAGAGGTGAAACCCGTCGGCAAGCCCAGGTACTCGTATGTTAAACAGATGTGTAAGCATGCATGGGATAATCGCATGAGACATGATGGTAGACTGGATATGGCGAGTGCCTGACTGTTTTCGCTCGGCGTCCGGGTCTTAATCGAGGATGGCAGATAAGTCTGGTTGATGCAGAAAGGCGAGACAAGGAGTTGGCGGGGTTACGATTACATATGAGAAAAAAGTTCAGACGAAATTACCAAGTTTAAATTGAACGAAAATCACTACGGAAATCATACGAGAACATGTCACGGAAATCTATTATTCGATTATTCCAGAGCATTCATTTCAAACCACCAACCAAAAAATCAAAAATTCCCTGAATACTTTCTTATCGCTTTTGGATGACTCTGCGACCCTTAAAGGTTTTTTTCCAGCTAGTACAAGTGTATATGCGCACAGCCTGAAAGGATAAATCTTGTAGCATCACACGCACATTCCTTTAAGTCACCCCAACTGGGTTGCGCTTCCTCTCACACAACACACACACACACAACTACACACATCGACCATGTGCTGCGGTATCTTCAAGTGTTCCTCAAAGCTCGCCGACAGCCGTTGCAATCCCGAGTCCTTTTTGTTCGTTTGCCATTGTTTGTCACAAGTTTCCCATCCTCGTGCATGCAGGCGAAGTTAGACTAGGTCAGGATCGAAACACGTGCCGGCCTGGAAAAGAGATAGAAATACGGAAATTCGAAACGACTAGGCGTCGTTCTCGTACGAAATTTGAGGAGGATAGGGATATATAAGGCTAACGAAAGTAAGGATGAGGAGAGGCATTTCGGCAGCAAATTTACATGGTATATTGCCGAAGGGACAAATTCGATTCGAAGGGAAAAGTCTGGCCGGGAATATAATGGGTGAAACGTTGATGAAGGTGAAGATGGTTGGATGGTAGAAAATGAAATAAGCCTGGGGCTACAGTGTCCCATGAAATCGGACACGAGCGACATGGGACGAACTTTGCACACATGTGCTTCATCGTTCCATGGGAAGCTTTCTCGGGAATATTGAAATTATTGTTTAATGTTAGAGGCTATTCATGATTAAGGAGCAGCATGCTTGTTAAGCTGATAGATAAGCAGGGTATACATTGCCTTGCAGGTATTATGTACCGATAGGTACTACGAACCCACAGTTTTATCAGTTGGCAACAAAAATGGTTGTACGCTGTTATTTTGGATCAAAGCATGTTAATTGGATCTAAGTCACGATAAATGGTAGAAATGTCTGGTCCAATAAATTGAGTACATAGTAACTGTACTTTAAAGCTAAAGAGACTTATTTTGTGAAATTGTTGGAAATTAGTATGGGCTGTTTATTTAGCTGTTGCGTGGTATTGCTTGATATGCAATTTGGTTTAGTTTTATTCGGGGGTTGAATATTTCCTTGTTGAGTTGATTGTTTAGTGTGTATAGATTGGTTGCTCTACAGTAAAAAATTGTACTACTACTTCAAATTACTATGGATCAGAATGTACGGCTCAAGAGATGAAAATCAAGTATAAAAAAAGTGAAATTGAAGATCCAAAGTTACCCATATTTTAATTAGGTAATACAGATAATAAAACTTCAGTTACTATACCCTATCAACGAGTGCGAATCAAATAAAAATTCAACGACGGAAGAATATATGATAATGGTCATTTTCAGTCCCGACAATGCTGCATAAGAAATGGGCTGAGGCATTTAACAAACTAAAAAGGAACAGATATGAGGCGACTTTACAAGAACATAAAATCTCTAAAAAGTAGCCAACGTTTTACGATCCATTTGCAGACTAAAACTAGAAGCGAAAATAAAAAAAAAACAACGAACAAACATCTAGAAACTTGGAGCTGTGCTTTTGTATATATGATTCATTGGATGCATACATAAACTCAGCCCCAAGTTTGTAATTTAATATTTTATATGAGCTAATATTACGGATGTGAAACATGAGCTCCACTATAAATGCCAGATAAAATTCACACAGAGCGCATAAGTAAGTTAATTTCGTAGAAGAAAAACTATCTGGGTGAATCGAAAGGCAACCGATGATAAAGACAAGGCAATATCAAGCTTTTAGCAAACACTGAAGAAACTGAAAACATTAATACATGTTTTCTAAGAGTATGCAAGCAGCAAAGGCTGGATGTTATATATTAGCTATATCATATCATACCATCTACGATAGAACTAAGAATTTGTATAATAGTCCAGTGAAATTCGACATAAAAAAGGTGAAACTTTCTTAAGAATTACTGGAAAGCTGGATTTCGGTGCGAACCTTGATACTGGCGTGCTGAACAAAATGTCAAAAGTTCCCATCGATCCGAGTGCTGCATTTCATTTTATACGGGGTCAAAAGTGACAAAAAGTGACCTGTCAACTCTACAGAAACTGAGGGGGGTGGGTTTTAGTGGTAGTGAAGTGGTGAGGAATTTGAAATAGATGACCTAAAGCTATTTCTTTAACATGGTTCACCTAAAAAACAACTCTATTCGACGCGCCATAGAGCACCCCAATCCTATCATCCAATCGCTCCATTCTATACCGTTTGAGCTTTGCCTTAAGTGGCTTGTGGCTCGAAATTCTAACCTTTTTGGAACTTTTTCAAATACAGTATGTGTTTGTAGCTAAACTCATCTACTTAGTTACCTTGGGTGCTAGAGAGAGAGGGATAAAGTCGGTTTGTGTCCGGAATTAAAGTGTCTTAGAAGAGAAATATGGAATTTAAGAGATGATTGGATTTTGATCAAGTAAAACAAAACAAACAAGTTCACTTGGGAACTTCAAATGTTGTGAGTGAAAAGTTCATTGCCTATGAGCTATCCCTAAGATGATGTTCTGATCGTTGAGATCCAGGTCTAGAATGGAGCGATTGGATGATAGGATTGGGGTGCTCTATGGCGCGTCGAATAGAGTTGTTTTTTTAGGTGAACCACACTGAAAAAAATCCACATAGCGCCCAGAGCCATGTAACATAGCGCATTATTTATGGTCCCATACGCCATGTACATAGTACTCTGAGCCATGCAATATGGCTCCCAGCGCCATAATCCCAGAATCTACATAGCGCGTGGTCCCATGTTACATGGCGCAGCATTTATGGTGCCACACGCTATGTACATAGTACCCTGAGCCATGCAGTATAGCTACCAACGCCATAATACATGGCGCAGAAATTATGGCCCCACACGCCATATTACATAGTGCCATGAGCCATGCAATATGGCTCATGGCACTACAATTATAACTCGCAGCCATACTGTGTGAGGGGATCTATAAATGTCAGCAAGTGATACTTGAGTATCGTCGATAGATCGACAACATTCTCAATCGGCTAAGGGCGCATATTATTGAATGGCTCCTTCGGTGACTCTAAACGCAGCCAGCGTCTGTTTGTTGCAAGCAAGTGACTTCTCCGTGTGCTCATTTATGGTAAGTAGCACTGTTTTGACTGATTTGCTTCTTCAATGTACTATAGTCCTCCACGCCAGGTACTATAGTCCGCCACGCCATGTACATGGCGTGGAGGACTATAGTACATGGCGTGGAAGACTATAGTACATGGCGTGTAGGCCTATGTACTTTTCGCCATGTATTATGGCGTGTAGCGCTATATTTTATCACAATCCCTAAATCGACTATGTACATGGCGCCAGAAGTCTATAAATTATGGCGTTTGGCGCCATGTGTTTTCTCAGTGCAAGTAAGAGGAAAGAGGTGCAATTTTTGATTGGTGGCATAGGTCACTATTCCTATAGTAGTGGCCATTCGCCTTAAAGTAGAGAGACGTGATGTTTCGGAGGATGCGGCGTTCAAATTTCGCCAGTTTCTCAAGTACGTAAGGAGGAGCAGAGGACCAGATAGGGGCAGCGTAATTAAGTATAGGTCTAATCAGTTGTTTATAGAGGACTCCAGCAGGATGAGCTGGTGTGGTTATACATCCCACGACGTCGGAAAGGCCGATTTCCGAAGCTACAGCATAAAAATCGTGAACACATTGTAGACCGTAATGAACATCTACCTGGTATTGGGATTTAATTGTCGAAAACTGTGGCAATAAAAAATTAGTAACGAAAAAGAGGCATTTTTCAGTGCGTCAATTGAATAGCCCAGGTGGCAAAAACAGCCGAAGAGAATAAAATAAAAACAAAATTTGCTTCTTTTAACATAGGATGTGTCCCCCTTTCGCTTTTATTACTTCAAAAATTATATTTTTAAACCTTTGTATAGAGTTTGCAGGTACTTTATTGGAGTTAATTCCACTCTTCTTGTATGGCGGCTATTAGTTCTTCCCGGTGGTCAAATTGTCTTCCGCCTTCGGAAACTTTTCGACTTAAGTATCCCCATACGTTTCAATAATATTCAACTCGGGTGACATCGCAGGCCAGTCTAAAACCTTTCAATTTACCGACTTGAACCAATTTTTCAACAATGGAGAATACATCCCACGACGTCGGAAAGGCCGATTTCCGAAGCTACAGCATAAAAATCGTGAACACATTGTAGACCGTAATGAACATCTACCTGGTATTGGGATTTAATTGTCGAAAACTGTGGCAATAAAAAATTAGTAACGAAAAAGAGGCATTTTTCAGTGCGTCAATTGAATAGCCCAGGTGGCAAAAACAGCCGAAGAGAATAAAATAAAAACAAAATTTGCTTCTTTTAACATAGGATGTGTCCCCCTTTCGCTTTTATTACTTCAAAAATTATATTTTTAAACCTTTGTATAGAGTTTGCAGGTACTTTATTGGAGTTAATTCCACTCTTCTTGTATGGCGGCTATTAGTTCTTCCCGGTGGTCAAATTGTCTTCCGCCTTCGGAAACTTTTCGACTTAAGTATCCCCATACGTTTCAATAATATTCAACTCGGGTGACATCGCAGGCCAGTCTAAAACCTTTCAATTTACCGACTTGAACCAATTTTTCACTATACGCGCGGTGTGAATTGGGGCATTATCCTGATGAAGAATGACATCCTGGACTTTCAAAACCTCGCGACATCTTATTGCATCGTTTTTCATAGATTCTAGGTAATTTGCAGCATTCTGACGACCGGACAAAACAACCAAATCCACGAACCCATTGAAGGAAATTCCTCCCCACACCATGACTGATCCAACCGCTGCGTTACGTCGCGACAATACCAATTCTTCCTTCCGTAAATCGTGAAAACAATATGAAAAGCCATCGGGTCCGTCTAAATTAAACTTTTTTCGTCGCTAAATATGACTTTTTGCCATTTTCTGGTACAAGTCATATGCTTCTTTGCGAATGCCAGGCGCGCTACATTATGACGCTCCTGTAGCACCGGTTTGCGCTTCAGTTTCTTGCGTCTCATATTCGGAGATCCTTTAACAATTCGACGAATCGGTGAAACACTTGCAGTAACTCCAACTTTTGCACGGATTTTGCTCACAGAGTCCTTCGAATTAGATGCTTCCCTAAAAATTCTTCGCCGTTCTTGGTCTATTGTCACTTTACTAACGCTTCTCATATAATTTTTACCATAGTTATACTTGTCCTTTAAGGGGTTACACCACAGTAGAAATTTCAGAAAATTGATTTTCTTTTTATTGGCTTAAAAAATCCTTTGAAACCTCTAGAATAAGAGGCAAACGGTTTCATACCTGCTGGAAATCGTTTTCAAAGAAATTTCGAGCACTTTTTCGACTCTTCCCGACTGCTCGAAAATGACTACCTGCGATAGATACGACACCTGCTCATTGGGTAGCATTATGTCTTATCATACGATTTCCAACTTCTCTAATACACTAATATAAGTCGTTAGAAACATTTTTAAGCGTGTTGAACACAAAGTTCAGTAGTACAGTGTCCTTTGATGTTGAGAGAAGACGTAAATTTTGCGTGGAAGTTATTCGAATTACGATTTTTTTGCAGTGCTAATTTCTCACACGTTATTTGTAGCTTTTACATTTATGTGAGTTACAATGAGTGAAAAGAAAGTGTATGCAAGCCTTAAAAGCTCAAAAATATCGTATAAGACGCGGCGACGGACCAATGTGTCGAAACGACGACCGTTGAACAGATATAAGGCGGAGGAAGATTCGGCCGGTGTCAGCGCTTTGGCAAAAAAATTGAAAGTGGATTCTGACGTTATCGATGTATAAAGTAAATTTGGTTATTGATTGAAGGTAAAAAAAATTAAATAATCAAAATTTTTTATTTTATCATACTTGAAACACGAGTCAAAACTTAAAACGCGTTTTTCTCGAAACAGGTTTTTTCAAATCGGCACGCAGCATAACTCAAACAATTTTCTATTTTTTCACTCCAAATTAATATCACGTCTTTAAAACAACATTCCGCGTAGAAATACGTAGCCGATTTTCAATAAGTAAATATCTCGACTTTTTAGCTACAAATAAGTGCCGGTTTTTTTGAAGGAAAACGCACTTTTTTTTTCAAACGCTCGCCAATTTTACAAAAATAAATATTTTCAAAATCCCCTACGTATTTCTCTAGCTATACTAATGTTCTTTAAGAAAATTTTTTTTATTTTGTTCCAGATTAATTTTTGGTGCACTTCTACTGCGTGCCGCGGAGCTCCTCCAAAAAAAACCGTTCCGCAGAAACGGCTGTTGGGCAGCCATTTTGTAATATTTTTCATTTAACCAATTTTTTTAAAAAACTTCAAAACATGCTTAATCAACATCTTTAAAGAGAATTACTTTTTTACTTTTCCTTCCACTTAAAAAACAATCGCAGAAAAACGTTAAATTTTCGCTCTCTACTGTGGTGTAACCCCTTAAATAAATTTTCGCTCTCTACTGTGGTGTAACCCTTAAAAAGTTTCTGACTACTTTATTATTTCTGTTAATTTGCCTGGCAATTTCACTGTTATTTAAGTTTTCTCCCTTTAAAACCGAGATGATAGTTTTTTTCTTCGTCACTCAATGATTTTCCGCGTCCCATTTGCACACCAACACGTTTATCTCTCTCGAAAAATGAATTTAAACATAGAAACCGTCCTCAAATTTAAAAACTCAAACAAATACTAACCGGAGATTGATACACTCGACACACAGTATAGACAAATACTAAGTGGGCTCTTCTATTGACGCGCTGAAAAATGCATTTTTTTCGTTACTCATTTTTTAGCAGCATAATGAACGGCCAAAACTCTTAGATATTCCTCTCTTTGAATAGCACTTACTTTTTCTTAATCGATAAACTATTTGAGAAATATACATACATAGTAATTTGCATTCGAATATTCAAGTTCGTGTGTTTTCTTCGAAATATCTTTGTTTCCATTCGGCACCTCTTAAAATATTACCCGCCATTATCTACAACAAACATTCATAAATATTACCATCGAATCTCGTGCTCAATCCAATTCAGCGGATATAATGGCTATTATTCATGGCAATTTCACGTTATCGATATTTTGCTTTCCCACTATTTTTATACAACTTCCGCGTAAAAATCCGTCCTATTTGCATAAAATGTTTTATTTGTCACACAGTATGCCAACTGAACAATGGTCGCCGGACAAAATTTTCAGACAAAAGTCTGTTGGCTCTTCTACGCCTTTCGCGGCACGTGTGCTCTATGAATTCTAGTAGAGCAAGGACAACACAGTCTTCAGATCATAGCCAGTATGTTCAATTTATTTCACTCAATTCGATGCGTCAATATTTATTTGTGTGTACATAGAAAATATCTGGATGTCCTTATTAACACCACACGTGTGTATCGAACTTTGGCGTGCGCCTCTTCCTACATTCTGTGAGTTGTGAACAATGACAAAATCCTTCTTCCGGCTTTTATTGATTCTGTTACGGATCCGAGTTGGATTAGCAAATAAGGCTTTGTTTGCTGGTGCGGAAAATTTTCGAAGCTAGCACGCAATAATATTAGGAATAACATAACAGAATGCCACATTTATACTCATTCAGTCTATCGATGATGCATTGTCGTGTGCAACCTGGCAGCCTGCGGTGCACTGTCACTGTTTCGCGCAGCGTTCACGGTAGAAACAATGATAGAAATACCGACAATGATGGTGTAATTAACATAAAGTAATTGAATAGTACACGCCGGTAGGCAACAAAACGCGATATTTCCTCGCTGCCCTGTTTAATTCAAGTTCAGCATGCTGTGGCGGCTGGCTGGCTAACACCTACCGTACACAAGTAAGCTCACACTTGAATGGAAATTGTTTATACGGCGAGGTGATTGACTGTTTCGAGAAACACTTTACCTGGCCATGCACGTGTAGTGGGTGATGGAATTACATATGTATGATTCGAAGAATTCATAATCAGAGTTGCATAAGATGATTTCACGACAAGCAAATATGAATCATATGTTTCAAAGTATTTTCGTTTCCATATGAATTTGCAATTTGTCTCGTATGATTTCAATAAAAACTTATCTAGAGGGTTCGTATCATTCCCAAAATTCTATAATAGCAGCCCGGTGCTCAAAAACGATCCGTATTATTAAAACGAAGTAGCAAGCAGTGCCGCCATTTTAGCATTTTGAATGCTAGATCTAGCATTATTTTTTCCAAAACGGCATTCGAAATTCGGAGTTAGCATCTAGCATTATTTTTAGCATTTAAATTTAGATTTCGGAATAATCTGCCACTCATGAATTTACAATCTCGCCCATCAAATTTTTCTCAATAATAGCTCTGTTCGTGTACTTTCAGTTGCGTTCATGAAAGGAAACTTCCTGAATCATGTGGTGGCGGAAATTCATGAAAAATACAAAAACGCGCTCATGGCATTTTCTTAGAAGTGAATTAAATTGTTCAATTAAAACGTTCAATTAAATCGTGATGATGCTAAAAATCAGTGATGTGGTCCCGTCCACTTCAGACTCCTAGGAGCTTCGGGCATCTACAAGTTCAAGTTTACATGTGCATTCTAGTTAGATAAATTTTTCTCAATAATGTGAATCAATTGTTTTGTTAGGGCTTCAAATACAAGCGCACGGATAACGCTGAAGAAAAATCTTCGTTATCCGACACTAATACTTTTTCTTCACTTAAAAATAAATAATTGTTGCTGTTTTGATTGTGAGATTTCAAACGATGTTTTGAAAAATATTGGTAGAAATGAGCTTTACACAAGAGAAGAAGATTTAGATATAACTGATATGTCTGTAATAGATATAGAATCATTTTGAGATGTAAATTTTACACTTCTCATATGTTTTTGTTATACATATGAGGGTTGATCTATAAGTAATGATAATGAATATAAACCAAGATGATTAAACTTAAAATATATATTTATTTTTCAACATAGTTTTCTAACAAGTTAATTCATTTAGTCCATCATTTTTCCAAACCCAGGATACCCTTAGAAAAAAATTCTCTATCTTGACTCTCCCAAAATGCCTCAACAGTGACCATCACTTCGCTATCATTTTCAAATTTGTCACCCCGAAGGTGTTGTTTGAGCCGAGGAAAGAGGTAGAAGTCACTGGGAGCTAGGCCTGGCGAATAGAGTGGGTGTTCAAGCAGTTCGAATGCTGTTTCTTTAATTGTATCCATCGCAACTGCAGCCTTGTGAACCGGTGCGTTGTTTTGAAGAAACAGAATTCCGGCTCGCAGTTTGCCGTGTTTTTTCTCCTTCATCGCCTCTCGCAATCTTCTTATTTGGTCAGCTTAGTAAGAGCCTGATATTGTGGCTCCTTTTGCCCAATATTCCACTATAATAATTTTTTCAGCATCCCAAAAAGCTGATGCCATACCCTTTCCTGCCCAACTTGACACTTTGAATTTCTTCGGCGTCGATGAAGAGAGTCGCTTCCAGGTCAGCGATTGCATTTTGGTTTCTGGATCAAAATGGTGGATCCAAGTCTCGTCAAAAAATTTTTTCGAACACTACCATATGAGATCCCTGTGACCTCAGCTACATGCCTGAGGGTCACTCTTTGATCTGCCAACACGACGTCTTCGACTTTTTTTACGTTATCTTCAGTGAGGGATGAGGATGGACGTCCTTCGCGGTGTTCATCTTCAGTGGATGTTCTTCTCAGGTTAAACTCCTTGGCCTAACGTGCAACGGTGGAATATGGAGGAACAGAGTCCCATAATGTTTCCACCATGTCGCCGTGTATGCCTTTGGTAGACGGTTTTTTCAAACAGAGGTACTTAATGACAGCTTTAATTTAGTTTTTCCCCATTTTGATGTTCTCTCTTCGGCTGTTCGTATTCAAATGAATGTAGCTCCTTGGAACTGTGTTATTTCTGGAGCTAGTGCTTTCGGCACTCTGACTCCCCTCCTCTGGGTGGGCTTCTTTTTCCAGCCCAACTCACTCCCCTCACCTTAACACTAAATCATCCCTTAGTGCAGATGTTCCGCACTATGCCGTTAGTTGTCGCAGGCTAGGGTATCGATCACTAGGTCGGTTGATGATATACTTCAGTTCCTCCATGGTACTGTTAGGGTGTCCGTCTAGTCTGTCAAATAGTTTTAGTGTCTTGTCACGTATGTAAATGTCCTCAATGTCGATCCTCAGTTCTCTGTGTATGTCCGTGTTTCTAACATACCATGGAATTCTAAATATTTTTCTCAGAGCGAGGTTTTGACAGATTTGTACTTGGCGTTTGTTTGTCTTGCAAGTCTGATAGTACGCAGTGCTTCCGTAAGTCAACATTGGTCTTATTATTTGTTTATAAATTAACGTCTTGTTCGTCATATTAAGTTTGTCTGGTCTGGTGAATGTAGCTCCCTGGAATCGACGCCTATTTATATGTTTTTTTCATGCTGACTTAGTGAGTATAGGTAGTAGTAAAAATGTTTTTTTTTAATTTTATCCGAACTGGAAATAACCGATTATCATTACTTATTGATCAACCCTCATATAAATATACACATTATCTTCACATTGAACCATGTTTATTTCAATTAAATAAGAAAGCATTATTTAGCATTATAATTTTACAAGATCTAGCATTATTTAGCATTAAATAAAATTTAATCTAGCATTATTCCAAAAAAATAAATGGCAGCACTGGTAGCAAGTGCCATCAATAATTAGTCTAATAGGTTATTCCTTACATGTGCCCACGGGCTTGGTCGAAACTATTATCTACGCATCAAAGATACATATGAGTCGATATATGAAAGACATTTGAGGCATTCACCATTCTCATCAAAGTGAGATTCAAATGATAAGCTCACCCACGAAGCAAGGACTCATGTTAGCGAGTGTGATAATATTTATGGAAAGATTTTATTCGGCTAGGCGTACATACAAAAAATCTTTAAGAACTATCACACTTCCATCAGTACGAGTATTTTCGATCTAATGAATTGACTCATTCAATAAAAATTGTGTTTTTCAATTGGGAAGTGAACATTGATTGTATATTTTCCTAGCATACACGTGTACGTATTTTTAGAAGCTCAGATATTGTAGCTGGAAATTTTTCAGTAAAAAAATTTCTATCATAAATTGGTTTTGCAAAAATTTTGTAAATAAACAAGCTTTATGATTGTTTGAGTTTGATTCCGACACGTGTCATGTTTGCGGAGGAGAGATGTTCATACTTGTGCAAATTAGCGTGCAACTGGCTTATGTATGTATATCCCATGGCCAGCGCGAAATCGGACAAATGCAAGTAAACTTAAGGAGGCGGCTGCTTGTAAAAATTTAAACAACACAAAACTGATTTTTTACAGACTTGTTTATGATGTTGCTCCAATGAATAACCCGTTTCCGAACTCGAGCGCCGAACGCAAACTTATCAAAATCAAAATAAACATCGAGAAATGTTTCACTTGATTTTGCCAATTCATTCCATAGAGGATTTGTTTTGTGATAAAATCTGTCCAGTAAGTTTTTAAATTATACTAAATTTGCTGTAATTTGAGCCCAAAACCACTTTTGTAGACCCAATAGTTTCCAAGATAGAAACTTTCAAAGTTTAACGATTTTTTTAAAATTTTAAATGTTTTAGCAAATCTTAATGTGAAATTTTAGTAACAAAAATAAAATGAAACATAGATATTGTTATAAAAGAATGTACAGAAAAGATTACATCAATATAAGGGTTTCTTTTGTAAGGCGAAGATAAACTTCGGGTGCGCGAGCTGCTGCCGATTGAATGACGCATCCCTACCGCATCCTCCCACTCCCTCCACTGCACTCCTCTTCCACCACTCCACTCCTCTCCCACGCTATAGGACAAGTTATTCTCAAGGACAGGTTCTTCGCATCACATTTCATCTAACTTCACAGATCTTAGTCCATACCTAGTTCTCTTCTGGCCGGTGTATCATAAAATGAATTGTGCGTGTCTCTCTTGCAGTTTAAATTCAAAATCCACAAAATGTCTGATCCTGGTCCCAGTGCGAGTTTATGTTTCATATGTAAGGAGATTTTAAGTCAAAGTGAAGTGCGGTTAGTAAAGGAAAGGAGTCTAAAAACCCTTCTTGCGTTCAGTGCTTCTCTTAAGAACCAAGAAAATGAATGTCTGTTGAAAAGTGTTAATGAGATATCTGTGCACAGTGCTTGTCAGAAGAGATATAACAACCCGAAGTTGATCCAAGAACTAACGAGATCAGTGTCTCAGTTGTTTAATTTTAGAAAAAACTGCTTTCTCTGCGGAAACGAAATAGCTGAAAGGAAAAAGAAGCCAGAAGAAAAGAAAAAAAAGTGTCTTAATTTAACAATCTTGAAAGCAGCTGAGAAACGTGGTGATGAATTGACTATCAAAATGCAACAGCGTATACCTGAGGACAGAGATTTGGTAGCCCTTGATGACAGATATCATTAGTTTTGCTAAACAAAGCTCTACCAGGCACCACCAAGAGGAATATTCAGGGAATTTATTCATTCCTGGAAGAGGGCTCTGGGGAGCAGACTTGGGTCGCTCATGAACGGACGAACTAGAAGAAATATTTCCGTTCACTGAAATTAACTAACTATATCATTATTTCATATTCGAACAGTTTACCATTTCATGTCCGAACTGCTTACCATTTTATATCTGAACGTTTCCTCAATTCGTTTCCGAACGTCTCACCAGATATCATATCAATTCGTTCACTAGTTTCATATCCGTGTACGTTTCAAAAGACATGAATGAACGACAATAAGCAATAGAAGGAAAGTATGTACGTAGCCTGACAATTTGAGAAGCACCGCACATAAACAATGAGATAAAATCGGTATTGAACTAGATTTCGGCCGATTATGATAAAAGAAGCTAATGCAAGGATGTGAATTGGCAGCTGATAGTTCGATTCAATGCATTGCTCGTTGTACCTTAATACAAAGTAAAGGTGATGTGATATGTATGCATTAGCGGTTCGAAGCGTTATGTACGCTTATGGGTTGAGTGCGTATACCAATTTTTTGTAGAAAGAAGACAAAAATTCAGTAATTCAAACTGATTTGGTGCAATATGCAATTTTAATTTCTGGTGTATCTTACTGAATATATTGCATATTTATGAATTCCATAGAAATGACCAAATACGAGATATATTTAAGTAATGCTTAACAAGTTTATCTTAATCGCATTTGGTCTGGAAATCTCAAATGTCTTTTAATTCAGTACGAAGATTTTATTCGGTGATGCCAATTATAAAATAATTGGTAGTGTTATTCTTTTAATTTTTTTAGTCCTACTGCAAATGTCATTTTAGTACTACATCGGCAACTAAAAATGACTTTGATAACATTTCTCGTTTTGCTTAAAATAATATCTATTAAGACGCTCTAATTTTTCCTGGCAGTGAATTGGCCATCCATGTTGTTTTTCATTCGCTTAGAGCTAACGTTTTGTATATCTATGATTAAAAGCTACTTTTTATGACTACTGAAATGGACTTAAATGCGCAAGTATTTGTTATAAAGGGCTCTATAGCCTGGTATGCAGTTCGGGTAAAATGCAAATTTCATATACATTTTACTAGAGATATAAAAATAGCAAAAACTTAGCTAATGATTTCACCAAATCAATACGAAATTTCGAGGAACAACCAATAATTAATTATATATTGCATTAGATATTAAAGATTATTTTAAATCGTGAAAATATTTTACATAAATTTTACTTTTGTGAGAAAAACACACGTAACAAGATATTGATTAACAGCCGTCACATTAATTTTAGCAGATGTAAGCAGCATTGTGACGAATTATATTTGATTTCTCTGTGCCCATAATTTTACTACTACCATTGGAAGTATTTGATTCAATTTTTCTTCGCCAAATTCTCGTACTAGACTTATAATGAAAACCATAAAACTCAATACAATAAATAGATAAACATTAGGTCAAAAATTTGCTCGTACAGTTTGTAAACTAAACTCATGTACACAAGAAAAACTTATTTTGTTCTTTAGTTATTCATAAATTCTTCAATAAAGACACCATTGAAAACGAAGTTTAATTTTTTTCTTTAATATTTTACGTTTTACGTTGAAATAAAAAACATGCAAAAAAATACATGTAGAATACAAACAACCATTTTTGATCACACATTCAAATTACATTCTGCAAGTATGCCTTCATTAAATTTAAATTTTTTTTATATGGAGTAATTGTTTCGTTTTTAGTTTATCTCTTCCTTGATGCGTAATCAACCAACTAAGCTTGTGAAATCTTGAAAAAAGATAGTACATTTACTTATCTTTAATCACAAGGCAACAATATATTCATAACGTGAAAATACTGGATTAGACCCTTATTTATGTAAGATACGTTTGCCCCACAGTTCACCACATCGATCACCAGATCCCTGTGAAATAGATTTATTTTGAGAGACACAGAGCTAGTGATCTAAATGGTATGTTTCAGTGAGAAGTTTCTCAAAAGTGAACGAGATATAGTGACTGAACTGAATCTACTCAACTGTTTTATATCAGACCTGTCGAAGGTATTATCTGATGTACCTCATCTACTCTATGCGGACGGAAAATTTTTCATACTATAAAGTCGCCATCAGATGCTAACTTTTTTCAACTAAAACTATATTCCCTGGAACATTGGTGCTGCGTGAATAACCTCTCTCAATATCGCAAATTTCATGTCATAAGCTTCTCTCGAAAAAGTACGCCCGTACAATATACGTACCTTTAAAGCAATACGGCACTTAGTAGGGATGACAATATATTAGACCTCGGTGTGGTGCTGGATAAAAAGCTCCACTTTAATTTTCAATTATGATAAAATTATCTCTCAAGCAAGTAAACGACTTGGCTTGATTAAGCGACGAGCCAAAGAGTTTCAGAGCCTTTGGGCTACAAAATTGTTATACCTCGCGCTCGTTCGCCCTCTTTTTGAGTATGCTTGCATTTTGTGGAACCCGGTTTTTGAAACGCACAGTCAGAGATTCGAATCTGTTTAAAAGTAATTCTTGCTATTTGTTCGTAGAGATCTTTACCATCCTTATGATATTGGCAATTTACCGCCATATGATATGCTATTCGCACTGAGAGATCCTTACCATCCTTGTGATTTTAGCAATTTACCGCCATAAGAATCTCACCTTAGACTTCATAGCTTGTCACCACTTGCATCCAGAAGATTAATGTTATCTGCCTGCTTCAGTTTCGATGTCATTAGAGATGCTGTTAATGTTGACTACATACAGGAAAGATTTGTGCTTAATCAGCCCGTGAGAGTCACTAGATCCCGACGAATACTACACTGAAAAAAATTCACATAGCGCCCAGAGCCATGTAACATAGCGCATTATTTATGGCCCCATACGCCATGTACATAGTACTCTGAGCCATACAATATGGCTCCCAGCGCCATAATGTCAGAATCTACATAGCGCGTGGTGCCATGTTACATGGCGCAGCATTTATGGTGCCACACGCCATGTACATAGTACCCTGAGCCATGCAGTATAGCTCCCAGCGCCATAATTACATGGCGCAGAAATTATGGCCCCACACGCCATATTACATGGTGCCATGAACCATGTAATATGGCTCATGGCACTACAATTATAACTCGCAGCCATGCTGTGTGAGGAGATGTATAAATGTCAGCAAGCTTCTTGAAGTTATTTATCCCTCGGGAATTTTCAGTTCGGAGCATCGAACTGAGAACACTCGTGGCGTTTTGTTGGATGTGAACTGGATCATGTTCAGATGCACTGAAAAAACATATAGCGCCAGAAGTTATAATTTATAGACTTCTGGCACCATGTACATAATCGATTTCACATAGTTCCACACGCCATAGTGCATAGGAGCAGACGCTATGCTTATAGCCCTCCACGCCATGTACTATAGTCCTCCACGCCATGTACTATAGTCCTCCACGCCATGTACTATAGTCCTCCACGCCATACAGTATAGTCCTCCACGCCATACAGTATAGTCCTGCACGCCATACAGTATAGTCCTGCACGCCATACAGTATAGTCCTCCACGCCATACAGTATAGTCCTCCACGCCATACAGTATAGTCCTCCACGCCATGTAATATAGTCTGCCACGCCATGTACATGGCGTGGAGGCCTATGTACTTTTCGCCATATATTATGGCGTGTGGCGCCATATTTTATCACAATCCCTAAATCGACTATGTACATGGCGCCAGAACTCTATAAATTATGGCGTCTGGCGCCATGTGTTTTCTCAGTGTAGTTGAATAAAAGCGTAGCACCGCATACTCTGATAATGCGCCAATAAATAGATGCTGCAAGATATTCAACAGCATGAGCCAGCACTTTTCCACCACGATATCGAAAGCGTTCTTTAAAAACAGAGTAACCAAGTC
Organism: Nemotelus nigrinus; assembly: GCA_947369275.1. Lineage (NCBI taxonomy): Eukaryota > Metazoa > Arthropoda > Insecta > Diptera > Stratiomyidae > Nemotelus > Nemotelus nigrinus. The sequence goes on along the minus strand of OX376372.1, from coordinate 19,090,929 downwards.
TCTCTTATCCTAACCTCTCTAGTCTACCAGCCTAGTATCCTTACACTGGCTAATCAATTATTTAATTTCGTTTTTGTTTGTAATAATTTTATGTGCAAAATATTGTACCCTACATGTATTTATTTATTGAATATTAATTGTTGTATTAATTGTTGTTGTAATTGTAATCAGTTGTATGTTATACCTGCCATTAATTTGTTTTGTTTTTTTAAATTTAATTTTAGTTTTTTTATTTGTTTAGTTTTTTTAAATTTTAATGTTAATATTTATTTTTGATCCATTTATATGTAAATTTATACATTGTTTGGTGAAATAAATAAATAAATAATAAATGAATAATTTGATTAATAAGCTCGACATTGTCAGCGTATTATTGCCTGTTGGGGTTTTTCTTAAAGATGCTTTGTAGTCAGCAGACTGTAAACCTTTTCTGAATATCTAAAGTAAACTTTTGAAATTGTCTAACAATTTTGCATAAGATAACAATTATGGGTAAGGATATTTACATGATATGAATGAGATGTTCATAAAAAAATAATACTATCAAGGATTTTAGCGAAACTAAGTGGATTATATGTAGGGATTCCAATCCCGAACCAGTTTTTCAATCCCGGGATTACGGGATTAATAAATCTCAAATCCCGGGATTGGAGATTCAAAATATAACACAACAAAATAAGTCAAGTTTTTAATGAACAGAGTATATTATGTGCCATCATTTCAAAACTACAGCAATAAGTAAGCTCAAAACTCTATAAAAAATATGTTACTGCATAATTACTAATTTATAGAATTGATGCAAATAAAACCAATAATTTGAATTATCCAAGACGCTGACAGTATGAAGACAGATATTTAACTATTACAAATTACAACAACAAATCACGACAAAAAATCACAACAAATCACAACTCTTAAAATTGAGATGAACAATGAAGAAACATATAAAAAATTCTGCCAAAGTTTATTGGTTTTTTCGGAAGTAACATTGAAGCAATTGCAAAGTATCCAAATTATCGTCTCCAATCCTGCTTCTAAATTTATTCTCGATGTTGGATTCCGCGCAAACGGTCGATAAATATTGGTACGCCTGCTCCAAACAATGCGAGTGCCACCACTTTCGAAAATATTCATTTCTTTTGCAATGGTTTTAATTAGATTAGTTTCTTGCGGCGTTTCATGATTGATTATTTTCATACTTTTGCAGCTCTTCTTGTAGCGTCAATTGACGACTACCATGTTCTGATTCAATATGGGTACCCACTGGGTTCCCTTCATTTCTTTAGCTACCAAGCAAAGGGTTCAGCATCTAGATCATTGAAGTAATTTTATTTAATATTTGCGTTGCTTGGCTTCAAAAATAGAGATTCTATTTCACTTGGTAAATTATCACTGGCACAATGTGGATTCTGGAAATAGCTTAGCATACCAGATAGCTCAGTACACTGGCGTTCTTTTATTCGGTCAAATATTGCAATTTTCATAGCATTCACAAGAATGAACCGTTTTTCTCCTAACTGCCTAAATAAAAATCTTGATGAAGTATTAGCAGAGCATAAATTTGCATATCTGCGACTAAAGGCCTCCACAGTCAATTTTACAGGGAGTAAAACTTCAATAGTTTTCTGAATCGAATCAAGCTTAGTTGCTTCCTATCGCTCTGGATAATGCAGGCCTATTAATGTCAACTATTTTTCAAAATGGAAAACCCTTCGAGCATTGTCAAGAGACTATTTCACTTTGTTTTACAATCCAGTAATTAACACAGTTAAATGCCTTACTCGGATTTGACATAGTTTTGAAGATCGTTATTATTTATCGTTGGAGCTTTTTTAAAATATAAAACTATCTTACGAACTTTCTTTATGCATGCGCTGATGTCCTTCGTCAGATCTAGCGTGTCTTGCAGGCGACCGGGTTCAACGTAGTAAGCTGATTCAGGACCGTCCAAATCTTCGTGGTTGTCGTCCAGACTATCAGCTGCTTCATCAACTCTTTAATCTGGAATGGACCTCCTATTATAAAGAACATCGCAAACTGCCAAGTGGATGCTAAGCGCCAAGCAAATATGTTTCTCTGTATCAAATAGTCTGCTTACTTTCCGCATTTCGTTTGACCCATCAGTTACGATGGTAACAATGTCTTTTTATATACACTGAAAAAAATCCACATAGCGCCCAGAGCCATGTAACATAGCGCATTATTTATGGTCCCATACGCCATGTACATATTACTCTGAGCCATGCAATATGGCTCCCAGCGCCATAATCTCAGAATCTACATAGCGCGTGGTCCCATGTTACATGGCGCAGCATTTATGGTGCCACACGCTACGTACATAGTACCCTGAGCCATGCAGTATAGATCCCAGCGCCATAATTACATGGCGCAGAAATTATGGCCCCACACGCCATATTAAATAGTGCCATGAGCCATGTAATATGGCTCATGGCGCTACAATTATAACTCGCAGCCATACTGTGTGAAGGGATCTATAAATGTCAGCAAGTGATACTTGAGTATCGTCGATAGATCGAGAACATTCTCAATCGGCTAAGGGCGCATATTATTGAATGGCTCCTTCGATGACTCTAAAAGCAGCCAGCGTCTGTTTGTTGCAAGCAAGTGACTTCTCCGTGTGCTCATTTATGGTAAGTAGCACTGTTTTGACTGATTTGCTTCTTCAATGTACTATAGTCCTCCACGCCATGTACTATAGTCCTCCACGCCATGTACTATAGTCCTCCACGCCATGTACTATAGTCCTCCACGCCATACAGTATAGTCCTCCACGCCATGCAGTATAGTCCTCCACGCCATACAGTATAGTCCTCCACGCCATGCACTATAGTTCTCCACGCCATGTGCTATAGTCCTTCACGCCATGTAATATAGTCCGCCACGCCATGTACATGGCGTGGAGGACTATAGTACATGGCGTGGAAGACTATAGTACATGGCGTGTAGGCCTATGTACTTTTCGCCATGTATTATGGCGTGTGGCGCTATATTTTATCACAATCCCTAAATCGACTATGTACATGGCGCCAGAAGTCTATAAATGATGGCGTCTGGCGCCATGTGTTTTCTCAGTGTAGAAACATCAAACTCAGCAAGACGCTCTTTGAATATATCTAGGCAGTTTGATATCCTTTGATATCCTTACTCGTACCAAGCTCCAATAAGAATTCACTAAGTAGATGTTAATATTTATAAAGCGCCTATTTGCAGTCGAGGTCATTTCATCAAACGTCAAACTGAACCGTTCATCTGAGATACTAGCCTGTCTTATCTCATTTTTTATTATTTTCTTTATCTTGCTTGCATAGCCCACAACCTTTTTTTTATTATTGTTGAAGATTTTGGTAAATCTGTGTATGCATTCGCCAGTATTAATTTCCTCAAATTATTCGAAGTAACGAATACACTAAATGCGAAACAGTCCATACTTATTTATTTACAAACCCCTTTCTATTCTCTTGTTAACTGTTACATCGGTTTGATTTGCTCTATTCTTTACGCCTTTTGATGTGATCCTGCATGCTAATTGCTTTCCCATAAATATGGATTCTATTTGCTCTTTTCGAGTCTTGTAATTTGATTGCCAATTATGCTTGACTCCCGGCCCCGGAATCCAGGCCAATTTTTGGTCCCGAAAATCCCGGGATTAGAAACCATCAATCCCGGGATTTTCAGGACCAGAAATTGGCCGGGATTCCGAGATCTCGGGATACGGGATCCCGGGATTGGACTCCCTAATTATATGCCAGATGATCTGTTTTACACGAAGCCTCCAATCCATAACTTTCAAATGAGATTAAACCTCTTTATCCAAATTGATAAAAAATTAATGGCTTCTCTTCTTTGGGTACCCTTACTTACACATTCTAATTTTAAAAAGTCGAATCCAAAACAATATAACACATGACATTTCAGACCTAAAAGCGATTTGAAATGATCAAAATAGAATATTAATGAATTTCGGTCTCGTTTCAAACGAAACATGCGCCAGTTTAGGACACGTTATTTAATCATATCCTCATAATGATTTGAATGTTTAACAACGTGTTTTCGGCAACAGGTTTTTTTTCCAAACACGCAATGCAATGCTCGGAATGCGTGCCCTTGGGTTTTCCCCCGGATACTAACTCTTCGTATATAATTATGATCAAATGTTGAAATTTGCATAACATCACTTCATAAAATGCTGGAATTTGATTCAGAAGAAATTGCGAAGTGGCGAAGAAGCCCCTTTAAGAGCTGTAGGAAGGTCTGATGATTTAAAGTAGGTACTTATAGAAAAAATCTAACTAATTGGTTTGCATCGCCACAAGGACGTGACGGCCTGCCTTCCAGTATTTTCCTCTTATGTTATTCTAATCGTTTTGCATTGTATATTTTCTATATGCTTGTGTACAATTCATTGAAATTCTTTACTAACAGCTTCTGCCTCAATCGCGAAAATAAGATCACTGAGAAGAACTGTTTATTTGTAAATCCTTTAAAGATAAGTCCCTGGATAGATAAATCAGCTCAGTCTTGCATACTAACAATGGTATCTTCAGCCCAATGGAATATTCACGCACGTAAACATCTCATTTCAAGCATTCAATTCAAATTCAAAACATCAACTCTCGGTCAGGCAACAAAACATGTAAATAAAACGTCTCAAAATTGGAGCAACTACAGTTGCGTGTGTGCTTGACACTCATATACATAATATGTACTTATTATTTACGGACGCAAATCGAACACAACAGTCAAATCTTGCTTACGTTCGCATCTTCAGCTCCAGAGAACAAAAACGGCATGTGTTCTAAATTTGAATAAATTTTGGGTGGTCATATTACGTATCTGATGTTCAATCTTCGCAAAACAGAAACAGTATGTTTTCGTGATTGCACGTGTCGTTCGTGTCGCCAGCTTCAATTTTCTTATTTTATTCCAATTCAAATTGAAACAAAAGTGCGACGAGGCAAGAAATTAAACCGGAAAAGAATTTGCTCTTGTCGTTATCTCGAAACTTGATTCACGGTTACTGAGCAACGTACATATAGCTTCGCTGTCTCTATAATGTCTATCTGTATGTCTGGCAGAATTCTTGAAAGCACCAACAAACCGAACAGAAATCTTACCACTGGCAAAACAGCTGTAATCATATCAACGGCCTCAGCAAATCATGCTTTAGGCTAAAAATTATTCAATCTTGGTACAATTCAGACACGAAATAATCTCAATAAAGTTGGTCTCGAACATTTGGCTGTGAAGGATCACAAGTGTTTTAAGGACTGGGCCAGAAAATCACGGATATAAAGACGCACACAAGTGGAAGCTGCAAGGCAGAAAGATAAAAGATCCAAATTTAATGTGTTGTACCGAATTGCGGATAATGGCAGACTTCAAATTAATTAGCATTTCATCTTATTCGTCTTCTGTATGATGTTTATCACAGTTTTTGCCTGAGGGCAGTTGATAACGAAACGATAACGTAAATATAACGTGAAGAAAGGAGGAAGACTAAGAATCTGTTGATTTTTCGATTGCTGAAGTGTTAGCAAATCGTTTGAGAAACCGCATCGTTTTTTTAAAAGAGCCTGCAAGATTTTTCCACAAGATCAGATGATTTTTGTAACAAAGAATCCTTTCAATATCATTTCCAAGAACAATTAACTATATTCTGGCATTTCAAAAAAATAGCAATAAATTGCTGGGAACTCAAATCAATACTCTACGCAAAATTTGAGTGAAAACGGCAAATTTATCAAGCTATAAATTGAAAACAAAAGCTTTGGTGTGTTGGAGCTGCGAGAAACATTTACTTTCGAAGAAATCGCTCTTGAATGGTTCCGACCTTTCAAGACTATGTTTGTTCGATACCTACATGTTGGATTTTCACTCCAAAGATGTTGAAGTAGATTTGAAGAATAATTGAAGCTTAATCACACAGAGCTACTGAAGGATATTGGATGCTGAAAGCGAAAGGGTTTTTGAAAGTATTTGTGAATTGTGAAATCCGACATAAAAAAGGCGAAACTTCGGAAAAATTAGGGGAAAGCTGAATTTTGGTGTGAACTTTGGTACTGGCGTGTTGAACAAAATGTCAAAAGTCCCCATCGATCCAAGTGCTGCGTTACTTTTTATACGGGGTCAAAGGTAACTAAAAGTGACCTTTCTTAAATATCTCAATAACAGTCACGTCTTCAGAAAAACAATGTATGACGAAATTGTTGCTTAGAAAATTTTCAACAAAAAAGATTCGGTAACTTTTTCTTGTAACCATAACGGTTTTTGAGATATATTGATCTAAACATTTGCTACTAACAGCTTCCTTTTTCTTGATATTATCCGATTTTGAATCCGACTTGTGAGTTTGTGAGTTTTTTTCGATGTTTCAGAGGCGCACAAAAAAAACATGTAAACAAACTTATCTACCAGACTCCAGGGTAGGTGGAAAAGTGTGCTCCGAAAAGTTCCCACCACCCCCACCCCCCTTTGCATTAAAACTTGTAGGGACAACTGCTCGCTACTCTCTTCTCGGAAGTAAACTATATTGCTCAGGCGCGGATCCAGGATTCGGCCTTAGGGGGGTTTTTTCAGTTCGAAGTGTACATATACTTTTCCTTAGTTTGGAGAACCTATTCGATAGTTTTTGTTTCGGAGTTGGCACAGCGGTTGCCGTCGTTAGTAGCATTTGCATACCAAATATCATTTATGAATTTCACGTGTTTAATATTTTGGATACCACGCCAACGACAATCCGATAGCAGCACTGTCTTGTCAAATTCTTGTCGAAGTTTTCCCGTTTCCGTCGGTAAGCCTGTCGGTTGTCAATGCCCGTGTTCCATTCGTACTATTTAGTACTTGCGAGTACTTCTGGCTGCTACCAACTACTCATGCTCTCGTTCCCGAGTAGATGATTAGTAGTTACGCCTTATTTTCCCAGGTGTATTTGATAGTTTATAGGCTATGTTGAAAAATCTGGCTATTGGAAAATTGATAACATGAAGGGGACTTTATTTTCGTATTTCACTCGGCTTGGTCCACAATCCGTACCAGAAAATAAAAGAAGAGAGAAATCGGTCAGTTTTACCAGATGAATCGACTAACATATCAAGCATAGAACAATTTTCCATTTGCATTCGATACTTGGACTCAAAGTTGAATATTTGCGAAGATTTTCTTGGATATGTGCCAGTTACCAACGTTTCTGGACAAGGTTTGGCGGATTTAATCAGAAACTATTGCCCATTTATGTATGTTCATGGATACGACGGAGCTCCAGCAATGAGTGGCAAATTTATTGGTGCACAGGCTTGTCTGAGATCGTACTTCTCTCTGGCAATTTATGTACATTGTGCCGCACATAGCTTCAATTTGGCTCTTAATGCAGCTTGCGAAGTACTATCGGATCAAGTCAAACATTTTTCCACTGGCCTAAAAGACAGGACATTGTGAAGAAAGAAATTTCCAAAATAAAAAAAAAGTGAGAGAAAGAAAGAAAAATTGAAGTTTACTTGCCCTACAAGGTGGGCTTAGTCTCATGAAGCAATAGCAATGTACATCCAATTGCAGCCGGCCATTATTGAGGCATTAGAAGAAATAAAAACGTGGAATGATCGTGATACTTCACAAAATGCAACGCAACTTTTGATTGCGATTTTGACGATTGAATTCCAAATCGCCTGTCACATTATGGAATCGGTCAATTCGATTGTTCTGCCTTTGAGTCGGGAATGGCAATCGAAAAACCAAGATCTAGGCGAAGCCACCCCATTAGCAGATGACCCTTTGAATGAATGCAGGGAGAAGCGAGAAAATGCATATTCTTCTTTCCATGTTATTTTTGAACATGTTGCTAAAATTTGTTCCCAATTCGAGTTCACAATGAAATTGCCAACTCGTTACAATCGGCAAAAAATTCGTTGAAACGTTGAAGCCAAAAATTTGGAAGATTATTATAGAATCGCATTCTACATTCCGTTCCTCGATACATTCATTTCTCATCTTAAAAGTTGGCTTGAAGTCTATCTATCTTCTATCTTTAAAAGTTTTGAAAAAAATCTATCTTTAAAAGTTTTGGACAATAGTTCCTCAAACAAGAATTTGATCAAAAAAAATGCGCAGACCTTTACAAATTTTATGAAGAGATATTGGATTGCTCAGAGGGGAATTTCATCTCAGAAGTCAGAATGTGGAAACAACGAATTCAGGATCTGAATATCCTTTGTTGGTAAATATTTTTCAATTAAAATTTTTACGTGCAGAAAAAAGTTCTTTGCAAAACTTAAACTTACGGTAGTTTTCATATAATTAATAGCGAGTCATTCAAAAATATTAATAAAACTTTGCGAGTGTTGGCATAGTCCCTGTAACTACATCAACTCCAGAACGATCATTTTCGACGTTGAGAAGGATCAAAAGCTACTTGAGGAATACGATGGGACAGGAGCGCCTGAATGGTCTTGCTTCTTTGAATATCCATACTCGCATTGAACGAAATTCTTCAAGAATTTTTCAAAAAGCCTCGAAAATTCATACATGCTTGAACATTTCTGTGACTCAATCTTCAATTTAGAGTCAATTATTATGACAATAAATAAAGTTTTTATATTCCCTATTAAATATATATCTAATCGTAATATACTGTTTCAATAATTTATATGAGAACAACATACGATAATCAACAGTTAACAGCCATTAGAATAAAAACTTTGAACTTCCCTTTTGGGGGGGTCCGGACCTGGAAATACCCCTTGTGGATCCGCCACTGGACTATTGCTGCATCATGTACGGGATGTTTCACGAAGGAGCAGAACAAAATAACAACATTGCAGGTGAAAATAGGTTTTGTAACATATCATGGCCCTAGGAGTATGAAAAACCAAGATAATATCATGGCATAAATCTGTAAACCCACATTCTTGACATTATAGGAGCTCAACCCACTGCAGACTATCCTCGATTAATCAGTTTTTTTACCAATCCTGTGATGACTGCATAGCGCCAAAGGGACATGACACGTCTCGAAACCAATTTGCACCTGAAATTATGTGACCTTGCCCTAATCGTTCATGGGATAAGACGGTATGGAAAAAAACTAAAAAAACCGGGTATTTTGGGGTGGTTCGTTTGCGGGGGTGGGTAGCGTGTGGGTAGGGTGTGGGTGTAGGGCTGGTCATACGATATCAAGAATAGGTAATTAAAAGGATAAAAAGTGATCTTATCTTGTTTAACAGTTTGCAAAGAGCAGGTAACGAGCTCATTTCTGAAGATTTGGGATGGAAGCTCAGGGATACCATTTGATGGATGGAAACTTTTCGGAACACACTTTTCCATCTACCCTGGAGTCTGGTAGATAAGTTTGTTTGCATGTTTTGTTTTATGCGCCTCTTACACATAGAAAAAAACTCACAAACATTCCAAGTCGTAATCGAAATCGGATAATATCAACATGCCGTTGAGAAAGACGATACTGTTAGTAGCAAGTGTTTAGACCAATATATCTCAAAAACGGTTATAGTTACAAGAAAAAGTTGCGGGTTTTTTTTTGTTGGAAATTTTCTAAGCTACAAATTCGCCGTACATTGTTTTTCTGAAGAAGTGACCGTTACTGAGATATTTAGTCATAAACTCCTTCGAACCATTTAAATCTCCCGATCCTGTTGGCGTTCTCCCGGCTGACACCTAGCAGTCTATATGTGTGACGCTAAATAATCGATGGAGATATATAATGCATGCTTGCATATTCTTTATGTTTCCGTCAGCTGGCGGGAAATAAAAGTTTTGTTTAACAACTGATGCTCAAAACAGTGCGAAGGTTGGTCGCGCTTTTGTTGGCAGGTGCCCTCCGCACCACCGCTAGTAAGGCACTTTTTGTGCTACTTCATTTACTACCAACTAATTTACTTGTACTACAGTAAGCTTATCTGCCATGACTAAGAGCTAATGTACAATTTTCTTCGAGGGTATTCCCGTTCCGGATGACGTTGACTACATAGCTCCGAATACAGGTTTAGAGTTTACAAATGGAATGATGGTGTCACCCTCGAATGTGGGCACATCCATTTGTAAACGGATAGCTCAAGATTAAAAAAATAACGTCGATGAGCTAAATTTAAAAGTGTATGCTTATACATAATTGTAGAGTCTGCCAGGCAGGGGTTTTTGGCTATTTTTCACGAAATCTACTGGACTCTGTGTTAATATGCATATGTATTTAATATGCATATGTATCAGCTGTAAATTCCATTGTTGGTCCTTGTACAGTGTCCGAAATTGTCACCATTGACCATCAACAGGCATACACCAATTTATTATTCAAAGTGGTAAAGAGGATATACTAAAACCTTTGTTTCATAAACAATATTTCCACTGCCAGGGTAGAGATCCTTGTGGTGTGAAGCAGGAAACTTTTCGCAGGCCATCCCAAAAGCACATTCATTTGTCTTCCTTCCTCGGCTTAATCTAATGACGGTCTATCCATGTTTTCATTGATAAAACTACTGATTTCGATCTTTTTAGAGTAGCTTCGTGTTTAGATCCGCGTTACTAATCAGCTTGTAACTGATTAGCAGTTGCAGTCATAAACCAGTTCCGTGCAATTTGAGTAGCTCCGTGTGTAGAGGGCCTAAGTGTAAATTGCAAAACATTAATAGAAATCGTTCAAGTGGTTTTTTAGTCTATAGTCACTCCAACATTGACTTTTTATTTGAATAATAATACCTAAGTATATGACGATTTGGCTTCAGTTGTTTTGTTGTAATTGCATTATTATTCTGAGAAATCTACAGGATATTTGTCGTCGTACAATTATAGCGAAGATAATGAGAAGAGAAACAAAAGGCGAGAGTAGACCTGAGAATGCTCTGCTATTGCTAAATTTTTGTATTTTAACTTTCAACCCTCACTTTGATTCTGATTTGACTCAGAGCTGGGTTAGCTCAATGATCGGTACGAGGCTTTCCGTCCGTACCTGGATTTAAATTATGGACCCCGCACGCTAGAAGCGAGTGGTCTACCCGAACCAGAGATCCCATTCAAAGTATACGAGGCTGATATTGAAATTTCATAAATATTCTTTCTTCATAACCCTAAAAATATAAGTGAGATTGATGTTCTCGTAGAACACAAGCTCTTCATATGCATATCAATTACTTTCTTAACAACAATTCCGAATACAGTATAAATGGATTTAAAAAATATTTATTCCGGAAAATTTTCATTGCAAAATATTATATAAAAGCCTAACGCGAAAAATCTTACGTTAAATTGATTTCCCTAAAAGATATATACAATGAAAAGTATGTTTGTATAGATGACAAATATTTTTCATGCTGAATCAAAATTGCATTTATGAAATTTTATCTGTTTGACAGTAATTATTGTGCCTTTCAGAAATGGTTTGCCAAGTCGAAAAAAAAGGAAAATGGAATGAATTTGATCTTCAAAAAGGTAAATGACATGCACGAAATAATGATGTACTGATTCCAGAATATCATAGAAATAGTTAAAAAGAAATTTCCTAAGGTGATTTTGTTTCGGCAAATTTCAACGAATAGTACGGAAAATTAAATACTTTGAAAAATTGTTTCCATTATATTGTTGAGTACTTATTATTCAATTGGAAAATTCTTGGTAGTTAATGTTGACATGAGATGATTTGTACGTCGATATCGATTCGAAACGGCCAATACGTAATTAATTTTTCAATTTTATGAAAATTTGTCCATAGTTTTGAGCATGCTGGGATTTTAAATTCAAGAAAATTTCAGCGCCCAATGTGGGCAGAACAGTAAATGCTTATGGAACTGATAAAAAATTGATATACTTTGAAAACCCAAAATGGAAAAAGTCAGGTGTTGATAAGAGACAAATATTTGATTAATCGCAATACCGCTTCGGAAGGAAGACAATAGATGTGTTTTTTTGCACTCTTGGACAGGGTAAGCTAAGGTAAGTTAATCTCTTTATGACAGAGCTTTGGGTAAGTGCATTGAATACAACAACAATCCCTGCCGCTGTGACTTCGTTGCGGCAGCGATTGTTGTTGTATTCAATGTACTTACCTAAAGCTCTGTCATAAAGAGCTTAACTTAGCTTAACTTACCCTGCCCAAGAGTGTAAAAAAACCCACCTAATGGTGTAAGTTTGGTGAGATCAGAAGGAAAGTGGTTTCCCAGAACAACATGAATCGCACGCAGCAAAAGAGGTGAAAACATGTCGAAAAATGAGTTTTTGAATGGTTCAACTCAAATCGTAAACAATTTTTCCGGGAGGGCATCCCCCATCTAAAGGACAGATGGCAAAAATACATATTCAACGATGACGAGTACTTTGAATCAAACATTTTTTTACTTTCCTCCCGATTTGAAATTGTTTTATTTAATAAAAAATTAAGAACTTTTTACCGGCACACTTGGTGCTTCGTAATTGCTGAGAGTAGTAGAAGTCAAAATTAAACAATCGGTTTTAAACTTATGCCATTGTAGAGCCACCGTAAATCAAATAGTTATAATATGCTTGGATGGCTGCCACAAGTTAATAACACTGCTATTATATTTGCTAGTATTGACTCTCATAGTCATGGAGAGTTTGCACTACCTGGTGTATTCTGTGCCTGGGGCTACATGTTGTTTTCGATTGATAAGAAATTTTACCTGCTAAGAAAACAAAATACATATAAATGTATTCAATTTCAAGTGGTGCTTAATTTTAGTCTGTTATGAAGAAAAATCGTAAAAGTCTTATGCTCCCATCGCCAGAATAACAGTCTTACTTTTTTCACAGCCGTTGTCTTTCACACTTTTGGGTTACGAAATACAATGGAAATCCGATTGGGGCCTGATTTATGCACATGACTGCGATAATGTCTACATAGCCAAAAATATCTTGCAAAAATATGTACATATACATACTAAGTTCACTCCAGCTTTCGGTTACTGCCGAGTGTCGATAGATATGAAGTGGTGAGCAGAACAAAGAAATGATTTGTATCGTGCAGAAGACCCAGAGGGGACGTTAAATGGGAAACACGTGTAACAGCTTTTAAGTTTTATGTTTTTCTTCTTTTCCACAGCTATAACAATGTGTTGAGTGGAAATGCGTGGGTGCGAGATGCAAACGAACGGAAGAGAAAAAGAAAATAGCGAGCATAAATCGTCACGATAAAATTAAAATTAGAAGGTGGTAAATTTTTACCGAAATTTGGGATACTTTCAATGGTTGCTTATACACTTTTTCCGATTTTTTTTAAAAGTCTTACTGTAAATGAAAAATTGTTTGTCTTGAGGACCTAAACTCCAGATAAAATTCAATATCTGATATCAAAATCAATTTTATGTTTTTTTTTTCAGCTCAGGTTAATTCAGCCTATTCATCAGCACTTCTGTATTGAAATGCAGATCAATGAAGTGTTTAAATTAGCTTCAAAACAATGAAAAGCACCTACTTTGACTACATATTCCACAATAAAATAAATCTTTCTCTTCCGTCCATTGTACCATTCAAAGAAGAAATCGCTGAAGCATTGAACCCGATTTGCACTTGATCACGTGCTGCCTTATGAATACGAACAATGGCTAGTTATGACCAGTAGTTGAGTGGAGCAATAAGTAGTGGTATCCGCAATGAATGTAAAAAAAACGAAGACAAATTGTATTGAAAGTAGAGAAAGAAACACGCAATACGATCTGAGATCTGTTCAATATTTTTGACCTGAATCATTTGGAGACACAGAATATTGTGCATATTTAGTTACTGCTGCTGTAATGCTGGTAATGGTCATTCAACGTGATAAAGAAAGTTTTTGCGAAATGCAAAGAAATCCGGAGCGAAAATTTGAAGAGTGTGAGACTGAGTTTCGCTTGCTGATTTTGTTGACACGAATAGCTTTCTGTAGATGCACGAGTGTGCCCATTTAGATTTGCGAGGCCAGTGCACTTATTGGTCTTATATAGTAATATATAACTTTGATGTCGAAAATTATCCATTTTGCTTGGCTAATGGGTTTCGATTGTTGTGTGTTGTATTTATATTGTGTATATCACTTACAGTTTTGAAATTTCTAATTCAATATTAACTATTTTTCATAAATTCACTTTGATCCATTTTATGTGACGCAACATGCACTACGTTCTAAGGTAGGATATTCATAAGAAATTTGGTGAATATTGGACTGGATGAAGCCATTGGGTAAATTTTTAGCCCTCGCAGTTGAAGTCGATCGTATTCGATTGTGAGCGGATTATGTAAATGATACCACTATCATAAGAACTATTTAAAACACCATCATCACCGGCACCACAACCGGAGTCCGACTCCGCTCCCTACCTCCACCGCACCCGATCTTGAATCAATGTCATCCAGTTAGACACCCTTATGCCGTAATCACAATACAGCGTTTTTCGCTGCGGCCAACGCAGCGTTCTACAGGGGGAGGCGTGAAAGCCGCAGTTGAATTTGGTGAATCACAATGCAGCGACAATGTCGCTGTCAATGCAACCAAGGCACCAACCAAAATCATTTTTTTTTTCTTTTGTATTGCTAAATCCTGTTGTACGAGGATTAGGTTGGCTTATCACAATACTCATCAGCCATCGCTTGTCTATTCCACCAGACCATTCAACCTAATTCAAACAGAGTTAATTCAACCTAGTGGTGATGCCAACCTATGGTAGGTATCACCGCTAGCGGTGCGGCAAAATTAGAAATTTGGCAAATTTCGCCGCTGCCGCAAATTCCGCCGCAGCCATTGTGCGCGTTACCATACAAAACAGTGCATTCTAATTTTTTGACAGCACTTCCCGCAGCCCACTGCGTTGGCCGCAGCGAAAAACGCTGTATTGTGATTACGGCATTAAGCTCTGAGCGTCCTGGTCAACGCCAGCCCTCCAGGGCAAGCATACAGCAAGCATAAAATATGGCAACTACAGGCGAAATGACATTGCATTCGGATCAATGTATGAAATGTCAACATTTCATTAGCCTAGCGCTTCCTGGAGTCAAAAAAATAAACCCTGCATTACATATAATTGCAGTTGTAGTAATTAAAACTTAATCTTGTCATTTGAGATTCAAAAATGCTGCTAGTGACTTGTACTTGTAAGTTAGTAAAATATTTTTTTTTTATGTTTGAGCAGACATTGCTGTGGAGAGGGCCCTCCTCCCTAATGCAAATCTTGCGATCGTACAGGACGGTTCTTGCGCCCAGGACTTAATAGCGTCCTTTAGGTGTATCTGTCAGTTTAACTGAAGCCATCGGTATGCCAAATAGGATACTGTAGGGCGCCTCCAGCAGAATCGTGCCAACTTTTGCAAGTCCTGTAATATATCTGTGTCGTCGAATGTCTGGACATGTCGTTAAGAGACGTATGGTTTTCGAAGACCAGCTTCGATGAGGTGTCAACCCCAGAAAGGGACTGTTTAGCAGCTTCACTGTCGGTAAAAATGCTGATATTCACATCGAATATCTGATTGCATAAGAGCCTATCGGTCGCTCTGAAAATCGCCAATTTCCCCCCGGAACAAAAAATTATGAGAGAATACTTTTTTATAAGAGTTTTAGCACTTATACATAGTTACACGGACACAGTTAGTCACATCTTCTCCGCAACTCTTAGAATGATTTAATACTCTTCCGGTTTTGGAGTAAGTACAGCTGTGGCACTTTTACTTTTAGAACTAGCCTGCTAAAGGTGGGTTGTGAGCACCACTCAGTCATTCCAGTATTGTACCTTTAGAGCCAATGAGTGAGCTACCACTCGCCAGACTCCAATAAGAAGCCACCATTTTATTACAAAGTCTTTTTGCTATACCAATCAAATCAATCTTTCAAAACCTTTCCTAAATTTGACAGATACTGGATGGCTTATGAATGTTGCTGCATAAAGAAACTCAAATATCATTTTGCTGAATTCTCATAATTTATTTTTCCTTTACACATTTGAAAAATAATACATTTTTATTAAATTTTCTTTTACTTGGCTTTTAAAAATAATTGAATTTAAATGGTCCCCATGCTCGGTGATACATGTGCACCGTCTTATCAAGAAATGATTCATTACTGCCTACAAAACTATCGTTCGAAGGTGTTGCTTTGAATTATTCAAATTTGTTGGTTTTGCTTTGTAAACTGCCTGTTTGCAATAACTCCGCAAGAAAACAAACAAAACCAACAATAGCTGGCAAACTTATCATGGTTTTTTCATCAGATTCCTTCCGAATAATGCCTATAATAAATTCCACATATCATATGAAATTCGTTTTGATTTCATGACTGCACTGGAAGTTACAGGGCAAAAAGCTTTATTTTCCTCAGCGAATTTTCAAAACCCAAGACACCAAAATTACCATAGCTGGCAACACCAACCGAGTTTTTCAACCAAACTTCTATCAAACACGGCTTGGAGTAAGATTCAGGTACTATGTCAATTTCATGACAATCTGGTAACTGAATCAGAATTCATAAAGCAAAAAGCGGTTTTTTTTCTTTATAATTTTTCAAGATGGCACCACTGGCACAAAATTGCCCGCATTTCCAAATCGCTTCTATCAGACCTGGTCCTAATCAGTACGTGATATAGGTAAATTGGAGGAGGGCTCAAAAGTTTTGCTTTGGTTGTATTAACAAAGCAGAAGATTTCTATGAGTTGTTTTTTACAGTAAAAGACGAACATTTTTCATTAGAGTCGATGGTTTGTTGGATTTCACTTTCAATGCCTGCCGTAGCTGTAGGGATGCCAACACGTTCATGAGTCTAGAACTTAGTAAAATCAATATGTGCTTTAAGTTTCAAAATTATCTGATAATCTGGTCAAAAGTTATCGCAATTCAAAAATTTTCAAATTCACCCAACCTCATTTTAAGCGCCTCGTGCACACATAGGGTTAAATATTGCAAAAATATTATCATATTCGCATTTAAAACACGTTTGAAATTCATTCCATAAACTTTATTTTTGCAAAAGTTATTTGTTGGCAGAATAATAGGTATATTTAAAATATCACTAAAATAGCGGCCGGCGCCAAAGAGCTAAAGATTACTAGCTTCTTATGAAACTTAGCATATTCTGCACATACACCAATCTATCCTGAAAATTTCAGTGCAATCGGATGGCGCGTTTCTGAGACTTTATATATATATAGAAACATGAATTTGTGGCCAAAGTGATTTTAATACTAATGTTCGATCATTAGTAAAAAATCTCTTTGTGTCTAAGATGCACTAAAGGTATCATTTATTACTGCTTCTTCAGAATCAGAATCAGGTGAGAACGAAAGATATGATAAAAATTTCACAGAGCTGAAGGCAATAAAATTCTGCAAATTTCAGCATATGAATCGAAAGACTCATCAGACACTCAGACGTGAGATCTCGAAGGATTATGAACTGTATTAAAAATGCACTTGCGTCATATCTTTAAGTAGACCGCTTGACATGAAAAGTAGACATGAAAAGAATAAGATATGTATATATGTTTTTTTTTTGGGAGACTCATTGGCGAGTTTGCAGGTGAGCTGTTTTTTCAGCACTTAGTAATGATAATATTTTAGATTTTTGGTTAATGTTTTGTGGGTGCTGAGTACCTGAAAGTAGGCAAAGAAATTTGAAAAATTTGGAATTGCTATGACTTGAAAGACGGGCGGTAAGCCCAAAAGCTCTCACTTTTGATGCAGCCATGAGATCAAAACAAAATTCACAGTAGAGGTTGTTTCGAAAAATGAACAAGTCTAATATATAGTTAGTTATATGCGATAGAGTTTCTATTCATTCTCTTTTTAATTATACATACGATTATTCAACAAATAAAACTATTGTGGATAATGTTAAAGGTTATTCATGTTATTTTACATTAATGGTGGGCTACCAAAGGCTCATACATACATATTAACAACCATTATTTGAACAATTGTTTATTACTGTTTTAAGCATGACACCCTTTTCCTAATTCGATCTCCGGTGGAAATGCTAAATACTTTCAGCGATAATTATCAGTTGTTTAATAGCATATGCAAACACAAAGACACATTTAAGATAGTTAGTCTAGAGTTTAGACTATGCAAAATTTCCAACTTATATATTGTCCGTTAAATAATAAATAAATAAAACACAATTATGGAATCGTAAATTAGCAACAAAATTTATCTACGAGTTAGAGTGTTAATAATATGAACAGTCTTTTCAACCCGCGTGCTAGCATATGTGAATTTAACCTCGAAAACGAGTGCCAAATTAGCGCTGAGTTTAATTCCACCATATGAGATCCTATTATGGGGTCACTGCCAATTAATCCTCTTAACGACATTCGATCCTAAAGTATCAAATTCCACGACATCAAAGATATCAATTTCGACTGGCTTAGTATCTATATGGTGAGATCGGTTTTAATCATGATCGTCTTTTCCTTTTCTGTTTTCAACATTTTCCACGAGAACTGTGTATCTGTACTTTAAAGCGAATCTTTTGAAATTCACGTTTCCCATTCTCATATTTATCTGTCCAATTATATTGGATTTGACGTCATGCCACCGACCGAAATTCAAAGAAAACCAATCGTCCAAATAAGATACAAGCATTCTTCTTCGCTAGTTTTGACGAAGTTAATTGTTGTTTCCGCAATAATATTACAAATCAATTTTCGTGTTACGGACAGACAGGTGTTTCGTCTGAATTGAAGACCTCACAGATATCAGTTATTCAATTGAATTGTCGAAATTATGGAATGAGAATAATTTCTTCAAAGGGGGCCGACTTCGTGAGCAATCGCTCTCGCACAGAACGGATCACGTTTACGCTATAAAAAAGCGTACTTCAAAATGCGGCATGAAAAGAAAGACCTCGTCTAAAACCGAAGTATTCCTCCATGCACGTGTGCAATCCATTTGTGAATTGAGGTTCGGCATGGCATTATAAATGAATAAAGATTAACAAAATATATTTGGAATGTGTAGGTTTTGTGTTCCAGACGGCTTCCTATGGCTTGATTTGCGTTGATGGTCAGTTCGATGATCACTTGAATCTTCATTTGTATGCGCGGCGAACTTTCACTTGTAGCAGATTAGTCGCACGCTAGTTGGTTTGATTTCGTTTTGCGAAAAACGGTCTAACCCTCAAGATCCTCTTGACGTCATCGCCGAATAAAAGCCATTCCGTTCCAGCATCAAAAGGTGATCAGATTAATGAACAGCTCAAATCCGCGGGAGATCGATCTGCTTGTGATCATCGCTCTTCTTCACACGCGGCGTTACGCACGCAAGCAGGCACCGCCGATCTCCTCCTCAAAGTCATTGAGCGTGTAATTGATGAATTTCACTTGAGAATGTTGATGATGATGATGATCGTCTTAGTGGCTTCGATTCCGATTGTTCGAGCATTTCACGGTGGATTCATCCGCACACGTGGAGACCATTACTGGCCGCAAAACTCGCTGACGCACTCCATTCAGTTCGTTTCGCAAATAAACAGACGAATGATTCGCTTGGAATAGCCATTCGGAAATTATAGAGTTGATGGTAATGATTTTGTCATTATGAGATATTCGCGAAGCGGATTCGCTAGAACTGGACTGAACTGGCTAAGTCTAATTAAGTCTTCTGTGTGTAGGTCGATGGGCTTGGCTTGGTGCACGTAATTCTTTGACCGCAGCATTAAATTGAAGCTGCTTCTACCAGTAGTTTGAGTAGCTTAATGTTAATTGACGGATTTAATTTCGTAGATTTAACTGCAATTTCGGTTTTACGTAAATTAGCACAAAATTGTTCAAGTGCATCATTTGAAGCTTGCTGAGTATTTTCTGTGGGTCTTCTGAGCACAAAATATAAATTCTCTGAAATATGATTAGAAAACAGATAGAAATCTAGAATTTTGTATCTGAAACGAATTTTTTAATCCAGTATGCAATTAAGCAATTTATCCAAAAGTTGCAGTAAATATCTGCTTTGGATTTTCTTATTTCGCCTCGATTCAAAAATTCTTTCAAAAACTATGTCCACCCTAAATCGGCATAATGAATTATTTACATTGCTAGCCTTCTAATACAATCACAACCTTAGAAGTAATTAAGCATTTTAAAAGATTCCGGAAGAGAGTAGAGACTGCCAGTATTTTCTGTGTCTATTCAGCGAAGACAATATACTGATTTCGTGATTATTTTTTCTAGGAACTCGACTTTCTTTCCGCACCTTTTAATCCCATTTCACCCTTATCGACATTGTCGGCAACCATTCATCCTCAAACCATAACTAAGAACTCTTAACACGAATGTTCGCTATCTATATATAAACTTGCATATAACACGCTCGAATAGCTAACCCGGTAATTTATTGCTCTTCATTTCAGCCGTAAGCTTTGAATCTGAGAATACATCCCTCGAAATGCTAGTCTCTTCGCGACGACATACAGTGTAATTGGATACTGAAAGGATCAGCCGATAGGGACAGAAAGGAGAAGATAGGAAGGGACAACGTCAGTGACCCAACCTCACCTACAACAGCGGTCGAGAAAAAGGTATTGAAATGAACATTGTTGGCCCCCGCCACAGTTCACACTTGAACGAACAACTTCCGTCGTTATTTTTTTTGGGGCCAGACACGTGTCGGCAGATGAAATCCCAAATCGAACGAGTTCTCGCTTCCCTTTCCGGTTCGGTCGGTCTTGTACGAAGTTATCGAGAGGTATTTCGAGAGCATCACGAATGACTTGGGAGTGGATATGGGAGTGGAGTTGGGAGTGGAACTTACGCGTTATATATATATTTAGGGAATGAAATGTCAATGACTTTTTGGTCTATTTGAATCCTCGGGGTATTTTGACAAGAGTATTTCGTGTTCGTTATGGCCTAGGGTGAATGCTTTTCGGCATTAGGTTTTTTTGCGAGTGTGTATCCAAACTTAGCTGAAGTAAGAGGTAAGGGGCGAAATTCTATGTGGACACATATTGGAATGTCATTTTTTGCCTATCTTATAAACCCATTCTGGGAAATAGAATTTATCGAATGATTTTTCGTGCTCGAACAAAACCTATTTAATTTTAGAATCCGCTTTTCATGGAAGCTTTGCATTTTCCCATATGGCATCACGGTGCTCGAAGATTATGTAACATTATCATCTTAGCCAACATCACTTACAAAATAATACACGTAAGATAGGTTTTGTTGCAAAGTTAATCCGTTGATCGTTAACCATTCAATTCACATTCACATAACCATTCAATTTGCGCTGTGAAGCTAAGAGTGAGCTTCGAGTTATAAAAAAACAGTAAGAATGCGTTAAAGTCATTCTTTATTTGCGATTTCGACACCGGCTATTTCCTCTGTTCCATAGTTTGGCATGATTAAAAATACTTTTGGATGTTTTTAACTTTACACTCTGGCAAAATCGTCGAAACAAAGTTTGAAAGCCAAATATGAAATGTATAAAGCCATCCCAAACAAACTAGCACGACTTTATAGGTCAGTGTAACAAGCCAAGTCTAAATAGAAAAATCAAATAAACCCAGCGCATCAGAGCCACTAGAAAACTATTTTTCGAAGATATTGTCTTTGATTGACCAAAAAATGTGGAAATACGTAATACACTTTATTATAGTATCATATCAACCATTTCTTACTCAAAGCAACAAAAACCATTCCTCGACTATAACATCAATGATGAAAATGTTCAGTGCTGGCAGCACTTTTCTAACGAAGCAGCAATAAGTCTACCATAATAAGCTCATGGTAAAATCAGCCTATCCTTTGAATTTCGTTTTCATCCAAGAATTTCATCGAAAGTTTCAGCAATTAAACGATGTTTGAGGCTGCCATTGGAAAGATTTTCAAAACTCGGAAAATGTAAACATCGGTTCATTATTTTTATTGTAAATGCTTAACATATGAATATATAATGGAAGTATCTGTTGGTGCATTATTTTCGAAAATGTTTGGTGCTGGCAATCCTGCGTTAGGAACAATTACCGTCCAATATCGCTTCTACCTTGCTTTAGCAAGCTACTTGAGAGAGTTGTCTACAACAGAATTTATCCTCTACTCGAGCCTTTCCTTGCCAACGAGCAACATGGATTTGTCAAAGGTAAATCCACTGTTACCAATTTGTTATCTTTCAGCAATACTTTTGCTTCTGCTATCGATCAGCAAAGACAGGTGGATGTTCTTTACACTGATTTTTCTAAGGCATTCGACTCTGTTAATCACGTGCTTCTTCTCTTGAAATTAGAGAAATATGGTTTTTATGGACCGCTGCTCTCCTGGTTTTCTTCTTACATTTATGAACGTGCTTGCGTTATTACTGTGAATTCCTGCTCCTCTGCTCCCTTCTATCCTACCTCTGGTGTTCCGCAAGGCTCGATACTTGGCCCCTTATTGTTCTTAATCTTTATTAATGACCTGCAAGGTCTCCTAAACTCCTTCTCCCTTCTTTACGCAGACGATCTTAAAATATTCAGAGTAATCGATACAATTGAAGACTGCTTTCAGCTACAGAATGATCTGCACACTCTGGGCAACTGGTGTAGTGCAAATTATCTTACTCTGAATGTCTTAAAATGTCGCCAAATGTCGCTCACGCGTAAAACTAACCCTTTAGTGTTTTCTTATTGCGTTTCCGGTACCTCTCTCGATGCTGTATTCTGTTTTAAAGACCTGGGAGTTATTTTTGACACTAAACTCTTATTTGACCAACACATATTGCATATAACTGCCAAAGCGTCCAGGCTCTCGGGTTTTATACTTAGATCTTCTAAGCATTTTACTGATATCTCCACCTGTGTACACCTGTTTTGCTCTTTTGTCCGCAGCATCCTTGAATATTGTTGTCAAATATGGTGCCCACTTTTTCAGTACTTAATTGATGCGGTTGAATCTGTACAACGCAGGTTCACCCGCACTCTGCTTTTCATATTCAATTTGACTTACTGTGGGTATAGCGCGAGACTTACCATGCTGCAAATTCCATCCCTGAAATCTCGTAGGCTGTTCTTCGATGAATGCCTTCTATTTCAACTACACCATCGACTTGTCCCATCTGACCTCTGCAACCTGGTTTCCGTCCGTGTATTGGATCGGTCATGTAGATCAACTTTAACGTTTAATGTTCCATTTGCACGGGCTGATACATATTACTTTTCACCGCTGCTACGTTTACCTAGGCAGCATAACGAACTCAGACTTACTCCCCTACCACCGAACTTGATGCTTTTCAAAAACATGTTAAAGGTTAAAGTAATTACTTATTCTGTTTAATGCATGTTCATCTTGGCTAATTGTATATTTAAATTTTAGATTCTTATTTTCTATTGAATTATGATACTCTTGTTCGTTTTATATATATTTTTATTTTTATTTATCATTGTCTATTGCGTAATTGGACTTATATGTTGTTATAGACATTAAATCAATAAATAAATAAATAAATAAATAAATAGCCAAAAATATACCAAATCTGCTTCACGTTAAGTTAAACCTACCCTGTGAACTTCGTTTCTATTGAATGACTGCACTGGAAGTCATAGGGGTGAAAAGAATTTTAAGATTACAACTCGAAAAACTTTTCAAATTTTCGAAACATCAATATTTGTTGTTAGTGTCATTGCAGGATAATACCCATTTGAAAATTCAATGAAAACCTCGCTTCGTACAAAACAGCAAAAATTTACAAAAATTCTCATAGCTGGCAGCCCTTTCATGATTTTTCAACGGAATTCCTATAGAATTTGGGTTACAATAAGGACTATTGATAACATGAATTTCGCTTTGATTTCATGACTGTATCGAAAATTACAAGGAGACAGCTTTATTTTGCTGAGCAAATTTACAATATTTAGGAGACAAAAATTACCATAGCTGGCAGCTCTATCCATATTTTTCAGCCAAATTTCTACCAATTGTGGCCTTAAATTATGCCCAGCAACCATGCTACTATTTCGTTTAAATTTGTGGGTTTAATCGGAAGCTATGGGCCAGCAAACAGTTTTTTTCTCAGTGATTTTTCAAGATGGTACCACTACCACGGTGTTGCCGGCATTTCAAAATCGCGTCTATCAGACCTGGTCCTAATTAGTACCAACAAACTCTGTAAATTTCACATTGATCAGATTATCTGGTCGTCAGTTCTCGTGAACAGAAGTTTCGATTGCTGAAAATAAAGGTAATTTTGTGATGGATTGTCGTTCTTTCAATTTGACATGATGGACAAAGGTTAAAATTAATTAATATTTGAGAACATTTTTCTGGAGGGTCAATGTGTTGAGGACTTTTTGTTACGTGCCTGCCGTAGTTACAGAATTATTTGCACAGCTTTGAAAGTCCATGTGTGTACAGTATTAGGATCCATCAACACGCTCTGCAAATTTGACGGTGATCCTATCTCTTTGTCACGACATTTCGAAATTTGAAAAAAAATCCTTGCTTACTTTTAGGTATTCGGCGCCTACATAGTGCTCATAAGTGCGAATTTTTTTGTATCCTAGAAAAGCATAAAACATAATAAGTTTTCGTCTCCAGTACTTGGTTTTAACAAAAATTTACTCTGCATAGAATTATAGGGGTACCAGATAATTCTCTAAAATGCCCGCCGCTGCTAAAGAGTTTAAGATATCGTAATTTTAATTAATCACTGCACTTGTCCTCATATGAAAATTGCTGCTCAATCGGATCACACCCTCTAGAAATTATTTCTCTTAATATTTTTGCTGATGTATATAAATATATATATTTATATATATATATATATATATATATATATATATATATATATATATATATATATATAAAGATATATATATATATATATATATATATATATATATATTTATATATATGTATATATAGGGTGATTCATCATGAGGTTTGATTTTCAGTAGGCTTTTTTTGACAGATCACGCGTGACTCCTGTCAAACTGTTACGTAATTTTTATTCAGTATTGTTTGACAAATCATCATGGAAAGACTTACACCGCAACAACGTTTCCAAACTGTTCAGCTGTATTATCTGAATCAGCTCAAGGAAATCCACTGTTTTATTGTGAAATTTTGTTCAGTGATGAGGCGCATTTTTGGCTCAATGGATACGTCTATAAGCAGAATTGTCGTATTTGGCTGATGAACAACCTAAAGAGCTTCAACAGCTACCACTACAGCCACAGAAATGCGCAGTTTGGTGTGGTTTATAGGCCGGTGGAGTCATCCATCTATATTTCTTTCAAAATGATTCCGGTCAGAATGTAACCGTCAATGGCGACCGCTATCGCACCATGACAACGGATTTTTTGCTACCTGAAATTGAAGCCTGTGGTATCGGTGAACTTTGGTTTCAACAAGATACATACAGTGAGAGAAACAATGGACTTATTGAGAAATCATTTTGGTGAGAGCCTGATTTCACGTTTTGGACCAGTAAATTTGCCGCCTAGATCGTGTGATATCACACCTTTAGATAATTTTTTTTAGGTTACATTTCATTTCAATTGACGCTTTGAAAGCCAACATTACTCGTGTCATTCGCGAAAAAGAAAATGTCATAGATTGTTCTTTCGACTCACAATAAAATTGTTACTATAGAATTCAGCTTTATGCCTTTTATTTGAGATTAAAAACCAAACCTCATAATAAATCACCCTATATATATATATATATATATATATATATATATATATATATATATATATATATATATATATATATATATATATGTATATGTATATATATATGTTTATATATATATATATATATATATATATATATATATATATATATATAATATATATATATATATATATATATATATATATATATATATATATATATATATAATATATATATATATATATATATATATTAATATATATATATATATATATATATATATATATATATATATATATATATATATATATATATATATATATATATATATATATATATATATATATATATATATATATATATATATATATATATATGCCCTTTTCGGGGACAGCATCAATTATGGTGCGGAGTTCCGGGAGCTTCTGTGGTGGTACTTGCGCCATCACCGTGTGCAATTTTCGAGCATCCTTGTAGACGCCAGAAGCAAGAAACCAGTAATCCAAGCTCAGGAAGTACGAGTCAATAGCGCCTTCCTGCATCATGGGGATGGGGATCCGTAGTATGGTCGATGCGCCCATTATGTGATGTCGTTCATCGCCCGGGCGAGTTAGAGCGAAATCACGATCTCCATCAATCTGATCGCCAAGTTTCTGTTTTGGACCCAATTCGTCCTCGGACATGACAGCGAAGCACGTTTATCACTGAAAATGAGGTTAATTTTCCCGTCTCGGGTGCACGCTGCCGCTGAAAATTACGGTTTTTGATACGTTCGCGATTTTTTCGGCAAACGTGTTTGCTCTAGTGGATCACGTCGGGGTCACCACTACTTTGGAGTAATCTACTTCAACTCCACTAGAGCGATCGCGTAATTAGAAAAAGATTCGTATTCGTCTTCGTACGTCTTTATTCAATGGCGTTTTCACTAGAACTAAAACTTAACCCAATTGTACAAGGTACTAAAAAATGTAAAAAAAGTACTAAAGAACTAGATGGCGTTAAAGCCTTCAAAATGAATTCAACATTAATGATTTTTATTTCAAGTTTGTTTTTATGCTGCCACATATATATATATATATATATATATATATATATATATATATATATATATATATATATATATATATAATGAATTTCCAGTTCTATGATTATTATTATATTGGTTAAACTCTAAACTTTTACTCTCAGGCAGGCGATGGAAAAATGTCTGGAATTCAACATTCCACTGTACCATATATTTATAGACTTTAAGGCCGCCTATGATAGCATAGCCAGGATAAAACTGTATAAAGCCATGAGAGAATTCGGCATCCCAAACAAACTGACACCATTGTGTAGGTTGACCATGACCAATGTAAAAAGCCAAGTTGAAAAAGCCGGATTGCTGTCCAGATCGTTCAACATCTTTAATGGGCTCCGAAAAGGAGATGATCAGGCCTATTTTCTCTTCAACCTGGCATTGGAGAAAGCAATCTGGGACTCTGGCAAGTCAACGAGAAGGAACATCGTCACCAAGTCCTGCCAGATACTGGCATACGCAGATGATATAGACATAATTGGCAGATCAGAACTAGCTGTACGAGAATCCTTCAACCAGATTGAGCGAGCGGAACAAAAACTGGGGCTGCACATAAATGAAAGAAAGACTAAATACATGGTGGCAGCATCTGCAGGAAGAACACCTAAAGTTGGTCAAACCTTCAGGGTGGGTGAGCATGAGTTTGAAGTAGTGTCATCTTTCAACTACTTAGGGACAATTGTAGAAGCCGATAACAACATTGAACAAGAAATAGGCGGGTGGCTGCTCAAATCCAATAAAGCCTACTACAGTCTGTCAAGGCTCTTCAAATCCCGAAATCTTACCCGAATATCAAAGCTCCGGCTGTACAAGACCATGGTCCTGTCAGTACTCACGTATGGATGCGAGACTTGGCTGCTCACCAAAAGGCACTGTGATCTCTTAGTCGCGTTTGAGAGGAAAGTATTGCAGAGAAGCGGTGGCCCCATACGTGAAGAAGGGCGATTCCGGAGACGCACACAACCATGGAGTTGTACGCTATCTACTTAGGAACATATATAATTACAAAGACAAACTTCGGTAGACTCCGGTGGGCAGGATAACTAGCTCGAATGAGCGAAGAGGATCCTATTCGGTCAACTCTTTGCGGCAGATTCTACGGCAAAAAGACAGCGTGGGATACCTTGCTTGCGCTGGAGGAATGGCGTTGACCAGGACGCTCGGAGTTTAGATGTGCCTAATTGGATGACCTCGGCTCGCGGTCCAAACTGTTTTAGTGTTAAAGTCTCCAAGAATAATTTTTACATCATACCTTGAGCAGCTATTCGTAATGTGTTACGTTCTCGTCGTCAGCAGACCACCTCGTAGTTAAATCAACCGCAAATCGACTCGCAACCGAAGAATGTTTAGCCTTTCATTTAATAGCGTTAAAGCCGATGATGGTAAACTTTATTTTTTTTTGACAAACTCGGAAGCTTACATCGAGCACATAGTGCTTTTGGTGACAGATTGATTTATATCTGTGAAATTGAACTATATAATTAAACTCGTGAATATGAAAATTATGTTAATTTACACCGTTGCAAACGATCGGACTTAAATTTATTTTAAAATGGCTCGTTAACGGTCCAAGTCATTTGGGATAAGTTTTCAAATCGTAAAAATTCTGCTTGTGCTATAATATCATCCATTCACAACGTCACGCAACAGAATTTCCACACGGTAGAATGATTTAAGACCAACCATTAGCATTTTACAATCCACACCGATCATGAATTCGAAACAATTTTCAGGACAGTTAACTCCCAAAACAATTATCATTTGCTCGTGTTCAAGCTTTTATTTGCAATCTAAAATTCAAATGCGATAATG
The DNA here is from genome assembly GCA_947369275.1 of Nemotelus nigrinus. Lineage (NCBI taxonomy): Eukaryota > Metazoa > Arthropoda > Insecta > Diptera > Stratiomyidae > Nemotelus > Nemotelus nigrinus. The sequence continues at coordinate 19,062,466 of OX376372.1, read as the reverse complement.
AAATTTGGCAAAAAAGTATGATTCAGGAAAATAATCATAGCAGATTGCCGAGAAAAGCTCCTCCGCGTGTCTTGTTTAACGAACCGCTGCCACATGCCCTGTCCATATTTCTGGCACAAGTGCTTTGGTTTAAGCCTATGGCCTGTTGTCTATATTCGACGACCACACTCTACTCCCTAATATCTTGCCGGCGATCAATCTAACGCTGAACGTGTGCAATATGTTCAAAGGATTTCGCCTCCGAAAGCTAAACAATTCGAATTTAAGCCATAAATCATGAGGAAGCAGCGCGTGACTCTTGCCGGCACGAAAACAAATAGTCGCTGTTAAAGCCACCTACAACTTTGCCTCCCCAATTGCCAGGCTGCCGAGCGATTGATAGTGAAAGGGAAATGGCCGGGCAGCATGGATTCACAAATGCTGGTCGTTCACTTACTCGCATCGCAACGCAATCCAACGCAAAACCCAGTCGATCCGGCATCCGGCAGCGGTATGAGGGTAATGCGTTGCGTACGAAAATCGCGTTCAGCAGATATTTATTTCGTATAGCAAGCGAACAATGTATTACGAGCGTATTTATTTTATAGCTTACACGTGCTGCCTGAATACGAGTAGCGTGCTGATAGCATCATAAATTTAACGCATTCATATGATGGCCTAGGCACCACACAGCCATATCGCTTCGCTCAATACACGCGAACGTATCTTGTTCAATTAGCTTTTATCGCACCACATTAGATACTCAATCCCAAGCATCGTTCCGACGTAGGCCTGTTCCATTAAATAATGTTTTTTAAATGAAAATATATTTATCAAACTGTGTGAAAGTATAGAGCACGGACACGTGGGCTGAAAGCAAGCGTTTTGTGGCGAAATTTAGGTATACGAGCCGGAAAACAATGGATGAATTAAAAAGTTAAAAGCTTAGCGAAATTATCGACAATAGTTTTATATCTTATTATAGCTATTCGGATTGAGTCATCTTAGAAAAGTTGGAAAATTATGCCCACATATAATTTCTATTGGTTTGTGCTTATTTCTTCTTGTACTAAGACGACATGCTTCTCATAGAAATTTTATTGAGTGCTTCGAACAATGATAAAAACAAGACTGAGGTTCCCCAAAGTAACTCAAAATACGGTATGATAGTAGTAGTAGGCTGTATTTAAATATAGTCTATATTCTAGTCTCATGAGTCACGATTTGACTCATAGACTTCAAACTACGAACAAGAAATGGATCATGTTCTGGAGCTTTTTCAACAAATTCTAGTTCAAGGATTTGAATTTCTCTAAGGAGCTTTGAACAGTACTCTCCTGCATGAAAAACGTTAGTTTAAAAACGATAAAGAAAAGAAATCCCATAACACTTGCTTGAATTTTCATCCGTTTTATTTCACTTTCTTCGGGGACGGAATTTTTTCTTCTATTATTTCCAATAGCTTTTCTTTCGTTAGTTTGCTTTGATGGAGATTTATAAGATCGTAAATTGCATTTCACTTTTTGCACATACTTGGTACGGTATCAGCTTAATGATAACACGAAGACGGTCCAATGAGAATGGATGCGAAGACTTTAAAAAAAATACAATCAGAAAACTGGACGAGAAAGTGTGAGTAGAGTTGTCCTCCAACTTCAGCCTGATGGCGACACGAACTGGGCTCCTGGCGTGTGGGGTACTAGGTTCGAATCCAGGTACGGACAGAAGACCGAGCCTGTACAACAAATAACGAGAAAATATACGTTGAATAGCATCTGACAAGTATACGAAACGAAGAGACCCTACTTGGGAATAGTATTCAAGGATACAACGAACTAGGAAAGCAAACAAATGAATACATGTTCAGATATTCAAAGAGTGATGTGAGCAACGTTGAACAAAGCCTGCAAGTTTAGAAAACCTTGAAGTAATATAAGGTACGTTTAGATCAAATTTTAATTTGGGATTGAAAATGATGTGTGTGTTGATCTACATGCAGTAAAATATTACCAGACAGAAAATAGTCAAAGTGCAGCAAATTAGGTTTATTGGAGAAGGATGTAACAAGATATTTGATAACATGAAGAGGGAGAAAGTTTCTTGTACACCACGTATTCAACGCTAATAAAGCAGATGTTAATGATGAAAATAGGAAATAAGAATACCTATGAAAAATAGAAAATAATAATACATTTTCAGTTTCGTTTTCTAAATCATTGCAAAAGATGATAAAACAAAAGAACAAGTTTCATCAAAAATGGAAATCATATAGAATGCTCTTTGATTACCAATCCTTTTCTGTACTGCGGGCTAGAGTAAAACTTAAATTTCAACAAGATGAAATGCATTTGGTAAGTCGTATGGAGTGCAATATCAAACGTGATCCTGATAACTTTTGGGAATTCGTAAAAATATTTAGAAAGAACAACACCGCTACACCTAGTACAATGTAATATAACAATTTCGAAGCACATAATGGTCAAGAATTATGTAACAGTTTTGCAGATTACTTTGAATCAATTTTCTATAATAATAGACAGTACGTCGAATCTTCTGAATCACTCAATGCTGTAGATAATGTAATGAACTTGAATAAAATTCATATAGACTCAGCGAAAATACTACGGTATCTTAAAACTTTTAACATTAATAAAGGACCTAGACCTGGTCAGATAACTGCAAAGTTTATCCGTCATTGTGCATATTAATTAATGGAACCACTCTATATTTCATTCAACTAATCACTTGAAATGTATGTGTTTCCTGATGCATGGAAAATCTCACACGTCGAATCAATTTTTAAATCCGGTGATATCCATGACATTTCGAACTATAGGCCGATCTCTACTCTATCCACTGGCATTAGCTATTGAAGAAATTAAGTCCGATGTTTATAATTTATTAATTGATGAGCAGCATGCTTTTTGTCCAAAAAAAACTCAACCTTTACGAATTTAGTAACTTTTTCGCAGCCCTTAATACTAATATGGATAAGAAACATAAAGTCGACGTTATTTACACCGACTTCAGCAAAGCTTTTGATCGGGTCAGTCATCGAGTGCTAATAAGTAAACTACGAAGAACTGGTGTTCATGGCTCTTTTCTGAGGTTGGTCCGATGTAATGGCTACTTATCTCGTTCGATTTCAGTAATATCCGGAGTTTCACAAGGTTTGCATTTAGGTCCAATTTTATTTATAATTTTCATTAAGGACATTACCAAATGCTTCAAAGTTTCTAATATACTTCTATATGCTAATTACCTTGCAAAAGGATTTAGGAATGCACTTTGTCTCCAATCTGTTGCTTAGTTCTCATATTGAAATAATTTTGAGGCAATCTTACAGGACCTTAGGTTTAGTTTAACGAAACTCACTGATCCGCAAACATATATACACCTTTTTAACACTCTAGTTCGACCTAAACTTGAATATGCATACACTGTCTGGAACCCGGGTTACAGAAATTACATAGATATGATTGAAATATTACAACGCAAATTTGTTCTTTTTTTATGTAAAAAATAGGCGGCCCGGTAGCTCTGCTCGCTAAGGCGTCAGGCCGAAAAGCGGCGTGCTACGGGGCCTGCGGGCTCGAATTCCACCATTGCCATGGTTGTAAGTGTGAATGCGTGTGATTGTCTATGAAAGTGGCAAATGGGCCCAAACTGGTGGCCTAATGCTGGCCGCGTTCCCGGCAGCCCTCTTCACTAACCTGACTTAACCTATGTAAAAAATACATTATATCGTTACCTAATTATAAGTCGAGACTTATATACTTCAATATGACATCACTTGAAGATAGAAAGACAATAATGGGTATGGTCGTTCTTTTTAAAATGTTCAATAATGATATATGAAGAAGTCAATTATATCATATTTCAATCTTTCAACAAATCCTGTATACACAAGACTCAACACATTATTTTATTTGCTTTATCTAATACGAGAAATTACTCCAATTCGCCAACGAATAGATTAATGTCACAATACAACTCGAAGTTTTCTCATAATAACCTATTTAAACTCTCAAAAATTAAATTTAAGAAAGTAATAAGAGTTGTTGTTGCTTAAAGTAGTTGCTTAAAGAAAGTAATAAGAGTTGTTGTTGTGTGCTGTTGTTAACTAAGCACTCTTGTTAAATAACCTGTTCTGCTTTTATAATTCAGTGGGAGCCTATGATTGGCATTACCATAAATGCTGTAGGTTTTCTAAAAATAAAAATAAATAAATAAATAGAACTACTCAGAATAATTACTTTGCCTGGTCAACATAGAGGAGGGCATTCAATGAAAATATTGATGAAAGATAATTAATGAAAGTAGTAAAGAACAGGGGGCATAGTATGGAACCTTGTCGATCACCGGAAGATTGATAAAAAGGGCAGGAGCAACCATTTAGGACAACTTAACAAGTGGAATTAAATACATAGGATGCGAAAAAGGAGAGTAGTGGACAGGATATGCCAAATGAACTGAGTTTTTCAAGTAGGACGAATTGATTGACCTTGTTAAAGGTTTTCGAAAAGTCTGTGTAAATTACATTGACTTACTATCCATCGTCAAGTGTAGAGGCCACACAAATTAACGAAGTCAACTAAATTAGTCGCAGTTGAGCGACCCTCTCTAAAAGTATAGTAAATCAGGTTAGGAGGGATATTGGACGATAGCTCGAAACATCTTCAATGTCTTTTGACTTCAATCTTGGGAAAACATTGGAAATTTTTCGAATCGAAGGAAAAACACCAAGAGTTAAGTTACGGTTGAAATATGTGGACAAGGGAATAGACAAGGAAGCAAAAAAAAATTTACGAAAACACTTGGTATACCATCCAAACCGCTGCTGTCACAAGAATCTTAAATAGATATGAATAATTCTACTTTAAGGGGGTTTGCTTTAAGAAGATCAGCAGGAGGAACTACATATGGGTTTAAGCTATTGTGGCGATCGCAAGAGGTTGCAAAAAGGAAGAAAAGAAGTTAGCAAACATATTACACATATTTTGACATGAACACATTACCGCGAAACATAATTCTTTGAGGTTGTTGTTTTGTTTTGGTTAGGGATCAGATGTACGACCAGAAGGATTTGGAGTTGTTGAAAAGGAAGGATGCGCTGACGCGTTGCATTCTACTCGGATTAGTCAACCAAGCTCTGCGTGGAGACCTGGCTCAAATTGTGCGCCCTGGCCGGTGAAAATTTATTGGGAAACTCCAAACCTAACATTTCAGGTGTCAAGCAGTCTTTGGCAGTAATACTAGCTAACGGAATTGCTTCAGGCCAACGAGTGAAACGGTCGGTAACAGTAAAACCATAATTATGTCCCTGTGAGTGTGTTGGGGAATCAGCTATGTCGATTTATATGACATAGAAACGTTTGGAGATCGTAGAAAAAGGGCGAAACAGATTTGCCCACGTATCTGGTTATCTTGCATTTTCAACGAAATAGATATTCTCAGACCAATGGAGGTATATAGTTTTCACCGAAGACCAAAATAACATGGTTTACATGAGCTTGCGAGCAGCACGAACACCAAGGTGAGCTACGCTGTGTTCCAAGCGGGACACCTATTTCCTGTAAAGTTGTATGGTTGGGCCATATACTTCACAAAAAAAGATGGCTGTTTTTGAAAGGTGCGTTATGAGATTTTTTGGATCCGAATGTCGTTATTGAACTCAATTATGTCACTTTAGTGTCTAAGTTGTCCTTATCTGGCTTTTCCTTGAATGTAAAAGTTAATGGATTTGAATATTTGTTCTTGGTGAACAATTTGCTCATGTTTCGAAATCGAAGCCGTGTAAGACTTCGTTGTTTAACCACTAAAATGATTGTGCCGCATTACATTTCACTGGACATGCGTGAACAGTGCGTGAAGTCCGTATTGAAACGTTACATTGAGTCCGGTGAACCGAATCTCCCTGGACAGCTCTAGGCATAAAAGTTGGGGTCAGTGATTGGTGCTCATGACCCGCCTTTGATTAGTTTAGAACGGGACCAAAAGGATTCAAAGTGGAACTCAACCTCCTCAGACCGGGATGATAATAAATTGGTGCCCAAAGTGGGGCACGCACAGTGGTAGCCCTAGCCGTGTGAAAAGTAAAAGTTGAATTCGCACGCAGTGAAACCATGAAAAGTAGCATACAGATAAGACTCTTTTTCGTTCTGGAGACACAAATGAGCAGTCTATCTGAATGGACGCACAAATAAGCAATCTATGCGCGCGGTGTTCCAGGGGCAATCAGGGGTTTACATTAAGAATTACCGGTAAATAGAGACCGGACGAAGCAGTTGGCAGGTTCCCCGTCACATCTGAGGTGTATGAAGTTGTATTTGTACAAATTGAATTTGAAATACATTTAACCCCAAATATTGTGTTTTAATATACTTTGAAAGGTATGGTCAGAGCAGATAATCAAAGTTCCAGAAGATTGGAGGATATATTAAGAAATTTGGCACCAAAGTCGGGAATGATAATAGACCGGCTAAGCAAATAGGAACTAGTCTACAAGTTGGAAATTCGGGGTCAGCCAACTGGCACGGTGGAGGCGCTCAAAAAGACGCTTCGGATAGCACTAAAGGCCGAGGCTTCCATAGACACCTCTTTGATTTACATTAAGCGTTACTCTTACACGTTGAAGGAGAACCTTGAGGCAGCGCAGGAGAATCTTGATGAAAACTAGGCCTTGATTATGACATTCCAGGGAAATCTGCAGTCATCAGAATTTCTAAAGATTAAAACGAAAGTAGACTTCGGGATGCGGAAACACAAAAAATGATGAAATAGTTGAGGAGGCTCAAAAGTTTAGGGCACCATTAATCATTGCAATGAGTGAGCTTCTGGTAAATAAGGAGAAGTGAAGGCAGAACAGGAACTAGACAATGAGAGAGGTAGCAAAAGAAAAGTGGTCCCAGAAGTAAGGGGTGGGACAGAATGGTTGATTGCCAGTACTAACGAGCTGAATTGGGGGGGTTTATCAGACCTTGTGAATGACCCACTGTTCTCGATGTGAGGAGGTATCGAAGTGTGGTTTGTGGAATAATGGCAACTGCCGCTCTTTGAGTGCGTTTCTAGATTGAATGAAAGAATTTCATGAGACGAGAGGAGTCAGTACACTAAAGTCAGTAAAGCACTTGTATGGTACCGTGCCAACCGCTGTCTAGTGCATTCGGGGCAGGTGGAGAGGAGCTACGATGAACTATCACCCGACTACGACGATCGATTGCTCTTGAAAATCGGGCGGTACACTCAGAGGTTTGCGGATGTTGACTGCGTCGCTCCGCAATGCCTACTGGATTTGGAATTCACAGTTCGCAATCCTGGTAGAGATGAATGGTGTGATGGTGTCACCCTCGAAAGTGGGCTTATCCATATGTACACTGACGGCTCAAAGCTAAACAATAGAGTCAGGAGTGGTGTATACTCAGATGAGCTGAATCTCAAGCTGTTTCAGGCGGAGGTGGCGACTGTTTTTCAGGCAAGTGACTGACTTCCGTGTAATAGAATATTCGAGGTCAATATTGGTATTTTCACACATAGCCAAGCAGCTATTAAATCCATTGCTAGTCCTTGTACAGTGTCCATTATTGTTGGTGAATGCCGTGCATCTCTTCGGGAGATATCGAGACATTCGGTTGTTCAATTGATTTGGGTACCTGGACATAGGGGTTTGCAGAGCAACTGTGAGGCCGATGAGCTAGCAAGGATTGGTATCTTGCTACCGGAGGTCTCTTGTTCCTTCTTAACAGTTATGCCGATGACATTGGTCAAATTGGCCATCATTCAAAAATATCTTGAGGACGCTTGGAAGTCCTGGGCAGATGAATCATCCTGTGCAATAACAAGGCAGTCCTGAGTATCCATAGATGCGCATCGCACCAGGCAGCTTTTAGGCTTAACTCAAAGCGCTTTGCGTTGCACTGTGGGCATCCTTACGGGCCGCTGCCTCATAGGGTGGCATGCGCAACGACTGGGCGTAGAGTTTAACGATTGCTGTCGCAGTTGCGACTCTGAGGACGAGGAGGAATCCGGCCTCCATCTCATGTGCCAATGCCCGGCTTTGGTGAGGAGAAGGTTGGCGGCACTTGATGCAACCTTTCTCTCAAACCTGACCGAATTATCCCTGGTCAATTTAAAGGGGATGGTCCGGTTTGTCAAAGAAAGCAGATGATTTCCTGAGTTCAGTGAGCAGGAGAGAGTCACTAATTATTGCAGCATCACAACGGGCCATTTTTGTGCCTATGTATGTCGGTGGTCAGGCCTGTGCAGATCGGCAGTCATTTCAACCTATCCTAACCTCAGAGGTAAAATCAAATTGAAATTGAACTCGGGTTATAGTAGAAGTATCACACCATGAAATTGCAAAGCCTTCTGTCCCGTAGGATGGCAGCTGCCGTAATTACAGTGGAGTTATCTACGTTGCTGGAACTGCAAGCGCAACGGCAATTTTACAGGAAATGTCCACAATAATGCTCTGTATGTGGACGATAGAAGTCCACAAAAACAAGTGCCATAATTTTGATGACTCAACAAACAGGTTTCAACACGTTAGGAATTAACACAACGAAGTACGGGTTGGAAGATCTCTAACGGGTAACGCCGAAACTGAAGGTACTAGAGTGCTAAGAAAAAATTAAGCTAGATACTGTCCCTATAAAGTTTTGAATGACTCACTATACTCACAAATAATACCGTTTTCGGCTTCATTGTAACTAACACAGCTGCTTGCTGACAGTACTATTGTTAAAAGTTGAGAGAGCGTCACTCGCTAATGAACGCTAATTAGAAGAAGACAAGCGACTTTTCGCTTAAACGATTTGATTGTTGAGACTTAATGAGTAGTCAATTTACAACTCAATTGTCTAGCCCATACCAAAATTATATCGTACATGAAACTACCAACAATGTTGACAAAAACTTTAATGTCCAAGTAATAATACACGTCAATGGCGAAACTTAACGAAATGTTGCAAACCAAACCGAAAACTACAATTTCTAACAAAATATCCGTTGGGGACCTAAAAAAACAGCCAATTAACCGCAATGTCATTTATCGCGCTATCGCTATCTACCACGTGCATGCCCCCAGAGTATCATGATTCCGGTGTAGAGTAATTTGGAATATTACTCGCGAATTTTTGTCCGTTCATTTTAAGCTCACAGCGGTTTTTTTTAAGACTCCATCGAAGCCTCCAGAATACCGATGTAAGTTCATTTGCTATGACCATGCAAATTATCGGCAAATTTAATGCTGGCAGAACATGTACATACTTGCGGATAACGAGGGAAGCGATGTACCCACTGAGAGGTCAAACAATTTGAGATTTCTGGCCGCACCGACGCAGTACTATTTTTGAATGATACTTTTAAGTGAAGCCAGGTATACTTAAGGTCAGTCGAAAACTTACCATACGGATTCAAAGATTTTACAGCTGAAGTGAAGAAAAATGAAAATGTGAAACCTCCTCACACTCCATGCGTAACCTAATTTTCTATCCATCCACACCTATGTCTGTACAAATGATTGCCACGGCTCGTAATGCATTTGAGGTATTTTTTCCAATGATTAATCCAAGCACGTGACGAAGACGGAAATGTCGAGTCAGCTTAATAGATATAGCTTGGAGATATCACGGCCAAATTCAAGTGATTGACTGCATTACCACCTGTGGTTTATCAGTATGGGTAAGTCTCACGTGTAACAGCCCGTCGGTGATCTACTTAAGTTTGAGGCGAAGGTACGGTGGATTACCACCGCGTGTTTGAAACTGTTCTCTTGGGAAATTTCATAGAATACGTTTGTTTCAATTAACCCTCAGTTTTGTCAGGTTTATTTTTATATTCGTAGAGGGTTAAATGTTCTATTTGCAGTTAAAGAACCAAAAACTGTGCATGTATTCATCACAAATGATTACTTTCGTTGAACGCCGATTAATACATTTGAATTATACAGTTAGCCAGAAAATTATATGAAAATATTAAAGTCACATAGGGGTTAAAACCATGCTTTCAAGCAAAAGTAATGCGCGTGTTCTCGCTAACACCACATGACACCATTTTCCCATCATTGTTCGTGGAGTTTTTAAGTAAATTAATTATTCATTGTGTGTTATCTTCTGACAGTTTAGTTCCACCAAACCGTCACGAAAATATCACCGTCGCATCATGCGATTAAATCTTCAAAGTCCCAGGTGAAACGTTTAAGGGAGCATCGTGATGTTGGAGGTCACTTTTTACCTGTATTTCTTCTATTCTTACTAACATACATACATGATGGATTCGTTTCGGAGTGTCAGCAGATTTCAAAGAAGATTTGGTTTTCGGAGAGAAAAAAACCGAATCAATCAATTTTTAACAAGAGATCCATTAGGAGAATTGTGTATACACCTCGAATGTCTTGAGCGGGTCTTAACCTTTTCGTAATCATACCATTGTTATTTGAATTTAAATTATGGGTTGGAAAAGTCAATGAAATTAAGACCACATTAAGAGCTTTGCAAACAATGAAGCCCGGAGAGGCGAAAACTGATTGAAAGCTTAAGCACACGTGACAATTTAGGAACAGCCCCCTCACCCATACTTGAACAGTAATTTTTTCAGGTACCAGGTTTGAATCAAGTCACTTACCTCGGACGCCAACTTTACGACTCGTGGTAAGGATTTTGCTGGAAGTGATGATTATGACTTTCAGATATTACCTAATGGCTGAATAACATCAGACGAGATTCCATAGAATTAGTAACTGTTCGTGAAACTGTTTTGCGCCCAATGTGGGAAGGAATTTATTTTCAATCCGTTCAAAAGACCATCAAATGCCAGATGAGTTTAGTGGGCGAAAGGAGGCGCAACCATTGCATAAGCTACACGTGTCACTCAAATAGAAATTTGCTCTGCTTATGATTTCAGTCTGGATACATTTTATGATAGATCATTATTTTTCGCCAAAAGATTTTCAAACTATTAGACTTCAACGGTGATGATTGATTTAACTGTTCTGACTTGACGCCCCAATTTTGACTATAGAAACTTAACATTGGATAATGATTTTGGTAATTCTGCTTTTGTTTGCTGTTGGTGGAGAGCGAAATCGTGCTTGAAAATTTTCCTAATTTTAAAGTCATTGAAAAAATATGGTTCTATTAATGGACCTGCTAAGACTTTTCGTCTAGGTGTTGTGGCCATTGTGAACACATTGCCATGCATCCGACTTAAATCGTGAGACTCAGGTTAACTTATGGATTAGAGAACAGAAGTTACTGCAAAATTAGAGCATATCTTTAAGTAATGCATAGATATGCTTGTAAGATACAATTACAGCACGATTTTATGTTGCAGAGCGTGATTTAAGCATGTATTATTTTAATTGCAGATAATTACATATTGAAATATATTCTGCTGGTGTTTGTAGATTTAATATTGCCATCCACGTGAATTAAATGTAATCTGTATGAATGAGATAATATATATGCGATTATAAAAAATAAATCTAGGAAATTCTAATATAATTATTGTAAAAACTCTTTCAGCGATTTTACAATTCATACATTCAGTTATTCTTATGGATTTCAATAATTAACGTCTTCATTCAGAGTTTTTGTTATACTAAGCAATGCGTGAAATTATAGAGCACGTGCAAGAGCATGGAGCGGCGCCAGATAACTGAAAAGGGGCCACCATCTGTTTTTGGGGTCAATTGAAAGGGGTGCATCATCCTACTGTAGCGATGGTAGCGAATCGGGAGCCATTTCAGTGTGCAAACAATCCAGTTCTAAAAACTTCAGATATGACCCCAAAATATTATAATATTTTTAGCAGGAGACCTCAATACACTACACGTTGACTGATGATCTAGAAAAAGAAACAGAAATTTTACTATGCTATGCAAATTTGTTGCAGACAAATACCTAGCGATGCATGCCCCCAACAAACCTACATATATGAGCCACATTTAAGAAGTACAGTACTTGATTATTTCCCTTCTTCCTTGCTTTAGCAGCCACAACCTCCTTTTTCAAAAGCTCAGGAGTCCTCATCTTTCCTGGTTTACCTCTTAGATCTTTAATTCATGCTCTTCAATTCCCTTTCAAGGGCCTCAAAGGCCTATCCTTGTTCCTCTTCTCTTTCTATTGTTTATAAATGATCTCCCTTTTTTAATCCAATCTTCTTTTCTTTTATCTGCTGACGATTTCAAGATGTTTCAGGTGATCGAGTCACAAGATGACTGTACCTTTATTAAACGATATTAGATGCGTATTTTGGACTCCCGAGCAGATCAAATTTTGTTTAGTATATTGAATTCAACAAAAACCGCTGCACATGTCACGTCACTGAATCAGAAATTTGCTCGGGAGCGGTTGTTTATGGGCTTACATGTAGAGGGTGCTGATAACAGTAAGAGGATTCTAAACGTTTCATACCACTGCTATTGCTTATTGTGAAACCGGCAGTTTGAATTGGATGCATTTGGTATTTCATTCAGGTGTTTTTTATGTGTCATTCTAGTTTAACAATTAACCTAAGCGAAAGCTCAGCGAATGCTAGCAACATTATCGAATACAGCAATCTTTCTGTTCGGGATCTTTTTTTTACAAACCCTACGTTAATCTGCTCTTTAAAGGTGAAAAAACGTGGCTATTAATACTTTATATGTTTGATGTGCTGCCAATGCTCTGACGAAATGTTAAAAAATGTGTTTTAATTGTAAAATGTCACCATGTGCTCCTATTCTGTTTGTGGCTCTCCTGTTAATGTTGATCATTTTAAAGATTTTGGTGTAGTATTTGATCCAAAGCTTAAATTCGATACGCATTATTTCTACATTACTGCCAAGGCCTGTAAATTATCAGGTTTCGTAGCTTAAGCCTCCGAAGCCTTAATTTTTTCAACTGTGTACACCTCTTTCTTTCCTTTGTGCGTATAGTCTTCTTGAATATTGTTGTCAAGTTTGGTGTCCTCATTAAGTTTCTTTAAATAATGCGTTGGAGGCTATTGAATGTTGAGTTACTCGTACCTTATTCTTTAAATTTCAGTTCCCTACCGCCCCTACAATTATCATTTTCTGTTCTTACATCTGCCTTCCCTCGAATCATAGAGATTTTTCCTGAATGAGTGTCTCCTCTTTAAGTTGTTTTACAGGATGGTTGGCAGTAGTCACGTTTCCGTCCGCATAGCAGTTCATGGTACGTGCTGTTTTTTTTGTGTTTAGTGCGCTATTTGTGTGAACTGATACTTGATTTTATTCTCTTCTGCTGCATTTACTTAAGCAGCACAATGATCAACAGTTTGGACCTGCCCACGTTACACGCTTTTAAGATTTTTCTTAAGAAAAGTGCTTTGCAGCTTAACATCTCGATGTAGTTTTTTCACTATCGTTTTTTAATATTGAATTGGGCATGTTCATCTTGATTTTATTTTTTTTTAATTATTTTCTTGCTAAATTCAGTATTTGGATTTTCATCTGTTGAATATGACCAATAAATATGATTGCTCGCGATTTCAGCAAATTTTTTTTTAGTTTTTCGGGGTAGTATGGGCAAGCATCGTAGCTTGCTAAGTGTCCTCATTTACAATTCACACATCTTCCCTTTTATGTAGACTTTTTGGGCACATTTTTTCAGGGAGGAAACTCATTCCATTTCACACATAGTGATCATGCGCGGTAGTCTCTTTGAAAACTTTCAAACTACTGGCAATTATGGCATTTCGAATAGCCTTTCCAAGGTTTTTGAGTATAAAGAATTTTGAAGAGCTTTCAGGTGCCTGGTCTTATTTTCAAAAAAGGGTGCTCGATACAAAAAATATGCTTCATTTGCAGGTCTCCGTCCTGGGCATTTTTACTTCAGGGTCCACGTTTGTCTCTCAATTAAAAATTTTGACATATCGTGGTTAACTGCGTACGTTTTAGATTCCCCTACACCTGGACTTAAAGTTCATATCTGCGGAATTATTTTTCTACTGGCGACCATTTGTATGATTCTTTCTTCCTGTTCTCTTTCTCAATTTAACTGTTTCCCTAATGCTAATAACAAGAACCTTGTTGTCCTAATGTTGAGTCCTCTTCGATTTCTCTATCCTCTGTTCCAATACCCTACACGCACTCTGATTCCCATCATCCTCCCCTTGCAATTAATTTGTCTGTTAGTTTTTCGAATCGTATTAAATCATCCACTGCGCGTCGCTTTAACTTTAAAAAAATTAATTTTGACTGCTTGTCTAATGATTTGAATTCAATTAATTAGTTTGATTGCTTCCGTGGTCTCGATATTGACTCTGCTCTATCCAAATTTTACGGTGTTCTTACTGAGTTGATCTTGTCGTATACTCCTGTCTTCAGTTCTCGTAGCCCCCGTGACCCCCCTTGGTCTACCACGAGGGTAAAGTTTGCCCTAAGAGATAAAAATTCAGCGCGTTTGAAATTTTTGATTTCTCGGTCTGGTGAAGATTATGCTATATTCTCCCGTTTACGTTCCTCTGCCAAGAAAGAAATTAGATTAGTACTACTCAACTATTCCTCGTCTGTTGAATCTTCTATAAACTCGAACAACCCTAAATGTTTCTGGTCTTTTGTCCGCTCCTTAAAAGCTTCCTCCTTTCTTCCTGACTTCTTAGTGTTTAATGTTTTTACTGCTTCCAACCCTCTTGATATTTGCAATATCTTTGCTTTAGTTTTTTCTTCTGCTTACACTATTCCATTGATTCCTGCTACTGACTGCTCTTCCTTTGATTTCCCTGCTAGCCTCTCCTCAGTCGTAACTAACCCCATAGAGGTTGAATTGCTTTTGTTCCTCACTTGGCTCAAACTGTTCCTCGGGCCCGGATGGAATTCCCAATTTTTTTTTCAAAAATCTTGCTTCTTCACTTTGTGTCCCTTTAGCCATCTTATTCAATGTCAGTCTCTGTGCTGGTAAATTTCCATCCTCTTGGAAGCTCTCTAACATTCTTCCCATTTTCAAATCGGGTGATCGGAACCTTGCCTCTAACTATCGCCCTATCTCCATTCTTCCTTGCCTTTGAAAAATTTTGGAACGCCTTGTTTACAATCGTATCTATGATTCCCTCTTTTGTGTTTTTGCAGCGCAACAACATGGTTTTGTGAAAGGCCGGAGCACCTCTACGAACCTTTTTGAGTTTACTCATGTAGTCGCTTCTGCAATTGACAGCAATAATCAAGTTGATGTCATATATACTGATTTTGCCAAAGCTTTTGACACTGTTAGTCATAGGCTGCTTCTTATCAAACTGAAGCATTTTGGCATTCTTGAACCTTTGCTTTCCTGGATCTCTTCGTTTTTAACTGATCGCATTTGTGCTGTCTCCCTCTTTGGCTTCTCGACCTCACCTTTCTCCCCTTCTTCTGGTGTTCGTCGAGGTTCCATCTTAGGACCACTTTTATTCAATCTATTTATCAATGTTCCCACGGTTTTTAAGTCTTCATGTCTTCTATATGCAGATGATTTAAAAATCTTCCGAGTGATCAAAAGTACTGCTGACTCTCTGCTTCTTCAGGATAATTTGTATGCTCTCTCTGGTTGGTGTGTTTGTCCCTTAATGTTTCCAAGTGTTTTTTTTTATGTCTTTTTCTCTTAAGCTTCACACTCATGTCTTTCCTCATGCTATTGATGGTACTATCCTTTCTTGTGTCGATCATTTCTCAGATCTTGGGGTCACATTTGATCGCAAACTGAAATTTGACGTTCATGTCCTTACTATCACTAAAAAAGTTTCGCGAATTGCTGGCTTCATGGTTCGTTCCTGCCACAATTCATTTAGTATTTCTACTTGTGTCCACCTGTTTTTTACCTTAGTCTGTTCTGCACTTGAATTATGTAAATGTAGGATAAGTTTTGTGTATGTATGTATGTGTAGTAAGGAAGAATTAAGGGCACTCTTGTATTGAGCCTCGAAGAGGAAAGGCGCGTTTTATTTTCAGTTCGTCGAGACACAGACGATAACTACATGAATGATATGTGCCAAGATTATGTTCATAGTAGTTGGGGCTATATTACATAGGAGTTGAGACTACGTATGATGAGAGTCGAGATCATACACATGGCAGCCCATAATGTATAGATTTGCATTCGTAGCGGTAATTGATAGCTCAGAGAATATGTAAGGAGCACACGCGACCATAAATGCTGCTCGATATTGCATAGGACTACGCGCTATGCGGCTAATTTTTGTGAAAAAATTGATTTTCGTGATCTTTGACCTTTAACAACTTTTTTCGCGCACACGATTTCATAATGGAGTTTTCGCATTCTGTTTCTCATCCCAAAAGAAATATGATTCCTTTAAGGATCCTTCTCTTGGTTTTTTTTCGGCAGAACGGGTACTTTGTTTTAAAACACTTGCTGTAGTACCATAAAAAGAATAAGTTGACTTCACGTGCTTCATATTTTTCATTCTTGATATTTTCAATTTATTTCATAATTTTTTATCAAAACTTGGCTACTCTAATATCCTTTCCAGTAAAAACTGCAATTCCAAACTACTCAACACTCGGAGCTCTGACAAATAAACGATCATCAAATAGTTCTAAATACTCAAATACCTACTTATAATTATTCATGCTATCTTGAATCATCAAAGCGTTGAGCTTAAAATTTCCACTAACAACAGCCTAACCGCAATCTTATAAGTGGCACGTGTAAGATGTCGTTGTATCGGTGGTTTCGCGAAATACTTACACAATTCATTTAATTGGCTTCGTTAATTGAGTTTCTGCATAGACGCCTCTACGTTCACCAACCTCTTGGTGTTTCAGTATCTGCACGAGTCATGAATGCTAGCTAGCGCTAAACGCTTCTTTGGAGCTGATTCATCGTAACCGCACCTCAATATGGATTACGTGCTGATTTTGAAGACAACCGAAGAATTTGAGTGCTCTTCGAGGTGCCAAGGTCGAATCGATGGAGGCGCGTGTGCACGTGACGAGCGGTATCCAGAAGTGTTTACGAATATAATCCTGTATGCGAGATTAACCCACCGACAAGATACCTACTTAATCCCTGGATTTCGTCCAGATATAACCTGAGCTTACCACGCGAAATGGCGAGATATTTGTTTGCCTCATCCGGGTTTACCCAAGGCCACAATAGGCCTTAATTTGATGAACAAAGAAATTGCCTGAGAGATCGCTTCAAGTTTTCACATGCGCCAGTTGGGTAGTTTCTGAGTCAGGCGGTCTAGCTAGACAGTGGCAGTTCGAATTCGCTTTTTGAAACAATTAATTGACTGATATGGGAATGAAACTTTTGCCCGTGTTTCCCGCGGGCTACATTCGCGCACTCTTCGACCTGGACTCTATTCATATGCAAGCAAATGAGTTCAATGTATCTGCGTCAAGTAAAATGCAAATAAGTTTTGATGAGAGAATCGATGAGGCTACGGATGTAAAGTTGATTTTTGTTTGTTTTTGAAGCGCGCATGCTGTACTGGACCATAAACCTACCTACAAGTCAGTTTTTTTTTCGGGCGAGCACACATGCAGTCTAAGAATGGCTTTTTCCGTTGCGCGTGCTTCGATTTTCGGTAGCTTGTTTTCGGCGGTTTCAGCCCGAATATAATCTTAATGCGCACTGAACTTGATATCAATAGAAAAAAAGATAAGCTGTCGACCAACGCGACGAATAACTTATTTGTTAGCTTAGCAATTTTACGGTTTCTAATCGGTTCCTGGGGACGCATTGGTGTTTGGGTGGCTCTTTGAGTGGATCTTGAGGAGAATTTATAATTCGATTGAATATTGAACAATATATTAGCAATTGCACATGATTTGCTTTATTTAGATTTATTTTCAGATATTTATCTTTACCACCATCTTAGAAAAGCTAATCGATCTAATGGCTGAATTTGATTTTTTTAAAGTTCCTTATTTGGCCAGTTCTGTTTTTTTTCAGTCAGTCTATACCAGCCATACTCAACCTTTTTTATTTCAGGGCCACCAAGAAATGTGTAGTAAGCTACGTGGGCCGCAGTCCTCCGTTTGTTCCACACAAGTTTGATGTGAACTTGGTTCATCTTCAGCACATCTTCCGCCAGCAATCTGATTGGATATGTACATATATGTAGCCTGAAACTTCAGCTAGTAGCGACCGGCACCAGCGTTACCAGGCATACGGAAATTACCGTAGTTTCAAGGTAAAAATAAAAGCCTACGGTACAAATAAATTACCTTGTATGAGCCCTACGGAAATTTCAGCTTGGGTGTCAAGCACACATATGTACCTTTACTTTCAATTATTCGAAAGCAAATACTAACAAATTAAGTGCAAAATCAGATATCTTTGAAAAATATCCATGATTATGTACAATTACCACATAACATGACAAACAATGACATCTACATAGATCAATTTCAACAACTCATCTGGGAAATTTAATTAAATCCTCAGACATCGATTTAACTAAAAGTTGCTTCCCGGACTCGAAGATAGCTTCCAATTTGAAGTTAAAACTAAAGGAAGTGCTATAGTTAAAAATGTAATAGTTTCTAGCCCAAAAAAAAAACTTGTTCATAATTTAAGTAAGTGCAAATTTAGTATCTTGGTAGACGAGGCCTTGTCAAAAAACAACTTGTCACAAAAATCACTTGTCGAAAAACAACTTGCATAGTGGTAAGGTGCTGTGATGAAGCTTCTGGTGTGGTCAAAAGTAGTTTCTATGAGCTGGTAGATGTAGATATAGATCAGTTGACACCAAGCAAAGATCTTTTTAACTCAATAATGTCTGCATTTGAATCAAGGAACGTACCGAAAGAAAATATAATCGGGTTTGGAAGTGATGGCTACAACTTGATGATGGGGGGACATAACTCTGTTTCAGTATGTTTAAAACAAGTTTGCCTGGGTATAAAAGTACTCA
Organism: Nemotelus nigrinus; assembly: GCA_947369275.1. Classification (NCBI taxonomy): domain Eukaryota; kingdom Metazoa; phylum Arthropoda; class Insecta; order Diptera; family Stratiomyidae; genus Nemotelus; species Nemotelus nigrinus. The sequence continues at coordinate 19,043,629 of OX376372.1, read as the reverse complement.
AATGTATTTGTCGTTCATTACACTTGTGTGCTTCAGCCGCATGTAAATCTTTCCCCGAAGACTGTTAAATGTTAGCAAGGAATAGACAAGCGCTTTTAGTATCTACCCAAGCATATTTTGATTTGGAGCCTTATAAGATCTGCGGCCAGCACAATCAAGATGGCTCTCCTTAGGATGTGTCGTTCACAGATTAATTGAAAATTGGAGTGTCCTTCAAGTTTTTTTTTATAAATTACAAAATCCATTGACGAAGGTATATTTGTTGTTTCTATACTGGATTCTTCCGACATTCAATGCAATCAATGCATATTTTCAGTCATCAAAAGTGGTTTGTACAGAAGTTCATAATAAACTATCTGCAACGTTTACCGAAATTTTATTATACTATATGACTACAGCTATTGAAGCTATCAATCCAAGTTTGCAAGAAATGATTTTGCCGATCGATAATATATGTACATATATCTTCCAATAGCAGTCGTGTTAGAACTTGATGAAATAAAAAAAAATCGAAAGGATCGATTGCTCAGAGTTCAGAAATCAATGTCTTCAGTTTTATAGAGTCAGTTGCGGAGAAATAAAAAAGGATTTGATTTTGACGATCCCATTTTAAAACATATTAATATTCGTAATTCCAATGACGCTACCAATTTTAAAATTAGGGACACATATCCGTCACTTTTTCATGTATATAAATATTCGCGCGTATATTCCAGCGCAAGATTTAGATAACGAATGGCGTAGACTAGCGGCGTTATCACTTCCACGAGACTTGACAGACCCCGATTTATCCATTTTAAATTACGCAAAATTCTTGACCATGAAGGTTGCAAAGAATTTGAGAACCTAAATCGTTTTGCCTTAAATTTAATATCTCTTGTAAATTCAAATGCAGAGTGTGAGAGAATTTGATCGAAGATTCATATAATTAAAAACAAATTCAGGAATAGAATGAAAATAGATACTGTAAATGGGTCTGTTTTAGCATCAGAGAGTGTCAAAACTTGTGGGTGCGTTGAGTTTGAGCCAACTGGTTTAATATACGATAAAATGAAATCAGACATACATTTATAGTAAGATAGAAAACTTTGCAGATTCTTCTTTCACAAGTGCATAGTTGCCATAAAATTGTTTTACTGATATCTCTTTTTTTCTGAAATTTTATGATTTAATAAAGTAGTTTTTTATAATTTTGTTATGGAATAAAGTTAATTCATATATTGAACTGTAAAACGTATTGGTTGTTTACAAATTATGAAAAAAGAATCCTCAAATATGCCTACGGATAAAGCATCTAAAACAAGATAATTTTCTTGCAAGGCTACGGTAATTTTTCAAACGGATTCTGGCAACGCTGACCGGCACTGTTACTCAAGAGCCACTCGGTGTCTCTTACGTCAGCTCTATGAAATGTTCAGTGCCGAAAGATGGATTCGATTACTGAATTTTCTGTATAATTCAAATTTAGTTGATAACAATGACAGCTATGAACCACAAATCTATTTTTTGAATGCTATCACACGATTGAATGTTTAACAAGTGGTCGAGCAACAGGGCAATGTCTGGAGGGCTTGAAAGAAGAGCAGCAGCGCTCACCCTTTGCTACTATAGCAGTAGATTTGCTACTATTGTCCAGCCAAAAAACTTACTACCACAGCAACTAAATCTGCTATTATTTGATAAACCGGCCGAGACAAAATAATGTTTGTTCCGTTCATACACAACAAATGAATTCCTATTAATTTTTTCACTTCTTTAAAGAGAATCAATATAATTGGCTTATTTACACCAAGCCAACCACAATATCAATCAATTCAAATGTTGTATTGATTTTAGAAGAGTCAAAGTCAATTAATTTAAATGTTCTTTTATTTTTATCTACCTATTTTTATCTATATTTTCGTCTATTTTTTACATTATTTCACTTTTGCTTGCCTTGAAGCCTACTCACTCTTTAAACGCTGACTTAATTTTAAATTTTGAAAGCATTCAGTTGCATTTACCATTTATACTTTTTGGTATAAGATTCGAACAATATATTCAATCTTATTGTATCAATGGTAAATTACATTGATAGTAAAACAAAATTTATCGAGCTTTTAGTTTAGCTAAGTGCATTCATTTAAAAAAAAAATTATATAAAAACGATACGTTAGTTATATCAAAATATTCAAATACGTGGCAAATCGTTTCAGAAGCTGAATACTTTTTTCATTAAAGCGAATGTAAATTTTCCTTTTATTCAGTTTTTTAAATATATGTATTACTATTAATTTCAACCTACTACTCTTTTCTTTCATTTTTACTGCGTTAGAGATTGTTCGAAATCCAGTGGCCCCAGCCACTGTGGTTCTGTGTGTAAGCTCTCATTCAATTTTATGCCCCGACACGGGTTGCAGTGGCACCACCACGAGTGTCTCTTGCAATGGTAGCCTTGGTCTCTCCGATTTCTTGTTTGTTTGGATGTGAAACTATGTTTGGAAATATACTTTTGTACACAAGCATATTTATGAACGTGAAAAATTTTAACTGGAAATCAATAACTTTCACTTTCGGGCCACACTTGGGAGATTCGCGGGCCGCAAGCGGCCCAAACAAACTGCTATTCTGAGTAAAAACTAGTTCAAGCATTAAGTAAATTCAGTGTTTTTCCAGTCATCGAGACAGTCAAACTTAAGTATATTCCAAACAACTAGGCGTGTAAATCGGTCGCGTTCGGTAACGATAAATTATGGGAGCGCACGACGACCGAATTTAATTTACATTTTCAGCAAAATCCTCTGGTCATGGTTTAGGAAGCATGCGCCCATAGTTATGCGTGTCTAATAGGTTTCTTGTTAGTTTTTGCTTTTTCAACTAAGAGGCCACAACAATGGTAGCTGGTGAGCAAACTTTACTTGTTATCAGTCTAGGAGTGATCATTCATGATTTTTTTTTGCGTTGAGGAGTGACAGTTTTATTGTTTTTTTTCATCTTTAGATTGACTGAATTTTACGATGAAAGGTACATTCGGAGGCACAAAGAATGATGTTTAATAACGTATTAAAAGTAGCGGCAAACAAGCAATTATTAAGAAATTTGCAAATCAAATAGACTGTCTGTGGAGATTCGTGAATATATTAATAATTATCTAGTTGTTGAAAGCCAAAAGGAAGAATATGACTTATACTACAGCTGCCATCCAAAACACCATGTGTTTGAGGTAGGCGTCCTCGTCAGCCCAAAAACAAACAAGTCTACCATCCTCGATTTTAACACTCTTAAGGAAGACTTGTAAACATAGGCTCCTAAACGGAGGAATCTACTGACAACGAAAAAGAAGCATATTACGAACAGGTCGAGCGGTATTATGGTATGGTGTAAAAATCTATCATGGAAATCTTATCACCAAAATAGGTCAGGAACCGCTATTCAGGTATTACACAGGTACCCATAGTTTGCATGAGAGCATCAATGACAATGGACTGCGAGCCAAGTAAAAATTACTGGAATGCTATCCAGGACCGATCAACATTTTCAATGGGACATTTCCTCTGCAACCTGTCATTGGAGAAAGCAATCAGAGATTCGGGCACGTCAACGAGAGGGATTACCATTGCCAACACCAGCCAGATACTGACTTATGCAAATGGTATTTGGTAATGGGATATCTGAACTACATAGTTGTACAGGAATCGTTCATTCAAATCGAGCAGGCTGCACATAAACTGATGCAGTACATAAATGAAGGAAACGCAAAGTACATGCATGGTGGCATTAAGTGCAAAGTACATGCTGGTGCTGGAAGAACACCTAAAGTTGGTCAAATCATCAGGGTAGGGGAGCATGAATTTCAAGTATGAAGTGCAATTCTTCAACTACCTAAGGCCAACTGTTGCAGCTGATAGCCATATGGAGAAAGAAATTCGCGGGCGGCTGCTCAAACCCAACAAAGCCTACTACACTGTGTCAAGGCCCTCCGAATCCCGAAATCACACCCGAACATCAAAGCTTCTGTTGTACAATATCTTGGTCTTGCCAGTACTAACGTATAGATTGGAAACTTGGGTGCTCAGCAAAAGGTACTCGAACCTCTTAGGCGCGTTTGAGAGGTAATTCTTGTGGGGAGCCGTTGGCTCCATTTGTGAAGAAGGGCAATTCCAGAAACGCTTGAAACATGAGTTGTATGCTATCCACCTAGAAACAGATGTAATTACAAAGATAAAGATCGGTAGAGTTCGGTTGGCAAAGCACCTATCTCGTATGAGCGAAGGGTAGCCTGCTTACTATATGTATATATATATATATATATATATATATATATATATATATATATATATATATATATATATATATATATATATATATATATGTATATATATGTATATACATATATATATATATATATATATATATATATATATATATATATATATATATATATATATATATCAGTGGAAAGAGTGCTATCGAGATCAGTGGAGTCGAGTGCTGGGCGTCGACTGTAGCGCCGATGATGATGATAAAAAACTATGAAAAGGTAATTATTTAAGAAAATGTTTAAACAAAACTTTACTAACTGCAAGACACAAAGAAGAGAGAATTCAGTTTGTTCATAAACACATTAAATGGAAAAAGCGCTGGTGAAAAATAATTTGTACTTAGAAAAACGTTTGTGCTTGGATGAGCCTGGTGGCTGGTCCCATTATTTTCATAACTTGAGAACAAGATCCTCTGATAAAACTCAAACGTCAACATGGTGGAGGTGAAATTAATGCCAATTTCGGATAAAATGAAAAGCTAGGAATGTACTAAATTTATATACGAGTAGATCCAGCAAAATGGAGTCAAAGTTTCTGGTGAACATTTTCTCTTTCGGCGGTCGCACATTCCGCGAACATCATAGAGGCATATTTCGCTGAGCATAACATAAATTCAGCCAGCACCAAAAAGACTCTCCGCTGTTTCAATTGTCGAACGTATGGGACACGCCATGGCCGGGTGCCATCTGAACTCCATCTGCAGTTTATGCGCAAAATCGCATAAACCATTCGACTATCCAATGCGTGAGGGATCTAGCGCAAAGTGCCGTTGTGTCAACTGCTCCGGGACCACCCAGCGTGATCTAAATTTGCCCTAACCACCTAAAATACATTGATCTTTAACCCCGACTGTGAGCTAATCACAATAAAACCGCCCGGAACCCAACTTTCATCGATTATTAATGTCAGTAAAAAGAACCTGTTCCTTCCTCTCAAAGATCGAAAACCGAAGCCAACGACGATAACGAACTTATTATTCGCTCCAAACTATGCCACGGTAGCCAGTGCAGGTATGCAACCAAATAATGTCTTGTTCACTTGTAGTGAAATTCTCAACATTAGCATATATCTTTTAACCACATCAGATTTCTTGCAATGACCTCTCTGATGTCCATGGTGTCGATGTAGCGGTTGCTGTCGATTGTTCTATAAGCCACTACCCACGATGTCTTTTAAAAACATCTCTAATCGGAACTTCCTGTGTCGAATTGACCTGCCTTGATCAAAATTTTCTTGTAAACTCGACTTGATGAACCAGAGCCGAAAAATTCTACCACCAGAGGGCGAATAGGTGGTAGCACAACCACAAAAAACACAAACATACTAGCCAGAAATCTATCGCCAAAATTCATGTAACGGCTATGTGGTGCATCAAGTCGAGTTTTACCTACATGATTTGTTGAAGTTAGTCTTAGTAATCAAAATGGCTTTCAAAACTGCGACACTTAGCTGTGTTTTTTGCACGGAAGTGTGAGAACAACTTCACCCAACGGTCTTCAGCAGCAGCTTTCCATCTCGTGATTTTTTCGCCTGTGACGTAGTTGGAAGCAAGCGGAAACTTGTCGAACACTTCTGTATTCTAGCTATTTTTAACAAATCCTTGCGTGATTAGCGAATCCGTTACATTATGTACTTCTTCCCACGTAGGTATTTTTTGTCAAACTTGCCCATTCAAATAATTCAAGTTCTGCATTGAGCTGACACCACTGATTCCAAGTACTCTTTACTTGTCTTATAAAATTCAACCGCCGCAGATTTTACATTCTGCTGATCAACAACAACGTCAGTTTCTAGTAATTTTACTAGTAAATTACGGACGGTATGAGGAAGAAAAACAAATTCTCTTTAAGTGCCAAGTTGTCTCGGAGGCGATTAATTTCCTTATAGTTCGGGGAAATCTAACATGGTGCTTCGGAAAAATTAGGGGAAAGCTGAATTTTGGTGTGAACTTTAATACTGGCGTGTTGAACAAAATGTCAAAAGTGCCCATCGATCCGAGTGCTGCGTTACTTTTTGTACGGGGTCAAAGGTCACCAAAAGTGACTGTTTGTACCGCGACCAATGCCTTTATTGACCGCCGGAGAAGTATGATGCTTCACCACACTTCCTTCGTTCCGAGTGGTGCACCCGCAACGATCGCCCAACTATCGACTTCGAGTGTTGCACCCGAGTCTAAGCGCTAACCTTCCTTCGAATGTTACACCCGAAAGATGATTTTGCCGTGAATCAAATAGTGCTAGCGATTCGCCAGACTATTTACGTTCCGAGTCGTACACCCGAAAAACCTGCAAGTTATCAGAGCCGAGTGTTGCACCCGATCCAATTACTTGACTGATTACCTGAATGTTATTACTGGTTAGTAAACACTTCAACTGACTACACAACTGTTTGATGCGACTGATAGAAAAACACACTGATCAAGACTGAGACTCACTATTTTATTTTCGATTGATTTCTTATATACTAAACATTTTATGACCTAACTGTTATTTATAAATGTAAAAATTGAAATATTAATTTAGGTTCCCGGTCACGCCGTTGTCGTTTCGAGCGCGGTATTAATGAATGCGCGCGAAAAATTTGAAGTTCATCTGAACAGTGACCTTTCCTAAATATCTCAGTAACGGTCAAGTCTTCAGAAAAACAATGTATGGGTAATTTGTAGATTAAAAAAATGTCCAACAAAAAAGATTTGATAGCTTTTTTTTGTAACCATAACCGTTTTTGAGATATATTGATCTAAACATTTGTTACTAACAGCATCCTCTTTCTCACGGCATGTTAATATTATCCGATTTTGATTACAACTTGGCATGTTTGTGAGTTTGTTTTTCTATGTTTAAGAGGCGCATTAAAAAAAAACATGTAAATAAACTTATCTACCACACTCCAGAGTAGATGGAAAAGTGTGCTCCGAAAAGCTCCCCCCTCCCCCTTTGCCATAAAATGGTATCCCTGAGCATCGATCCCAAATCTTCAGAAATGAGCTCGTTGTCTACTCTTTGCCCACTGTTAAACAAGATAAAACCACTTTTTATCCTGTTAATTGCCTATTATTGACATCGCAAGATCAGCCCTACACCCACACCGTACCCACACCCTACCCACCCCCGCAAACGAACCATCCCAAAATAACCGGTTTTTCCGTTTTTTTTCCATACCGTCTTCTCCCATGAACGATCAGGGCAAGGTTTTTCAGGTGCAAATTGGTTTCGAGACGTGACATGTCCTTTTGGCGCTATGCAGTCATCACAGGATTGGTAAAAAACTGATTATTCTTGGATAGTCAGCAGCGGGTTGAGCTCCTATAATGTCACGAATGAGCGTTTACAGAATTATGCCATGATATTATCTTGCTTTTTCATACTCCTAGGGCCATGATATGTTACAAAACCTATTTTCACCTGCAATGTTGTTGTCTTGTCCTGCTCTTTCGTGGAATATTCCATAGATGATGCAGCAATACAGCTTATTTCCGAGAAGAGAGTAGCGAGCTGATGTCCCTACAAGTGTTATGGCAAACTATTATGGTTAAAAACTATATTGGTGGTAACTTTTTGGAGCACACTTTTCCACCTACCCTGAACCCTGGTAGATAAGTTTGTTTACATATTTTTTTAGGCGCCTCTTAAACATAGAAAAACCAACTCACAAACATTCCAAGTCGTAATCAAAATCGGATAATATCAACATACCGTTTAGAAAGTGGATACTGTTAGTTACAAATGTTTAGATCAATATATCTCAAAAACGGTTATGGTTACAAGAAAAAGTTATCAAATATTTCTTGTTGGAAATTTTTTAAGCTACAAATTACCTTTACATTGTTTTTCTGAAGACGTGACCGTTACTGAGATATATAAAGAAAGATCACTTTTGGTGACCTTTTACCCCGTATAAAAAGTAACGCAGCACTCGGATCGATGGGAACTTTTGACATTTTGTTCAACACGCCCCTAATTTTTCCGAAGTTTTGCCTTTTTTATGTCGATTTTCACTGGACTATTTTTTGTAGCAGCCAATTGTCAGGCTTTAATAAGGAATTATTTTTCCCATTCAAATTTCAATAACCTTTCATTAATTCAATAATGGAAGTTCTTGATTTGTTCCGTTCTTTACAGTTTCTGAAATCTCAGAAAAATTGAGAGGTCTCTTGTCATTTTGCAGCGGAGTGTGAATAGCTTGGGTTTGAAAATTGAACTATACAGACATGGGAAGCGTTTTTTTTTTTAATAAAATCTAAAAACTGAAAGGAATGCCAGGAAAATGTTTAACTAATCGATGGCTTCTTTCGACTCAAGACAAAGTTGACGTGATTTCCTCAATATTTATTCACTGTAATTACGAAAACAAGAATGTATAGAAAATTAGACTTGCAAATGAAAGTTTCAAAGTGAAAACCAGTCCGAATTGATTGTTATAGAGCGGATATTGATTTCAATAAATTCAAGTGACTAGACAGATCGATAAACGATCAAAATTTATTCGATATTTACTTTAATTTTCATCGATTTACAATTCACGTGACCTATACAGCTAGAGTCGTCATATGCTTTAATACATTCAGAGCTTATGTAAAACCGAAAGTAAAAAACTATTCGAATCAGATACAATTTATATGCAAACATAAATTCTACTGCGCTGAAATTTTTTACGAAAAATTCTTCACACGAGAAAATATTTTTTGCGTTCAATGGACTTTTGGTGGTAAATAGTAAGAAAAGAATTTGAATGGCGTTAGTTTGGAACTTCGAGACTTGAATAATGCATGTGACGACTGAGACTGAGTACTCAAAGAGTACTATAAACTGAAAAAGTAATTATATTATCTGAAATTTAACACCCCACAGTCAAATCATCACACTTGATCTCAACCTCTTAAAACAGCACTAATTTTAAATAAGTAGACGTCTAACTCATAAAACACTCAACAGTTCCCATCTGTGATGACCCCATAATAAACCGTATGAAGTTAGTTCTTGCGTTATTTTATTTCGCATGCACACCAGACAGCTTGGATGTGAAGCAACTGTTTTCAGTTAACATAAAATTCAAAGATCATACTAATCGCAACCCGAAAACAAAAGAGCCGCGGAAAAATCGCCGCCAAGCCGAAAGAGTGTGATGAAACCGGTGAAGTTATGCGTTTAAATTTGCCTAACGATTCGTCCAACGTGCTATTTAAGGCATTAAAGTGCGAAAATGGTAACAAGAATACGATTGCGATTAAGATTTGTTTATATTATTCCCGGAGGACATCGACCTATAATTATTCGCAAGAATTCTAAGTACCCGTGGTTGTTTTTGTCGCATTAACAATTTTGAATGCTTAGTACCGCAACCGTGCCCACCTCGTATGGAACGCTTTGAGCTGAAGACAATAATAAACCGAAACTTAAGTTACAGCCCGGCCGGCGATCTAATAAAAAACGCATAAACGCCGGTTTTATATCATTGTGCTAGAAGTGGCGGTGCCAAAGCGATATAGTTAATGCGCCAAATAACCACACGCGCTATCAGCCCACTTTTTTTCTCTGAACATGTCATAGAGCAAAGAACATGAGGCGATGAAGCAATGAATAATGGTGTACATGGACGTGTTAAGACAGTACCGGGTTGGGGAAGATAGGTGGAAGCAACGTTGGCAGTTGTAGAACGGTTGTGAAAACTTTTTTATGTGCACGAGTTCGAACCGAATTCAGTACGCTAGGAATTAAGCTGGGAATTTTATTGTGAATTATTCAGTGGTTTAGTAGAATCAGGCTGTGGATCAGAAAATGAAATGGTAATGGAAGGTAGGTACATACGTAATTTGCACTGGTACATATATGTATGCAGTATGTAAGAATATCGTATTTGTTATGTTACCTTGATGTTATTTATACATTTTTTGGAAAATTGCTGATTGCGTGTTGCAATTTCGATATTTTCTATGATTTATTGAATAAAAGGGCTTTCATTTTCGTTTCCATAGTCATTACCATGATCTGCTAGTTTTTGCTTTCATGCGCAATAAACTTGAATTTGTAAGTTATTTCAATTTGCGAATTCGAACAAAGATCATTTTATTTTGATACTGCACTTAATTAAGTGTAGGAGATAGATTTTTTCGTGTGCAATTTTCCCCAGATCGGTTTTTTGTGTCTGCTTTGGGTTTGCTTTCCCAAAAGACGTAGTTTTTCGGTTCTGGTGCTTTAGTGAAATGACCACTGGATTGCTTTGGACGCCTATGTTAACGCTGAAAAGTCATTCGCGTCTCTATGATGTTTTTGTATCCCGTCATGATCTACGTTACAGCATTACAGCACAAAATGAGTTTCTCGATTCAGGTGCTTTGGGTGATATGACCACTTGATTACTTTGGACGCTTATGTTGACTTTATTTTCAGTATTAATATGGTCGGTTAAAGATGAATAAAAGGATAGTTTTTAAAGTAAATTATAACATAAAGCTCGTTAAAATGGGAGCGTATTGAATAGATTCTGTCTCGAAAAGTTAATATTTACCTGTTTAATATGAATTTTAATATGGAATGCTGATATGATTATGCCATAGAGTATTTACTGCGGTAGTCTTTTTCATTGAGGATCTTATTGAGTCGTGGCAACCAAGACCACTAATTTCGCTCAGCCAACTGTTTGCAAAAGGTAACTATATTAGGCACTTTTATTGCAAATTATATGAGGAATTTATTTTTATTGTGGCATTGGCTCTCTAATTTAATTTGCTAAAAGATGCATTATATCCTCTACTTTGAGCTATTAAAAAACTTTCACCATTTATTTAGCCTGTAATATGTTTTCAATTTAACTTTTTTTATAATTTAAAAATTTTTTTAAGAAATTAGTAATTATTTTTGCTTTCAAATACTATGCATAATTTGAACTTTTGTGAGATTTTTGATATTAGTGAGTAGGAATATCACTGAAATAAGCTATGCTAATCACTAGCTTTTAATGCAAATATGGTCAGCATTGAAATACTTAATTGATTTTTTACACGATATTTAAAAAAAATCGCATGTATAGTTTACTACGCGCTTCATAAGTATACTTATCTACATTATATGCTTATATATTTTGCTTGTGCTTCCCTTAGTCTCAAAACCACGACCCGTCACTGGGAAAGCTTCAAGTTTAGGTTAGTGAGAAATATACCACACCCCACTGCCTTGTTCAGTTTAGTGGCATCAGTATATATTTCCACAGGATCAGCAAAAAAGTTACCGAAAAATCAAACAGTAATGATTATCTTAGAGATATTATCTTCCTCAGAAGGCTTATTCAATGATAGTGTCGAGACAACCAAAATCAATACATTTTTCACAAACAACTCAAATTTTGCATTCGCAAACTATTCGGGCATTTGAGAAGGTCCTCCATAGAAAAAGAATGTCAGGACTTTCTTGGCTCGGAATCTTCCATAAGGTAAGATAAACGGCGATGATAAGAGCCATGAATTTAAGATCGTTTACTGAAGCTCAGCATATGGTTGTCTCCACACATAACCCCTTCCATCGCTTCGAAAAAGGTTAAGTTTGCTCTCATCCGCGAAAAAAATGGTATTCCAGAACGTTGTACCATTCATTATATGCTCATGAGCAAATTCCATTCTTCTTGCCTTATTTTTAGCAATAATGTAGAGCTTTTCTGGGTACTCTTCCGTTAAAATTCGCATACCTTCAGATTCTTCTTAAGGTTTCTGGGTTACAATTTTTCTGAAGAATTTTTTACGCTTCCTGCGCTAGTTTTGGTGCGCTCAGATTGGGATTTTTTTTCACCTCTCCTTCAGTTCAGCGAGAATCGGAAGGGGAAAATATTTTATTGCACGCTGTTCTACCCTTATTTTCTATGCGATTTTCATGAACAAACCGCGGAATTATGTGCTGGACTGTAGACTTTAGTTTGCACTTGATTTTTGGTACATCTTTTAGAGTTTTTTCCAAATAAACTGTTTATTCCTACTTCTACTGATCAGTCTAAAGAGTAACAAAATTTCACTAGAAATTCTTATCGCACTTCACAGCTAGAATAACAATGAAAATGAAAAATTCAATTTTCCGGGAGTTTTTCAGTTTTCGTCGTAAAAAGTACTCACATAATTTAAGCTTTGAGCCACTGTATATGTGTAAGTCATATTTTCACAGAATTACGTTATAAATATGAAAATCTTCCAAGCTTATATACATATGTATATAAGTCAATCCCTTCTTCTTCAGCTACCACAGTTTTAAATTTCCATTTTGCAACCAAAGCAGTAATCGGATTAAGTGTCACCAAAAACTAACTCCGTATGCAAACTCGGTTTCATCATCGCACCGCTTGAATTTGAATGCGATATAAAGACGTAAACTTCCATTGTTTAGAGACATTTGTATGCTTTTACGATTTATTTTTATCCACTTTATATTTTTTGCAGTTTCCGAAACTCTTTTACGTACCTCGGCCGCATATTACCGGCACGTTTACATTTTGCACATTATCACGGGATACGAGTAATTTGCGATTGTTTAGATTTCCTCTGTCCACTCCGATCACACAGGCGGTTCATCGAACTGAAACTTTCGGTTCCACCAAAAAGCTTACCAAACTGAAACGCGATATGATGCCGAAAAACTGGCCAAACGAAAGTCGCTGCTGTGGTCGTTGTGGTTCGAATGCGACCCTGCAGAATTGGGTTCTGTTTGTTATTGTTGAAGCCGCACGTGTTTCCGCTTCAAGGTTGCATGTACTCAAAAAAGACGCGATCGTTCGGGCCGTTGGAGTGCTCTATTCATACAAATAAGTGTGTATGTGATATAGCAAAGACAATCCGGCGATGTGAACATGACACACATCGTTCGGTGATGACAAATCCACGCGCGTGTTATAATCGGTCTTTGAGCATACGGGCTGTGAGTGCTTGTCGATTGCAATTCGAGGATTCTAATTGACTTGGGCTTGCGAAAAACACCCGAGTCGGGTATAAATCGATTCGAACATGGTGTCATTAAGAATGTGAAGAATTATTGTATAATTTACCGCCTGCTTCTCGGTTTTAACCAGAGACGACAGACAGGCAGCTTAATTAGAACGTTGGTAAATTAATTTCGGAGAATTCAGTCAAGCGAGGTAACGCGAAGGTGGTCGGATTTTGTGGTGCGGTTGCCGGTTGTTACTTAATTATAAATTCATATTGCTTCTTGGCCTTTCTCGTTGGGGGATATTGAATGAACATGGTATCATGGAACAGCAAAGTCTGTTCGATAATTGCACAATTTGCTGTTAAGATTTGGAGTTGCGATTGTGAGATTGCCTAACGGTTGAGTAATGGATGTCTTTAAGACAGTAGAAACCAGTAATTAATCAGCGGAGTAGAAATGGGAATTTTAGCAGCGAAATAAACTGTGCGCCCACTGTGGGAACTATGCCTTAGGAAATCCGAAATGTGTGATATTAGAAGAAGTAATTGAGTTTTATTTTCTTTTAGAAAGTTAGTATGCAATTGTTATTTTCTTTCTCAAAATCAGTATCCATATATTTTTAGAGCGTTATAAACAACATCTCAATTGCATTATAGTATAGTAAGTATCGAACAACTGGCTGTAGAATAGCTTTTTCTTAAACGTGTCAAAAACAGATAAAATATTAGCATGACGATACAAAAAAAATCTCAGTTCTGATTGATAAGATACAAATGCACTGTGTGTTGAATACTTTCTCGTTATTGATATTCAAATGTATTGATAGAAAATATTGAATTCAAAACGAATATGGTTGATGATTACCGTTATTATATAAAATATTTTTCTATAAGGATATGCCACCTTGAGATATATACTGACAAAGGTTACTTTTAGATTTAGATTTTTTCCTTACAAACAATTGAAGGCCAAAATTTACATCACGTACCTTTTTTTGTGAAGCCGCTATATTGTTAAAAATAGTATTTTGCTTATATCGTCAACCAATCTTTAGATAATATTTTATGTTCATGCAATGTTTCAATTTTTTACTTAATTTCGAAGAAAATTAGTATTAAACTCGGCATCATATATATATATATATATATATATATATATATATATATATATATATATATATATATATATATATATATATATATATATATATATATATATATATATATATATATATATATATATATATATATATATATATATATACATATATACAATATATATCAGCAAAATGATTAAGGGAGGTAATCTCTGGAGTGGCCGGTTCGGTTGAGCTGAAATTTTCGGAGGGCATAGATGTATATAGTGGGTAGGTCTATGACTTGCTGGAACTCAGATATCTTTAACTTTTTGGCGGCGGCGGGCATTTTGGTGAATTTTCAGGTACTCCTATATTTCCAAACTGTGTAAATTTTTGTTAAAAGAAAGTATTGAGAATGAAAACTTATTATGTGTTAAGCTTGGCTATGATAAAGAATTGGAAATTTTGAGCCTTGTGTAGGCGCTGAGTGCCTAAAAGTAGGCAAGGATTTTTTTTCAAATTTCGATTTGTTATAGCTTCTAAGAAAAACAATGGATCATCGTAAAATTTGCGGTCCGTATTGGTTTAGACTAAAAATTAACACACATGGACTTTCAAGACTGTGCAAGCAACACTGTAGCTACAGCAGGCTCCTGAAAAAAATCCTTCAAATTATCGACCCTCCTGAAACATTTTTGATTTTTGAAAATAAATTCAAATTATTGATAAGTTTTGACTTTTTTCCACCAAGTCAAATAAAAATTTTCAAAATTCCGCGGTAAACAAGAACGGCAACCCGTGATCAAATTACCTCTATTGTCAGCACTCAAAACTAATGTTCACGAGAACTGACGGTCGGATAATGCGATCAATATGAAATTTACACGAAATGTTGGAATTAGCTAGGACCAGGTCTGATGGAAGTGATTTTGAAATACATGCAATACTGTGGTAGTCGTGCAATTTTGAAAAATCGCCGAGAATCGCTTCCGATTTAGCCACCAGATTTTAACGGAATTCTCACAGCAGGTGAACCTTACTCTAAGATAGATTTTATAGAAATTTGGTTGAAAAATTAGTATAGGGCTGCCAGCTATGACAATTTTTGTCTCCTAAATATTGTAAATTTGCTCAGGAAAATAAAGGTTTTTTCTCTATAACTTTTGATGCAGTAACGAAGTCAAAACGAAATTCATGTGATAAGTGGATCTTGCTGCATTTCTAATTCTGTAGGAATTTCGTTGAAAAATCATGAAAGGGTTACCAGCTTTGATGAATTTCGTAATTTATTCACATTTCTTTATCGAGCGATGTTGTCATAAAATTTCCAAATGGGAATGATTCTGCAATGATAGCTAACAACAAATATTTAGGTGTCGAAAATTTGAAAAGTTTTGAGGATGGTTATAATAAAATTCTATTCACTCCTATAACTTCCAGCGCAGCCATTCAATCGAAAGGAAATTCACAGGGTGGATTTAACTCAACGTCAAGCAGCTATGGTGCTGACGCATGATTGCCAGAATCAGACAATTTCCTAAATATTGCACCAACAGATGCTTCCATTTTGTATTCATAAGCAAAGCATTTACAATAAAATAAGCAACCGATATTTAAATTTTCCGAGTTTTGTAAATTTTTCGCATGGCAGTCTCAGACATAGTTTAATCGCTGAAACTTTGGATGATATCCTTGGATGAAAAGGAAATTCAATGGATAGGTTGATTAAACACGAGCATGTTATGGTAGACTTATTGCTGCTGTGTTGGACAAATGTTGCCAGCACTGCACATTTTCATCACTTGTGTATAGGAAATGCTATCAGAAAATGATATGTGTTCCTTTGATACTTCAAAGAAGTGTATTACGTCTTCACACATTTTTAAGTCCCTCAAAGATAATTTCTTCGAAAATTAATTTTCTAGCGGTTCTGATGCGCTAGACTTTTTCGTTTTAGACGATCCAACTCAGAGATATCGTGCTCACCGCAAGACGCATTTTTTAGAGGACCTAAAGGAGATCGGCTGTATCAGCTTTAGAAATCATTATTTTTCCAATTGAAAAATATTAGACTAAAATTAAAAGGTACCACAATATATCCATAGATTTTTACGACAATCAAAATGTCTTTTCAAGGAAATTTCTTGAAAAATTTCTTATTATTGGATATTTTTTTTAAATTTATAGATTAGAGAATATTGTACATAGTTAGATCAACTCGAAGTGATTTTATCACCTTAGCATAATTCACAGTGAATATTTTTGTGTGTGTTTATGCGAAACTATCGGACGACCAAGTATGATCATATTCCAAGTTATTCTAGTGAGTAACGTACTTAAAGTAGGTTTTGCAGACATAGCTTTCAAAAGCAGAGCCACTGTATCGGCTAGAGAATGTTGTTTGTGCTGTGCTATTATTTTTCAATTTTAATCATCCCGCAAAAACAATTCCACTTTGATACCTTTCGTGATTAAATTTAGAAAAAAGTATTATTGCTATTTAATAAGCTAGAAAATGATAAAAAATTTTAAAATTAATATAAATTATCAGATCCATAAATTTGAATCTTCACACTCATTATCATAATATCTTCATAATATGAATTTTATAATGATTTAATTAAATTTTATTACTATTTGCTGACATTTTACGTCAACTCGCTACAAATCTCTAATCATGGTGGCGACGTTAATTCAATTATATGCTTTAGACAACGATGGCTTACGGCCAATACCATAATCGATACCAGCAGCGAACGTGTGAATTAATGTCATATTCAGTCAT
This sequence comes from Nemotelus nigrinus, assembly GCA_947369275.1. NCBI lineage: Eukaryota > Metazoa > Arthropoda > Insecta > Diptera > Stratiomyidae > Nemotelus > Nemotelus nigrinus. The sequence continues at coordinate 19,026,562 of OX376372.1, read as the reverse complement.
TTCGTGCATATCATTAAAATGCTTGTAAATCCGGAAAACTGAATTATGCTTATTTGATTTTATAGTGCGTGACTGTTAACGCAACAGTTCCCAAGTTTATTACCGAGAGGTCTATAAACTAAGCAAAAAAAAAACGAAATTTAAACCATCATTAAGTATATGGGTGATATTAAATTTATAGGCACAAACATTCACGAGATAATTTACAGTGCGTGAAATTAAGTCAACAGCATGTGTGCTTGAAAAAATCTGAGGTGTTTTTTTTTGAATGTTTAATAGTGGGTTTGAATCCATGCTAATGAGCACGTGCGTTAAATTGGATACTTTTTTATCAAGCGTTTCCTCGACGGAATTTCAAACAGGCCATTAATAAGGGTTTGTGTTATACAATTTGAAATGTTAATCTGATGTAAACCTCATAGCTTGTCATGTATATTTTCGTTAGACACTAAAACGTCCGTCATTGCAGTAAATAAAGTATAACTGATGAGCGTAGCAATGAAAAAATTGCGTGTAAGGAAATATATTTCAATGAAAAAAAGCTGTGCCATCATCTTATATTTGAGAGATAAGTTTCCATCATAAGTTTGGGAGATAGTTTCAGATTTTCAGATGTTCATTTCGAACTGCTCTGAGGTTTTCTCATGTTTGTTATCATTTAAGATAAATATATTGAATCGCTTAAGCCACTATTGGTCCATGCTAGCAGTCAAGTTTTTCACCAAACCAGTCAGTAAAAAATCTTTGACTTGGACCTTTATCTAAAGTTTGTTCAAAATTTAATGGTTTTATTTCCAGTTTTTGCAACTGGCACTGTGGTGGGTATTTAAAGGGAAAAAATATAGCTAGTTAATAACAACTCCAAGATAGGGAAGGAAAGATCGGTGACGGTTAACCGGTTAAATCAATTCACCGATCGACTAATTTCTACCGGGTAACCGCTTTCACCCAAATCGATTAATCGATTAAATATTTCGATTAACCATTTTTTTACACGGCAAATTTTGCTCTCTACTTCAAAAAAAAAGTCGAGAAATAAATAGCCAGGTTCGCTGTGCTGTGGCCGTGTGCTAGAGCACTGCGCGTCGACATTCTCTCCTCGCTGGCCGACTCACTCGCTGTCGCGACTCGACTTGATCTATTTTCGAGCACTACTACCGCCTTCTCGTTCTGCCTCTCCAGTGTGGTTGAACCCGCCAACGCGAGCATTGCTGAAGCACTAGTATTTTGTTTTAAATTTGTGCCGTTCGTGTGAAATTCTCGTTCACTTTTACCTAGTCATTAATTAAATCTTCAAGAGAATGAACCTGAAAACCAAGATGATGCTGAAGTATTGTTTGAGGATATCCAGGCTGAAGGGGAAACACAAAACTTAGTGGAACTGCCAGTGCACGCTCATCTCATGGAAGTGAAATAGATTGCGCGTTATTTCCGCACCAGTGAGACTGCCTCAAAGGAGCTTAAGCAGCAGCAAATCAAGACTGGAAAATCAGAAAGAAGGTGCTTGAAGCTCGTCCAAGAGGTACGGACGCGCTGGAACTCGGGCTACTTCATGATGCAACGCTATCTTGAGCTCGAAAAACACATTATTGCCGTACTTCTCGTGAGCGCGGGTCCACACAGCGAAGACCGCCGCCAATTATTAGTGGGGAAAAGGTCAATATTCTAATCGAGATCAGGGACCTCCTGAATCATCAAGAGGAGGCAACCAATATGCTCTCCAAAGAAAAAGATGCCACTCTCAGTAACGTTATCCCTATTGTGAACGGAATCAAAACAGTGAGAATAGCGTGGCACTTGTGATTTGTATCTGCCGGCAAGACGTGAGACTTGGAAGGCTCCACCAAGCTCCACTCCTCGCTTCTCACTTGTCGCCGACAGATGCACGAAGTGTTGCCTTCCTGTAAAACAACACTGAATCTCGTGGGCCACCCTGTATATATTTTTGATACCTTTGAACACCTACTAAATAATTCATCTAAACTTTCAGGGGGTCAAGGCCTACCTGCCAACAGAGCCCTTGTCATTCAATGTCAAGCAGCAACATTTAGCGGGAGCCAACTCGAAATTTTCTGAAATCAAGTTATTTCACCCATATGCAGCAGCAACCTTTCTGGCTATAAAAAGTTAAAAGTCTCGCTATAAAAAGTTAGTCTTTGAGAATCCACACGCTGCTTCTTCCATAATTAGCTACTTTGGTGAGTATTTCACCGTTCGATTTGTAGTCTTCGTAGTTGGAAATAATTTTCAAGGTGTGGTTATATTAACACGTCGGTCCTGTCCAGCAGTCCGGTTGAAAGCGGACAAGGTGGACAAGAGGGACAGGTGCATTTGGTGCGCATGATGGTAAAGATAATTCCCTCGTATCAGGCCCGGCACTTCTGATCAAAACGAGGGTGGACAAGATGGGCATGGTCACGATGGTGACTTTACGTTGGTTTTCAGGTAGCCGTATACCCGAAATGATGCTTTTATCCAGCCATGCTGTGGCCCAGGACGTTGCGCCTGGCAATGATGGTGAGGACTACTCTTCGGGTATCTGGTCCGCAGTAGACGGTCTCCTACGCCCAAGCTCTGCGGGGACAATAGACCAAGAGGCTGCAGACACCATTCCATCGCAGCTAAAGGCGTACCTCAGCAGCGCCGTTGTGGACAGGTGCACAAACCCAGATCCTATGGAGATGTGGGACTCTATGAGAATTGGATATGAACAACTTTACGAATTAGCCATGCTCTATTTGCCCCTTATGACCACTTCAACTGCAACTCACGCAGGTAGGGTGAAGTGCACGAAGAGGAGTAGATTATCCCCTAAGAACCTGAACATGCTAGTCTTCTTGCGCTCTGTTAACCAGGAAGATTGGTTTGAGTCTTGGGATAAATTTGTATTGTGTCCGGTACTATAATCAAATTTTTACATGTTAAAATGTATTTATCATAAATAGCGTTATTTTGAGTTCAGTTTGCATTGAATTTTTTCGAAGAGACTAATTTTTGGCTAGTCTAAGTCATTTATATTTTATTGAGTGTTTTCTAGCTCTAAGTTTACAATTTTGTATGATCTCATTCTGCTCATTATTTATTTTTGAATTTTACATTATTTAACAATTTTATCAGTTTTTCAGATATTCTATTTAATTGTTCTGTTGACTGCATTTGATCAGAAAAATAAATGCTTTTTGAAATTCGTGAATCTTGATCGACCTTATTTTTCATTTAAATATTCAAAACTCATTGCAAATCTGAATATACGAGTATAAAGGTTTTGAATATTATCCAGAATTTTTTCGCGAAAAATCGACGATTAACCTGTTAAAATCGTCTACCTCCGGGCTTTCACCTGCGAAAAGCCGATCGGTTAACCGATCGGTTAACCGTTCGTTAAAATTAGTTTTCCAACCCGACTCCAAGTTATTTAGTGGTGCATTTCATTCAATGGCTTGTGAACCCACTCGGGCCTCCCGTTATCAGCACCGCTCTCGATAAGTTATCAGCACTGCTTCTGTTTTGTGCTAAGCAAGATTCAGGTAGGCGGCGTGTATCAGTATTTTTAATTGAACAATAGCAGCGTTTGAAGCAGAGTCAACTTAGTGGGTGTGTTAGTGGATAAGCGATGATTGCACACTCTGCAACCCCAGTGGGAGAAAATAAGCGCTAGATGCAGCAATTATCAATATCTGGTAAACCCTCACTGGTAAATTATTAAAGCACGAACAAGTTCAAATATGTTTAAACATAATATATTATGAGACCATACGTGACACATTAGGTACTGGCCTTAAAACACAACTATGGACAAGTGCTCCAGAGTACATCTGTATGAATAAGGATTTCATTCCTTCATACAATAAAGATGTCAGCTTCATCCGAAAGATAAAAGTCACTTGGTTTGAACTACCTTTGTGACTAAGCGTCGGTACTGCGAGGGCAGGTGCAGCCCTTAACTGTACAAGTTAGATCCTGTCGCTGGGAGAGGCCCCCTTTGTGGGATCTCCGCAGTGGCTGCCTAACAATTCTATAGCAGATAGGCTATCTGCTATAGAATTGTTAGGCTAGCTGGCGGCCAATCATTTCTGGATGCAGCGCTTGCTTAGGACTTAGGAGTGATGTGAGCAAAAGCACACACTCCGCCTGGACCCGAGTTAATGGGCTATAAAAGTCATATGAAGATAAGTATGCTATCTTACCATTGATAAATTAGTCTCCATAGGTCTAAGTAAGAATGGTAGTATTGTAGTGCACAATACGGTGTTGTCTATTCAAATTAATAGGCACTGTCCTAATGTTGGACCATCGATTTAAGCTTCATTACAGGTATCGATGTAAAACACTAGTACGATCTTGTACACTCTGCAGGTAATGAAAGTGGGTAGCATGATGTAGTCTGTCACCTATATAAGTATGTATGTATATCGCTAGTTCTAAATAAATACACGACGACGATAATTGCCAACATATTTTTTACACCCTTGATGCTACTCGTATTTAAGGACTCGAACAAATCGTGGTTCATATGCAACACAGCATTTCAAACGAAGTAGCTCATTAAAACCTAAAACATTTGTTTCTCCCGCATCGTGCATATAGAGTATCTACATAACCCATTATAAGGCTCAAAATCTACATCCGTGTACATGCCAATGAGATTCTCAGACACGTGTCCGACATTATGTGTGCAAATCTACCACAAGTCATTCGAAGTATGTATGTACATAAATACTTAACACATACCCACGCACACACACACGAAACGCAGTCTTTCGGGGTGCTAATGATATTCATCCCTTGCGAATAAAACGCTTCCCAGACCATCTGCTACATACAAATCCATGTATCAAGTTCCCCGAGTATGAGGTAGGCAACAAATTTACTGACTAAAAGCTATTTTCTTTAGTCATCGCAAAGACGAAAATACTCATGCTTTAAACTTATATACTCGTATACTTGCATTTACATAATGTTAGCGTAGCTTGGAATTGTAATAGTGGGTGTACAGGCGAGAAACAGTTCGTTTTCCAAGCCAGCTTTCTGCAACACGTGCCACTAGCAATTCGTTTACTTCCGCCTCTTGTCAACGATTGCCGTATAGTTCACTTCACATTGACGCGACGCATCCGGTGGCACAAGCAAAAAATTACGAGAGCACGTTGGTGAACAGAGTGTTGCCTTTCTATCTGGGTTTTGATGTGATAGTTGAAAAATTATTGAGATATTCAAAATATGGTATAATTTGGCTGTTCGATGAATTTTCCATACGGGTTTCTATGAGTTCTTCCATGAGTTTACGCAGAAAGCATTAAAGAGTTAGTGGTAGTCAGGATTTTCAATAAATCTTTTTTATAAGAATTTTATTTTCTTGAAGCATGATATCTTAAAAATATAATCTGAAAAGTTCAAATAAATCCAATGAATGGTTTTTGAAATATCCTGCAATTACTGATGGGTTCTGGAGCATTTAAAATTGGTTTACAAGCGCGCAAATGAGGGCATTTGAGAAAGCAAAATTTAACGTAGAAAACAATCAATCGATATTCTAGAAGCCTCCACATCAGCAGAAGAACTATCACATGGCCCTAAAAAAGGTGATTTGGTGTAATTAAACAATTAGTAATGCTATTCATAAATAGAGTGTAAAACTTTAAATGGGTATTTCTCAAGACAATGTTATCAAGATATTTGATATATAATTATTTTTTGTTTGTTTAATTGATTTTGGATGACCCAGTGAAATTTTATGATGGTCCCCACAAAGAACATCTTGTTGGACGTGGTCCGCCAAATATGACGTTAACTTGGTCTTCAAATATTTTTTTTAATTTTTGCCAAATAAAGCTTAAATGTAATATAATAACTTTGTGCTATTTGTTTTACAAAATTAATTAATCTACAGACAAAAAAACAGTTAATGATTTGAAATTCTCAATTTTTCTCTGACTACCCCTTGTCTCTTAAGTCATTCTGACATACCCATTTGGGTCACAGTTTACAAGGACATGTAAGCGGATGGACTCTTTCACAGCAGTCACTTTTTCATAGCTAAAAGCTATTTTAATACAAATTGAAAATCACATTGCACTTAAAACTTTTGTTTCTTCGTTCCCCGTAGGTTTTCATTCTACTTCATCTTATGTCATCGTTATTATGTTTTAAAATATTCTCTCGGTACCACCGGGTGTCCCAGCACCATGACCTTGCAGGAAGGCACGTGCAGTGGTTGTAGGTATGGTTCAATGATATTTGTGAAAGCTGTCGTGCCAAAAAAACAGGATGCAAGACAAGGCCAGGCTGCATGGGGACAAATGGATTTGTATTGTCTTGGAGTGGAATTATTCAGCGGCTTAAATAAACTTTCTTACGTTGATTTAAAAGTTGCAGTATAATTCATTAAGAGATTCAACTTTTTTTCTACTTCACCTTTGACTGTAAGGAAGATACTGTTTTCCAAACGAAAGTGAATTTTGTTAGAATCAATGATGCTAAATTTCACAATTCAAGTAGCCCACACTGGGCGCCAAACCATTCTATGACTCTAACTTCACGTATGACCTTCATTCAGCGTATTCTTCTTGGCAGCCCTGATTCATTTCCTTCTTCTCGTTAATGGACTTTTGTATTTATCCCAAAGTGCTGAGACCCAGCAGATTTCAGCTTTCAGCTCAGTTTTTGGAAAAACTAACGAGTGTATTCGTTAAATGAAAATCCGCGAAATACCGGATATAAAACAAACTTTAAAAATACGATAACCAGATTGCAAACCTAGCATAGAACAAACGAAAAATATCAAAGATACAATTCGATGAAAAAGCAAACACGCTAACATAGAAACAACAAAGTCAAGCAGAGAAAACGTGCGACATGCGCTCGCAAGCTTTTCACGGTCACAAAAGGAGAAGACAATTCGAACTATCAGCCGTTAATGTGGGACAATCGACAGTCACCGACAAAATCCATGCCAATCTTCAGGCAGATGCTATTTTGTATTGGGGCTCTGAGATTGTGCATGCTTAGGCCGGGAAAATACCATGAAGAGCTTTTGCTTCGGTCGTAAAGCTTTGCGTATTGCTCCTCCACTGTGGGGCTCGTTTATGTTTGATGTCGTTGTGCTGCATACGGCGAGTGAGCTTTGTACATACGCGGGGCGACTGAACCGCATCGTAGCACCAGCAAGCTGGTAGCAACCACATTGGAGGAAGTTAGAAACAGTGGTGTTTTGCCGGACGGCTATCAGTTAGTTGGCAAACTTCAATCTGTGAGATTGGTCTTTACTGGTGTTCTGTCTTTCTCGACTGGTTTTCGGTGCATTTGAATCGGTATCAGAAAAAAAAATATATTTTCATCGGCATTAAATAAACAACCGTTGATCGCTCTCTGTGATTTTCCCTCGGAAAATAATTTTTTTAAATAAATTTTTGCTAAATCTCCTGCCGGGGTTGACTGGATAAATATTCTAAATTCTTTCGAAAAATCTGGATTTTGCGCTGTGTCGTCAATGCAATTTTCTGGCATGGTATTTTGGTTGAAAGACAATTTTTTTTGGTGTGAATCGTTGTGTTGATCCTTTTCTGTGACTTGAAATTTGATTTGAGTGCTTTTGTTCTTGTTTATACCTCATATAATGAGAGGATAAGTGGTAGAAAGTGGATATTCAAAGAACATTGTTGTTTTTCGCCGGCAAATCGTTGGATTACTAGAGCTGCATATGTACGAGGAAAGGATACAATTTCAGTTCTTTCTAAGAAACGGTCTTAGGTCTTAAAGGTGAGTTTGATTTCGTAGAATAAGGTGGGCTCTAAGACGGCTTAGTTTTCTCATGGATTGTGTTTGTTTTAAAATAAAAATGGGGTGCTTTATTTGCACGATAAATGAATCGAATTGTGACGAGAATATCCAAATAAGATGAAATTGTCAAACGTACTTTTGTAAATTTTAAGGTATACCAGCAAGAGAACAATAAGGGATCAAGCAGTAGTGTAGCATTCGAGATCTAGATCGAATTTTTCCCCTGCGCTTGCCCAATTATTAGTCCTTTTCTCGAAACTCCAATTTTTTTTTTCCATTACTCAAACTACATCTCAACTAAATTCAAAAAAATAGTCAATGTTTTTATTTCACTTTAACCAAAGCAACCTTCGCTAGTCTTTCATTCCTGATTCTCCCGCCAAAATAGCTTCACGAAAATTAAAGACCCTATCAATTCAAAAAAAATAACTGTTGCTTTTAAGATTCCGCAATAGACTTGATTTATAGCAAATACTCTTATACCTACTTGCTCTCAACTTTTTTTTTGTTCTTGTTTTTTTTTTTTTACTATCTTGCTTGATGAGACCGATTCTGCGCCATGTGATGTGAGCTACCACACGTTTTCTGGGACTGACCTTGTCTTATAATTCTGACTGCAAACAGCGAAATTGCCAAATGGTGGCCTTCACATTACTTTGCCGAAAAGGTTTCATTGGCACATATTTTTTTTCGGTTGCATTAAATTCAGTTACTTGTGTGATTCAAGATATTAGGATAGAATTAAGCTAGCGACTTGATGCATATGTTATTTTAATTTTTTTTCAAATATTTTTCCTTGATTGTTTTTTCGGTGTGGGATAGAAGGTTATTTAAGTGGATATTAATCATGTATTAAGTGGAGCTGATTCAAGAATCTTAATTGAAAGAGGTGTGGCTTCAAGATTGTGGCTAATTGGTTGTTTGTTTTCCGAGGAAGGAAACAAGAGGGTGCGACATTGGATTTAGTTGCTATTTGAGGGTAGTGACATTGGATTTAGTTGCTATTTGATAACTTTTTTGTTGATTAACAAAATGCACCAAGTCAGTGGAGCTCTAAAACTACTGTCGGAACAACAAATGTCAAAAGGGTGATGATCATGATTTGATTCTGATTTATTTTTACTTGCAATTCAATCCTGTGTCTTCGCAGGTTTAGAATATAATGCAATCAATTCGAGAGCAGCCTCTGTAGTATCAAGAATTGCCCTCATTTGGTTAGCTTCTAATCTCTAGCATTCGCATGTTAAAAGTGTTTAGGTCTCTTCAACTTCAACTGTAACGATGGAGAACTCAGCCTTTCAAATTCAGCTAAATGATGAAAAATTCAGCCTTTTTGGCGACCACACACTCAGGCCCATCTTTCATCCTCACTCAATGTAATGCTGAAAATGAAGCCGAACAACTATAGAGTAAAATCTAATCCATCGTTAATCTAGCGGAATTAGAGACAGATCGTTGAAGAATCTTCTTTGTCTTCTTCAAAAGATTCATCGTTTGATTCATCAAGCAACCTTTAGAGTAAAATCTTGAATATTCCTGTCTTTGGTGCACAAAAAAGCGATATCAACACCTAAGGTTCACAAACTTATAACTTTTACGTGAATTACTAAAAAATACTGCTAAATGTTAAGAAAAAAAAACTTAGAAAGTTTGAATCTATATTTTGGCACCAATTTTAGAAACAACGGACTTATTGAAAAAAAAACATAATTTTCACTGTTGCAAACAATTTAGAAAGATTGCAGGTTGATTGTAAACCAACGAAATTGCACGAAGAAAATTTTTTGACAAAAAAAAATTACAAAGTCTTAAGTCCGAATGCTGGAAAACCATACATCGCGAATTCGGAAAATCCTAGGCGAGGGCTCCTAGAGCAGTAAGAGGTCGCTTGCTAAAACCGCCCAAACAACACCACTCTTTTTCTTCAGAGATCACTATTTCGTTTAGCTTTTTCATGAGAAAGTAGCAATTTCATAATGGAGTTATTTGTTAGTTTCTAAAGCTAACCCCACCTATTCGTGAGCCATCGAATCAGCTTCTTTAGTCAACAGTATACATCTCCCGCCTTCGAATGAATCAATTCAAAAAGAGCTTGCGAGATAGATTATAAGAGAGAACAAAAATTGAGATTTTGTTTTACCTACATTGGCTCCGCTATTTTCCCATCCATTTCTTACTTGGTTTTATAAAAAAAAACATCGAATATACCGTTGAAAAAATTACGGGACAGCTCTACGCCAGAAACTACAGCTATAAACAATTATCCTTTTTGCTGAAATTTTTGGAATTAGGTTAATTGATATCTTGCTTGCTTCAGTATTGTATATGTTTGTCTTTTCGAGTGTTTTCTTGGAGGTGGGCGACAGTGGAGAGCTCGATTACTCTTTACTCCTATCTTAGCACCACACCTTTCCATTTTCTAATTTGCTTTTGAACTGCATTGGCTGTCATTTGTCGAGCTGTATCTTTTAGTTGTGCTTTTTTCATGTGAAATTAGAACCACTTCTGGGATCATCTTGGGCCCCTTACTGTTCGTCTTATTTATTAATAATTCCATTATCAATTCCTCTTGCTTACTGTATGCTGACGATTTAATACTGCTTCCAGTCATCAGGTCAGCAAACGACGTTGATCTTTGTTCGAAATGATCTGTATGTTCTTCTCAGTTTTTGTTTTCATCGTATATTAAAATTTAATCTTCATGCCTAGGAAGTTACTGGTGAAGCTTAGATAGTCTCTGAATTAGTCCTTCGTTTTGCCTTCAAGTTCGTTTATATACTTGCTTGCGTTCGTCTTTTTCTAATGTTAGGTCGTTGTGCCCTCGATTATAATTGTCAAGTATGGCCTTCGATTTTCCAATACTTTTTTGAGGCCATCGAGTGTGAGCAGTGCTCACACGCCCTTCATTCTTTAAATTTAATATTCCTTACTCCTCATATGTTACATCTACGAATTCCTTCTTTGAAGTCATGTCGACTGTTCCTGGACGAGTGCTTCCTGTTCAAATGTCAATGAGGATTTATATCAGGGTTCACCGATTCAATCCCACCCCGGAGCTCGTTACGTGTCAACAGGTCTTAAGACGTCTCCAGCATTCCAATCGCGTTTACAACTGTATACTCATAATGAATTTGGGCAATTTTCCAATTGTTGGAAATCTTTACAGCTGCAATGATTTGCAGCAGGATCCAAACAGATCCGCCAGCTGGTGTTCCAATACTAACCTTTTTACCAGTGCTGACAAGCGTACTATTGTATCTTATACACGCAAAAATAATACTACAATCTATGAATCCTCACTTTTGAGTACGCTATTTAGTAGATCAGCGAAAGTATTTGATTAAGGAGTGCACTCACTTAAGGCGCAAAGATCACGCTGCAACTGGTGACAATCATCAAGCGAATCAATCACTCTGAACATTTTAAAGTTATCAGCAAATAGAAGACAGGGAGAACGGGTAACGGAAGGCAGATCGTTGATAAATATCAGGGATAACAGAGGATCCAGTATTGAGCCTTGAAGAACCCCAAAAAGAGGGTAGTAAGGGGAAGAAGAACGTCAATTCACAGATACAAGACAGATACTGACCAGAAACATAGAATGAGAACTAGGACAAGAGAAGATCAGCTATCCCATAACCTTGAAGTTTTAAAAGAAGGAACTTGTGATCAACAGAGTCGAAAACCTTAGCAAAATCAGTGTAAACCACATCGACTTGCTTCTGCTGGTCTAAGATGGAAGCGACCAAGTTAGTGAAGGTTAAGAGGTTAGAGGTAAAAGTCTTCTGAGGGAGCTAGATCGTCTGACTTCAAAGTAATATTATGCCGACGGTATAACTATATCGAAGTCCAGAAAATATCTATATAGCTTTCAGAAAGGTTGAATCACTCTTTTGATGTACTTGGACGATGGAACCAGGAATGCAAGCTGAATTAGAATATCAGTAAAAAGGATCTAAAACCATTTACATGAGAGTAAAAATGTCCTGGATTTGACTTACCGAAATTTAACAGATTCTCCTTTAATCTTAGACAAAGAGTTAAATATTTGGGACAAATGTTGTGTACAGGCAAGCAATGCTGCTACAAAACAGCCTCGCATTGCTACATGACTTTAATCTATTGTGGTTTCGGTTAAAATTTGCTCTTAAGGCTGCTTTACAACTGATGCTTGAAGAGGTTTGAAAGTTAGCCAGACGTTTGGTATCAGCTGCCCTCCACCATCCCTTATTTACTAATCCTAACGCAAATTATTCTTGCTGCTATGAGACTGCATTGCATTTCGAGATGAACTAAGATAGAGTTGGGCCAGGATAGAATTTTATTGAAGGAAGTGTTACTCCATCGGACATTGATTACATAGCTCTTGACACTCTACTGGATTTAGAGTTTGCAATTTGCATTCCTGGTGGGGATGGAAAGTATGATGGTGTCACTCTCAAGTATGGGCACATTCATAAATTTAGCGATACCTCGGAACTGAATAATATTTACTCGGTAGCAGTATATACTCGGATGAGTTGAATCTAAGATTATAGTTTCGTTTCAGATAATCGACAGGTGAATGTGTATTCAAATGATCAAAGTTCAAATGTTTATTTTTACAGATAGTCAGGCGACTATAAATTTCTTTGCTGGTACTTCTACAGAGTCCAGAATTATTCTGGAATGCCTTGAATCTCTTAGGGAGATGTTGAGAAACTAGGCAGTGTAATTGATTTGGCTAGCTGAACAGAAAAGTATAAGACGAGCTAACAAGCCTTGGTATTTTACTGCCAAAGGTCTCGTGCATCTTGCTATCGGCCAAACTATCAATCAGGCAAAAATGCCTTGGGGCTGCTTAGGAGTCCTGCACGGAAGAATCCTTATGTGCGATTGCAAGATAATTACAGGTCTTCATCTCGCTGATCACTGTCTTTTAGGACGGCACGCGCAACGCACGCGCGTTGGGTTCACCGATTTCTGCCGAAGCTGTGGCTCAGAAGTTGGAGACGAATCCGTTGTACAGTTTGGGGCTCTGGCGAGGCGAAGAATGGTCTTATTCGAAGCATCCTTCCTCTCAAGCCTGACTGCACAATGCTTCATTGACTTACAGGGGATTGTGTATTTTATTTAAGGAATCCGTTAGTTTTCTGAGCACAATGGCTGAGTGAAAGCAATAACTGAGGTGTCACAATGGGCCCTTACTGTCGCGATGTGTTTGCTTTTTTGTATTGCCCCTTGGATAAGCATAGCTTGTGTCTTAGTTCTGAATTCAAATAATCATTTAGATTTCCCACACTGGGCGCATTACTTCAGGCTCTATTTAATTTGCTATTTAGTTTAACTGAGTGCAGTTTTTCAAATTTTTATGGTTGCTCAAGATTGCCAAACAAAGCTTATATCAAAATTACACCAAAATATTGAAAATACAACACCGTTTTCACAATCTAGTAACGGATGCAAAACAAATTTAAAAATTTATTCCACTGCCCCGGATAATATATGTTTTTAGCCCGTAAAATTCCACTCACAAGACTGTTCAGTAAACGCTTCTCTTTTCAAACGATCACCATTCAAATTAGTCATGGGTCCTTGAATTCAAAACTTCACATATGCACCTTTCGCCAGCGCGGACGACTATAGGTTCAAATGTAAATCTGCCACTAGCAATCACTGGCAATTGCTTGCAAACCAGTTCTTTTGAACAAAACCTTTCCGAAGGAGAGCAGATGAAAAAAATTCAATCATGGCGAAGAAACAAGGGACGAACGATTTCTGTAAAAGGTTTAACGATAAAGATGAATCAACCGACCGAACGTATGTATAACCCGATCTACCGCAATCTGTCGCAAACTTTTTTTTTATTCTTTGACATTCGTCTCTGCCTTTAATATTGGGCACAAAGACCATTTCCTTCGTTTTCTTTGTTTGCTTTCAAGTCTCATTCTCTTGTGTAACATTTCGTGCTAATACCTGAACGTGCCGAGATACTTAAATGTTGTTTTTGACCATGGCTGCAAAATCGTTTATTGCGAGATTCGTTGCAGTTTGTATCATACCTCAGATACATTTTGGGCCAGCCTTGGCTAGTCGCTGTGGGACAAGTGCACGCTAATGCAGAAAATTAACCCTAGAATGGTACCCATGAGTAATTTTTACTCACATGCGGGATATATTTCGTCGCGCAACAGCCAGTTGGCCACTCTGACTGCCATGAGGCTAGAAGTTATATATGTAATTTTTTTATGTTTAATAATAAAATAAAAAATGTACATAATACTATAGTTGCCTTCTTTTTAGTAAAAACATGTGCCTAAAAGCATCCAAAAATTTACCGTACCATTCTAGGGTTAAAGAAATGTAAACAAACAGCCTTGTCGAATGCACTCAAGTGGGCGGTACACGCCAGACACTTACCTGAAATTGCCTTGGTTCGGCCAAAATGTATTAACTACACCAAAAGTCGTTTGATTGCACATAAAAACGATACCATGTCGATTTAAAAAAAAAAAATGGGTTTAGTTTCGTGAATATCTTTGGTTGTGATTTGAATTAAATTAAAATAAAAAATGGGTCGAGAGCAGACTACAAGATTTCTAGGAAGATAACTGAAGATATCTTTTGAATGATCGCCGTTTTTCCCCGGGACATTAATTCTAGGTTTAAACATGCACAAACATCTGGTGGTACATCTTTGGTATATAAATAATACTATCGGGGACTTTGTAGAAGTTGAATATGTAATTGGAATGATTCATTGGACGTCTGGTAGCTCCAATGGTGAAGTCTCTTTATTTTGAGTTTATTCGCCCACAAAGAATCGTTATCGGATGCGATGCTGCCGCTTTGCCACATGGGATGGTGTTAACCTAGAAGTGCAAGCAAGAAGTAGGGTATAATTTCTCAACGAATTGACGAGAATGACGACCAAAAAGATCACCTAATATGTCACTCTGGTAGCTACGACACGTGTCTGATTCTCTAAATCTAGTGAAAATTAGCACATTTTCGCAGATGATGTAATACTTTACGATCAGTCTCACGAATAAAACCGCAAAAAGCGTTTGAGCTTGATATAATTGGAGTTTACAATTAAAGATCGTGTTGAATCCGCGAAATGAAAGGTGAAATTTATTGCGTCTGGACCGATTGAATATACATTGAATGCAGCTCCGCGAATATGCTGCCTGTGGTCTGCAAATAAAAAACACATTACACGAAATGCTGTAAATTCATAACTTTTCAAACTTTCTGCGAAACACAACAAAACCTATTAGAATGCCTCTAGAAACGACTCATCACTCGGTGAAAAAAAACCAGCTAAAGTATACGAAAAATGATGATACCCCTCGTATTATCAGGCAGACCTATTAGTGAATCCCCAACTATTTTGTGCACGCGCACAGTATCATAAGAGACATCAGTGTATCGTGCTAAAAAGCTGTCATGGAATCGTTTATTACCACATAATTACCACATGTTTGCTTGGCTTGCACGAGCATTCCTTAGATAATGTGATGTGCGTCCAACTTCTACCGGGAGCACATGCGTGTCGATGAAAACGCAACGGTGTCATGCGAAAATAATCGTTAATTTTGGTGAACGGCTGTTATTTCCATGTTTCAAAATTAAAATAAAGTATTTTTCAAATCAATTACACGAAAATCCGTTTAAGATATTCTTTGGCAGCTTCGAATCGAACGCATCATTTATCCAAAAAAAAAAAAATTGCGATAAAAGTTGACTCATAAATTTAAATATGTACGTGCCTCAGAAAAAAAATCTCGATTGCCAACAATAATAATCGATCATTATCTAATCACACCTGAACCACACACTTGCCACCAAAATCGCGTGGCATATCAAAACAATTTCCAAACTAGATCATACCAGCTACAGCTAGCTGCAGTTCATAAACAGATTCAGTTTTTCCCATCGTATTTCATTCGATTTTATCAGCAATTTGAGCAATCTCTGCAACCCTCTTGCCGAAATGTGTTTGTTTTTTATTTGGCACATTCAGCTCTGCAATGAATGTTTCGGTTGGAAACAAGTTTAATGACCCACGCGCAACTTTTCTGTCGATGAAATTGAGTAGGCTACCATATCAGATAATCCACGGTATAATTGGCTAGCTAACAATTTCTAGCACTACGATTGAGCCAATCGAGCATTTCATTTCTGATAAATAATCGAAATTCATAGAGTTTTGAGCATATGAGAGTTGAGCCTTTGGTTTTTCGAGCGGTTTATCGTTAGCAAAATTCGCAATTGTGTTATATTAGATTATTTGTATTTGTTGTTGTCGGCTGTTTTACCTAGGCAGTGTATTGCTCGTGTAAAAATATACACAGCACACATGCTCGTACTTTCATTTCGGTGCAATGCGTGCTAATTGAAAGGCATGTGCGATCACTGTGCACAGAGAGTGGTATACTTATTGATAGTAGTACACGAGTTTTTTTTTGGCGATAAGAAAAGAGTGCACCAAATAATAATTGATAATTTGAGTTTATCAAGGTGATCGTGACAGTTATATGATGATAGAACTTTTTGTACCGAGCTGTTATAGATACAGTTGCGTGTGTAGCAAGTTGATATCAATGCAAGAAAAAGACTTTGAACCTCGGCTTCCAAAGAATAGATAATCAATTTAGTTTTTTACCTCTATACCGCGAACAGCGGTTTGGTAACTGATCGCGAACGTGTTGGCATAGTACAGGGTGGGTCATTTACAAGTTTCTTTTTAAAAATGCAATAAAATGAACAAAATTTAATTTTTTCCCATGTATTATGGCTTTATTAGTGAGAATAAACATTCCCATTAATAATGGAACACAATTTCGTTCAAGTGGCTGCCTCGGCTGGCATCGCAGTAGCGCATTCTGTCACTCCAATTTGTTGATGGTTTCGGAATGTAGCTCACGGATTCCTTGGATGATATTGGCTTTCAGTGCTTGAATCGTTTCTGGATTGTTGGCATAACATCGGTCCTTCATCTTTCCTTCCCCACAAAAAAAAGTCCAAAGGGGTCAAATCGTAGCTCCGAGGCGGCCAATCGACATTGCCAAGACGGCTGATAACAGGATTAAAAAATCAATTGTGGCATGAGCTGTGTGGCATGGCCCCCCATCCTGCATAAACCAGAGGTCGTCGAAATCCATATCTTCAATTTTAGTAAAAAAAAAAAGTCGGATAACATGGCTCTGTAACGTTCACCGTTGACCGAAACGTTGTTCCCAGCCTCATTTTCGACGAAAAATGGGCCAATGATGCCACCACTCCACAATCCGCACCAAACTGTCACTCTCTGTGGATGCATTGGCTTCTCGACAATAACGTGCGGGTTTTCCGAGCCCCAGATGCGGCAATTTCGTTTGTTAACGAAGCCGCCGAGATTAAAATGCGTCTCGTCAGAAAAGATGATTTTTCGCCCAAAATCGTTGTCCAGCGATAACGAAGCAGATGGTCGTGCGCCTTCAATTGCTGAGTCAATTGAACATTGTTAGCGAATAATCCGAGATCTTTGTGCAAAATTGTCCTCAGGCTAGGTCGTGAAATTTTGAGCTGTTGAGATCGACGGCGAGTTGATGTTCGTGGAGTGAGTCTCACACTCTCGGCAACAGCAGCCACATTCTCGTCTGTGCGCTCCGTACGACGCCGGGAGCCATGAGTGTTGTCCACTAACATGCCAGTGTCACGAACTTTTTGCACAAACTTGCATACATCTGGCGCGGTGGGTGCTTCATTTCGGCCAAAACTAATTTTCAGCACTCACTTTGGAAATAACTTTTCCAAATTTTCCAACGTTAATCAAGCGTAAAGCGACTCATTTCGTTCCGCGGAGGTATGATGCTGACTTTCTATCAAAATTTCAAGCGCGAAATAACTTTCAGTATCAAAATAACCTATGATTTAAAAAGAAATCAATAGATGGCCCACCCTGTATTTCTGGAATAAGGAGAAGACTCAATCAATGTTTTATAAAATGAATGCTTGTAGAAATTAAAGTGAGAAGATCCACCTGGATAAGAGAAAGGAAGTCTGCGCGTAAAATGGTTCTAGAGACATGGGCAATCATGAAGCAGGTTCAAGAGGAGCAGTCTATGTCCTCCTTTTGCTTACTTAGACTGCGCCTTTGTTTTCAGGCGCCGCTCCGCCACCTGCTTGAGAACCAAAAGCTAATGATAGCCGAAGCAGCGCTGTTTGGTGATCCTCAGGGGCACAGGAGATGCTGAGTTGATTCTGTGTCGATCGTTTGATACATTCTCTCGAACTAAAGAGTGTTGACCAAATAGTCATTTCTTCTTGCGCATCCCTGCTCAATACCTCTGTAACCAAAGTATCTTGACTCATAGTGTCCCGATTCCTTGAGCCTGACAGCAGCTTCTACTGCAGTGCCTCTAACAATGAGGTTAATCAAGAGAAGATGAAGTTGAACGTTCAACGCAGACGAAGGAGCACTGAAGGCACCAGTTGATGAACTCTTTTCGCCATGTCAACAAAGGTAATTTTATTCATTGCCGGCCACCTGTTCAGGCAACAGTAATTAAAGATCAGCCTCGCTAACGCCGTGTAGACGCAGTGCGTGAGAGTAGGACTAAAACCCTATGTTTCACCTAGCACCCTTTCATCAATCCACAGAGCATTTTTGATGAGCCGGCCAAAGGTATGCGGGAACCTATCTGAGACTATGATTGCAATGTTATCAGCATAGGGCACAACTGTGAGCTCCTTGCTATCCAACCTGTCTAAAATTGTATTTGTTATCAGATTTCCATGAGAGTTCGCTTCAAAGTCCTAGCTCTAGCGTGATCGGCTTTCGTCCGTAGTGCTGATGGTCGACTATTTTGTCACACCGAGTAAAAGACACAAAGAAGCTAGTCTTCCATATGTGGCCCAAAATGTCTGTACTTTGATACAAAAGGAAATTCCGTTTGGAAAATCAGTTGGAAAAAGTTAAAAGATGGCTGGGTAATAAATTGTATTTCCTCACCTTCTGAAGTGAAAAAGAACCTAGTTTTTTGGTTCGAAGGATCGGACCCTGTAGGTGCAAGTAGGAACTCAATTTTGTGCCAAATTTTTGGTGGCGTAAGCAGACTTTTGAAGGATTTTTTTGTGGTGCGATCGCCAGCTAGATCTCATACCGCACCCAGAGTGCAATCGTGTTCGCATGTGGCGATTAACCAGAAGGGTAAAAGCGACTATTTGTGTTGCTAGCTGGGACACATCCGATTGTAGTTGGAGATGGCGCTCGTATGTTATTGTGGTTGATTAACAACTTCGGCGATTTTTTGTGATTGAAATAGTCTGTAAAAAGGAAAAAATAGCCTGTTTTTGATCCGAAAACAAAGAATAACCCAGCTGCTTTATTTTACAAAACAGCTGAGAAGTCTGCCTGTTACCCAGGCTCAAGTTCCCTTACAACTGACGCAGCTAGTGGTCAACCAAGAAATGAGTGCTTTAATGATTACCTTTTGCGGAGACTCTGGATCAAGACTAGTGATAAAATCCCAGTCTTAAGCCCCGTTGGGTCCAGCGAAGGCATTTAGTAAGGAAAATAAGCTCTCGGTCTGAACGAATCACAAACGGGGTTTGTTCTGCCAGAATGTTGGCGGCTTTGTAGCTGTTGCGCCTATTGATGGTTTTTCAATATAACTAACGACATTGCTGATTGATCGTAAAAAGTGTCGATACGAAGGAGGAAAGACGACGGTATAAGCGCGATGAAAAAGGGTAGGGAGGTAAAGGGTGGGGAATTTGTTCCATGTATGATTTGTTCAATTTTTTTTTGATCGCCCTCTCTGCTGTTTCAATTGTCTGCATGCTAAATAATTCCAAAAGCAGGCCTTTTTACATGATTTCAAGAGATCGTGGTAAAAAAAAGGCGCACGAGGCAATCTTCTACTTTAGGACCACGTCGGGGTCACTAGTTTAGAATATCCTTAATATACTCTAATGTAACTCTGTTTTTTTTTTCTCGCCTAGTGGCTAACTATAAACTATTCTTGACAATCTGAATTTTCATTTAAAGTTTACTGATGTTTAAATTTTGATTGAAATGTTTAGTGTACAGGATCTACGAAGGGCTGTGGAATTTGTGTCAAATGTGATATATTTGTGTATATGTATCCTCAAGCTGCACAATACTTCCATTCAGCTCTTATGTTCGTCAAAAACTGTTCACTTGTTCACAACGGTATATTCTTCTTGTAAGCTATTCGTTCCTAAAGCTTTCCTAACCTTTTATATTGCTATTTTGTTTACATCTAACAATTCTTCATTACTACTGACAGATTACTGATTGTAGCCAAGAATACATTTTTTCATCCGTGGTCCATTTTTTTTGTGTACTTTATCACAAAAATGTGTACTTTATCACAATCTTAAAATAACAACATATCTATTACTAAAGCTTTTCTTCAAGCTTCAATTTCAATTGCTTGCATCATTATGTTTCCGTTGTTTCTCTATCGTTTAATCGTCATATCACTCCACCTCAGCACGGGGCAATGATAAGCAAAATTTATTACTAATTCAATACCCCGTATCTACAAAACATCTATAAAAAAAATGGTTTATTTTCTTAGTTAGTAAAACAGAAAGTGAAAACCGAACGAAAAATGAATAGTCTTGATGTGCTTATTGTACAGTGGTGCTATGATATTAA
This sequence comes from Nemotelus nigrinus, assembly GCA_947369275.1. Classification (NCBI taxonomy): domain Eukaryota; kingdom Metazoa; phylum Arthropoda; class Insecta; order Diptera; family Stratiomyidae; genus Nemotelus; species Nemotelus nigrinus. The sequence continues at coordinate 19,006,131 of OX376372.1, read as the reverse complement.
GATCTCGGTATCATTAATAAGCGCTTGAAAAGTATTTTTTTGGGTGCCGGCTAAGTCTTCTTTATATAGAACAAACTCTTTTACATAGAAGATCCGAAGGTTGATGACTGTAAGAGAGTTAAAATGCAATTGCTTACATGTAAATGTAGTCGTGAAATCACTTTTTTTTTGGGTTGGAGTATTTCTAAAGGAAATTCAGGTTTTTTTCATTCATATAATTATATAAATAAGTTTTAAATAGACACGCTCAGTTTAGTTAAGCCAAATATTAGTTTTGTGCGAAGCTTGTTTGAATTTTTCCACAATTAACCGGAAGATTCGACAAACGCTTCTGTTCGTATTATCCAGCTTAATATTAAATACAAACATGAGTGCACGAGTATTTATTGTAGTGCCTGGAAAGCGCTGAGTATAATACAAAAAGCAACTCTGTTGAGCGTAGAATTAGCTGAAAAGTTAATAAATTACCTGTTTCGCAACTTTCAGACAAACCAGCTGTGGCTCAAAAATATTGGGCTAAATCAATAAATGATATTAAAAATAATTTTTATTTGCTCTTTCAATAGCAAGTGCATAGTTTTCATTATAATATTTGGCTGCAGCCCTCTGAAAGGGTACTATTTTGATGAAATTTCTTTAAAAATGATTTGAGAATTTGAAGCAACAATATCACTAAGTTTATATACTATATTAAATTAAAAGTCATTAACAAATAGCTTTTTGCACATTCCGAAAACTTTATAAGTAAGCTAACCACGTTGGGCGCTGAAATTTTTAGTTAAATTTTCATTTTATGTTGACTAACTGATATGATTAATTAATGATTTTCATTTATTTATATCTTGTTGACGTAATAACTATAGATTTTGAGACATATTTTTATCATTAATAGTGCTCCTTAGGCGCTAGCTATTGCCACGTAAGTGCAGCGCGTTCGCTTTTGCTTTGAGGTGATATAGAGTATCATCTCACTTAAATCAACATGTTATGCTGCTGATCTCCCTCAACTAGTGATTATAATTTATAGGTAGTATAATAGTTTGAACGAATGTCTAAAAATGTTCAAAAGGGTTTCTGCGAAAGATCATGATTATGTGAGATTCTTGCTTATTAAAAACACCATCCGCTGGCTATGGTATTTCAAGTTGGGACCGCTTTTACATAACGTCAGCTTGGCCGTGCCGCTAGCACATATCAGGTGCCACCACAATCACTTTGGTTCTTTCAGGAGGAGTCTGTAAGGCAACTTTCTTCTCTTCTTCGCCGCAACATTATCTATACATATGCTGAACACATACTTAAACCTCTTCTAAATGAAGAGTATTTTTCGCAATCGTCTCCTGCATCGCGATTGCACAGAAGACTGCGCTTCTCGTTTTCGTTCTCTTTTGAAGCGGTTGCACTTGAAGAAAGTGTGCAATATGTCATTAATTTGCTAAATGTAGTGTTTGCAGTATTCCATCCTGACTTTTATTCTAAGAAGATATTTAAAGTACCCATGACCTGATAGAAATGGGTACGGGTAGAAATTTATTTTACCGTGGTAACGGCTAAGCCAAGAGGTCCAACCAGTCATGAGTCTGTTTACACGGCGCTGTATATACACCAAGGCAAACCACGCAAAGCATATGTTGCACCAAAACATAACTTCCCGAACTGCCAGAAAAGTTGCATGCACATTGGGCAACTTTTTGCTCAATTGTTGCTATGAGCTATCCGTATATGTAAAGTGGTGATGAGGTACGACTTGGCATATGTTCGCTCAAGCACTGTATGGGCACTAATGTTCACACGTGTTTACCGATGTAAAAAAGTGCCTTTATTGCTCATGAACTGGTCGGCTTTAACATTTGCTTATGCTCGCAGACCTTTGATTGGGTTAGGGCTAAGGTTTTATAGTACGGATCAGGCTAGTCATCGATGCTTCCGTTTATGCTCGTAGCACAGCGTTTCTCCCAAAGCTCAAGCGTTCGGGCTCGTGTTTGAGTGGTTGTTACCTCTCTTTCCACTTCTGATATATTCAAGAATACCTCCCTGCGGTCGTACGCTAGAAACTCACCTAAGATTGAACCTGCCGCAACCATAAGTAGTTTGCGTTTAATGGCACTAGAACGGTGGACGTTCGCCATGAGTTTTCTCCGCTAGATTACAGTCACCAATGCTCCATTGCATGCTTTTTGGATATGTTGCCCGTAAGTCAGCTGCTCGTCACGAGTCACTCCTGGATACTTGCAGATTTATTAGTCTCGACTACTTCGGAGCCAACCGTCAGGGGTATGACAGTTAGTATACTTTTTTTCGTTAGCATGTCAATTTTAGAGTTGGTGATCGCCAGCTGGAGACTATGGTTTTCTATCCAGCCTTCAATCATTCTTACTGCTTGATTTAATTTGAGGTCAGTGAAGTGGGGATTTCTGGAGGCTAAGATAGTTGCTTCATCATCAGCGTGACCTACCAAAGGCCCATTTTTTGACATTTGATGGCAGGGAAGACTGTCGTATCCAGCATTTTCATTCCTTTACCTAAAATTCCGCTCGAGGACCTCTAAAAATATCTAGTCATCTGCGTCGCTAAAAACACAAACAATCTGGCTTAATGACATACGGCTTTGGCGTGCTCTACTGCGCGCCGATTACTTCATGGATTGCACATATTGTTGTGTGGCCACTACGAGACCCATGTTAATTTTTCGAAAAATCGCCAGTCTTCCGTATTGCTGCCTGATGTCATTGCTTCGGGAGGGCTTCCACGAGTGTTCTCGCCCTATCAAGCATATAAAGAGATTTGTAAATAGATGGGGTGTCAAAGTCATCCTTTCCCTTCGGGGTCAAAGCAAGTCATGTCACTTTCCAACATGATAGACACTCCCCAACAAACAAGCATTATACAGTTGTAGTAGCGTTGATGGTTGATTCTCCACAAAAGCTTTCAGCTTTTCCACTGGGATGCCGTCGGAGCCAAGGGCCTTTTGGTTCTTCATTTTGATAGCCGCACTACGAAGCTCCTCTAGACTGAATAAAGGAATATATTCCTGACGGACCATGCAAGCGTTTTCTAAAAGCAAGTCCACGAGGTGCTTCAGAATATCTGACTCCATAAGTGGACCAAGTCTACTAATATTACCAAGTCTACCAGATAATAGTTTCTAGCCCCGTCCCCATGCATCCTAGTTCATTTCATCGGAAAGTGTTTGCCACATTCATATATAGCCTTCCCCAGCTCCTTTTTCTTTGGAATGCTTATGCTCTACTGATACATCGCTTAGCTCTACGTCTGCATACTAGAGCTCATCGTCTCAGTTCCTCTGTATCTTTGGTCCCCCAAAAAGCATGTTGTTTTTCAGGAGGTTGTGTCCGGCTTGGCATTAAGGTTTGATTTCGCCCTTGGTGTGGTATTATTTACACTAATTAATGAATTATTTTTTCGCTACATGGACTGTTTTATTTATCTATTCTTGCAACGAGCTCAAAAAAAATTGACGAAATTATTTGTTTTGTGCTCATTGAGTTCTTTTAGGCAACCAAATTACAATCAAGTAAACATTTTTCTAAAAAAAAAAAACACGTTTTTAATATGTTTTGGAAATATTCACTCCTGGGTATTACTAAATTGCTTTGTATGTTTGCTCATAAATGTTGTCGTCTTGAAAGTGCTTAAACTTTGGTTTTGCTTGTTGATTGCGGTCATTCACACTGCTTTCGGAATTTCTTAATTTATTTATAGTTCTAGCTATATGGCATTGAAACACGTTCGAAAAGCAAACAAACAAAGAACTATACCATAGCTTTAATCTCTGAGGGAAATACTAAAATTACCATTTTATAACGAAAGTTGACCTGATATGACGTACCAATTACTGCGAACTAAAATATTTTGAATTTCAACGATTATCGTCTGAAATAAATTTGCATGCTAATCAGAAAGTAGGTACTCAATTACAATTATTAATTATCTTACAATTATACCAATTTCAGCTGGAGTTACTCCAGCGTAACTTTGTTGTGATCTTCAACACTGATTACATACATGTCTAAATTTAGATTGTTTTTGTGTAAGCCAGTAAGGTTGAAAAATTGCTGTTAGATTGATTAGGTATTCGGAATTGCGTTAAGACTATTTTTAGCATACTAGTAACAGTTCTGTGTTCGTGGTTAGCTTGATTCAATGTATGACACGTCAAGAGTGAAAGAGAATAGAAAGAAACAAATTAATTTAGTTGACAAGCAAATGTTGTTGAAGCCATTGTCATTAAGTAGGTAGACTGTTTGGCACTAAAGAGCCTGACCCTGTTCTTATACACGATTACGCATCGAGTTTTGATTTAATACTTGAGTCGAATTGGTTTAATATGAGTCGTGGAACTAATTACTCGACAATATGGATCTACTAATTACTCGACGATATGGAATGAAATTGTTACTAACTTTAACCTTCACATTCGAAATTAATTGTAATATGCCAGCCTTATTTTACATGCGAAATGCTTTACATGAGACAGATCGACTACTTTCCAACGATTTCATTACAATGAGGATTCACTGTAACTCGAAAAATTTTGTGAAGGAAAATTGCCAATGCATCGAAGGGTAAAAGCCTGGACTTTTAACTGAAATGATAATTTTGTAAGAAAATAGAATAGGTAGCTACATACAGTAGAGTCTCATTAATCCGGATATGGTATAATCCCGGATCCTTCTGTAATCCGGATTGACTGAAAATATTGAAAATGTCCATTTTGTCCTTTGTAATCCGGAGCGAATGCAGTTCCGCTAATCCGGATTGCTTGTTACATTGTGCAATAATCAATAATACAGTGAAATCATGCTTCCTACTTTAATGTACGCTTTAATTTTATATTTGCGACAATATTGAACTATGGACATAACACATTTTCGCCATGTATTCGTCTTTTATACCAGGAACTCTCGAATTATATGATTCGCTCATACACCTTACATTGGCTTTTTCTCCGTGCGCTTTATTTCACTTTTGAAAAAAGGGGAATCCCCGAATAAGAATGAAAAGCAATAAAAGGAAGGTTTTGAGTCAGTTTTTCATTGAAATGGCATCAAAAAGCTCGCATGAAATGTTAACTATCGCGGAAAAAGAAAAGATTTTAATTCAACTGAACAATGGAGCTAGTGGAGCTAGTACATCTACTATTTCGGATATAAAGAAAAATAAAGATAAAATAAAAAGTTATGTTTTAGTTTTTAAATGTGCATCGGTTATATTTGAATGCTACTTTTTTAGCTACATCGCGAATCGCGTCGTAACTCCTAAGGGAAGGAAAGTTTTGCGGGAATCAGAATATCCAGAAATGGAGCGAAAATTGTAGACATGTAGACAAAGACATGCAACCGTAACAACGAATATCTTACGAGTACAAATTCACTCTAAATATTATGATAATAAACCATTTACTGCAAGTAAAGGATGGGTCAATAGATTTAAAAAAAGACGTGGTCTTCGTCACCTCAAAGTGGTCGGAGAGAAATTGTCTAACGACTCATCTAGCGTAGAACCCTTTCTAGGAAAATTCTCCCAAAAAATTAATGAGCTGAATATATTGCCCACCCAAATATATAATGCGGATGAAACTGTATTATTCTGGAAACTACTTCCGGATCGAACGTTGGTTTCTACTACGGAAAGGGTTGCTCCAGGGAGAGAAACCTCGAAAGAGAGAGTAACTTTTCTTGCTTGTACAAACGGGAATGGCACGCATAAGCTTAAAATGATGGTCATTGGAAAAGCGAAAAATCCTAGAGCATTTAAAAACTGCACCGACCTTCCAGTTGAATACTACTCAACGAAAAATGAATGGACGACTTCAACTCTTTTCGTAAAATGGTTTCACGAGTCGTTTGTCAAACAAATAAGGCAATTTCAAGCAGAGAACAGCCTTAATGGCAAAGCAATTTTATTAGTAGACAATGCTCCATGCCATGAAACGCAGCTAAAAAGTGATGATGGTAAAATTATAACATTGTTTCTGCCACCTAATTGCACCGCGCTTATCCAACCAATGGATCAAAACGCAATACGTTTAACCAAATTGCATTATCGAAAAAGCCTCTTGGTACACATTCTGTCTTTGGAAGAAAATTACATCTCGAAAGTCGTCAAAAATCTCACCATTAAGGACGCTGTGTTCTTGCTTGCGAATTCTTGGGATAAGTTGTCGCCTGATGCAATAGCATAATGTTGGAAAACTATTTTTTGCTGTTCAGTTGATAGCAATTCGTTTAATGATGAAAACAATTCCGATGCTGAAGAGGATCCTGATGACATCATCTCGTTATCAGTTCTCAAGGAGAAATGGTTGTCAGAGAAGGAAGATGCATAGGAACTAACCGAAATCGAAGTTTTACTACAAAACGTAAATAAAAATAAGCAACCGTATAAATCGGAATATTTGTGAATTTGTGGGGATGGAATTAATTTACCCCTTGACAGTGACGATAGTTCCTTCGTCGAAGAAGTTGACGGAGATGAGTCAAAAGTTAAACATGAAGACGCCATTAAAAACTTCAGTACCTGGGGTACCTTAATGGGCGGAGGAAAATGCAGTTGAATTGGAGAGTTTGACGGTTCTTAGAACGCTACGGCAGCGTGCAATGGAGGCTAAGCAAAAGTTCATTCGCCAAACAAATGTTACCGATTTTTATAAATAAATTTTTAGTTGATGGATATTCCATTACTTTATACTGAGTTCTAGCGTTTATGTTGAATGGATTACCTGGTCTTTCTTGGAGATACTTTTACTATATGTTAAAATAAATAAATAAGCTTTTGCCAATGTTTTTATTTATTAATTTTGATATGCCTTTGGTGATCCGGATCCCCGCATAATCCGGATTGGGCTAGTTTTAATTGATCCGAATTAGTGAGACTACACTGTATGTACAAAAATATAATTGACATTGGGAATCTTTGATTTTATTGCCATAGGATAATCGATTTTGGACATTCTTTATTTGAACAGTCTTTTTCAAGAAAGAAAACCAACCAATTTCAAAAACTCTATAGGTTTTCCATCCCTTGCAAAAAGTTCAAAAATACATAGATACTATAAAATTGATTGAACATTACCCCATATGAAACGTATCCACTAAATTGAATATTTCAAAGAATAAGCTTGAGAATGAGTATTCATTTACGAAACGGGCAGAGACACAGACATGCAATTTTTCCCATTCTCAACATCTTGCTTGACAGTAACATTCAACTAAAAAGTATAATAAACGTCACGAAACCTATCACATATAATTTGTTTCTATTTTTTCCAAACAACAAAACCAAAATAAACTCGTGCCTCCAATCATGACTGAAGACAATCGAATCAATATATCACCACAGAATCATCTCAAGATAAATCGTTTCTTCATAACGTTTTTTTTAAATAAACATAATTCGCCTACAGTCAATTTTCAAAATATTCGACTTAGCTTCCAAAATACAAATAAATATCAACGACTTAAGCCGCCATTCAATTTAATACTCTTCTGATTTATCTTCATTGAGATTTTTACATATTTCCTACAAGGCATATAATTTTACTTGGCTCGTTTGTTTTGAATTTATTGTCTAGTCTATTCGCGCGATGGTTATCGGTAGTTGGCGTGAAATGAAGAAGAAAAAAATTTACGTATTAACATACGAGTAGCACACGAAACATTGTTAGCGAACATCTTTGAGTCTAGTAGACAAAAAAACAACGTTGTGATATATGATTACCAGTATGCTAGACGAGTTTTGAGTTTCGTCTTTTCAGCGCAATGCTGTAAGCATAAACATTTTTTTATTGAGCCATTAACCTACTAGTAGCACACACGCTTTTCAGTGTTTAGATAAGTGATTTCTTGAAATTCGAGCTTTTGAAGGGGGATGGAGAGGTATTACGAAAATTTTCAGGTATTTCTTGTTATGATAATGTTCTGAAAATTTATTAAAATAGAAATAATTTGAGTTTCCTCATAATTTCCAGCTCTTCTATTGTTCAGTTGAGCTCATAGCGGTTTCTTTTTCGACGAATCTGTCAATTTAAATTAATGAAAATGCTCAAAATGCTGGTTATTATCAAAAATTTATTATGTGCTCTGCTTGTTGTATGTTGTGCATAAACTTGAGTGATTTCTTGGATTTTTCATAAATATCGATGCGACAAATAAAGTTTGATTTTAGTCTTCATGTCTCTCTCTAAAACATACAATTTCAGTTCCAATAGAGTCCGCTATCAGAAAGATGATAAGGCCTTTGGAAAACTCTCCATTAATAGGGTTGTCCACTATAAAAAAGTTTTCATTAAAATATGTTACATTAAAAATGTTATGTTCATATTTCAATCACAGACGGTGTGGGAAACAGACTATCGCTATCTTACTAGGCCCGTTAGCCCCAATTGCTCAAGGAATAGTCGTCCCATACTTCCATAAAATTATTTTTAAAAAAACGTTCCTGCCTTGAGGATTAAGTCGTGTAAAGTAACTATTGTTATCTGCTCTTTCATCTAAAGATGTTATATGCCTTATTGAAACTTGATAAGAGCGAATATAAAGTTCGATAGTGCGATTAATGCCACGGTATATTGTTTCTGTACGGATCGCGATCGTTCAATCTCTGGTAAATCCTATCGTGGAAGTGTTTTCATTGGCATCCTCACATCTCTCACTGGAACTCTTTACATCCACTTTCTTACTACTTCATCAGCTAAAAGTGTCATTGTATGTGTTTTCCTAGCTCCCACCTCAATGTTACTTGTTGTTCCAACCTACACCTCTTGTAACACATTTGTTTCAGCCTTTGAACTTTTCTTTGCGGAACTCCTATTCTATCTCCTCTGTCGTTTTCTGTCTGCTCGCTTAGTACTATGTGGTGAATAAATATCTCTTTTCAACCATTAATTCAAGCAATAGTCATTCCCTAGTCTTATCTTCCATTATTCACTTATTATCCTTTTCTCAATTAAACTCTTTGCCTAATATTAATGGCAATGAGTTCCTTTCCAGCCTTTCTGTGTCTTCATTTTTTTGGGATTCACCGTACGTTCCTACCAATCCTCACCACCCTCCAGTACTTTGAAAACTTTCGTGAAATTTTTCTTTTAGATCCAAGATCTCTTCCTACTACCGGTTTGATTTCACCAGAATGGCGAAGCAAATCAACCATATTAACCGGTATTCATTTCTTCGTTGTTCGGACGTTGATTTATATGCCTTACGTCTTCCTCTTATATCTTATTCTTCGTTTCACTCCGAAATGGCTCCACAGATTACCAAGCAATACTCCGTGATTTATCTCTACAGCTGCCGCTGCCTTCAGGACAAAGAATATTGATCGAGATAAATTTAAATTAAATTTGAAATTATTCAATCCCTCGTCATCTCTCATAATATGTTCCTTAGTAAAACTTCTGCTCTCCCTTCTGAAGAGATTTACCCGCTCTTTCCTCGTTTTTTCTTTTCATTTTCTTTTTAAAAAAATTCTACTTTTCGTCCACATATTACTTTCTCACCTGCTTCGTCGTTTCGTGCTAACCCTACAGTACTATCTTCTACACCTCGTCTTTTAGCTTCAACTTCAGTGTCTGAACTGGAATTTTTCCATCTTTTTTGAGATCTACCAATATTTTTCCTATACCTGAAACAGGTTATTCTGCTAGCATTTCCAATTGCCACCCAAACTCGCTTCTTCATTGGTTCAGCAAGCTTCCCAGGAGAGGTGTTAATACCAGAATCCATTCTATAGAAAAGCCGAGGAGCAACATAGATTTATCAAAGGCAAATCTACCGTTACCAACTTGCTTATCAAGGGTCGCACTACTTCCACTAATTTTGCCGAATTTTCCGACTTTGTGTCGTCCTCTGTCCTTGATGTAATCAAGAGTTGATGTAATCTACACTGATGATTTCGATAAAGTCGACCATTAGATGCTGCTTGCTAAGCTCACTTGGTTTGGTATATTCGATCTCCTCCTTTTCTGGTTTTAACCCTACATTTTCAATAATACCTGCAAAGTTGTGCTTAATGGGTGTTCTTCCCCTCCTTTTTATCCCTCTTCTGGTATTCCACAACGCTCCATTCTTGGACTTCTATTATTTCTTTTTTTTTTTTTTTCAATAAATGACCTTCCTTCTGTAGTTTCATCAAAGTGCCTTCTTTATAGGGAGGATCTTAAGCTGTTTCATGAAATCTCGTCTGTCAATGACTTGTTTTTATTGCAGTCACAGACCCAAATGATTGATATACCAGGAACTTACTCCCTCTTAATGTATCCAATTGTCTAGCAATGTCCTTTTCTATTAAACCAAATTTTTTATCCTTTGAACATTCCTTGTCGCATTTATCTTCATGAGAATCAGCATAAATTTTTGGTGCTGTGCTCGATGTCAAGTTGAAATTTGATCTTTGTACATTTATTTTATGTTACTTCTAGGACATCAAAAGTTGCTGGTTTCATTCATCGCTGTATCGCTGTTCACTTTTGTCCTTGACTATCTTCATGTGTGTTCGTTTGTTTACCACCTTAGTTCATTGCATCTTCGAGTAATGCTCCCAAGTGTGGTCTCCTCGTATCGTGTACTTGTTGGATGCCATTGAATTTCAGTTTTTCATATTGCCCCTATGGAGAGGGTCTTATCTTCCTGAATCTCTCTTCTCTACAAGCATTCGTAGATTTTACACTGACCAATGTTTTTTTGTACAAAGTTTTTGACGGCTTTTTGCCTCCTTTATATGTTTATCTCCTATTTTGGGTCCCCCTTTCACGAATGCTTCGCAGGCATGATGAACTCCAGTTTGTGAAATTGTTTTTGGGGGATGATTAAAATATAAATTTTTTTAACTAAGTGGTTTCGAAATTATGCACGGATTCTCTTCAGACATCAGCTCATAGTGCATACCTGACTGATATGACCACTTGCAATGGGAGATTATTAATTTTAATTTACGTTAGTTGTTATCATTTTTAACATCCACGACTTATATCCATCGATATCATTTACTCATAAAGGTTCTTAATTTGTGATCACGTTTGATCACGTTTGTGTTTCTAATTTTTGACTATATATTATCTATAAAATTTTTATCGGTAAAATTGGTCTAATATAAATTAATAATGAAGAAATTCTTCTCTGCAGAACATTTTCAACAAATGTGTGTGCTAAATTGGTTTTTCACTGTTTCCACCAATCCTCCACTTTTCCTTCTAATTTATTGCTTTGAAGTCCTTCTATCTGAGCTCTACTGTCTTCAATTCTCTTGCTTTAAGCACCTTGAAATTTATTTTGCTTGTTCCTCTCTCCAGCATTGTAGACGCGAATATAATTTTTATTTATATTTTTTCTTATGTATTTTTTTATGAATTTCTATAAATGAGTAAATCCTACTAACAATCTTTAAAGTAAAATATCTTATTAACAGAAAATAAAAAAAAACCAAAATATTTATTCCCCAAATATAAAAAAATATAAGTCACAGGGTTTTGTGAAATTCTGAATTAGATGTGCAATACACGCTTATTTTATCCAGTATATTGTTTCGCCATAACCATAGATTAGTCAGTTTTCCTTCAAGTGCTTTCATAGAATCGATTTGATCTCGAATTTTCCATCAGGGGTAAATTTGTCTTAAATATCTCTCCGACGCAAATTGGAGTGAGTAACCTCGACAACTCAACACCTCGACCTCACCGAACAAAATGTAATTCGTTCAATGACCTCGTACTAATCGAGCTGGTGATTCTCACGTAAAATGACGCTTGCGTATTTTCCGTCAATTGCATGAAATAATATAGCCGAACGAATATATGTATCTATCTATTTACCCATCTATAGTAGGTACAAACTTCAGTTGGTTTTGGATTTCGATACCTTGAAAGTGGATTTTCAATTTGTCTTTCAGCGGTTTTTGGTATTAGAGTTATTTGAAATATACCCGCCAAGAATTACTTACGACGACGATATGTCAAAGTTTTCCACATGCGAATGAAATCTATTTCTCTCATACAAGTATTTATTCTAGTTGAAAATGTACATATCTTTGCGAACAATTTGCGAAAACAATTTGAAACCAGGTGTACAAACGTTGAAATTAATCCGAAACCAACTCCAAAGTAAAGTGAAACTTTAAGTGGCACGTCTGTGGGAAAACACAAAACTACAATTTTCATTGTAAATAGTGTAAAATCTCATGAATCTCATGAAACCGTACCGTATATTTTCGTGCGGTGCCGCATGCGTGTGAAAATCACAAGTTTCCAGCAACGGCGATGAAACCGGGTCACCATAGATCGATGACATCGCCGCAGAGCTTCATCTTGACTACCTGCATGCTCGTGCACGTGCCGTGCGGAAAAGTTCATTGCCAGCCGGGTCGAACTGGGGATGCCGCCATGTCTGCAGCAGCTCAATCCACTTTGATTACATGTGCAATTAAATGATGCAATCACTCGGCACTAACATCACATGTACATCTCGTGCTTGTGCTGCACTTCGCTTACAGTACATGAGAGTGGTGATGGCAATGATGAGGCATGCGCGATTTTCAGCATCAGTATTGGTTGGTTTTTGATTTAGCCATCAGGGGGTTACACGTGCTTGAAATTGAACGGAATATAGAAATTGATTATTAGAGGATTCGTGTTTCGATGCGGCGATGGATAAAATTAAAAAGCAGATCAATGATGATACGCTCGCCACCGTACCGACTATAAGCTAGAAGTAAAATAAATCAGACTGCGAGCTAGCGCAATATATTATTGAAAAACAGCCTTGAGAATTTTTTAACGTGTGATGAAGAGCTGGAAGAGAATCTATCTAAATTCAATCATGCTCGCATCAGCAACATTCTGTACGTCGAAAGTACCTCAATTTTTATCGAATAGATACGGAAAATTATTCTTATTGCCAGAAATATATGGTTTAATATAGTTTTCAATCCATTGAAGCAATTACAAAATTAAATATAACAAAAAACCATTATCAAAATCAGTTATTTTGAATGTTATTTGTACCGTGAGTTGACTAAGGTTACACTTAAGAAAAACATCCAATTCAAAAACTCAGATTATTTTTTGTGTCACACTTTTCTTTAAATCGAAATGTCATATCCGCAATTAGCTTCTTCTTTCAGTAATAAAATGAAAAGCAATAAAAACCAATAAAAATGCGCTTAACTCTTTTCAATGCTAGAAAATCGTCGATTTTATGTCTCCAGTTTTCCTTGAGTTTCTTTAATCCAATTATATCATTAACGCAATGCAACAATATGCAGTCATTACCATCGGGGTTATTGTGTGTTTTCGAGACTGATGGCCATACCAAGTGATTTATGTCAGATTTTTTGTTCTATAACGACACCCAGTTTGACTTTCCGTCTGATGATTTTTTTACTCAGAATAATTCAGACTCGACCGTGCTGACCTAGTTTTCAGTCTTGTGCAGTGTGTCTGTTAATTTTAATAAAAATCACCCTACATGTGCCATTCGTGTAGCATGATGTCTTTTATCGAAAATAATGAGATTTTGGATTTTGATTGATATTCATATATGTATGTGCATTAATGAAAAGTTATTGTATTGAATCTGACGGATAATTATGCTTTTACATACACATGCATGTGTATTTTTGCCATTAATTCAGTGGAGAAGTATCTTGAGTTTGGCTTCTTATTGACTCGATGAGGTGCTCATTATGCCCCTGATTTAAGTCAGGTATATTTCTACGGTTATGTCATCACAAACCCGGCGAGTGATCATAGCTGAAGTTGACTCAACTGACTGGTGGTTCTTATCACTACACACTTGTTGTATTTTATGTCAAGTATGAGGTCAATATAATACCGAAGCTCATAAAAAATTGAAATAAAAGTTAAAATAAATTATCAGGAATACTTTGGACCCACGAATGTAACAATTGGTGTCAGAAGTGGAATTTCAGAAATGCGAAGTACATAAGAAAACGGCTGACAGCGAGTTGCAAATGCATGGGAAAAATCGAGAAAAAGACAAAGATAAACTCGCAGTTTTCGGATAGTATGGAATTCGATGTAATCAAATGCAAGCGTTTGATTTTTTTTTTAAATTCTGTCAAATCGATCGAACAAGACGAAGAACCTAGCTGACCTATTGGGAGCGCCCGGCATTCATAAACAAATTGCATCCTTTGTTAGCTCTGTAGTTAGTAGGTCTCTCCATTTAAGCATTTTCGCAAGTTATTTTGTTGCTTAGACGTGCGAAAAAATCTTAGAAAATATCATATTGTTGAACGGAGATTATAGTGTGCTGAAATAAAAAAAACATGCCTCGAAAATAGCATAAATGGAAAATAGTAGAGCTCAAAAGTGAGTTAGGTGGTTGGGACTTAGGAAAAATCAAGGGATTGTAGAAAAAATTCTAGGAGTCTAAAAAATATTGCGATAGCTTAAAAAAATTAACAGACTTTATAAAAAAATCTTAGCAACTTAAAAAACATTTATGAGGCGTAGAAAAAAAATTCGATGGCCTAAAAAACATTTTGGGAGTGAGTAAAAATTAAAGGAGCTTAGAAAAAATCGAAAGGACCAAACAACATATCTGAGGAAAAATCATAGGAACTTAGGAAAAAGCAAGGGGATCAAGCAAAAATCTCAAGAGTGTAGGAAAAAATGAGGGTAGCTACGAAAAAATTAGGGGGGTATAAAAAAACCGCTAGGAGCCTAAGGAAACATCATGGGAGCTTAGAAAAAATAAAAAACTCTAGAAAAACCCCTAGAAGTCTGAGAAAAAATCATGGGAAATTAGAAAAAATCAGTGGGTCTAAAAAAAATCTCGGAAGTGTAGGCATAAAATCACGGGAGCTGAGAAAAAAAGGGGGGAGGGATGTTGTCTAGAAAAATCACGATGGTCTAGGAAAAAAATAGCGGAGCTTTGAAAAAAATTCTAGGAGTCCGGAAAAAATTCTAAGAGTCTAGGCAAAAATTATAGAAGCTAAAAAAAAGATCAATTGTGTCAACAAAATATTTTCAGAGTCTAAAAAAAATTTAGAGGAGCTTAAGAAAAATCAGGAGGGTCAAGAAAAAATTCTAGGAGTCTTGAAAAAATCATGGGAGCTAAGAATAAAATCTGGATCCCTAGAAAGAATCTTGAGAGCCTAAAAAAATTATGAAAGCTTAGATAATATCAAGGAACTCTAGAAAAAGATCTTAAGAGTATGAAATCACATCACCGAGACTCTAAAAAAAATCTCGGGAGTCTAGGTAAAATCAGGGGATCTAAGAACAATATTCAGCGGTCAAGAGTCTAGGGAAAAATTAGGGGAGCTTAGAAATAATCAAAGGGCTCTAGAAAAAACGCTGCGAGTCAAAGAAAAAATCGCTGGAGCTTACAAAAAATCAAAAGACTCTAGATGTCAAGCGGAAATAAAGCAGCATTACCAACACGCTTAACGGATGCATTGCAAGGCAATGGTGACTTGATTTAGGTCATGAGGATTTCGTGACGATGAAAGAGGCTGAGAGTAATGAGAAATCAAGCCAGAGATAAGAAGTAAACCCCATTCTGCAACTGGTGACCGAACTCAGCATGAAAATTAGCTATTGATTGCCGAGATAACACTAAACATTTTGAAAAAGTTTGAAGACCAGTCAGCAGAATAGAAAGTAAGCATAGAAAGACAGTTGATTTAAATGGTAGAGTTTCGGACTAAAGTTCGAAAAATATGCAATGCGATTTGACAAGAAGGTAAAATACTTTTGCTAAAAATTATCAACGTTTGAACAACTAAGAAAAAAAGACTTAAAGCAGTCAAAAGTCATGTGAATGAATCACTTTATGAATATGACCACATGAAGCAAATATACCGATTGTAAACCTGGAAAAAGAAGCGGAAGCCAGCAGAAACGCTTTAATATTCCTATTCGTAGACAGCGAGAGGCGAGGATTTTTTTCATTCTGGGCGTCAAAGGGTGAACGCTGCAACGAAATGGCAACAAAGGCCCTCATCAATGCTGTTCAGAATCGAAAACTGGAACAAACACTTCGGTAGGTCGACTAAAGATGCACTTTCATGTAACCTTATAATTGAATCAACCAAATATGTATCTCGAAATGCGACGAATCTTAAGGAGATAAGTGAACCGGAAGTAGGTAGCGTCATGCTGGAATCGTGGAGAAAATGGTCGTCTAAAGTGATATTGCTACCAAAACCCAGATATTGCATGAGAAAATCGGCCAGCGAAGCAACACATTTCTTTAACTGAGGAGTCAGAAAATGCATATAAGTTGAGTTCATGGTTGAAGCATCGTGTACTCTTGAGGACAATGATCTATGACAACGAATACTTGGATGGCGCTGTATGAAACTGTCTCTTCATATTGCGCAACTTTTCAGGTCAGCGTGACGCAGTTTCATGGTGTTGCCAATGGGGATGCAGATTTATTGAAAGCAGTAAAGATTATATTTAATCGAGCTGAGGTTATATTTTATCAAGCAGAGAGTAAATAGCAGTGATTATATTTGACCTTATGCTGGCACAAACTTTAGTTGAGGCCATTGAGACATATTGTATGCTTATAAGAGTGTTGAACATAGCAGAGAGTTTTGCAACAATGAAAAATGAATATGTCATCGGAGCTTGTCACCCAAAATGCTGCATAAAATTACTGAAGACCGAAGAAAGTTCAGATGCGCAAACCGATCCATCGAAGACTGACACAATTGCTATTGGTCAAACAGGCTAAAGTCAACATGGAGGAGCAGGCGTCGAAAAATCCATGGGCATCACCTGTAGTCCTGGTCAAGAAACAAAATTTAACCCCCAATTCTATGTAGACAATAGACAACTTAATGACATAAAGAGAAAAGACGATGTCATACATGCTTTGTCTTAAGCAAAAAAGGCTCTCAACGCTAGACTTAAAGAGCGGTTTCTGGTAGCTCGAGATCAATTCAAAAGATTGAGAGAAAATGGTGTATGGTGATTCGACATTTGGACTATGCAATGTAACTGCTTTATTTACGTCGCGAGGATTGATTTGAAAAACGTACTTAGTGTATTAAGACAATATCATCGTTATAAGTGAAATATTCGATAAACAGGCTGAGAATTTCGCGGTAGCTGTCGAGTGACTACAATCTCCAAACCTGAAGCAGAATTCTAAAAAATATACCTAAATTGTTAAGGAAGTAAAATATTTAGGACATTCAATTTCTGCAAATGGAGAGTAGAACACATCCTAACAAAAATAAAAGCCAATATGGACGCTAGCAACACTAGAATTGGGGTGTTATAATCAGCAACGCACTCAAACTGCTTGACGAGAGCTTTCAAGAGGACACCTATGAGTGAATAAAAATCTCATACGCAAAAGATCCTTCTAGCTGCAGCTCGAGAAGTGGGCAATGTCCCTAAAAGGACCGAACCGTAGGCTTCGAAGGAAAATTTGATCATAAAATGCGGGATTTCTTTCTCTTTGAAAAGATTAGGGGAGAGAGCTATCAACTGTTTATTGTAAATACATATTGCTAAACAAAAGAGGATGAGTTAAGGTTGAATTGTATCTGCAAATAGATGATATGAAAGGCGATTCTTGATTAAGCATTAAATTACTAATTACATAATGAAAATCACGATACTAGCTCTCAGATATTTTAGGTTCGATCTGCACATTCACATATTCGCTATTATAAACAAACTGCAATCTTTTCCCTGACCCCATTTTACATAACGCGCCAACTAGTCCAGACCTGAGATCAGATTTTGTAATGCTAACGATGCAGGAATTTTTTTGACTTTAACTAAATCCACAAAATAGGCCTAGGTATTTTGAACTTTATATTCAAAATATTTCATACTTTAAAAAATTTAACGCATATCTTGTTTATTAACAGTGAAAAAGTAGGAGGTCAAGAATTGTGTGAAGAACAATACCAGAAACGGATGTTGAGTCTGAAAAATGTGGCAAAATGCAAATCGATTAAGCTTTTGTGTGAACTAATGTAGAATTCAAATAACGGCTTGTGTTTGTTTTGTATTAATTAAATTCGAAAAAACTAAATATGCAAATTGTATCCGCCACATAAAAGCGAAAGTTGCTTTCAGGCAAGAAAAAAACCCCAAACATTTAATTTTAGAAAAAAATTTCGAAACCGTTCTTGTTACTGTTATCGATTTATTTCTTCTGAACCGAATTCTCAAAACAAACTATCGATACCCAAAAATACCGTCTTCTTGATCGCATCTTTATTCAACCCTGTACTTACATATTTCTTTGAAATTGAAAATGAATCGCGTCTGTTGGGTTTTTTTTTCATCTCTTGGGTTGTGATCACATCTTATGCAATGCAATCTAAATCAGCACATGTGTGGAGATTATTCGTCTTTCAGATGTGAAGAAGGTCATATTTGAACCATGCTTCCATGCTGTGTTTAGAGAAGCCACAGCACTAGCAGTAAGCTTGCTTGCTGTGCTGTAGAAACGTGCCCGACTGGCCGAGAGAAAAGTTTTTTTTTTTTTATTATTGTTAGCCAACCTAAGTCGAAAATGCGCCACCTTACTGACTGACTAACTGACTGTCTGGAATTCACGGATCGATAAGTTTGATGGCACGTGTTTTAAATTCCCATTAAATGTCTATAGATCTAGCTACATATATGTTAGAGAAATAAGTTAGTAGATATGTACATATGTATATTATACTTAAGATACATGCTACGATCATAGGCGCGGTTAGTGTACTGTTGGATGTTTTTGACTTAATTGTTGTTTGTTAGAAAGCTTGTCGGACAAGCAATGACTCAGTTTTGTTATTTGCATCAAAGCGGACCTCTCATGATTCAGTTTTGCTGGTTCTGAGTGTGTTGTTGATACGACAAGGACTTAGAGTGGGCATTAGGTAGGTGAAATATTTTACCATAGAGTAGTACAACACGATCGATTATCGGAAGATATATAGCTCATTTTCTACAATAACATATGCCCTACGAGTGGGGGAGACATTCAGGTGTCGTATCAAATGAGTCATGCATTTTTGATATCGGATATTGGTGTTACACTGAAAGGAAGGGCATCGCAGAGTCAGTCTTTTTTTAGCAGAATAGACAAACATCATGCTGTATCACACCTGAACGGTTCATATTTCCTCCTAGCAGTTTGTGCCCCCTCAGCTTGCCTATTATGGCTCGAAAATTTCCCCACTTTTGCTGAGGAAGAAACCAGCAGTCCCATAGTTAGACTTTTATTATTGGTTTTCTAGATGACAAAAAAAATCTTCAAAAGATACCCAGTCCCTCGAACCACGAGGCATGCAATATTCTTATTTACTAAAAAAATCCATCTACAGGAGACAAAAGTCTAGGTCGGTATCCGCTCTCGGATTATTTCCATCCGGCTGTACTTTTTCATCAACGGATGCCCATTTGAGAAGCCACCATAGTTTGTGGTTCGGTAAGTCAACAATCCTCTAGCTTTGGGCGCAGTATTTCCTTGACGCATTTTGACACTGTGAGCCAGTTATCGTTATCACGCAGCATGGTGTCGCCGATTGACTCTGGCGTGATTAAGCCAATCGTAGACTGGATGTTGATCTTCAAACTTGCGACTTAATTGCGCGCAAAGAATGCTTGGTGAGCATCATCGTATTAACCCACATAGTACCGAAAGTATGCTATGCCCATCTTACCTAATACTTCTAAAGTGTCTTGCGAAATAACCAAGTCCCGTTAGGAATTGGCTAAGCTAAAAGTTTACTCCGGGGGTTCAGAAGACCTATCAGTATCGCGTTCAAGCGAAATTTGTTGCTTGCTTTCTGGCGTTGTTGCCAAAGCTGAAGGGTTTGCGTATATGTGTGCGATATATCTTCTGTTCCATTCTGCTCAGAGTGAGTGAGGTACCCTTCTTAGCGTTCTTGCGCGCAAGTAGATCTATCGAGATTAAAACAATACTACTAAAATGGCATTTTCCGATACCGTGCGGTAGCTACTGGTGATACCATCTAAGCCACCTCTACGTTAGATACTGGCAATCAATGTTTTAAACTCCTTCGTTTCAAGTGCGTCCACCTTAATTTTGGCTCCTTACAGCAAAATTGAGCTAATCTTCGCCCGCAGCAACGTCCGCTTCACTTTGCAGGAGCCACCGATATTGGCCAGAACCCTATCTCACATACCTTACCAGTAGGTCAGCTTAGTGTCTAGCGTTACTGCTAGGTACCATACTGACTTACCGGTCTGAGCCTCTGTGGAGCCCACTGTCAGCAGTTCAGCGTAAAAGATGTTATAGAGTTCATGTTCGAGTATCTACCCATGTGCTGCCTCTGAGGTACCTTAACCCACCCGGTAAGCGTCCTCTGAGCATTTTCATTGATTTCGAACAGCTGCTATCGGTCTCTAAGATATTCCTGCATCATGACCAACAAGAAGTCAGGAAGGCTCCAATAACATCTGCCCTCCGTGTCAAATTGAAGACGTTTTGAACATCTAACATCACCAGCAAAACAACCGGCATGCCTCCCGCAAAGATTTCGAGATTCCTCGTCGTGCCTAGAACGCAATGTGGACAGTACGCGGACGGATTGTCCAATACTTCCTTTTCGTTATCGATGAGCGACAGCTGCATAACTTTTCATGGCGGTAGAAAGACGCTCGCCACTAAACAGGAATTATATACTCGTAGAACCACTAACAACCGTGGCTAACATTCCACCGTCACTCTATCAGAGTTCGGATCCTTTATATTTTTCTTTCCAGACACTGCGTCGCTCGGCTGCTCCTCTGTAAAGAGAGGAATGCCCCACGGTGGAAGATTATGCTATCATTCCTCAGCATACGAGAGCAGTGAGCCCACAATGCGGTCCAGTGCTGCCACATCCTTGAACGCACTAGACTGCATGCAGCACCACAGTTAAACATTTTTGAATGCCCTCACAGAATTTTAGCTCGAGTTCAAGCGTAATGCTTAGAGACGGCACAAAAGTTTCTTGAGTATGAATGTTGGGGGTTTCATTGACTGCTCCTGTCATGCTGATGGCTTTTAAAGAACACAGATAAAACAAAATTGAAGCTTTTTACATTGGTGCTCTGATCATTCTATATTTTCTCCGCAAACTTCAATGACGCTTCAAGTATGAAGAATAGTACTATTTTTACTGAGCTGATGTATTGATTCTTGTCTAGATTCCATGCCAGAAATGGAAATCTTCAACGATATCTAGTATGAGATCTAGTATTACTCTGTTTGGCTTTTTGAACGTTAATGCTAGTGAATCTATGACCAAGAATAACCACTTTTCTAAAGTTTTGAATAATATTTCCCTTAATCTGATCAGTCATGGAAATGGAAATATTTTTGGTCACCACCCCGCAAGTAAAACTTTGCTTTGACTTATAATACCTGAAAAAAGATTTTTTTTGGAAAACCCACAACAGTGGCTATGCTTGGATTCAGTGCTTAGTCAACGCTCTGAATTTAAAAATAGCCTTCCGAAAAAACCCATCGATTTAAATTCATTCTTGATAAAAACGAGTTTCACAATCAAAGCATCGAATATCAAAGAAGCGTTGCCATTATAAAAGTAAACTCTCTTCTCCAGAACAAGATTTGAAATTATACTGGGCATTAATTTTAATAGAGCTCTAATAAACGACACCAAAAATCACTGAAAATATCAAGCAGCTAATTATACTAATGGCTAATAATAGAATTCTTTGTATACTTAAGCTGATTCATTCGTACTAGCTTAGTCTCATCATCGTGCAATAAAATTCTCATCAAAAATCCAACAAAGTCCATAATGAACTTATCAAATCCAACGACAAGCACATGTTAGCACCGGTCGTCTTTAATATACAATATGCAAATAGCTTTACTGGAATTTTATCCATCGAGGCGTCCGGGAACGTTCGTAACGAGCATAAAAGTTCAATAATCTTCAAAATCCATGTCTTTGACATAACGCCTGGATGTATATAGTACAGTGTTTGTTGTATTTCCGTTTCGAGGGATTCCTTGTTGTTACAACACGGGACGACCGAAAATTAAATGAACATTTCACACGAGCGCCTGAAATCAGATACGATTCAATCCAGCTTGCGTCACTTGCGGCGTTGGTGGAAATTGTGTAGCAGGCGCGGGAGCATGAAAGCATGATGGAATTCGTAAAGTGTTGAGTAGGTGTCATCATAATGACACAAGTAAGGAAGCAGTCAAACAAGCAAAATTTAATAGAGAGTGGTCGTATATTTGATTATTGTACGTCACGGCATCGGATAAAGTGAAAACGTGCTGAATTGATCACCAAATTAACCGAAACTGTTAAACGAGAAAAAAATATTTGCATAAAATGTCGGAGAAAATGCTATAAAGAATCATTTTCAAAAACTTTTCGACTCGTTAGTTGCTTATTGTTGCATTAATGATGGTTCTACATAAATGCGGATTCAAAGCGAGAATTTGGGTATGGTTGTAAATTTTGAAAGCGCCAATGAATTTTTTTTCTAATTTTGTTGAGAAATTAGGAGTTATTGTCCCGTTTAGGCGTTTGAAAGCTTTTGGTATCGATCACAGAAGAATGAAGTTCATGACATGTCAAAACATATAAGCGCCCAATGTGGGAAACTGGCTTGAGAAGTTATTTGACGTGCATTGTAGATTAAGTTGCTGTAAAGGCTCTTACTTTTTTATTGTTGCTATTGTACTGAAGCTCAAAATGGCAGAGTATGAATGATAATATGAGCTGAATGCCAGATTGAAACTGTCGCTAGTAACCATAAATAAAAATCGTATGTAGATGGTGATCAAATTTGTCATATTAAAGTCGCGATTGCAGGTTGAGTTTTTTTTCTGAAGACTGTGTGACAGCCATTTATATCCGAGAATCTTATAATATCATTAGTATTGTTGAATTTGATAAAAGAAAAACTATTATTACCAATGTCCTCTTATGAATCTTTCATGCGACAAATATGACTTATGCGCTATTTACTGTGGCATCGTCTTTCAAGAGGCCGATAGAAAATGAAATTTATCTTCCGTATGTACTGTCACTGATTTTTGTTTTTGGTACCAAGTCTAGTCACCCTGGTCTACACGTGGCATAAATATCGTGCCATCTGCATATCAAGATCCATTCGCCTCTCTTGTTTACGACTTCACGCCACTTTGTAAAGTATTTTGAGTTTTTTTCCTTCCGGAGCCGGCGCCAATTTTCTTCAACTTGAAATATTTTTGTTATTTCATTCGATCACTTGTTTTGTTCTGATCTACACAGACCACTTGTAGTTCGTTTTATTCTAATCCATGTTATTCAATCCATGCGACGTTTCTATGCCAGTTTTATCCAGTTCAGCACGTTTTGTCATTGATTTATCAAACTAGTCTCCACCGGATTTTAAAACAAAAAAAACCTTGTGAGTTGCAAATACTAAGCACGTTTGAGACTAACAGCCAAAGAATTCGCAAAAAAAAACACACCCACGAGCTTGTGGCCTCTTCTAGATATTTATCTTGAAAAAAGTGGATATGACTTAAAATTTTGTTTTGAAAACCATTAATTTCTTGTTGAATATAACTACACTTTCGAACATGTAAACACAATTCTACGTAGAGAACTAGAACAAAAAACATTCGAAAATTCGTGTTGTCATTCATATTTAAATTTTGTTCTTCTTTTCTTTCAATTACAGTTGCTGCTAGTGCGTGTCAAAAAGCCAATCAATCAGCAGTCAGTGTGTGTCTTTAAGTGAAGCAAAAATTTAAATCTCCTGCCACAGACGTGAAAAAATTAAAGCAAATAGAAGTGAAAAAAACTTGAACACGCGTGTTATAAAAAATAATAATCATCAGGAAAAAACATGGCGCCAACAGTTTGTAATAAAAAAGAGCCGCGCGTACGTGTCGGTGCTTCGGCTGTGGTACGAGATTCAATGAAATTCGGTAGGAATTCGACAAATTCATCGGCAGGGAGTGTATCGGTTGTCAGTTACGGTAAGTGTTAAATCAGTATTAATTTTAAGCAGACATGTTGACTTAAGTCGATTGAATTGAACATGGTCAAAAGTTGTACAGATTAAACAAATAGAAGATGCTGAAGAGAGAAGATATTTGACTGTTATAAAATTTTAAATATTCTCGAAACTTTATCAGGCCAAAATAAAATGTCAGTTGTTCCACTTTATGGAAAATCATGTTTATTTCTTAATTCTTTTTCATTTTAAAATAATTTTAAAACCGTTTAGTGTTTCTTGCAAAAACAACTAAGTTCTGCAAATCACGCATGCTAACCTTGCTCAATTCCCAAATCGTTCGCACATTTTTTGTCGAATTTTATTTTACCGCTCTACTGTTTTGTCATCTGTCTTTCCATGTAAATTAATAAATGTAAATTAAGCAAATCTGATGTTAAGTATGCTGTCGACGTTGATTTCAACATAAGTATTTGAAAGGTGACTTTGATGGCCTTTTAGATCAGATTAATGATGAATTATAGCTATGTTTCGATATTCGTCTCAATAAATGTCCGCGAGTTCAAACTGAATATTTAAAGTTGAGCTTGCAGGGGTAGAAAGTCGTTTCTTTGATATAATTTATCTAGTGCAGCCTTGTTATATTTTGTGACCTAGGCCTTTTCACATGCTCTATGTTGACGTCCACCTTCAATCATAGGCGACGAGCCTCTGAAAGTTTTATTCTGTGTTATACAGCTTACTTCCATCGAACCGTTTGGCATATTGCTGTACTGGAAAATTTTTTTTTGTTAATGATTGGTTCTTAACAAAACATAACAGAAAAATAATTACTTAAAATAGCCCGAAACACATAACAGCGAAATTTTCGAAGGAGGAGTACTTTACTACTTCTATGTACAATTTCACCGTGGAATTTGGTGAACCACAATGCAGCGAAAATTTCGCTGTCAATGCAACGAAGGCACCAACCTATATCATTTTTTTTTCTTTTGTATTGCTAAATCCTGTTGTACGAGGATTAGGTTGGCTTATCACAATATATATCAGCCATCGCTTGTCTATTCCACCAGACCATTCAACCTAATTCAAGCAGACTTAATTCAACCTAGTGGTGATGCCAACCTACGGTAGGTAAGCTACTCTATTACCACAGATGTAGGATTTGGTCAGCGCTTAGCTTTTGGATATCACGTCTAAGCTTGCTTTGATGATTGATCGTATAGCTTTTTTATCATCAGATCCCTGGATGTTACACAAATAATTAAAAAAATAATTACGTACTGTCTCATCGGAATACATGTAGGGTGTTTGAGCCCTTTTTTGGCATCAGCTTAATCGTTTTCTTGATGCTTCTCATGGTTGGGTATTCGTATAAGCTGGAGACTGCTTTGTATTCCTATTTCATTTAGGAACATTCGAGTATTGCTGATTTTATTTAATCGCAGCTGTTAGCATTGACTGCCGGTTTAAAGATTCTTTTCTTCAGTTTATGCATGGCCTTCAATGTAGCAGATAACTTTGCTTGATAGATAGTACACTGAAAAAAATCCACATAGCGCCCAGAGCCATGTAACATAGCGCATTATTTAGGGTCCCATACGCCATGTACTTACATAGTACTCTGAGCCATGCAATATGGCTCCCAGCGCCATAATCTCAGAATCTACATAGCGCGTGGTCCCATGTTACACGCTATGCACATAGTGCCCTGAGCCATGCAGTATAGCTCCCAGTGCCATAATTACATGGCGCAGAAATTATGGCCCCACACGCCATATTACATAGTGCCATGAGCCATGTAATATGGCTCATGGCACTCCAATTATAACTCGCAGCCATACTGTGTGAGGGGATCTATAAATTTCATCAAGTGATACTTGAGTATCGTCGATAGATCGAGAACATTCTCAATCGGCTAAGGGCGCATATTATTGAATGGCTCCTTCGGCGACTCTAAATGCAGCCAGCGCCTGTTTGTTGCAAGCAAGTGACTTCTCCGTGTGCTCATTTATGGTAAGTAGCACTGATTTGCTTCTTCAATGTACTATAGTCTTCCACGCCATGTACTATAGTCTTCCACGCCATGTACTATAGTCTTCCACGCCATGTACTATAGTCATCCACGCCATGTACTATAGTCCTTCACGCCATGTACTATAGTCCTTCACGCCATGTACTATAGTCCTTCACGCCATGTACTATAGTCCTTCACGCCATGTACTATAGTCCTTCACGCCATGTATTATAGTCCTTCACGCCATGTACTATAGTCCTCCACGCCATGTACTATAGTCCTCCACGCCATGTACTATAGTCCTCCACGCCATGTACTATAGTCCTCTACGCCATACAGTATAGTCCTCCACGCCATACAGTATAGTCCTCCACGCCATGTGTTATAGCTCTCCACGCCATGTAATATAGTCCGCCACGCCATGTACATGGCGTGGATGACTATAGTACATGGCGTGTAGGCCTATGTACTTTTCGTCATGTATTATGGCGTGTGGCGCTACATTTTATCACAATCCCTAAATCGACTATGTACATGGCGCCAGAAGTCTATAAATTATGGCGTCTGGCGCTATGTGTTTTCTCAGTGTAACATCCCTAGTGAGGGCAAAGTGCATTTTGTACCTAGGCCCTACCATATCTCTTCCTACTCCATAACATTAGAGCCTATTAGCAGTAGATTTTTGTGTCGTTTTCTATTTTCACATTTCTGCTCCATATAGGATGATAGGTTTCACCATTTGATTGTCTGTCCAGAGTGTCTGCCTTTTAATATAGATCTCAATTGCGCCCAAACATTTGTTCTGTCGCCAAAAGTGGCTTAGTGGCCTTTTGTGTTGTTTTGTTTAGATGAATTTCCCAGACAAGTTTCCCACCCAGGTGAATTCTATTTATAGAACCTCTTTCTGTTGTCGCACCTCTGTTCCCGTAATTTGAAGTGCTCCTACCTTAATTTTTTTTTCCTGGTGAATGACACGTTGGTTGCCTGAAGGTTTATAGATTTACCCTCTTCGTTTGTTTTTAGACATTTTGAATTCTTGGTCTTTGTGTATCCAATTGTGAGCCTCTTATTATTATGTGTAGCCGAGAGCGATTAAGCCCTTCTTTTTGAAGATAAGAACTATAGCAGGGAGATAATATTATATATAAACCCTATAAACATACCTCACTAGTGTTCATCCTTAACTTTGCTTCTTACATCTACATCTTTGTATGTTAGCACTTGAATCGTCCATTTCACTACCTCTTGATAGCTTCTCTTTTCTACAGTGCTTAGTGCAGCGAGTCGTGTATTGCATTTTGAAGGCGCATAGTGCCATTTTTCCCAATTTAGTACCCAATTTTTTTCTTTTATTTATACCAGCTTATATACAGCTGCTAAAGTCGAAAATTTGTGTAGTAGCATCTTTACTCAAAGATCTTACCTTATGTAGCGTTCCCATAATCTTCAATATGAAGAATGGGAGCCTGATTGGCCTGTACGGTTTTGGTAAGTCAGCTATTTTGGCGCTATCCTTCGAGATGAATACCACCCGTGCCAGTCTCCACGTTTCTGGTACATAGCTGAGTTTGAAACTCGTTCTAAATATGTCTACCAGGTTTGTTTTCCGTTTCACTGTGGCCTTTTGTAGTAGAGATCCCTTTTGGTCCTGGTGATTTAAAAGGTTTGATACATTTTACTGCCCATTCAACATTTTACTTTAGAGATTTGTATAATAAGTAGTGAATGAGGTGTCAACGCAGGGCGTTTGTCTTTTCCCTCAACCACACTATGACTACTAATATTGCACCCTGAAAAGTGGGCAGTCGTCATCTCTCCAAATAAACATCGAAGTTGGTGGATCTTGGACAGAGTTTGCTGCATCTGGGATGCTGTTGAACTTTCAGCAAAGGTACTACAATCCTCTCATTCTAAAAGTTTCTTTTTATACACTTCCCAGGTCAATCAAGCCCACGATGTGTTTTAGTATTTTTTGAATTCCTTTTTTGCGGCTTTTCAAAGTTTTTTTTGGCTCCTTTTTCTACTATTTTTAAGGCACTGTTTTTTTTTCAATACAGCTGTCATGGTAAGATTGACAGATTATTCTGGTGACCCTGCTCGCTGTAGTCTCCAATCCTGCTTTCGTATTGCAATTCATTCATTTCGATAATCTTCGCAGTTCGTCCACTTCGGTTGCGTGTACTTGACCTTTCTTATTATATCTTGTATCCATTTGCTCAAATTAAATTTATTCCCGTTCAGAAACACGACTGGTTAGGGTAGACTCCAATCTGCAAACAGAAAACACACTGTATCACAATGATTCTCCTCTACCTTTCTTTGCATTGTGACAACTGCGTGGCTCAGGAATTCAAATCTCCTCTCCGTCTCTTTCCAACGAGCGTAACCAGATAGCTACTATCAACTTCCATTATGAAAACAGGAAACAAATCCCCAAATAGTTTACTTTAAAGAAAAAAAAAGTAACACATGGCGGTAGAGGAAAAAATATATGTCAGTGCATCGTGATTTATGACGGAATTGAATTGAAAATTTCAAAATTCAAGCTTATTGTCTCTGAATTTCTCCCGAAATATCACCATTAATATTATTTCCTCACATGTTCCCCATATCTTAAATTATACCGAAAATGCTAGGAAATAACCGCATTTGGCACTGCTGGTTTTCAAAGAATCAATTTTAAAAACGCAAAGTACTTCGCTTCGCTTTGTCTTTTGAACATTGTACTAAAGCAGTGTACTAAAGCAGCGTTATTTTTTCCTTCATCATTTCAAGTTGATTATCTTAGAATTGGTGATGGGCCAAACTGCTAATTTTCAAATAGTGATGGCAACTGCTATTGCTGTTTATAATTAGCAGTTTCAAAAGCAGTTAAAAATAACAGCCAAAATATAGTAGCCTTCTATTTGAAAGACAACATTGTTGTGGCATTGCGATGTATTTCATATTCATACCTAGCCTAGCTTAACCGAGCTTAAAAAACCTAGCTAAGACTCTTGTACTATTTAGCTATCGGTTCGTTGGTTTCAAAGGTTCGTATGTACAGTCAGCTGGACAATCTATGTCCAAAAGGACTGCGTACTAGAAACTTCGTAGGAAAACCTTAAGCATGCTGCTATTGCTATTTGCTATTGTGCTATTGTGTTACCCAAATAGCATTTCAGGAAAAAAACAGATGATCATATTTATAAAAAGCAGGCTACTATTGTTATTTGTAAATAACGGTTGAAAAATAGCAGTCTGCTATTTAGCAGCCCATCACTACTCCGCTCAGAAATGCAGCAATATTTATGGGAGTGCGAAGTATGGTTTGCATGAGCTTTGACTTAAACCAGATATTCTAGTATTTCGGTCATATTTTCACATTTGACCAAAGCGTTAATGCAACAATCGACATCATGCTGAAATTCAGCAAATTGATTTGCTGGCATTTGCAGACACAAGAATATTTATGATACAGTTTAAATTTACGCAAGTCCATATTTTTCACTAACTTAAATTGAGTTGACTGGTGGAAATTCAGAAATCTGAATAAATGTCTGTATGTAAACCATGTAATATATTATACTACAGATAAAATATATAACACTTGACAATTAATGCTACAGTTTGATATTTGAGTTAAAGTTCGAATTAGATTTTCTTAGCTTATGCTAAAGAACATTTTATTTTCGTTCAGTGTTTTTTTTTTTAAATTTAGTTGATAGACAAATTATTGAGAACCTAATCATAGTATCTTTTTTCTTGGAAACTGTTGATACTTGAATCGCAAAGTATCTGAAAATCATATTATATGTATAATTCTCTTGAATTTTCTTTACTACTTGATTTCTGAAACTACCACCTTTCGAAGCAAAGTTTGAATTGCGATCGATAAAAGTATCTTACCTTATACTTAGATAGCGAAACCGGATGTTAGCAATTCGACGTGCACAAGCAGTGCAACGTATAACTGTTCTAATTTACAGCGATTGCAAAACCATTCATTTCACTTCAAAATCTATAGAATGCCAACATTCTTTCCAATCATTCTTAGCTCGATATATCGGTCAAGTCTCAATAGCTAATACACGTGTACAATACAAACCCTCCCAGCATTTAGTACGATACTCTCATAATTCGCATTGTAATATCCTCCGCTTATTTGTCAGTACATCAAATCGAACGAATGTTCCTCTATACAGTGTTAATATGAAATTATGATTTTTCGCTGATTTCACATGAGTCTCAACTTTTCTGGCTTCGAAACACGTATGAATACAGTAACGCGATGAAGATGCAGAGTAACGGAAATGTGACTTGCATTTTATAAGGGTCAAATAATTGACATATGCTAGTGTTTGTATTTTCGCTAATTTTTCGAAGCGTTTGTTTTGAATTTTTGTTGCGTTCTGTATATCATGGTTGTGAGAGGAGTGCCAGGTCCATATTTGAAAGGTGAGCCATTTTGACCTACAGTAATATATTTTTGGATGAAGCATACTTGCAATTTGACGTCGAGTTGTGTAAAGGCTTTGTGAATTGTCGAAAACGAAATCGGACGAATTGCTAAGTGGAACAATAGAGCATTGTTAGAATGCTAAATATTTTTTCGCAGTGATCCATCTCTGTTTCGACAAATGCTGATGCATTTAGTTTAGTCCTGTTTTGATGAGAATATCAGTTTCATTACAGTTTAGCTACAAGTAGAAGTATCTTCTTAATTTGGTTTGAAGAAAGGTGAGTCTTTCAAATGAACGTATAAGACTCGACAGCCAAAGATAGCTAGCTTATCCAAGAATTCATCTTGTTATGCAAGCTAATATGCTTTTTACAGCATGAAACATTCTATTCAGCAAATACTTATTGCTTACTATTTAACGCCCAATGTGGGTTTTATGTTTTCTGATTTTACCGATTGTGCCTTTTTCCTTAAGGGTTGAAGACTTTTGATTTTATTTTCATCATATATGCAAAAAACAAATGCATGCTAAAAACCTATTTTATCAGGAGATTCGTCGGAGGGGTTTATAAATAGTGTTTACATAAATAATTTTTGGTAATTATCAAAAATTACAATTTAGATCAAACAATTTATAAAATTGTTATCGTTATTTTTTAACTGCGGGTCATACTTTTTCTAATATCAAGCATCTTATTAGAAAAATTTCGGCTAGACAGGTTGCCTCCAACATGATTTGAAAATAGATTTTATGCATCTAGCCCATTCTAAACACAAATCTTCCTGCTAAAAATTCATAAAATCTAAGAACCGTGCATTTTTCTCCCCATAAACTATCCAAATCAAATGCTTGTGAAAGTTTGGCTTGCAGTTAATAATGTCGTGCGATATGACAAGCTATATAAATTTTAGCAAATTTATAAATACTATAGTCTGAATATAATTTGCCATCATAATTTTGTTTCTAGTCCACACTTCCACATGTTCCCACCGTTGCAAGGCAAAATGCAAATTTTAATATTCCTCAAATTCATTTCGAGAAAAAATTGATGAATATTATTCGAAATCAAAAATCAATGTATTCAAGAAATTTGTTCAACATTATTTATCATTCACACATTGAATTTCAGGAGCATGTATTCAAATTTAAATCTGCATTCGAGCAAAATTCGGAACTGTAAAAGAGTTTTGTTATTAATGATTCGAAATTGTTTCAAATCATGTTCACGTTAGTCGGAAGAGAATTAGTGATACTATCAATTCATTGATTTTATAGGAAAAATCTATGATTTAGTGTCGATATAATCGAATTGACTTCGAAGATTGAAGGCGCTTTGTTTGTCAAATGCATACATAAGTATTGCATTTGATATAAATTTGCTTAAAAGCTTCCGATAGTTTTGGTTGAATTATATATGTGTGAATAAATTAATATCAGCGTAATTTTTGGATCCATTGAAAAACTTTCGACAAATGTCTATAGATGATGGGTTCGTTGCACAGTGTTTGGTGTAGTACAAGCTAGCGGGGGCATAAAATATCTTTTTTTTATGGATATTTTGACTGTTTGTGTATATTGCAAGTATATGACGCTATTTTAAGAGAAAAAGGGAGATCCTGCATTCTATACGGTCTATTATCCATCTGTCATGTTGGATCATCATTGACTCGGTGAAATGTGGATGGTTATATAACTAGTTGATAATACAGTACAAAGACAACAATTTTTAACAATCGTCATCAGATGATTCCTTGCCATTACTCTTCCATTCGGTACACTATGACAGCAAATAATCCTCCTCATTATTTTTGTAATGGGCTGATCACTTGGAAACTGGAAAAATCAAAAATCTTTATTCGTGGTAATACGTGACCGTATTCTGTTGTGTCGCTCACAGCATCTACGGGATTTCTGAGATTCTTCGAGAAGCTGGCCGATCGAAAATAGGCAAGAAAAAATAGCAATAGAAATAGCAATAGAAATAGCCATAACGAAGATAGAGTCCCAAAAACACAAATCAAGGTACAATTTTCGTTTTTTAACGTTAAACTTTTCAAATTCCAAACAATTCGCGTCACATTTTGACTGCGCTAGTCAACTATTTTGACACTTTTTTTTTTACTCTAACTAACATTTTTTACTTTACTTAACTAAAAAAATCGGCCAAAACAAAAAAAAATATATTTTCCAAAAATTCTATCAAATATTACTTTACTACTAATGTTCGAAGAACAGTAGTATTAAAATCTTTTTGGCCAAAAATTCATATTTCTATATACATATATATATATATATATATATATATATATATATATATATATATATATATATATATATATATATATATATATATATATATATATATATATATATATATATATATGTATCATCAAAAAATTTCAGTGAAAAAATCTCAGGAACGCGCCATCCGATTGAACTGAAATTTTCGGGATACATTGGTGTATATGCAGAATAGTGCCAGGTCTCACGAAAAGATAAAAATCTTTAACCCTATGGCGCCAGCGGTCATTTAAGTGATATTTTTAATATACCTATTATTCCGTCCACAAATAAATTTTGCAAAAATAAAGCTAACAAAATAAATTTCGAACGTGTTTTAAATGTGAATCGGATAATGTTTTGGAATTTTTTAACCCCATGTGTGCGCTAGGTGCCTAAAAAGAGATCAGGAAAATTAGAACATTTTTAAATTGCGATAACTATTGACAGCGCTATCAAATCATTATGAAACTTTCAGAACATATTGGTACTATTTAGTTGTAAATGTGTGAGCATGTTGGTAACCCTGTAGCAAGAACAGGCGCTGAAAGTGAAAACCTTCATATCATCGACTCTTCTGAAAAATTGTCGCTTTTTGGAAAAAAGCAACTCATATATAAATCTTATGCTTTGTCTACATAGCCAAAGTAAAACATTTGAAATTTTACAACGGGCAAAAACGGTAACCCTTCCCCAATTGGCCTATATTTTTATCATCAAAAACTTCTGTTCACGGGAACTGACGACTCGATAATCAGATGCAGTTGAAATTTACAGCATATATTGATACAAAATAGGACCAGATCTGATAGAAGTGATTTTGAAATTCGGGCAATTCTGTATCAGTGGTGGCATCTTGAAAAATCACTAAGAAAAACAACTGCTTTTAGCCCTATTAATTCTGATTCAGTCGTTCGGTTTTAACCAAATTCACACACTAAGTGAACCTTACTTTAAGCCACGTTTGGTAGAAATTTGGTTGAAAAATTCAGTTGGCAGTTTCAGTGTCTTAAATTTTTAAAATTTGCTCGAGAAAATAATGCTCTTTACCCTATAGCTTCCA
The DNA here is from genome assembly GCA_947369275.1 of Nemotelus nigrinus. Taxonomy (NCBI): domain Eukaryota; kingdom Metazoa; phylum Arthropoda; class Insecta; order Diptera; family Stratiomyidae; genus Nemotelus; species Nemotelus nigrinus. The sequence goes on along the minus strand of OX376372.1, from coordinate 18,972,388 downwards.
GTACAGTCATGGAATCATAACGAAATTAAAATGGCAAATTAAACTTTTTGTAGGCAATATTCAGTAGAAATCTAGTTGGAAAACAATAGGCGCGTTTTTTTGCTCCTCTATCCAGCGGAGAGTAGAATGAGAGTAGAGTAGACGCATTGAAAACAACAACACTCCTACACCAGTGAATTCACTGGTGTAGGAGTGTTGTTGTTTTCAATGCGTCTACTCTACTCTCATTCTACTCTCCGCTGGATAGAGGAGCAAAAAAACGCGCCTAATGTATTTTTTTGTATTTTTTTTTTGGCATATCTTTAGAAGCGATTTTATCATATAATTTTCAAATCGTAGTGATCTTGTAGAGCAAATAAACACCAAATATTAAGATCTAGAAAATTTGAAAACTTTTGCGAATGGTCAACCTAAATTTCTTTGTATCCCTATAACTTCCAATGCAGTGATCGGATCAATACGAAATTCGAAGAGCAGGTAGACTTCAACGTTAGGCAGATGTGACATGCTTTTGGCTTCGGTGCTAGCAAAGAGCTGCCAGCAGGAGGCGTTTTTGTTATTTTCGTACCAATTAATGCTTGCATTAAGTATTCACATCGCGAACATTTGCAATGAAAATAAGTAAACAATTTTTAAATTTTCTAAGGTCTGGACATTTTTCGGATGGCAACTCCAAACACCTTTCTATAGCTGTAACTTTCGATGAAGTTATCGAAATTAAATTGACTTAGGTTCGTTCTATTATTACTAGGGGTATATTAGTCTTAAGTAGGAAAAGCAGCTAGTGGTAGAATACACACTCAAAATCTGCACAAATCCTTTACTGTTCTTCGAACATAAGTGTTTCTAGCGGTTCTGATGCGCTAGAGGTTTTTTTATAGACTTAAATTAAATCCGCTTTTTATTGAATTTCGAAGAGCAACTTGAATTTTTCATTTTGAACTTTCTCAAAGATTCGTCGGAAACATCGTTGCTATTGCGCTTTTTATACATGTGATCCGAAATGCGACTGGTTTTTTCACTTTTGTTATGTTTCAGTCATTCTTCGGAAAATTCTCTTTCCGTCAGATTTATGACTCGTTCTGAAACAAGGAAAATAATTTTAACTTGCGAGGCGTTTTCTGGTCAAAAACATGTATGAGGTTATGCCTGAATATCGTACTGTGCGCCGGTCAGAGGGGAGTAGGATGGATCTTGATGGAAGTTGTTTTCATGAGACCTTGCACAACATTATTTTGCGTTTTTCGCGAGGTGAAGACAGAGGGTGCGGAAATACATATTTTTTTTGGAATTAAAAAATAAAAATTAAAAATTTCTAAAATGATGTAAAGGAAGACTCGACCCTACGTAAACTTTTCAAGCACTTTCTAGCTCCATTCGACCGATGACCCCACGTCTAGACATCTATAAAAATTTTGATTCCAAATGGTGATAGACGAAATGACTCTTTAAAGTGAGCCAGCTCAGTTGCTCTTCCTCTTTTCACTAAGCCACTCTTTCTGAGTCATTCAAAAGAACTATTGGTAGTCAGCACTGCTGTCATTTCATGTGATGGCTGCATGTAGCTACTATACATATTGCGATTAGATTTTCGAGCACTACAGGGCACAAATATTTTCAGATTTGTGTGAAACTAGTCTTTCAATGATTGATCTTCCAGCTCACTGAATCCGAACTATCTAATTTCCTCGATCATTAGCCCAAAAACAATTGATCTCAAGTACATCCCATTTGCTTCTATGCGAAAAAATAGTGAGAAACCCATTGTACAGCACAGAGCTCAACCAAGCTGAGCCACCACTCGCCCCACGCGATCGTTTATTGACTCACCGCTCATAGCTCTGTGCGGCGATCATACGATTATTATACAGCTCATTATTCATAGCTCTGTGCGTGAACTACTTTCAATGCGAACTGAGATACTGCTTATGATATGTGTAATCAGTCGACGCTTGAAATAAGCTAAAGCTAAACATGAAATAAGAATTTGGGACGAGCACGGATTCACAGCACCGATTGGATTGGCATGCTAAAGATAGATGTGTGAGATGGGTTGATGTGCAGTGCACCGTCATTAGTGTTTCTCGATAATGGCTCAGCACTGATAGTGGGCGGTATTGATTGAATGACATGCGCTGGCTCAAATGCCTAAGATGAGTGAGTGCCTCTTTTTAGTTGACTCATTTCTGTGCTGCCTACCAGTAATTCCAAATCAATACGAAAATAGGAATAAAAACATCATTCACTTTATGTTTTCAACAAGACTGATTTCATCCTTAATTGCATTTTTAAGCGCTGACCTAGTCACTTAAATATATTAAAGCTTATGTTGAGGTAGACAAATGACTCATCTCCATAACCATGTCTCAGGAGGCAAGAATTAAACTAGGCTTTTATGAGCTGATCGTAAAAGATTTGATAGCATTTTTTTTCATTACATGTATCTTTTCACATCAAAACGATCGCTTTTACTAAAAGTTTGGAATTCAAGTATATTTCGAAAATTTAGTACTGTAATACTGATTTTAATTTACGTTGACTAGACTGGAATGCACTTATTATAAAAATAACAACTGCGTGCATGTGGACAATTAGATTACACGAAAGAATCAGACACGCTATTGCTGTAACAGTTCATTAAAAACTAACCGGAACTGAACTAGTTTCCATTGCTGCTGTAAACAAAGTAACGATATCTAATATGTTACTTTTCACGATACACTCATATAGCAATGACATGTGTTTCCTATCACGTTCCAATTCGCATTAATTCGAGTGAATGGAAAATGTTATTAACGGCCTTGTTGTCTATTTCGCATGCACTAACACGTGAAATATTGTCCGATTGAAAATAATCTTTGTTTGGAGAAAGGCAGATATGGACCTAAGTTTCGCAAGCGTAATTATAATACAAAATAAAAAAAACCAATCTCGATAGTAATAAATTAACATGATTCAGTACCACTCAACCGAAAAATTTCAAACCAAAAATTTCGAAAAATTTGGGGCACGTGTTAGCTCTGGTTATTATTACATTAAACACATCTTTGTGCGATTAGTAATTTAAAAAAAAAATATGTACATATGTATGTACGTGCAAACGAACAGGTTCAAATAGATACACACCCAACATTTTTATTCGTCCATCTGAAAAAACATGCGCCTGCTGCTTGCCTCTTCCTCATGGTTCATGTACATTCATAATATTCGCATGACATGACCAAATCATCAACTCGTCAACCACTATCTCTCCCTCCGTATGTATCTATGAAGTTTTTTTGAACGCACGTGTCGTTTTTTACACTCGCAAATATTTCATTTAAAATTATTTGCATTATATTATTGACGTCATTGGACGCGCACGCCAAATATTTTAAGACGATAGATGTGATTTTGTTGTTGTTTGGAAATCCTCACAGCTTGGCGTTTTGTGTGATTTTTCCTATTTTTTTTCTTAGCTCTGGTTTGTACACGCTGAGTTTCGGGGCGAGCTAGGTGCTCTCAGCGCGTTTCCATTGTCGTTTTGTCTAGTTTGGTTCCGCTAAGCATTCGAAATGTTTTTCTTTTTGTTTGTTTTTTTTCCAACGACATATTTCGAATGAAGTTAAGTTAGGTAGGAAGGAGCAGTTTAAGATCTGCTAAGATTTGGAAGCATTTGCAAACACATGGCAGATGTGGGACTCAAAAAATGTGAATTGTGATATTTATATTCGTAATGCAATAGATAATGGTAGACACGTTTTTGTGGCGCAGTATTGGGATAGGTGTCGGTTTGTAAATCTGAGTTAGTTTTTTTGGGGGTAGAGCAGTGCCAATGGTCAAATCTTACTTTAAATTTATTTTATGTGATGTAATAAAATTTTATCGGTTGCTGGAAGACCAAAAATACTCATCTAGATTCTAGTTAAGCATTATTCAGCGAACTTTTATGTTATAATTCTTACTGAAAGCCTCATTAACGGAACAGGTTGGTAGGAATATTTAACGAGAGACATCATCGCGGAAAGCCAATTAATGAGGTCGCAAAGTTTCAAATAGTAAAACTAAATTTAAAGTGGCAATTTCATTTTATTGACCATCAAATGAGAAGCGCACGATTTTGATCCAGAATAGATTTCGGCAGCTTTGAAGCCAGTTAATTTAAGATGCAATATCATATTTGGTTTTAATAAAGATATAAAGCCGGATCAACTTTAAATGAAGACACGGAATCGCATCAAATCAGAAGTGGTTTTTGGTTTAGACGTTGTCAAAACTTTGAATGTACCAAATTAAGTTGAAACGTATCAACTAAAAGAGCTGCAAATGAATATTTTCGCGCTATTTAAAATATATGACTAATAAGGAAAGTTAAATCACTACGAATGTGTCAACTGTGAAGTAAATCACAATGCAAGCGATGGCAATTGTTTTCAGCTTCTGAGGCTAACCAGCGCACCTTTATATTATCGCATTTGAAGGTATGTATGCGGAAATCACCATGAAGTCGAAAAAACTTGTTTAGGCTTAAATGGCTGGCTGTTATTTCTATTCCTTTGAGGTGAGAGATTAGAATGGGAGAATAATTAACGGGAATAGCTGTGCGTTCGTCCCTGTCATTTGATCTATAATTTCTGTTAATACGGTAGTAGGGAATACGGAGCTGATTACCCGGTTTCAAAAAAGTTTCCTGAATGAGCATCATGGCAATTCTGTTATTGCTCAGAAATTATATTAGCTCCCCTTTTTGAGATAGAATGGATTTGGCATTCCATGACAGAATCTAAATGCGTTTTTCATGATTCATTTAATTGTTTGAAGCGGAAGACTCTGTTGTGAATTTTGAGTAGGAAACAAGCCTTTCTCCGTTCTCGCCATCATATCCTTCATCATTTGGTTGCATTATTTGTGTTTGGAAATGGAGGATTGGAGTTGGGTCAAGCTACTTGACCACAGGATTTTTTAATGTTTATGGTATTTTTCGGGCAGCCTCTGTAACTTGCGAGATGCTCAACTCCACAGTTAAGGCACTTTTGTTTCTGCTCTGAAAACTCTATGCGCTATGACACCAGTTCAAGGTGGCAATCTATTGCCTGTGGGCTTATGCTCAAGCTTATGGTTGTATTTGTTCGTCTTGTGCTATCTTGAAGACAGTGACTGAGTAAAAGACTTGCGCTTCACTGATCAATCATGATTTTGTCGATTTTGATATCCAGTGCTCTGCAAATTAAATGCATAAGCAGTCACAAAATAATAATAAAATTTGCTCAAGAATTTTTACCTAAACTAGCCATATAATCTCATTTACACTCCTTTCTAGTTTGAACTAGCTGCTCTAAAATTTAGTTTTGCATTAGCAGTCTACTTTTTGGACTTTAATAGCAGATGCGATAAAGCATTTGAACTGTAGATGAGAAACACGACTCCATTCGAGGCACTCCGACATGGGACACTCCACGCAAATGATTGCAGATGCACAGTGATTGGATAGTTCCTGCGTGTACACAAAAGTATCGGCTAAAGACAACAAGTTTATAATCACATCAATTGATTGTTTCATTTGATTGCCTCATTTTGATTGTCTTGCTCATGCGCTAAGCCGCGTAAACATCTGAAGACGAAAGCAGATATTTACTTTTAACTGAGGTGTGGCATATTGTTTGCATTGGCGTCGAAGCTATTTGCCTACCATCTATGACCTGTCGGTACTTCAAAGAGAACTCGTTTTTGATGCGGATGCTATTTGAATGTTTTTGTGCCATGGCTGCCATGCTCTCCCAACGTACGAAGGCAATTAGAACACTGTCACATTTCTTGTTTCACTGAATTCGCTCAGTGTCTAGATAGAGTCATACGAAGTTAATATCTAGCCTGCGCATGGCGCGTTTGTATTCGCGCTCAGTTGTACATAGCTAAACTCATGATACTGTGCATATACAAAAGTGTCAACACAAGGTCACAACAAATGAAGAATAGCTTTTGAGGTAAATCGCTCAAAATAGAGTGTGTCGATATCCGAGTTGATTTCGAATATTTGACTCATTTTGATTGCTTCGTTCATGTACTATCCACTTTCACTTTGAACAGCTCAACCTCTCCGTATTTGTCGAAGTGCAGAGGCTTATAGGTATTTTTAGACACTTTCAATATGATAAAGTGTACTAGTTTTATTCTGTTCTTAGCGCTTCTTTCATCTAGCAATTAATCTCAGTATCCTCTTTGATCAAAAACTCTGTTCTTAGTTTCATTTTTCATCATTTTCAGCTAATGATGCTTGTCTTCTTTTACCTTCTCAGCCCAACATATGTATATCTTGCTAGCAAATCCAATACTTCCTCTTATTTACCAAAAAGTCACAAACATTTCCTTCTTCAAACGTTTCTTGAATATGTTCCACTTTCAATTTTTTCCCTCTCCAATTTTTTTTTCTTTCATTCAAAAACATGCCAAATAAAACCTCCAGTAGTGCTTCTTACTTGTAATGAACATTTCATTTAAGATATAAAACGTGAAATCTATACTACCTAGTAGAACGTGGAACCTATCGCAACTTGTGGGACGTGGAGCCTATCGTATCTAGTAGAACGTGATACCTATCTACTGTCACCAACATCTCACAGTAATAGATCGTCAACGCATCATACTTGTTTATTATTAAATGAATGCGTGAAATTGGAAGCCTGTAGGCATGGAAAAAGAGATAAAACAAAAATTTTTTTATAGTCTTGCAATTTGTGGATTCGATTTTCATTTCCTATTATTCGAAAAAATAAAAAAACAAAACATCAAGCAAGTAAATTCTTTTAATAATTTCATTTTGGCTTTGAAACCCTGATAAAAATAATTGCCCTGGCTGGCTTTTTGGTACCTACATTTTGCCAAGTATTAGTTAAGATCGATTTGAAATAAAGCACTTGCTTTTTGTCAAACCATCTCTTTTGAGTTTACAGCTACGTTGCGGATCACAAAATTATTCCAACCAGTTTTCAACAGTAGGAAGCATCAATGCATGAACATTCAGCTGGCAATCCACTATGATTGAAATTGAATTATGATTAAAAAATGCAGCATCCAATCCCATCAAAAACCCAATGAAAAGATGAAACTTACACAAACTTATTGCGTGATATGTCGCCTGAAACTATTAATTTGTATCACGTCCAATGAACCACATTTCCACACATTTACCTGTGTAGGCAGCTGATATTAAAATGTATAGCGTTTAGCCCACACTGGGCGCAAAAGTTTTTAACCTAAAAACTTCAATAATGTATATCTAAGGCCCATTATTTTGTGTATTTTGAAACTTTTCACAATTTTATCCTTCCGAATTTCATCAAACCTTTTACATATCATATGAAACCTAGTCACAAAACTTCCAGAAACAAAAAAAAATCACTACGCAGCACCCCCAATGAATATATTCAATTTCAATCGACCATAGATTTTTCCGCTATAAGCCCCGGTAAATTGCACGTACATCAGCACTCGAAACACTGACCAGGACTCGCATGCCTAACCATTTGACTAGAATGCAAATATCAAAAGCGTCGTGCGAATTTACAACGTGACAGTGAATTTACGCTGTCTGCTACTATTACTTCCGTACAATGTTTCGATTTTAGCTTCACTCATTGCATAAGCAATAAACTAAATCTGTTTTAGTATTTCACGTCAAAAAACGTGTACCTATTTGTCACTCGGCTAGTCCAGCTAATCGTGTTTAACGAAGACAGTGGATCTACGTCGATTAAATTCCTTACGATATTTTGTCCCGTTTCGAAACTGCCACCACGAAGTTAGACAACAGCAGGCCGCTGACATGACAAAAGTTTGTTATGGAGCATCGTGACATCGAGCTAAATGGCAATGTCGTGTCAAAACAACGTGCTGCCCTGGAGCGTATGTTTCTGAGTGCCCCAAATCGAGAGTTCTGCAAACAAAACGGTGTTTTGCAAGCACTCAGCCATTACGCAGCAACGGGGGAGACTTGAAGTATGAAAATTTGTGTTGATGAAAGACGGTCATACGCGCTTGGCACACTCATTAAATCCAAGGCAGAGACCAGAGAAAAAATTGACGCAAAAACTGTAGTAGCAACAAAAAGATGGCACACAAAAGATACTTTGGCAATGTGGTTTGAGCACGTGCTCATCAGCCTGACCAAGCGTTTTGTAAATTTACTGGAAATAAGTCACGTTGCTTCGATACCTCGAAACAGATTACGACTAGCTGTGAACGGCGGATATAAAGCTGGCTGGCGAACTGACCTTCCGGCGACAGATACACATGTCTACATAACGTCTGCTTAACTACATGTGCTCAGATGTTGTTTGCAGCTCATATTGTTTTCGTTTGTTGCAAGATATTTTCCAATGTGGCTGTAAACAAACAATGAGTTCCGTCGTTCCGGCGTTTAGTTGTGCAAGACGCAACAGATCAAGGTTCCCGGCCTGAAAATTTCAATTAAGCCAGATAATATACGGTGCTCAGCCTCAGCGACGAAGAGCTTTACCGACCGTAAACCTACTTAGCTGTTTCTATGAAACTTAACTTCTTATCCTTGTGCGAATCTTTTCGTAATGTTTGCACATTGCTATTCGCAAGTGACTTGTCCTCGGCGCTGGGCAATTATTCCTCAGCCAGCTTTTCTAGGTCAGAGACACACGTGCCGCAGCAATATCGTATCTACTGCCGAGTTACTAATGCATTGGGAAACAATTCAATGACTATTTCCGACAATTTGATAGTATGTATAAATAACCATTAGACACGCCATATGCGCAGATAGTGCTAGTATGTGCTTGTGGAGTATGTAAGACTGTTGACTAAAGTCTCTAAATAATTCACGAGCATTATGCCCGTAATCATGAATAGTCGAACAGGTGGAAGCGCAACACACACGTTGTGCCAATATCTCGTATCAATGTCAATGTCAAGAAGCATATCTTATCGGAAATAAATAGGTGACATGGCTTATCAATTTCGTTGAAGCCGGTTTTTTTTTGGGGATCATTTTCAATAAAAAAAATGAAACGTGTGTCGAGAGCTGGTTAATACTTTATTTATTTATGTCCTGAACTTAGTTACATATGTATGTATGTATGTACGAATGAAATACTCAAACGGCCGTGCCGATATGACAGCTAAGAGCAATGTTAAGACCTCGTCAATCATTTTTACGATAACTAAATGGATTTATGTTTACTTTGGTAATCGAGAAGAAGAAGTAATTGAAAACAGTTTCATTCAACTGGAGGAGAAGTTATGATAGTCAGTATCGAGGTCGGAAGGTTAATTGACTTGTTTGATTTGAATATCGACGAAATTTTAGTATTAGGTATATTAAAAAGTATACGCATGACACGACACGTGTTTTGTTAGCCACACAATCAGTATGGTGGGGAAATATTGCTTGATTTAGAAAAAAAAACTTTTAAAACGGGAAGCTCGTGTCGTTAAGTGGGTAATCGCTGGCTTCTTATGTGTGGAGTTCCTGGTTCGAATCTAGGTTCGGACGATGGACCGCGCACCGAGCTTTGAGTTCTCACCTAGCTCTGAATAGGTACCTGAGTTAATCAGGAGCGAAATGAGTTGTCGAATTAATCACTCCACACTCGTATTCAACCCCTAAGTCCAACAAGGGTTGTCGTGGGATTACTTTACTTTGTCGAAACGCACTCTGTCAGAATTTGTAATTGCATTACTCTCAACCGTGAGAAAATCTAAAGTAATCAAAGACAGGTATCATAGCAAAGAACGAAATTTTCTATAATCTAAATGAAATTTGCATTGACACAAATTCTCTTTAAAATCCATCGCGTGAAAAAATAAACAATCTCATCTTGACAATTTTACTATTTCCAATCCTGTTATCAAAGAAACATTTACAACTAAGCCAAACAAGCAAAAACGGTAGATATTATGTGCTCTGGTATATCACTTTTTTCATGCATATCAGTTTTTGTTATGACTGTTCTAAATACAGCAAATTATCAGTAACTCATCGGTTCATTATGAACTATTGAAGTTGCATAATGTGAATCAAGTATTCGTCATCGAATATCATCATGTGTCTGACGAAAGTCGCGCGTGGAACGCAAGCAGTAGTCAGCGACTAATTGTAAGTTCAATTGAAATGAAAACTGTTTTATAAAAAAAAAAAAACTCCAGCGCACCTGAACCGCTATAAATACTAATGTTCGATGAACAATAGAAGAATCGTGCAGACTTTGAGTGCATATTCTACCACACGTGCTTCAACCTATTTAGTGCTACCAGTTGCATGAATTTCAAGATTTAGAAAAATCAAACACAAAACTTTGAAAGCAGCATCTCCTGTAACATAAATAAAAAAAAAATGCTCTGTGCCTGCAACACTTTATCAGCACTGCAACTAAAAGTCACCCGCAACTGCGTCACGTCAAAATCAAATTACCCTATCAATCTCGATTTTATCCGGTAACTTCGTCGAAAGTTGCAGAGAAAGAAAAATGTTTGATATCACTATCCGACAAATTTCCAGAACTTTGAAAATTTAAGCATTGGCAATTTTTTTCCATTGTAAATGTTCGCATTATGAATTGATTATGAATTATTTATACGAAAATAGCAAAATGCCTCGCGCTGGCAACCCTTTGCTAACATCACACCTGCTTCACATTGAAATCAAACTACCCTGCGAATTTCGTTCCGATTGGATGACTGCATTGGAAGTTATAGGAGTACAAAGAAATTTAGGGTTACCGCCCGCAAAAAATTTCAAATTTTCGAAATGTAAATTGTTGTTGTTGATTGTCACTACAAAATCATTACCGTTTGAAAATTGTACGATAAAATCGCTAAATAAAGATATGATAAAAAAATACAAAACCAACAAAAGCGTAATAAAGGTAGGGCAAATAAATACTAAACCAGATTCTTTCTGAATATTGCCTACAGTAAGTCCCATTTACCATATGAAATTCATTTTGATTTCATGACTGCACTGGAAGTTATAGGGCAAAAACCTTCTTTTTTTTCTGAGAAAATTTTCAAAATCCAAGACACCAAAATTACCATAGCTGGTAGCTCCAGCCGAATTTTTCAGAAAAGTTTCTACCACACGTGGCAGTTATTGTGTGAATTTCATGAAAATCTAGTCACCGAATCAGAAATCATAGGGCAAAAAGCAGTTGTGTTTCTTCGTAATTTTTCAAGATGGCACCACTGGAACAGAGTTGCCCACATTTCCAAATCGCTTCTGTCAGATTTGGTCCTGCTTAATACCAATATATTCTGTGAATTTCTGATGTATCTGATTATTGGGTCGTGAGTTCTCGTGAACAGTAGTTTCTGATGCTTAAACATAGGTAAATTGGAGGAGTGTTACCGTTCTTGTCCAATATCAAATTACAAAGGTTTTGCTTTGGTTGTGTAAACGAAGCAGAAGATTTCTATATGAGCTGTTTTTTATTGTAAAATACGAATATTTTGCAGGAGAGTCGATGATTCGAAGGTTTTCACTTTCAATGCCTGCCGTAGCTGCAAGGTTGCCAGAACGTTCATAAAAAACTATACAAGTTTGCAACTTAATAACATAAATATGCCAAGTTTCGTAATGATCTGATAATTCGGTCAAAAGTTATCGTAATTCCAAAATTTTCAAATTTTCCCAATCTCATTTTAGGCGCTTCAAAATTTCAAAAATATCATATTCACATTTGAAACACGTTCAAAATTCATTTCATAAGCTTTATTTTTACAAAAGTTATTTGTTGACAGAATAATAGGTATATTTAAAATATCACTAAAATGGCCGCCGGCGCCAAAGGGTTAAAGACTATTAACACTTGGTGAAACCTGGCACTGTTCTGCATATACACCAATGTATCCTGAAAAATAACGTGTTCCAAATTTAGAAGTACTTTAAGCATAGTAAAAAATGTTTTTCCGGTTATGTCAAGACATCTATTCCAGGACCATATAATAAAACCTCCGTTCCTTCGCAAGCTTCTAATAGTCTGATTTGATCTTGTCTGTGGACCATTTTCTGGCTGGTGTGCTCTCATGCGCTCCTCAGTTGGGAATCTTCCACGTCTGATCATTGGCATTCCCAAAAAATGGCACCGTTTAACTCGATGATCCGCCGGTTATTAACAGTGACCATGGATCAGGAAAGTTTTAACGCTGAAGCTAAGTATATTAAAGATACCGCGAGAAAAAATGGATTTGAAATATCGATATATGTCGAGTAATTAAAATGAATCTAGCTTCAAAAGGAAAAAAATTGGTTTAAATTACAATAAAAAAAAATATCGTGACGGGTTCTGCATCATCTGAGACATCTTTACATACAGTGGCTCAATGAAGAAGTCGGACACATACCTACTTATATTTCAAAAGGGAATAAACTGCCCAAGAATGCACTTCAGACAAAAACTAAATATATTTTTTGTAACTGCGTATCATTTACTTATGAAAAATAATAACATTGAAAACTTAACTCACTTTCATGATTTTATAAAAATTAAAAAGCAAAAATGTGCGTAAAATTCATGCCAAAAAAGAACTCGGACAGGTGGCAGTACTTTTTTTGCTTGTGGGCTTAAAAAGGGAATTCCCGGATTTTATGTACTTGACAGCTTTGCACATTCAACTGAATCAAGTTAAAGGCCTGAATTTGTTATTTGTGTGAAATTGTGAACTTAAAATTGAAAATGGGAAGGCAACGTGGCCAAAGTTCTTTAGAAGCAAGACAACTTGTTATAAAATATTATAAAGAAGGGAAATCGGTCCATGATATTGCGAAAATCGTAAATAGGGCACATTCTACAGTTCATGACATTATAAAACGTTTTAAATGGAAACACCTCCGCAGTCCCCCGATATAAATGTTATCGAACATTTATGGGCTTATTTGGAGAACCAGTTAAAAAATCATACTATTAGGAACAACCAACAATTGGAGTCAGCACTTCAAACCGAATGGGCCAAAATTGATCCTACCCTTTGCGAAAAACTTGTAGAGTCCATGCCAGCAAGACTAACAGCCATAAGGAAAAATAATGGATTGCCAACCAAATATTAGAAACCTTTAATAATGTTTTAGACTTTATAAAGAATTAAGCGTCCGAGTTCTTTTTTGGCATGAATTTGATACACATTTTTATTTTTAAATTTTTATATAATCATGAAATTGAGTTACGTTTTCAATGTTATTATTTTTCATAAATAAATGATACTCAGTTACAAAAAATATATTTAGTTTTTTGTCTGAAGTGCATTCTTGGGCAGTTTATTCCCTTTTGAAATATAAGTAGGTATGTGTCCGACTTCTTTATTGAGCCACTGTATGTATGTGCATGTAACTTCGAAAATATTTGTCGGATTCTTATGAAATGTTAAGTCTGCATACTTAAACATACATAGGCACAATACGAAAATTAAACATTTATTTAATGTCCTAGCGTATAATCCCTTCATTTGTGAACTTATGTAAATGTCATAATATTTTGGCTGCCTGCTGGCTAGGGCTACACACTTAATCATTACCTAGCCTAAACAGTGGGGTCTTTAACCAATAACCACACTTCTAAATAATATTTTTTTTAAATTCACCATGACACAAAATAACAGCACGTTTGACGATAGGCATCGAGCCAATAATAAATTTTCCATGTGGCCAAGTGCCATTTGTAATCGAAAATAGCACAAAATTATTTTTCGCACGCGATAATCTGCTTTCAAGACATGTATACTACATGATTCAGTATTAACAATCATCTAAGTACTCGTACATGCACGTTCACGTATCATTAAGCGACCGATTCAGTGAATTGCAATTGCAGTTGAGTTCGCAGTCCTTGTAACTTTTTATTGTCTCCGAGAGACTGTCCATATCCGAACTATGTATACATAGCAGATCGAGCTGCACGTGTTGCAATCATCATCATCATCATCGTCGGCGTCGTCATGCTTATTCGAACGAAACAGATGATCGAAACAGATGAAAATCGAGCATGATTATTGCATTTGATGCATTTCCGCTTAGTCGCCAAGCGATATTGGCTTGGCAGCTACTACGAGCACTGGTCGGTGCACACAAGCATGGATGCATGCGAGCTTTCGTTCTGAACACGTTTCATAAATCGTGCAATTGTGCACTTCATTTATTGCCGATTTTGCTCAGACTATTACACTTTGGTCAGATACACCGAATGTTACGTGCATTGTGTACACAAATCGGCGAGAGTGAAGTACTCCACTGCATACCTAACCTACCCTTTTTGCAGTTGAACTCGATTGCAATTCGAATTACCAGCTCTGTCGTTTTCAATTATGACGAATCATTACAACACATAAAGACTTCGGTGTGGACTTTGTAATTGAGGTGCATCGATTCGATTTGGCGTTATTGAATTGAGCTTTAACCAGAAACGGACGGTTGGAATTAGTTTTTATTGTTGGCGGGAGGATATCATTGTTCTATAGAATTGTAATACTAGTTTGTTTGTTTGGCTTGTGGATTAATAGTTTCTAATTGAATTTTCTTTTTTTTTTCGTTTTAGGTGGAAAGATAACCCACAGGCGTTCAGTTGCAGCCAGGAGTGCGAAGTCAAAGTTGCTTCGAGTCCCGGACAGCGAGTCCTCCTCATCAGACGAAAGTGAAATGGACGACTACTCCAGAATGGATGCCGATGACAATTTCACTTGCAAAGAAGAGGCTTCATCCGCTTCAAACCACCCAGCCACCCCCGATACCATTTCGGAATTCGCTCCCAGCCCCGTTGCGAGCAGCGAAATTTCTTCAGGCTGTCAGTGCTCAGATCGCTTGACCGTTATGACGGTTACAACAGACAGTGCATACGGCAGTACTCGCTGTCGTTACTGCAGTTCACCAAACGGGACACCATCCAGGGACGCTATTGAAGTCCTGGACGATGTCGCCACAGCTGCCATAACCAAAAACATTGTAGTATTCAACCGAGGTCGTAACGCCTTAAGTGACGATTCCGCCTCGAACTATTCCGCGTGGGATAGTGACGATTGCAGTTCGTCGAATTTAGACCATAAGTATTACGTTAGCAAGAAGTCACATAGGAATAACCGCGGTCTGCTCGAGATCGCCATCAAGACTGTGAAGTTGATCAAGCGCAACCAGCTGCTGCAACAAAAATTGACCCAGCTTCAGTTCGAGACCAGACAATTCATCGAGTCCGTGATGGCCAATCCCGAGAATCAGAATATGCATGTACAAATAGCCACTGACGATCGGAAGGAAGTCGAAGCGTGAAAGAGTGTAGTTTAGTCACTAGTGTTCTAAGATAAAGAGTTGATAAATTCTTCGATGAGGTGCGAATGTGTTCTTCTGGAGGGTGAATAAGTGGTATCATCTTCACCATTGTAGGTTTTGTGAAACTAAATCGAGTTTTTTTTTATGTTTTAATTTAAAATTAATTTAAAATGATCTCAATTTCATTTTGTCTGTAACATGGTGTGTTCATTATCAATTTTTTTAAATTATTAACTATCCAACTTTTCTTATTTAATTAACTTTAATTATTTTTGGCTAATATACCTCGTTTTCCTATATTTCTTTCCGAAAATTGAAACAAACAAAAAAACTGAATGTGGAAAAAAAACGCAGAATAATAGAATTTCACGAATTTTCCGAGAATTGGATCAACACATTTTTACTTCAATCTTAATCAATTAACAAATTTAGACAATCAAATAGCATTAAACATTTTAATGTTCATATGTATTCCACACAAGGTGAGCATTCGCAGTCTCAAGAAGGAAAATTATCGACTTTAATCAATCACAAAAACATCAAATTCAAAATACATGTATTCTAATCGCAAGTATCCTATCATATTTCTATTCTAATTATCAAGCACTCTTATTATATTCGCTGCTTAGAGTAAGTTCAAAGCGAGATTTAATTTCAAGTCACTACGTGCCAAGTTCGATGGTTCGTTGTTTGAAAAAGAAAAGTGTAGCAGCTCACAAAGAAAATGAAAGTAAAGGCAAATGTGGAAGAATCTATGAAAAAAATAATAAAACAAATAAGATGTCTGCTTATTAAACGATATCTCCATTAAAACATTCTAAAATGAGAAAACAGTTTCAAAACAAAGTGCAAAATTTGCTTGTTTTAAGACATTGAAAACTGTATTAGAGTTCATCCATGTGAAAAAAGAGCTAGTTGTCTATTGATTTTTCGATTTTTTTTTACATTTATAAGAAGAAGAAACAAAAGCGAGATAGTGATTTTTAATCGTATTATTATCAATTTAGTCAGCAAAGTATGCATGAAAGTATGTTTATTATATTCATAAAAATGTTCATCAGTGAAAATTTCTCGCTCTTACGAAACAAGTGAAATTACTAGAAAGCCGTGCTTTTATTTAAATTTACAAAACACTTTTTACTAGGATAAGAACGTTCATTAAAATAATAAATACAACAGACCTTTGACTTGAATGCAAACGAAAAACTAAATTCTGTGCAAAGAAATAATTCATAAACAAATATCAGAGTAATTCATGCAATAATCAATTTTTTTCATATATCAGAGTAATTCATGCAATCGTCTTTCAAAATGAAGAAAATATTCTTCACCCTATAGCTTAAAAAATTACACCACCTCAAAAACATATACTAGCCAGAAAAAAATAATATTAATGGTAATTATAATCGTTATGAACAACTTCCTCACACACAAGCTTTTACAAGTTACAGTTTAACGCATAACACCTGTTACGCAACATGTTCGAGTTAATAATCCCTTAAAACATACACAAGTTAAAGGTTCACACAATAATTATATTTTCTATAAATCTACTATATAATAATCTATATACATTCAAATAATAACTATGAATTAAGATTTAATCAAATAGAATTTAATAAATTAAATTGATATGTATTTGTAGATGAGAACAAAGATTCAAAAGTGAAAAGCAATTTTTAGGCGATAGTTTTTAATCGAAACAATGCATGAAACATATATCCAAGAACATCAATTTAAAACAAAAAACTGATAGAAATTTTTGAATGTTTCTTTTGTATTTCTAATAAAATTAGTGAAAAACACGAAACAACAAACTGAATAATCTATTAATAAAAGTATGTAGTGTTTAGTTGGTATTGAAATTCATATGACGTTTGAAGATGAACAAAACTGAAAAATATTCATAATACATATACATAGGACTTTTTTCCAAAGTCCATTTTATTCTCTTAAATGTGTGTTTTATTTCATGAAGTCTCCAGTTGTGTTTTATTTTATGAAATTTTTTTGCGTCATGGAGAAAAATGATGAAAGATAATGGGGGTAGGTAATATTTGGTTACATTAAGTTTTATATACATCCATCCAGGATACCTTCATATCACCTAAACGGATTTAAAGACATCCATCCACACAAATAAGCAATATTCGAATAAAAATAATTATTTTACAACTGTCCAAAATAGCTTAGATACTCGACAGGTGACTTTAAAGTAAAAGATAACGAAGAAATTTTACTTCTAACGGTAGTGTACTCCCTGATGATAAAGTGACTGCAAATGCTACTACTTTCTCTCTCATCCGTCGTCGAGAGAAGCATAGCTATGACCTTAATTTGGCCTCAGTCGTCAAGACTTCCAATAAATCATTTGTTGGCATGATCTAGTCTTACAAATCCTTCAACGACCACCAAAGCCACAATACTATTGTAAAAAGGAAACTCACCTAACCCTGGTGTTGACTCTTTCCTTTAAAAAATCCTCTGGAGAAGATAGAATATTTAACTTTATTTTAAAAGAGCTTCCTATCTATTTCTTGTGTTCTCTTTAACTCTTGGGACAAATGATGGAAAGAGTAATTCAAAAGCATTAAAATTACACCATTGATTGAAACCACATTTTAGCCGGGATATAATTTGGCTTTAAAGCCAAACATACGATTTGGCTTCAAAGCTGACTTCCTAATGACTTTGCAAAGAGCAGTCAAAGGTAGTACCCAGAAAAAGAGGGTTTTGGATGCATGTCTGACTGATCTACAGAAGGCCTTAGATTTTATATAGACTGAAAGTCTCTTGTATAAAATTACCAGTTTTGATTTTTCAACATGTATGAATAAGGGTATTCATCACCTTTAATGGCGCTTTCTCTGATGAATTTTCATTTGAATCCGGTGCACCTGATGACTCCATTCTTGGACCGATTCTCTTAAAGGTTTTCACTGCAAACATCCCAGAAATCTCAAACAGCTCTCCCACACATGTAACGGTTAGTCTATAAGCAGATGACTTCCGCTTCTGGAACGCCCAGCATAGCCCCACTTTGTTACAGCGGTGTTACAAAAGTAAGCAAACCAAATAATTGTGTATTTTACAAAATGGGCTTACAGATAAATGTCACCAAGAGTAAACCGATATTTTTCAGAGGCAGCCAGAAGGATTTCAGAGAGAGAGAGAGAGAGAGAGAGAGAGAGAGAGAGAGAGAGAGAGAGAGAGAGAGAGAGAGAGAGAATAAAAGCTCTTAAGAAAGTCAAAGTTATTATTAGCAACAGACTGCCGCTGGAGCCCCTATCTCGATATTCAGTCAAGATTCAATAGGCAGTCGTTGCATGCCATATCATAGGCTATATCTTCAAGCTGAATGCTATTATCTCTTCGTGATCTAAGATTGTCGCCTACAAACAATTGATTCGGCCGATCCTAGCATACGGTGTCTCTATCTGGTCTGCACTCTCTTCAGGTTAACTTCACAAGCTGGTAAAATTCGAACGCCGTATCCTCCAAAATGCCATCTCCATTCTCTATAAGACCCATGGCCAATATTACCAGAATAGTGACCTTCATCAGGAATTTAATGTTACTCCTCTACCCTTATATTTGACGGAATAGCAGAAGATCTTCTTCTCTGTCATTGTATGGTGCATAATGCAAAGACATCCTTGAGAAGAAATGAGATCGGTCACGATAAAACAAAAAATTCATATATAACATGGCACATGCAGCCTATGTGATAAGGCATGATAACGAACACTAAGAAATAGGAAGTGAGTGAGTGTGGGTCAGGGAAGATGTGCCTGGCACCTGGTGCTTCTAAGCACACAGGCCACACTGGCTCATTCTACTCATCCCGCCAGCCTACCAAAGTTTCCCGATTTTATTAATGAAGTGTAGGGTCACTAAAAGGGGACACGAGGCTATCTTTTTCTTGCATGTAATATCCCAGTCGAAGCATTGGTATTTGATGCGTGTAAGCCGTGGGTGTTTGGAAATGAAATGCTCCACAGAGTTCTTCTCTTTTAATCAGGATGGATAAATGTGATTTCGTGCAACACCTATTTGATACATATGTCTTCCTAGCTGGTTGTGTTTAGTCAGTATGGTTATCATGGCTCTTTAATTCCTCCTATTCTCTAAGTTCCATGGTTAAATTCTGATAGGAAGGTCATCTAAGCCCACTAAACCCATGTGTTATATTCAATTGTTAGCCACAAAAAAATCAGTTTCATCATTCTGTAGCGCTCACCATAGATCGTAACGGCGTTGGCAGCCTCATTTTCGAAGAAAAATAGGTCTACGATGCCAGCAGGCACAAATCCACTCCAAACAGTAACTCGTTGAGAATGCATTGGTTTGTTTACGATTTCTTGTCGTTTTTCCTTTCCCCGAATGCGATAATTTTGCTTGTTTGAACAGTCGCTAAGATGGAATGCGCCTTATCAAAAAAGATAATTTTTTGGGCCATCGGGAAGAAGCCATATCGAAGCGAGTGGTCAGTAGCCTTCAATTTGTCCACTAGTAAGCCTGTCTCACGAGCTTTTACTACATATTTGCGTACACCAGGAGCGGTGGACGAGGCCGAGATCATCTATCCTTGGCGGATGCGTCGGGAACAGCGATCCAACGATGCGCTCCAGGACTTCTACGCCCTTACGAGCGCTAAACGGAGTCTCAGAGTAACCAATTTGTACCCTAGTTGTAGTCCCTTTGGCCCAGAAGAAACTAGATTTTCACAATATTCTTGGGTGATATTGCGTCACTTCTCTTTTATTTTCAACTTAATCACGGGCTTACTGCGAATATATTACGTGGCTAGCCGATGTGGGAGTTCATCTCATAATTGAGATTGAATAATTGCGGGGAACATTTTGAACAATGTTTGAAATTATAAAGCTACTACATTCGAATTTTGAGGGGGAATGCTACGGGCCGTAATAGTGCATCCAAATGAAGTTTAGTCCTAATTTCTAATTTCAATTTCAACAACCTTTGTATTCTTTCATGGAACAAAAAAATGATAGTTTTTCTTCAGCAAATTCGCACTGTATGCATTGTATCATGTTTTGTCGTTAGAGATATCGTTGTTGCAGTAATTTTTGTTGAAAGAAAGAAGAATTTTTTCAAATTCTTTGTATATTATTCGGATATTATATAATTCCACATTCCTGTTAAAACCAGATCATTTCTGCACTTTCGTTTTTACAGTTCCTATCTGTGACCCACTCTCTTCATACTGTAATGTGTGACTGTGTAGCTACAAAGGTAAAGTTTTAAAAAAATCAGTCGCGTTTCACACATGAGGTTCCATTCGGTTCAAATGAACCGAACCGAATGGAACCTCATATGTGTGAAACGAGCCTTACAAGTTGGTAAAGTTTTAAAAAAATCAGTCACCTTACAATTCATTTTTCATTATTTATTTATAAACCATATCTTGACGTAAGATGTACTCGGAAGTAAAATTGAATGGAATAAACATTCTAAGCTCCAGGAAAGTGGCTTAAAAACTAGTTTTTCAAAAAACTAAATTGAAGTTAGCACTAATAAAATACATAAAAATATTGCTTAAATGTGTCTTCACTTTCTATGGTAAGTTTCTGTACAATGCTATGATCGTAAGGAGTTTAATTTTATACAAATAAATAATATTTTTATACAATTTAACCAGGATTCAATGCCATATCTAGAATACTGAATGGGCAATCTTTGTCAAATGTTCCACAGTTGTCTTCGTAGTGAGCTTTACTGTATTCATCGATCATAATCCTATCAGATGGTGGCCTATAAAAACAGTATCAAAAACGTCGTATGAGTGTATGTTGGTATTCCTGATAACAAGGACTTACGACAATCCGATTCGAATAAGATCCTGAATGAGATCATAGCCCATTGGTAAAAGATAGCGCCTCGATTCACAAATCGCTCGTAGAAGACATGATTTTAAATCGTATCCGAAACTGCAACGAATGGTTAATATTTATTAGCTTTCACTTCTATTGTTTAGAGCTAAGGTACAATTCAATAAATTTTTGATGATCATTTCCCATGAAAAAAATGCTCTTGAAACAACATCAGATAAAACAGAATTTCCAAATTCAAAACGAATCCAGTATGTACTTACTTAAATCCCAACTTTTCAATATAATTATAAATATTTCGACGCTCTCTGTGCGCTCTGTAATTTTTCCTAAAGACTTGATTGCTCTCGTACAAATCAACCTCTCGTTCATCGAATAGATTAGGTAAGTCCGGAATAGGCATCAATCCACGCCGATGAAGGATATGTCCCAGAAAATTCATACGTGGTGGAGTACTTTGGTGCTGTCTCAACGGATGTGACCAAGATTTGATCTGTTTTCGTCCCCATTTTAATGAATCATAGTAAGATGGATTGATAGTGGCTGGTAGCTGGAACATAAATGTTGTAAGATTAAACTTGTTTGGGATCGGAATTATAATTTTACAACATAAACAATGTTAAATTTAGCATTTATAATTTTATTTTCAATTTAATTCTCTCATATTGTGTACACACGATTCGTTTTAACTCTATGGTTTTAACACTTTTTCGAACTTCAATTAGCTTGATGGGAAAAATCTTCTGAAGTAATTTGAAAAGCTTTGATATGTTCGAAAGAAAGCTTTCGGTTTGAATCATGAATGGAAAACTATGTGGAACTTGGGTTAGTTTCGGTTTGAAAAACTTTTCGAAAACATTTTCGAATTTTTCAAAGAATTGAGCTTTGAAATTTAAGATTTGAAGAGGTATTATTTTAAATTATCTGCTTCATCATTTTGGGGAATGATGAGATTCTGAAAATAAATGAAAGTACTTAATTCTTATGATAAACGAACTCAATTAAAAGTTTTGTTTTATCAAGACTGAAGCAATTATTCTATGGTTGTTGAGTAGTTCACAGGAAAACAGTCCGTTTGCACAAGTATAAGAATTTTTTTAAAAACCAGTCTCAATTTAAGCGATGATATCAAGAACAAATACAAAGAATTAGATTTTGAGAATTATGTGAATATAATTGGCGAAAATATAATTCACGATCCGAAATTTTTTTTTTGAATTCGTAAGCACCAGAAGAAGACTTTTGATTTTTCTACGTCAATGTGCAAGAAAAACTTCGAAACCAATACTAAAGGAATCTGTGACCTTTTCGCCTTCCATTTCCAGGAAGTTTTTGTCTGCTTAACAGCTCATCAAATGTGCAACTCCTCCTAATTCCTCAACTTATTACTGCTGAAACATATGGAAAACTCCTTAAGAAAGTATTCTAAATCTAAGTACCCGATGTATCCAAGATTCATAACTGAGCGGAAGATCGCTCACCGAGAAAAGTGGAGTAAAGAGAATCCTTCACTAGCTCATAACGAACCCAGTTTCTCGTCGCCTATCTCAGTTTTACCTTAAATCACTAAGGAAATTAGAGTTATATCAATATTACTACTTTTACAAAAGTTCAATTATCTCGAAACTCACTTTCATTGAGATACCGCTTTTGCGCTTAGTAGGGCAGTATATGGCATAGCCACTTTTAAAGATTCATCACCACCAGCACATTGCTGTCAGCATATTCATTAAACTTCTATCTGACTTCCTCCTATACTTCGACTACTTCCTTCGACCAATACGTTCGGTGAATTTCAATCGGATCTGATTATCGGGCCGTGAATTTCCGCGCATACTAATTTTAGGTGTTCATAATATAGGTAATTTTGGTGAAATGGGACAATTTAAGAATTTGGGAAATTTGAATTTTTGTAGAAAAAGTATAAAATTTGTAAATCTTTTTTTTCTTTGTATGGACCGACAATTTTTCAGGAGGGTCGATGATTTGCACGTTTTCGCACTACGTGCTTCCTGTAGCTACAGGGTTGCCAGTGCATTCATAAAACACTAGCTAATGTCGAAAATTATCGCAATTCGAAATTTCACAATTTTTCTTTGTATATTTTAGGTATATTTTTTAGTTAAACATTTAATTTTTTTCCTCTTATATATAACGCACACATGGGGCTCAAAAGTTTCAAAATTTTATCATATTGTTGATCAGGATTCATTTTATTTACTTAATTTTTTTCACATCCATCATTTTCACACCTGTTGACATTTTTGGATTTAACAAATATGGGAAGGTGCAGGATCTTGTCTGTTCGCACCTCTTTCTTTGGAATGGTTTGATGTGCTTTATTCTTTCTTACCGGCGAGACGCATGAAGAATCACTGGACTCACCTGAGTCCTCTTCCGACGTGGCGTTAGCGCTAATATTTGCCGAGGTGTGCGTTGAAGAATTCGATGAGGATGTTGGACGACCACGGCACCGCTTCTGTGGTCCACCTTCGCTGCGTGCGTTTGTTTTCTGCTTGATGAGGACATTGGCTACTTTCATGCGGAATGACGTCGAATCCAAAATATGCTTGCTGCGCAAAGAGGCCTTCATGCAGTCACTTTTGTACTCCATCCAAGCGGTAATGATAGCCAGATCGAGGAAATGCATAATCACTCGCACAGTCCATTTAATAGTTCGTATGTTGATTCGATAGTACTGGATCATTTGATCGAGTAAATCAACCCCACCTGTACTCTCGTTGTACAAACGAACTACCACAGGACTGTTTGTCCCATCGTTGTGCTTTGTCTTCGACACCGATTCCAACGAAATTAGAAGCCAAATAGACAACTTTGTTGTCAAACCAACGAGTGAAAATGACTTTGCCGTCAGAGCTGAAGCACTGTTCGCTGAAGCCGCGCCCGCGGGCAGCCATCGTTTTGGTGTCTGGGAGAGGTGGATTGGCGAATCGATTGGCACGAACTGTTCCAGCTGCGTTGATTTGCCGATTTCTTAAAATTTCAAACAATTCAAACGACGGAAAATAGTTGTCGAAAAACAACTTGTGCCCCGCTTCTTCCTTCGGAATCCGTTTCACCAATTCAAGAACGATTGTGGAGCCACTGCCGTTCGTTTTCACTAGGATTTCGTTAATTGGTGTTGTTGGACCTTGGTAGACAAGGAAATCATACGGCAATCCACTCTTTCCGCAGAGAATATATACTTTTATTCCCCAGGGGCAAGGCTTCCTTTTGACGTACTGCTTTGCAACGAACTTTCCTTTGAAGGGAATGATCTGTTCATCAACATACAGATTCTCTTCAAGATCTAACTCAAGCAATCGGCTTTATACAACCTGTCCTTGCATGTCGGAGCCCGAGAATTGTCGTCGGCAACGTGCAAGCGTTGACGCAGAGTGAAGAATCGATTGGCTGCTATGTTTTTGTATTCATGTCAATTCAGGTGTACCTCAAAGTAGCCATCTTGGCCTTTTGCTTTTTAACATTTTTATATCAGACTTGTTAGAGGTTTTATCTGATGTACCTCATCTACTTTATGCGGACAACCTGAAAATGTATTATACTATAAAGCCACCTTCAGATGCCAACTTTTTTCAATTAAAACTAAATTCCCTCGAACATTGGTCAACGTGAACAACGTACCTCTCAACATAGCAAAATTTCATGTGATTAGCTTTTCGCGAAAAAGTACGCGCGTACATTATACGTATTTTTTAAGCAATACGGCACTTAGTAGGGTCGACAATATTTTAGAACTCGGTGTGGTGCTGGATGAAAAGCTCCGCTTTAATTTTCAATTATGATAAAATTATCTCTCAAGCAAGTAAACGACTTGGCTTTATTAAGCGACGAGCCAGAGAGTTTCAGAGCATTTGGGTTAGAAAATCGCTATACACCGCGCTCGTTCACCCTCTTCTTGAGTATGCTTGGATTATCTGGTACCCAGCTTTCGAAATTCACAGCCAGAGATTCGAATCTGTTTAAAAGTAATTCTTAATTCTTGATCATTATGATTTTTGCAATTTACCGCCATATGAATCTCGCCTTAGACTTCTAAACTTGTCTCCCTTGCATCCAGAAGAATAATGTTTTCTGCCTGCTTCAGTTTTGATGTCATT
Organism: Nemotelus nigrinus; assembly: GCA_947369275.1. NCBI lineage: Eukaryota > Metazoa > Arthropoda > Insecta > Diptera > Stratiomyidae > Nemotelus > Nemotelus nigrinus. The sequence goes on along the minus strand of OX376372.1, from coordinate 18,947,162 downwards.
AGAGACGCTGTTAATGTCGACTACATACAGGAAAGATTTGTGCTTAATCAGCCCGTGAGAGTCACTAGATCCCGACGAATGCTAGTTGAATATAAGCATAGCAACGCATATGCTGATAATGAGCCAATAAACAGATGCTGCAAAATATTCAGCAGTATGAGCCAACACTTTTCCCCACGATATCCAAAGCGTCCTTTAAAAACAGAGTTACCAAGGCTCTCTTATACCCTACTCTCTCTAGTCTACCGGCCTAGTATATCCTCTTATGACTAAGGACTAATTATTTTTATAATTGATTAATTAATTATTTAATTATTTCATCTCATTTTGCGTGTTTAATATTGTGACCTGCATGTGATTTAGCTATTATGTATTTATTTATTGAATGTTTATTTGTATTTATTTGTATTTCATACCTTTTTTAAATCTGTTTAGTTTTTTTTTATTTTTATATTAATTTCATTTATATGTAATATTATTATACCTTGTTTGGTGAAATAAATAAATAAATAAAATAGGAGGTCCATACTCTTACTCGCGGAAATTTTTATACGCTCATCATCATGTGCAGAGCGAACAAAGTTCTGACCTCATTAGTATCGCATGGTGTGCATTTATTGTCGCCTACAAAGTTGATCAAAGAATAGTACTTATAAAAATGAAAGGCAAAATAGACATAATGAACAAACCTTGCTGAACAGCATATAAGTTGGTGTAGAAAACTATTTTAGTCGAGATAGCGGCTGAAATATGAAAAGGTAGTGCCGACACTGGTACTCTCAATCGACTCCTCGTCAACACTAACGTAAGCAATTCCGTCAGGTTGCATGGCTGCAGTTGGTCGCTTACGCCACTTGATGTCTTCCTTTTTTGTGCAATAGATTTGAGACTCTACTTGCGGTGGGACATTGTCGAGAATCTTATTCAAATCGATGCCAATCTCTTCCAAATCGAAAGCGGGCACTTCGAATTCTTTTTCCACGGGCTCATGACTAAATGAGTCGGCGGCATGACAACGTTCGTGAGCTGCTCGATCCAACTGATCGGGAGCACGAATGTCTGCCACGTTCGGTTCCTGTTCATCGCCTGCGCCATTCCATTTACCGTCGATGAAAAACAGTCTGTCGAACTCACTTAGAATTTCTTCTTCGCTGAGGCCTCATCCGTGATTCATTTTGACTTAGTAAGAACTGAAAACAGGACGGGTTTTAGGTGATATTTTTTTTTGTTCACACTACAGCCCAACAGGCCACACCCAGAGGCTTTTGCCGGGAATCGAACCCGCGTCCAGTAGATCCAGAGAAACCATACAAAAAATGAAGAAGCTTAACGGACAACATTTACTTACTGGAAATTCAATTGAAAAACACCTAATCAAATTTACGAAACTGTTAGTTCATGAAAGACGATGTCGGGCTCAAAAGTATGCGTTTTCGAATGAATTTTTATTTTGGTGTTCGCACGTGGTCAAATGTTCAAGCTGCCAAGCGTAAGTGACAACATAAGAATATTCCAGAAAACATAGAAAGGGGAAGACCAATGTCCAATATATTGGACATCGTCAACGAACGGGTTAAAATATCACTAAAATGACCGTCGGTGTCAAAAGGGTTAAAAATAATTAATATTTGGTGAAATTTAGGCCTATTTTGTATATACAGCAATTTAACGTGAAAATTTTTGCTCAGTCGATTGACGGAATTACGAGAAATGGTTACTAATTTTTGTCGAACATTTTGAATGTGAATTTTTGGGTAAAGCGATTCAAATGCAAATTTTAAAACCCTACAAATTTTAAAACCCTAAAAACCCTACAGCTCATGTTTGAATATTTCACGAGCTATATTTCCTATAAATTTCAGCTTAATAGTATTGCGTGATCTAGAAGAGAAACCATTGAATTATGCTGATATATACAAACATTAATTTCTGGGCAAGAAATACTACTTGGTAGAACTAAGTCTTTACTTTGACGAATGAGGCATCAAACCAAACAGCAGTAAGACTCAGCTATGTGTATTTCGCAATCCTTCTAAGTACCGGGGATCTCAAACTATCCGCGACAAGGCAAAAAACTTGCTGTCTCGTTCGGAACATCTAAGATTACTCCTAGTTCATCTCTAAAGTACCTCGGAATCGATTTCCAGGAATTTTCAAAGTTTGATCCCTTTGTGCGGCGAAAAATCAAAGCTGTCAAATCCGCATTTCAACGCATCCGACCTCTATTTGCCAAAAAAATGGCCATGACCACCAAAGCTAAATCCATTAGTTATCAGACCCTCATTCGACCCACCCTGACTTATGCATCCCCATCCTGTATTACCTGCTTAAAGACTGTCATGGCCGAAGCGGAGATGTTCGAAAGAAGAACCCTCCGCTTCTGCACTGGCAGGTTCTACAACCCGGTAACCAAAAAGTGGCCGAAGCACCTTCTCTTATATCAGGAGTCAGGATTGAAGCCACTTAGGGACCGTGTTGTGGAATTGACGACACGATTCTACAGACAAACAGACGGACATGATAACGGACTGATTCGGTCACTAGGGCGTACAGGTGGTTCTAATGAGCCAATTATGCGCCTCGCGAAGATAGCAGTCCAGCGGCGGCTCACGGATGCGCTATTCACCTACGCAGGCCACCCGACGAACAAAAGGGGTTAGACTTAAGATCTAGGTTAAGATTTAGGTCTAATTAGGCTAAGTTAGTTACAATTAGGTATAAGTTAGATCGTACTTTTAGCGTAAGGTAGTTTTTAAGAAAAGCATTGCTAGGGCAATCCCAGCTGCTGTACAGGCTGGGTAATACCATTAGAGTGTAAGGAAATAAAAATTGTGCCGAAAAAAAAACCAACCAGAGCCAGCAGGCTAAAATAGTATAGCCGCTAGATTGTTAGTTTTCTTGTTAATTAAACTTTAAGTTAGGCTAAAAATGTACGGTAAATTTAAAATAAAATATTTTTCAATTCAATTCAATTCAACATTTCTGGGCAAAATGATTATATGCTACCAAATCGTCAGAGCTAAAAAAGGATACGGTACAGTTGCCTTCGGTGTTCTGTTTGATATCATACCACAAGATTTAAACCATATTTATAAAAATCTTATTATGAACTTGTATAGCTGTAAAGTCGTTGCAATCAGTCATAACGGAAAACCCATAGGATCTGAGACACGTAAATATATTTCATAAATGCCCTGTCCGTCACGTAAAAAGAATCATGGAAACCCAAGTCCCCATTTGCGGGAAGTAATATTCTTGAATCCTTACCTTTTTTCTAAACTTTTGATAGCTTTTCTTACTCCATGGATACTTTTGTAGCTCCTGTGGCTTCGCAAATGCTAATTTTGTTCCATTTTCATAGTCTAATCGTCTGAGGTTGAAAAGCTCGGCTGGCCCGCCTTCATAGTAAACGTCATTGAATTCCGTTTTCAGATTTCCGCTATGCGTCATTGGTATTTTTATTTCAGGGGATGTCATGGGAGTTTTCATTTCGTGTGACATCATAGTACCATCCATTGGTATTTCCATATCATAAGGCATTATGTTGCTTTTCATAGGGCTTTGCATATCGTGGGACAATATCATGGGCTTCATCGCAATTTCAGGTTCATGAGGCATTTCCATAGCTTGTGGATTAGTCATCATCATAGGCATCTCGTGGTTCATCATAGTATGTTCTACAGGTATATTCATATCGTGGGCCATCGGCATCGGCTGCATCGGTATTTTCATACCATGAGACATCATACTGTGCATTTTCATTTCATGCGGCATTTTCATAGGTTTCGGTTTGTTCATTGTCATCTCATGGGACATCATTGAATATTCTACAGGAATGTTCATATCATGGGTCATTTCTGTAGATTTCATTGGCCAGGGCATCACATGGTGTTCCATTTCATGGGGCATCATATGGTGTTCCATGCTGTGCGGTATCACCATATCATGATGTATTGGCTTTTCTATATTATGGTCCATTATTTCATGCGGCATCATTATTCCATGGTCCTTTGCAGGTGGCATCATCTCATGATGATCCATCGGCATTTTCATTTTATGGCCCTGGTCCATCTTCAGTTTGTTTAAGCGATTTTTTAGTTTTTTCGGATACCACTCTTCCAATTTCGTTTGTAAGGGATAGTAAAAACTCAACTCGTATAGCAAATTATAACCGGTAGGACCTCTGATCATTAGCGCTTTCGGAAGTGCGGCGGTAATTTTCATATCAGCGAAGTTCGGGAATACGGTTATGATACGTTTTTTACGCGAAAATGCACGCACAAGAGGTTGATGGTAGCGGGAAACACGACATTGTTCACTCAAGACGTATGCAACGAAACAAATAATTAAAGTCAGAACCGAGGAATGCATTGTAGTCGCGCAAGTAGAAGAAATGACACTAAATCCGAGATTATTTTCCTTCTGCCAGTCTCAGAAAAATATGTGCCCGATTTCCATGAGATGTAATTGAATTAGATCGTAGTTACGTTCCAGAGGAATTGACATCCAAATAAAAATATTTATTTTGAAAATCAGTGCGTGTCTGCATGGAATTGTAAAGGCAGATTGAGATATTTTCCTGTCGTTAATGTGTCATAAGAATGATTATTAGGCCAAATAGCTAAGGTTTTGTTTGTTTTTGTAATAATGCTAATTGACCTGTCTATTGTCGAAATGATGGAGAAAGTGGAAGATGGTGTTAAGATGATGCTTGCACTTAGCACGACTTGGACTTATTAAACAACTACACCATTTCTGCATGTGAAGAGAACATGCGAAAGATTCTATATATTTCTGTATTAGCTAGACAGATAAAACGTTTATTTAATATCAAAAATTAGCCGGAATTAAGGTCAGAGATTTGCTCTTGGCAAGATTGTAATACCATGAAATTGTATCATGTATACTTTAAAATCCTCTCTTTCCGTTTTATTGAAAGGATGTTTGAGTAGTAAATTGCTATGTACTCTTCACTTCGCTTGAAAACTAATGTTTCCTATCCTACAGATGGCTTTAAAAAATGCGATTCCAGTGCAACGAGTTCATATGGAGCGACAGTCAAGGTGAGATTAGTATAGCTATAATTGAAAACGTCACGTCGCGTTCTCTCGAACGCGGCTAAGTGGTCAGAGTGCCTTTTGCTGAGCACCCAAGTCTCGGCTCCATACGTGAATACTGGCAGGAATATGGTCTTGTACAGCAAAAGCTTTGATGTTTGGGTGGGATTTCGGGATCTGAAGAGCCTTGACAGACTGCAGTAAGCTGCAGGAGCAGCCACCTGCGTATTTTTTCCTCAATGTTGTTATCGGCTGTTATAATTGACACAAGGTAGTTGAAGGATGGCACTACTTCAAACTAATGCTCAACTATCCTGAAGGTTTGACCAACTCTAGGTGTTCTTCCTGCGGAGGCTGCCATCATATACTTTGTGTTTTCTTCATTTATGTGCAGACCCCAGTTTTTGTGCCGCTTGCTCGATCTGGATGAAAGATTTTTGTCCACCTAGTTCAGATCTTTCAATTATGTCGTTATCATCTGCATAAGCCAGTGTCTGGCAGGATTCGGTGACGATAGTTCGTCTCCTTGACGTGTGAGAGTCTCGGATTGCTCACTTCAACGCCAGGTTGAAGGGGAAGCAGGGAGTTTTATACGGATTCAAAATCCATATGGCGCTATTAGCGGATATTTTTAAGTAATCGTTGGATATTTTACTGTAACACTTATCATACATAAGGCGTGTTTTGTTCCTCCTCTATCCAGCAGAGAACAGACTATACGGATTGGAAACAACAACACTCCTGTACCAGTGAATTCACTAAATCAAACAATTTTCATGAAAGTTGCTCGGAAATACGGGAAAAAAAAATGATTACTGGAGTACAGTTATTTTCGCTGATGAGAGAAAATTTAATTTGTTTGCATCAGATGGAAAAATCTCCGTTTGGAGTTGGCCAAGAGGAGCTTAAACCTAATAATTTACGACCGACAGTTAAACAGGGTTGTGGAATTGTTATAGTGTGGGGTTATGTTTGCAGCAGGAGTAAGAAATTTTGTTTTTGTTGATGGCAAGGCCCGACGTCGGGCTGTTGTGCCACGTTGCTGATGACTATGGACCAGGATATTTTTACAAATATATTGAAAGGGAATTTAAAGGTTAGTGCAGAGAAGCTTGCTATTTTACATAATTTGCAATATTATCAAGATAACGACCCCAAACAAAAAGCTCATAAGAAAAAATGTGGCTTTTATATAATTGTCCCAAAGTTATAGAAACTCCTCCACAAACTCCCGATTTAAACGTGATTGAGAATTTGGGGAGTTCTTTGGAAGATGGCATACGAAAACATAACATTCGCAATAAAAATGATTTAAAAACGCTTTGCCACTAGAATGGACCGAAATAAGCTCAGCGTACTGTTAAAAACTTGTGAAATGTTTGCCAAAACGTTTACATTTAGCTAAGAAGAGTAAAAGGCTATCCTATAAAGTATTAACAATTAAAATAGTATTTTATTTCAGTATTTTATACGTTACTATGCAATGTGTACGAGTTTCATTTTGAGGTTTTTGGAGAGGTGCGTAACAAATCTTATGCAATTTAAAGAAAAATGAAAAGAAGTACGGTTTATTATTTTGTAATGCAATAGTAAAATTTCTATTTGTTAAACTAAGGCTGTTTAATAAAATTAAGTTGCTAAAACCACACCGTATTTTATTGAAAAGTTTTAAACAAACAAGTGTACAAGTTTCACTTTGATTCACTGTATATGAAAACCACCACTATTCATGTTTGGTATTTCAAACAGTGTTGGGACTTTGCTACAATTGTAGCAAATTTACTACTTTTTATTGAAAAATATAGAATTTACTACTCTGCTACTCTAAGTTTTCAATCTACTACTTTTTTGATGCAATCCGTACCCGTATTTAGTTGAATCATAGTTTTCCGTGCATAATTGTCAGAAACTATAAATTCATTACAACACCTAATGACTCAAAAACATTTTAAAACTAAATCGTTCGAGAAATAAGAAGAAGAAGATTATTAGATATGTCATTGCACAGAGTTATACCCTGAGTGTGCTCAAGATTCCTGCTTTAGTAGCTTTTAGCTGCTAAGTTAGCTGCTCTGGCTGTTCAATACCACAAAAAAGCTTCTCTCTCGTATTGACTATTTGACAGTTAGCTGCTAAGTGATGCTATGTTATACTTTCGAAGCACCTAAAGAATGCATGTTGAACACAGCCCCTATATTAGGCGTGTTTTTTTGCTCCGGTACAGAACAGAATAGAACTATGCCGCAAAAATAACGATCTAGCACAAAACAGCAGTGCATTCGCTAAGACTGACATAGGTTGCTATATTCGCTGTGGTACCATAAATCAGCTGAAAATAAAGGGAGAAAATAACGAATATACACTACCACAATCGATAGAAAATAGAAAAATAACTAGCAGAAAATTACCTTTTATAACTTTCTACACATTATTAGGGCTTTTTCTAATTTCCTAACTACCAAAACATTCAACATAACCTTGAAAAAACCAAAGCCACTTCACAGCAAAAAATACAGCTTCTCATGAGCTTTTCTTTTTTCTATCAGCACATTCTATAGTTCAGCACTTGAACTACAAATGAGGAATGGAATTTCTGTACTAGTGAATTCACTGGTACAGGAGTGTTGTTGTTTCCAATGCGTATACTCTATTTTCTGCTGGATATAGGAGCAAAAAAACACGCCTATTATATACCTACAGACATACATGTCTTGTAAACAACTGCAGGAGTTTTTGTTGTTTCCAATGCTAAATCTATCCAGCACACTGTTCTGTTCTGGATCGAGGAGCAAAAAAACACGCCTAAAGTCTTCGTAGATATATGTGTATAATGACGTGACTTAGAAGCTTGTGAGCGACTTTGAAATTTTGAAGATCCACTATAGGTAGTTTCCCTCTCTCTATTCACGAATTTGCAATAAGGGATTTAAGTTTGAAAAAAACTATTACTAACTATTACTAAAATTATTAATTTGAAATGGTGTATTTGGTTTTAAGTTTGGATAAGAAAATAAATATTTGTGTTAATGAATTTTTGTTGAACTGATGTATCTACTATCGGTAGTTTCCCACTGTCTAATCACGAATTTGCAATATGGGATTTAAGTTTGAAAAAAAATCTTTGAAAAGTGAATATTTTGGTTAAATTTTTATAGACTGAATTTTTGTTGAACTGATACTGGTGTGATATTTCACATAATGTTAATTTTATATTATTTGCTGCTGGAAAAAACTATTAATTTGAAATGGTGTATTTAGTTTTAAGTATGGATAAGAAAATAAATATTTATGTTGATGTTTCAACCATCTTCAGTTTACTATTTTATAATTTATGGTTTTGCTACGGAATTTACGGATTTACTACTTTTTTCTGCAAAAATCTACTTCGCTAAAATAGAAGTGAAGTCCCAACACTGATTTCAAATACTTATCTTAACTCCCTGAGTATGAATGAATATTACTTACATCCTGTCGTTACATTCATCCATTTATCGATTAAAACTATCCGCTTGGATCTACACTTCAATTACAATTCAATAATCAGGAAACCCAGGAGGAAACCCATATTGGCGACGAAACGAAAATCCGCCACTTGTCAATATGAACAGCTGTTGTTATTTGCAAAAACAACAACAATTTCATGCGATCTTGTGAAATGTGACATGGCACTGGCAGCCCTAATTTATAAAACCAAATTTTCGCCAGACCTAAAGTCAACAGACAGCAAGTTTGTGTGCCATCGAATTGATATCAAGCTATCAAGTAAGATTGTTGGATGATAGAAGCATTAATCAATCTAATTTATTTACAGGTCAAAATAGTTCATTCAACAAGTCGAATTCACAAGTCGAATTATTTTTCCGCTGTGAACTGTTATAGCGCTCTGATCGCAATTCACACGAAATGTCAGTTCGCAGCACGTTGCTGTTTCAAGCCGCGAATTCTGCATTCAAGTGATATCGGAAAAATATTCAAAATGAGGGTAAAACTGGTAAAACGGTCTGGCCGTACGTAAGTCGTTAAATAATTGAATGACCAGAAGAATAGTGAAGTTTTCTCATCGGTGCCTGGTGGCAGCTGCCGAGAAGACCCTGGCCGTGAAGTGTCTCCAAAAAAGTGGTCGCGAAAGGAAGACTATTTTTCAATTCGACAGTTGAAGTGTCGAAGGAGGAAAGTGGCACTTTTCAAGAAATGATTTTTTGCTAGCATTGAGAAAAGGTCAGATAAGTAAAGTAAATCTGTTGGAATAGATTGCAAGAAAAGGATTTCCACACAACGCGGTCCAAGTGAATGTGCTTTCGCACAAGTTGCAGCTTTATTGCTCTTTATTGCTGTGCTGCCACTCATCAAACAGGTGCATTTGGAGGGTGCTGAGACAGCTTCGACAGCCATCCCTTGCGACTTGTGTCGAAAAACCGGTGAGTTTTGAAATTTCCTATTTAAAGTTACATGAATTTACTAACTGTAGTGTGATTGAGCAAAATTTTATAGCATAATCGTACTGAGATAGTATATTCCAACAGATATAGTAGGTTGGTTAGGTATATGATGGCACCATTGTCTTGGCTTCTTATGCCTAAAGTCATTTTTTATTCCAAAATGTTAAAACACAAATATTTGAATCAGATCCATTAATACAAATTTCTATAAATTTATGTACCTGTCGCGCGAAGTTTTTATTCTGCACATCTACAAAAATACATTCGCAGCCAAAGTAACAACTTGCAATGATATTTGCTATTTCTGTAGCTTAATCAATATTTCTAGCACCAAGATATACCAGAGTGCCATTTGCCTAGCTGTACGTATTAACACATACTTACAAACGGATTCTCTCTGATGGTAGAAGAATCCTCATCTGCCTACTCCAACTAGATGGTGGAGCTAAGGCAGTCTTTCATAAGCCATCCAAAACGTTTTTGGAATTGTGTAAATTCAAAAACGTATCATGACGGATACCCTTGTTTTTTTATCTCTGATAGCATAGTAATTAATAACTCGCTAGCTATCAGTAACTAGTTTGCAGATTACTTCCAATCTGCGTATAGAATACCTCTCTGTAACTATTACATAACTTATTTCAATTACTTAATGGACTCCCCTAAAACGACGTTAGGAAGGAAATACATATTTCGACACTGCCGCTATCCTAAAGCATATATCTCATCTTGAGAATAATTTTTGTCCTAGTTTTGATGGATTACCGACCATAGCCCTTAAGCATTGGGCCGATTCTCTCTCAGCTCTGTTGGCTCATCTTTTTAATGTGTCCATTTCTTCTCGCATTTTTGCAAACTTGTGGAAATATTCGTCTATAGCTCCAATTCTCAAAAAAGGCAGTAGAGATGTCGTGCACAATTATAGACCAATCGCCAACTTACCATGCGTTGCCAAGCTCTTTGAAGCTATAGTTACCGAGGTGCTATTTTTCCACTCTGAGGCATTTGTCTCGCCTTGCCAGCACGGCTTTATTAAAGGCATATCTACCACTACTAATCTTTAAGAACTTGCGATTGAAGAAGCTAAACAAATTGACTGCATTTACACCCACCTAACGAAGGCTTTCGATAAGCTGGATCACAATATTCTTAAATGTAAATTGGACTTTCTTGAATTGTCTAATAAGTTTCTTGACTGGATTAATTCCTATCTCACAGATCGCAAATAGAACGTTCGATTTCATCAGAATCTCCACTTCGGGTGTGCCACAAGGCAGCCATCTCGGTCCGATTCTTTTCGCTATTTCCTGGACCCTCCATTTAACTCTACGCTGATGAGTATCACTTGACGATTGTATAATCCTGCAACGCAATGTGCCGAATTTTTCTAATTGGAACGCTCTAAACCGTCTTTATCTAAATGTTGACAAATGCTCAGTTATCTCCTCCCACAAATCATGTCCCATTAATTTCAATTACTCTATTAACCCGTTCCAATAAAGTTCGTGATTTAGATGTACTATGAAACTCTGCTTTTACTTTTAATGACCACATTGGCTCAATAATAATATAAGCCAACTGTGCCATCGGTTCGCCCGACCCTAGAATATGGGTGCTTGATGTGCTCTCCATATCATAAGGAGCATATAGATCGCATTGAATTTGTTCAAAATAGATTCTTAATTTTTGTTTCCGCTTTTCTGATCCTTTTTGCTTATCTCCTTATGAAAGCCGCTTGCAATTATTGACCATGGACACTTGAAATCAATCCCATTTCATCGCACCAATTATGGATTGAATTAACCAACCTGCACAATAGCCCGAAGCTTTAACTCAGCGTATCAAATGTTTGTCTTTAATCATGCTGTGGAAATTTTCAAGTGTTGGTTTATCCGACCGTTTAATAGTTCTTACTAATTTCGTAAATGTATTTGTTTGTAGTAACCATTTCGTTGGTGAAACTGTGATTGAATAAATAAATAAATAAACAATTGCATGCGAGAAGACAGGAGGAATCTGCAAAAGAATAGAGCTAGATTCAAAGTTTGTAGATGTCACCATAAAACGTTGAAAATTTGATAAAGCATTAGATGTAATAGCAAATCAACCAATGCAACAGATATTAAACAATAGAAATAGTAGATTAGAGGCTAAAACTCAGAGCATCAGTTATTTAAGTAATACTTCTATTCAAAATCATGTAATGCTGCGACCTAGCTTTTGCTCTATCGTGCAGTCGCCAGTGCAGCATGAATTTAGAGGAATATGTTAATAAAACCCAGCGTGCCTTACTCCGCCAGCTAGCTCAGCCTGGTCTTGAGTCTTTGGGCAGATATTCATCTCGTGCTATGCACGCTAACATCACAAGCGTATGTCCGTCTTGAGACATCACAAATCACACATACAAATATAACAATTGGAAACTGAAGGGACAGGAAGGAATCATCATTTTTTAAATTCGAATTCAAACGTACTTTTTTATTGATAATCCAACTTACTTATACCAAAACTAACTAACAAAAAATTAACCTGCTTCAGTTGGGAATTATGCAAAACTACTGTATTTAGTTCCAAAGGGTTTTCTAAACTTATTAGGGCAATTCGGCTGCTGGGAACCTCCACTCTCCACTTCAATCGAGCCGCTCCCAATTTAGTGTTGAATTGCTTTCTCCAACTTGCAGACTCAAGCCCCGGCTCCACCCTTCCACATTTGCCAATACCGACGCTCTCGAAACGTGAGCTAGCTCGATTACAAAAATCTGCTTTCAATTTCCGCGATTCTTAGTAGTTTCACCGCACAAAATTAGTCTGTTCCTGTTCCTCCAAAAAAAATCCTTTTTTTCACTCCCTTCATCACCATACATTCTTCTTTGCTTCTTTTCAAACTCGAATTCACCCTTTCCTTGTTCCGAAATTTTTCATGGTCCCGCAAGAGCGGTTTTCCTTCCAAATTTCTCGCACTCAATATCGATAGCCCACTGCATTGCCACTGACAGCTTGAGAGTTTGTTATTGTACTTGACTGCTGGTGGATAAGGTCCACGATAAGTCACAGAATACTTATCGGTTTCATTGATTGGAACTTCATAGAATAATCCAGGTTTTCTTTTTTTTCACCGAGTCGCGCACCTGTTCTCATATAAATATGGCAAGATTTTCAGTTGAACTAGGCCGATCCGAAAATTGACTGACGTCTTTATCAAGGTACATGTAGTCGAGATTTTCACTTCATACATATAATCTTTTACCTCCACGACAATCATAACCATTCCCGTTCGAGGGCACATTGGACCTCGTCCTGTCACTTCCATTATATGTTTATGACCATTACCATTTTCCCAATTACATTTACCAAACATCTCTCGATTCTCATCATCACTTAGGTGCTTGCTATGTAAACGATGTGCAGCACTAAGATGTTCTTTAAGCGTGAGATAAGCAACCGGACTTGACATCGTGTCTTGACTATGTATGCACACTCAGAATAATTACTAATTCAAGAACACTTGATAATATTAGAAGAATTGATTATCTGTTTACCGTACAACAGATACTAAGAACTTGCTAAGACTAGGACTTGATGATTCAAAAGATACGCACACATCGACTCCGACCTGTGGACAAACGGCATTGGTAAGAGAGAATAAACTTGTAACTTGGACGAGTAAATAAATAATATCTTTACAGGAAGAATTCTATGGCAAATCATTGATTTTGGCCGATAGGGCCTAGTAGAGCAAGGTGCAGATGAAATCCTGTCAAATGCTCTTATGGAAAACGTTGCTCTGTTAGTAGTTGGTGACCCTTTCGGGGATATGACACACACTGATTTTGTTCTACTCGCCAAAGAAAAAGGAATACCTTTCCAAATTGTCCACAATGCCTCAATTATAAATATTGTGGGCTTGCAAATCTACTCATTCGGCGAAAACATTTCAATATCCTATTGGGATAACAACTGAAAGCCGGACAGCTTTTACGATAAAATCAAGGCTAATTGCACAAATAACTTGCACACATTGTGTTTATTAGATATCAAAATAAAAGAGCCAACTCTGGAATCTTTAACCAAGAAGAAAATTGATTATATACCCACAAGATTATCAGTGTGAGTAAGGCGGGTTCGCAATTGTTGGAGATTTTAACATAGAAACGTTCAGAAAATATCAACGATGAAAACTTAGCAACAGTAACTCAGGCTAAGGATTTTAGCCTATCTGAACTTTTCGATCTTGTCTAAAGAAAGGACAGTAATTTTAGGAATAACATCCGTAGAGACAACTGCCTTAAGTGAATTTTTGGCCACTTCAATTTTTCTTCTTTTACCTTTTTGAGTAGCACCATCGAGTTTTTGTTCCAAGCTAGTAGCTTCTTTCCGTAAAAACATGACCCTTCATAAACTACGAGGTCCTTCCAATGAAATTTATCTGACGCATCATATACTAGCTTTATTATTGGTGATTTTTCTTAAATCTTCATCTGTAGTTTCTTCTGCATATTTAAAGAAAAATAGCCAACGATCTACTACATTTTCTAGCTTTTCATCTCAATTTTTAGGAAGTTTTAGTAACTCAATGAAGATAAATTGAAAATCTTTTCAATCATACTCATTAGTTTTTTCTCTCTTAAGGTATGATATATAATCAAGCTTATCAGGAAATAAATTACTGTTAGAAATAGCAATAAAGAAAACCTTCTTTAAATTAATGTAGTTACCACTTTTATCAGCCTGCCGTGAGTAAGCCTTAGCAGCATAAAGTTGAGCGCCTTTTTCAAATCCCCTATCACGAGCGAGTTGCATCCCAATCACGTATCTCGCCCCAGTAAAATCTCTGCATAATATCAGAGGCAATTTCAGGATGGTACTGAGGAATTACACTTCTCCTATAGTATTTATCTCAGTAAATCCAAAAATATCATTCAAAAAATAGATAAGAATAGTCTTATTTTTTTCAGTATCGAAAATTTTCTTAAAAGTTAAGTCCAATTTTGGATCGAAAAGCGCCATCAGAAATTAAGAAAAAACAATAATAACTATACACAATTGTGAAGAAATATTCAACTAGAATTCCAACATATAGCTACAGAAGATAACATTTTGAGTTGGGTTTTTTTTACAACTATTTCTATTTACAAAAATGAATTTAGTAATGTATTTAGTGAAGACGCCTTATAAGAGATTGATTTTCATTGACATCAAACTGATCAGACTGCGAAATGGAAATATGGCAATAGTTCTTTAAGACACAAAAACCCTAATTATGCATTAGATTTGAGGTAAATTATTGAAAATACTTGCTTTTTTGATTACGTTTGATTAGAAGTGGCGGATGCATCAAATGGCTGAATTATTGAATTTTACTGAATTAATAGATGATTTTAAGAAGCTTACCAATCAATTTTAGGTGCCCATTAATTTTTCTATCACAAATACTAAAATATCAATAGGTGAAATTCAACAAGTTTAAATTCAACCACGCTGGATTGAAATCCAAAGATTGAGATAGAGCATGGAATGCTAACTTTCGGCTTAAAAATCGTCTAATTTATCTTTTTTTAGAGTGATTCTCAATGTAGTTTTTTATATCATTTCGTCAGTTACATTTCCCCTAGTCCTGACAAAGTAGCACACTACCCATAAGTGTTTTAACCAGTATCTTTTTCTCAGCACCGGAAAGTTTTGCTGGATTTTTCTGGAACTTTTTCTTATTATTAACTGCACTTATTTACTATAACGTAAGTGTAGGGGTACAGAAGCGTATACACGCACATGACTTGACACAACTTTAACTCTGATAATTTATAATAATATATATCCATATACATCTTGCACAACTTCTTTGGTTTTCTGCCCAATATCTCCAAGTAATACTGGATATCGATATTTTGTTATCCACACTATGTGCTATGTACATTCATATACAGAGTGACTGCTGTTCCTATAATATTCCACATTTTTTCAAACTTTTCACCTTTGAATTATATTCTTGAAAGGATGGACTTCAAGTTCAGGGCTTTTCTCCAAAATTTGCAACAATAAGAAGTATGAGAATATATACCTATTAGAATAATATTATTAGTCATAAAAAAATAACTTTGCTTTGCTGATTTTTTCGACTATCGTTCATCATGAAAACAACAAAAGACTTTTGTAAGTTAGGTGAAAAAACTTTTGCACCATTAAAAAATACTGAAAATTCAAGTAGTCCAGGTAATGAAAATCATAAAACAAGTAGAAAATGTAAGCGGCCTATCACAAACAAAGATAATAAGGCATCAAAAAAGGCTCGCATAGATGTAAATGTTACTAGTAATGAAAATTCAGAATTTCCTAGTGATTTACAGGATGAGTCTAGACGGGACTTATTTGGTGAAGAACGAAAATTTGCTAAAATTGTTGCCGGCAGAGAAGATACACCGAGGTTTAATAAGTTTTTAGATTTTTTAACTAAAGGAGAGGGAAAAAAATGTCTAGAAGTTCTGAAAAGAGAAGAAGTAAATTTAACTAGAATGTCCAGTATTTTGGGTAAAGCAGGAGCTAATGCTTCTGAAGCCTTTAAAGACTTATATGACCTTTGGTTTGATCAACAAGAAAATAAAACACAATATTTAAAAACTCTAGAAGAAAAAGGTGTAAATCTAGCTAATATGTCCAGTATTTTAAGTAAAGCAGGAGCAAATGCTTCTAAAACCTTTAAAGACTTATATGACCTTTGGTTTGATAAACAAGGAATTAAAACGCGATATTTAAAAACTCTAGAAGAAAGCGGAATAAATATGTCTAACATATCTAGTATTTTGAATGGAGCTGGAGCTAATGCTCCTAAAGCTTTTAAAGAGTTATGTGACCTGTGGTTTGATGAAGAAAGAAATAAAACACAATATTTAAAAACTCTAGAAGCAAGCGGAATAAATCTAGCTAATGTGTCCAGTATTTTAAGTAGAGCAGGAGCTAATGCTTCTGAAGCTTTCAAAAAGTTATATGACCTGTGGTTTGACAACCAAGGAAATAAAACACAATATTTAAAAACTCTAGAAGAAAAAGGAGTAAATCTGGCTAATATGTCCAGTATTTTAAGCGGATCAGGAGCTAATGCTCCTAAAGCTTTCAGAGAGTTATATAGCCTGTGGTTTGATGAAGAAAGAAATAAAACAGAATATTTAAAAACTCTAGAAGAAAAAGGAGTAAATCTGGCTAATATGTCCAGTATTTTAAGTGGAGCCGGAGCTAATGCTCCTCAAGCTTTTAAAGAGTTATATAGCCTGTGGTTCGATGAAGAAGGAAACAAAACACAATACTTAAAAACTTTAGAAAAAGGAAACATAAATTTATCTAATATATCCGGTATTTTAAGTAGAGCAGGAACTAATGCTCCTAAGGCTTTTAAAGAGTTATATAATCTGTGGTTTGATGAAGAAGGAAATAAAACACAATATTTAGAAACTTTAAAAACAGAAAAAATAAATCTATCTAATATATCCGGTGTTTTAAGTGGAGCAGGAGCTAATACTTCTAAAGCTTTTAAAGAGCTATATGATCTTTGGTTTGATGAAGATGGAAATAAAACACAATATTTAAAAACTCTAGAAAAAGAAAGAATAGATCTAGCGAGAATATCTAGTATTTTGCATGGGGCAGGAGCTAATGCTCCTAAAGCTTTTAAAGAGTTGTATGATTTTTGGTTTGATGCAAAAGGACGTAAAAAACAGCATTTAAAGCATTTTATTAACAAAAAAGATGAGGAAAGAAGTTTTACTCTGTTGAATATATCCGGTATTTTAAGTAAAGCAGGAGCTAATGCTAAAGAGGCTTTTGAAGGATTGCATAGTGTTTGTTTTAATGACAAAGGAGAAATAACAGAACTGTTAGGTGATTTCTATGATGCAGGTTTTAAGTCAAGTAACTTGTCGGCTGCATTATGTGGAACAGGAGTTCGTGCTTCTTCTGTTTTAGAAAGATTACATAGTATTTGTTTTAACAAAACAGGAGAAAGGACAATACTTTTAGACGATTTCTATAAGATGGGTTTTATGCCTGGTGTTCTATGCAGTATGTTGAGTGGAGTATTAGATGATCTAGAAAAATTTCATGATTTTTGTTTTAAAGGAAAAGCGAAAAGTTATTTAAATCACTTCTTAAATGAGGCAGAAGGTTTCACGATAAGTAATTTATCTAAAATATTGCATGGAGCAGGATCTAATATTTATTCTGCTTTAGAAGATTTTCATGATATTTGTTTTGATGAGAAAGGAAAGAAAATGCAGCTTTTAGTTGATTTTTGTGGTGCAGGTTTTGCGCCAAGCGATTTATGCAAAATATTATCCATGGCAGGAAGTAACGCCAGTTCTATTTTAAAAAAGTTTCATGAATGTTGTTTTAATAAAAAAAATTATTTAAATCATTTCTTAGCCGAGAAAGAACTTTTTACTCCGAAAGGTTTATCTATGATATTAGGTGGAGTAGGGATTAATATTTATACTATTTTTGAAAAATTGCATGATCTTTGTTTTGATAAAGCAGGAAACAAAACAAGTTATTTAAACGATATTATCGAAAATCACTCGTCCCGCAAGATACTTAAAATATTACGTAAAAAAACTAAAAAAGCTCGTTCTACTTTCTTAGTTTGACATAGTGTTAGTGATGAAGGCAAAGCAACCAATGCAGGTCTTAAACCAAGTAACTCATGCAAGAGAACAGAACAAGAACAAAATTCAGATAGTCTACAACAGAGTAATCCCAAAGCTAAGAGAAAAACTCGGAAGGGTACCGCCAATCGGAGTAAAAACAGACAAAATGATGAAATTTTAGACACAGCAGTAAGTAGCTCTTGTAGCTCAAGAGATTTATCTCTAAAACAAATACAGTTGGGGTGTCGTAACAAAAAACAACGAGAGGTGTCTTCACACTTATCAAAGATTACTTTATCCATTGAACCAGTGTAACAAGGGCTTTGTTTACCTTCGTTTGAAGAACGTGGAGTTAAGATTGGTGGTAAATGTATGGCAATTACAATATCCCAAGCTTTATTTTTGCGGAGTAACAAATCAGTTTTGAATAATTTAGAAACCTCATCTGGAATTTATTTATGGACGTATAGTTCAAGGTAAACAGATTAAAAGGGAAGAAAGAGAAGGCTTTTATTTTAGTGAATAACTTAATGGATTTGAGCAGCAGCTAGATTCTGCTATGAGTAGTCTCCCTTCAAACTTAATTCATACCAAGGGATACAGCTGAAATTAAAGGTAATTATGCTATTTATTTAGTAAAAAGTCATCATGTTGTTGCAGTTTATAGAGCTGGTGATGATTACGCCTATTTTGATAGTAAGACAGTGTCTATTTATAGGTTAAAAAGTGTTGATCAGCTTATGAATGTTGAAGAAAAAGGAATGAAATTTAACTATAAAGTAGAAAAAGAAGGTTTACTTTGTTTTTATTGTGTACCAATTTTTTCCCAGCTTGTAAAAATATTTTTTAATTTAAACCAATTTTTCCTTTAGAAGCTAGATTTATTTTTATTTTGACATATATCGATATTTCGAGGGTAATCTGCCCTCTTCTTCAGTGTCTTTTGGTCTGACCAAAAGACACTGAAGAAGAGGGCAGATTACCCTCGAAATATCGATATATGTCAAAATAAAAATAAATCTAGCTTCTAAAGGAAAAATTGGTTTAAATTAAAAAAGGTTTACTTGTTGAACACTTTAACGTTGAGCAATCTAATGGGTTGTTGTCAAGTGAAAATAAACAAATTTTACCAAAAGAAATCAAGACAGAACGTCAACTTCTAGTAGAGCTAGATAAGGAGCTTGGTTTTATAAAAGTTAATGGCCAAGTAGTATCCAGAATACCGTTATATGACTTTGGGGCTAAAATTAATGTGGAAGGTAGCGTACCGTTACTTATCAATGCTGATATGAATTTAAGTAGCAAAAAAGTCCAAGATCATCTAGATAAAAGAGAAGTGAGAATATTTTTGTCACTTGAAAAATAGTGAGAATGTAGAGAAGTAGTACAATGTTCCAAACGTGAAATTGAAGAAGTAGAGCAAACACGTAGATCAAAGCAGTCTTTATTAGAATTGGCTAAAGGAACAATTAATTACATACTTTCTGCTGTTTCTCTTACTAGCGCCAGTCGATCAGAAAGTCAGTTACAAGACAATAAACCTAGAACCTATTTCCAATAGCAGACAGCCAACTACAAAGATCTCGGTGATGTCAAGCTACTTATTCCTTAAGTTGTGCAATCTCAGCTTAAGGAAGACCGGTTGTTTCGGAGATGATATTAATGGAAACACCAGCCTTAAGTAGATCTATAGAGATCTATAACGGGAAACAGGAAGTGAACTAAAGATGAGAGGATGCCGGATGGGTGCGTAGTAGTGAAGAAATGAGGTAACGCTCATCGAGCAAAGTCATCCTATTCATCCTAAAATGACATAAAGCATATAATAACCTCTTGTAGCATATAATAACCTCTTATTAATTGCAGTATTAGTCAAAGATTTGGTTCTAATCTCTGTAAGAAGTTTTCCTAGATGCAGTTCTTCAACCATATTCAAGCATCCACTATGATCATTAGTAGGATATCGCCAAAAATTAATCGTCTTGACAGAAAAATGAACGAACCTCTGTACCGTTATCTTTCTTGATTCGAACCATGTTAATTACGTCATCAAAAATGCTAGGAATTTCACTTGCGGTTTCTTAGCACGCACCTTCACATTTAGGTAGCCAAGTTGAGCGATTGAAATCATCAAGGTATTGTCTTCCGTCGAATAGATGTAAGTCCTAGATTAAGATTTACTTCTAATTAGGTTAAGCTAATTATAATTAGGTTTAGATTAGGTGTTAATTGTAGTGTAAGATAGTTTTAAAGCCAAATATTGCCGAGGTAACCACAGTAATTGTACAGACTGGTTAGTATCTGGTTAGTAGTTGTGTAAAAGATAAAAACGGTCCATGAAAAAATAAAAAATGTAAAAAAGACGATAAGAACCAGTAGGCCAAAATAGTATAGCCGCTAGATTTCAAGTTTCAGTGCTGATTAAACTTTAAGCTCGGCTAAGAATGTACAAATAAAATAAAATCTAAAATATTTTCACTTCTTTTCAATTCAAGGGATTGTCTAGGAGTTCCAACTGTAATGACGTCTTAATTTGGAATATGTTGAAACTGATTGAGCCAAACCATCATCTTTTGAGCAATTAATCCGTAAGCAGCTCTCATATCTCGTTTTCCTGATCTGTCAGGAAAAGCTTCAGGTTGCATTTTTGCCCATAATAGACATAAACGCGAGGCTACTGTAATACTATCGATAAAAATACATCGATACTTAAGAAATTCTGAAAAAGCTCTTTTTATTTGCTGGATGCATGTTCATAGTGTTTTTGGCTATATGCTGAGTCAGATTTAAACGCAGGATTAGGACCATCTACGAGACATGCAATATCTCTTGTATCATTTCAAGTACAAATACTTACAGAATCTCTTTGCCAATCTTGAACAGCAAGTAAACCTGCCTCAAAATCAAGACAAAGTGTTGGTTCATTTATGGTCTTTAAGATACTAGTTTTACTTATACTATAAGGACCAAAGATTACCATTTTTATACCTGTTTGAACTTTTAGTCGTTCATTGCTGCTCATTATTTTCATTTTTCTCCTAGTAGCTAAATATATATGTACGATGATCTAGGTCTGTAAATTGCAAAAAGAAAATTTGTTTGAGCGAATATAATCGAGAGCTTATAACATACTCTAAAACTACGAATTTATCGCGTATTCGGTCTATTGCACGATATATAGTTGGCTTTGGTATTTTGGTTATTACAGAAACTTCAGTAATAGTAAATACCATAAGTAATTTACATAAATTGCTATCTTTTTCAGACAATGTTCAAATTATATTATTTATATCAGTGCGAATTATAACTTCAACTACTTTTTTTCCGAGTTCCTATAATCTGGAATATCGTCGTCTATAGCATCAAAGGTTATATTACGTTTTAGACACAACTGATTGCGTAAAATATTGCGAGCACAATAATTGGCTAACCTAGCAACGAAAGTACTTCTTTTCTCATCATGCTGGTTAAGATATTTCCAAACCTGACAAAAAAGCTCTTGCTCTATATCTTTGAGACTTTCGTTAATAAAACTGTTTTTGGATTTAAGACGTGAAGTTTGAAACCTCACATGCTTAACAATTGTAGAATCGATTCCTTGATAAGACTTCATAAAAACTCCAAAAGTTTAATGAATAGAGATTTTTAACAACACCTTGTATGACTACGATCTTACATAACACTGGTAAACAAAAAATCATTTTTTGCATGTAACAAGAAAAATTGTAGCTTATTTTGTTAAGAACGAGGTAAACTAAAGTAGAATTAGCTACCAAATATTTTAGATACGAATAGTTTTATTGTAATATGAATTTTTTTATTATATTTTAACTACAAATTTTTTAACAAAAACTAGATTTTAACCAATGTTACAATAAAAATATAAGTATTGCTTTATGACTTTCTCCTATACTTTGCATCAGGAACGTCGTGTTGTAATCCCGAACAATAATCCGCCAGCATACTTGGACTCCAGTTTCCTTGGTATTATTTTTCTATTGTAAAAATATTTTGGTGGAATCTTTCACCGCGTTCATCACTAACAGCTCAAAAATTTGTGGGGAAAAAGTCCAAATGTGATTGTAAAAAATGTATTTTTAGGGACATATTGCAGCCTAATGCTAAGGCATTAGTTAACTATAAGTAGTTAACTAAAAGTTCCTCGACTATATTTACGTAGTCATTTGATCGGTGATTTCCGAAAAAATTTTTGGTGATTTGTTTTTTCTAGATCGTTGAGTTTTTCTTTAAATGATTCATCGTGTATCACTTGTCTGATTTGGGGATCTACAAATATGCCCTCTTTAATTTTGGCGTCATTGATTTTGGGAAATTTTTCTTTTAGGTATAAAAATCCAGCATCATCTCGGATCCAGTGCTTTCACAAAATTTTTCATCAGGTCAAGTTTTATATGGAGAGCTGGTTAAAATATATCATCAGGTTTTACTAAAGGAGCATGTTTTACATTTTTCAGTCCTGGAGTAAGACATTGTTTTCTAAGTCAATTTTTCTTAAAATAATGATTTTTTCTATCTCTACTGCCCCATTCACAAATAAAACAACATAATTTTGTATATATTCGATCTTTTCTAAAATAAATTTCATATTTTCATATGGTTTTTTCTTTCTTCCATACCGATGGATACCATTATGTAATAGAACAGCCTTAAAACTTGTTTTTGAAACATCTATAAATAAACGCCACTCTTCAATTTTGTATTGTATCCCCAAAACATTCATAACGCCACAAACATTATTACAAAATATCAGATCCTTATCCTGTGAGAAAAAATGTTTCAGCTCTTCGTCTCGATGCCGAAAAAGAGTTATTTTTGTGTTAGGTTGCAATAAATTCCATCCTGTTAATCTAGACCCCAATAGTTCTCCCTGTTGTTTTTTGACAAACGTAAATCACGAACTAAATTATTGATATCTCATTGAGAGAGTAGATGTGGTTTTTTTTCTTCATTGAGACAATCGATGAGGAAGCTACTTGAAAATCAGGATCGATACTGGCATTATCTGCTTCCTTTGATTCAGTTGATAGATCGAATCGCTGAGGTGGCTCTGGTATAGGTAGATTTTCACTGTGAGGAATCGGTCTTTTGGCAGCTAACACGTCAGGATACTTAACTTGTTTTTTTTTAGTTTTAATTGTAATATCTTTTGTATTAGTAAGACAAAAATAACAGTTTCATGAATGGTCTGTAGGTTCCATCCAAATCATAGGAATTCCGAAAGGCATAGAGCGAGATCTTTTTGCTCATCCCGTCAGGAGACCCACGCACGTTACACAACATATCGTCGCTGTAAAATCAAATCGGCATATCTGCAAAATGCATATTTTTCACTAGAGCGCTTTAAAGTTTTGGCGCGTGGGCTGTTTCCTCGTAAATGCATACCGTCACAGCACCATTAGACGGATTTTTATTCAACTATACGATATGCCGGTGCGACATAAAAATAGACGGGAAAAAAAGAAATAATTTGATGCCAAAAACTCAAAAACTCAATTTTTGCAGATATGCCGGTTTGATTTAACAGCGACAGGAAAGCCAAAATAATTTTCATACAATTTTTTTTTACTAATAGTGTTAAATTTCTCCGTTGACTTATAAAAGTAATTTCACCACAAATTTAACAGAGCTTGTCAGGATCATTTTTACACTTTTTTGACATAGTTTAAGAATCACTCTACACAACAAACATGAAACACAGTCACTTTACTGAAAAACAAAACAATCTGAATTAGTAAAAGTAAGTAAAAAACGATTATTATTGAATTTAACTGATAAAAGCTGCAATATCAAAACTAAATTCAAATTAGGTAGGTGTTTCAAAATTTGTAAGTATTTTACTTGTTACAAATTTTTTTTGACCAGTGTTATTGACAGACCAATACATCCAAAACAAAAAACTCTCACGGTAGTTGTTTTTAATTAAACAAACGTAACTATACTATTATTACAAACGTAATTATACTATTAAAAAGCATGAAAATATTAAATACCAAAACTATAAATAAAATAAATTTTTTTTTACTTACTTTCACTAATTCAGATTGTTTTGTTTTTCAGTAAAGTGACTGTGTTTCATGTTTGTTGTGTAGAATGATTCTTAAGTGTGATTCTTAAAAAAGTGTAAAAATGATATTAATTAAAATAATTTTATTAGTCATACAAAAAATAACTTTTTCAACTACCATACATAATGAAAACAATAAGAGGCTTTATATTTTAGGTAAATAAACTTTTACATCATTGCAAGATATGGAGAATTCCTCACACAAACAAAGTGGCCATTCAAGGAGTCTGGGTAAAGAAAGTCGTAAAATGAGTAGAAAACGTGGACGGTCTGTTACAGACAAAGATGGTACAGTGTCAAAGAGGCTGCGCATGGATGTAAATGTTCCTAGGAATGAAGATTTAGAATATCTTAGTGATTTACAGGATAAACCTGGGCAAGATGAATTGGATAATACTTATCAAACTAAGCAATACATTCCTCATCACTTGATTGGACTTATGTATCGATTAGACTTGTCGGTGCTCTGCTCACTTAGAGAGTCTATGTATAAAAAGAAATATCCTTTATTATCATTAGCGTTTGGAGATTCCGAAATTGATCAATTTAATGTTATTGTCCTTCGTTATGAAAAGAAGTCTATTCATATAAAAATTGAAAATGTAGACAAGTATTACGTAAATAATGGTATAAGTTATGCTAGATTATTTACTAAAGAAAAACGAAGTTTTTCTATCAATAATTACTTTGATAGTTTTGCTAAACATCTAATCTCTAAGTCACATAGTTTATCAAATAATATAGAATATCTTATTGTATATACTAATTCAGACTTAGATCTTACAAAAGACAAGAATTTAAGAGAAGGAAAATTCAAAAATTATTATCCCTTTAAATTTGATAGCATAGACTTAGGAGAATTTGACCTTTTAAAGGACTTTTTGTTTATAAATGACAATACGCAAGAGAATGGTTTTTATCGATTTTCTCTAGATAAAACAACAAAAGAAGAACTTTTAAGGCGGTTAGAATTTTCGTCTGCTATGCAGACAGTAATAAAAGAAAGAAAAATTTCTCAGGAATTTGAAGAAGAAATAAAAGAAGCATTTTTTGATAAATTAGTGTTTGCAGTTAATCAACCTAATAGAGAAGAGCTGAACAGCATTATCAAAAATGAAATAGAAAAAAATAACACAGCTGAAGATGATTACATAGCATTACAGGAAAGAGTTTTACGTGATTTAACAGCTCCAGAAAAGGATAAAAAACTCGAGAATCATGTGTCTAGCATTATATATGAATTCAATTTATTAATGCTCTTCTTGCATGACGTGTTTTTGTATAAAAATATATTTTCCATAAATTATGAAGGAAAAAGCCATGATGTATCTAATAATATTGCCCTTGATTATAAAGATAAAATTACTTACGTAAAGGCTTACAATACAAATAGTAATATTGGTTACAGTCAGTTATTTCCCAATAGACAGAAGAATATGTTTTCTATTAATAAGTATTTTACTCTTTTTGTTGAAGAACTAAGAGAGAGTATAGAATACTTTATTATCTATACTAATGCAAATCTAGATCTTACAGAAGAAAAAAAGTTAAAAAAAGTGCGATCTAATGATTTTTATCCTTTAAAATTTGATAATGATAAAGCTTTAAGAGATATTTCTTGTATAAATGGGAGTAATCTTTATCGCTTTGTGCAAGAAGAAGCAACAAGAACAAAGCTTTTAAGTCTGTTAAAGCTTCCACCTTCTTTGCAAAAAGAAAAAGAAGAAAGAAGATTTTCTAGTGAGAATGAACAAGAAATAAAAGAGAAATTTTTATATAAACTAATATTTGCAATTAATCAACCTAATAGGGAAGAATTGAATAATATTATTAAAGATGAGATAGATGCAGTCAATGTTCCATATAATTATGAAGAATTACATGAAATAGCATTACGTTGGTCAGAATCTCATGAGTTTGGTCCTCTTACAAAAGGAATAATGGAAAAGCTTTTGGGAGATATAAAAAATAATAGATCTAGTTATAAGAAAATTCAAAATAAAAACATTAATGAAGAATTAAAATTTGCTAGAAGTGTGGTTGGTAGAGAGGGAACACCTGCGTTTAATCAGTTCTTAAATTTTTTAATTACAGGAGAAGGAATAAAGTGTCTAGAAGTTCTAAAGAAGGAAGGAATAGATCTAGCTAGTATGTCCAGTATTTTACATGTAGCAGGAGCCAACGCTGCAAAAGCTTTTAAAGACTTATATGATATTTGGTTCAATGGGCAAGGGAATAAAAAACAATCTTTGAAATCTCTAGAAAAAGAAGGAATAAATCTATCTAATATGTCGAGTATTTTAGGTGGAGCAGGATCTAATGCTCCTAGAGCTTTTAAAGACTTACATGACCTGTGGTTTGATGCGGAAGGAAGTAAAACACAATATTTAAAAGCACTAGAAAAAGAAGGAATAGATCTAGCTCGTATGTCCAGTATTTTAAGTGGAGCAGGAGTTAACGCTGCAAAAGCTTTTAAAGACTTATATGATGTTTGGTTTAATGAACAAGGAAATAAAACACAATATTTAAAAGCTCTAGAAAAAGAAGGAATAAATCTATCTAATGTGTCCAGTATTTTAAATGTATCAGGAGTTAACGCTGCAAAAGTTTTTAAAGACTTATATGACCTTTGGTTTGATGCGGAAGGAAATAAAACACAATATTTAACAACCCTAGAAAAAGAAGGAATTGATCTAGCTCGTATGTCCAGTATTTTAAGTGGAGCAGGAGCTAACGCTGCAAATGTCTTTAAAGACTTATATGATATTTGGTTTGATGGAGAAGGAAGTAAAACACAATACTTAAAAACTCTAGAAAAAGAAGGAATAGATCTAGCTCGTATGTCCAGTATTTTAAGTGGAGCAGGAATCAATGCTGCAAAAGCTTTTAAGGACTTATATGATGTTTGGTTTGATGCAAAAGGAAATAAAAAAAAGCATTTAAAACATTTTATTGAGGAAAAAGATAGGAAAAGAAGTTTCACGCTGCATAACTTGTCTGGTATATTAGGTAGAGCAGGAGCTAATGCTAAAGATGCTTTTGAAAAGTTGCATAGTGTTTGTTTCAGTGAAAAAGGAAAAAGAACAGAACTTTTAGATGATTTCTATACTGCAGATTTTACGCCTAGTAACTTATCCTCTACATTATGTGGAGCAGGAGTTCGTGCTTCTTTTGTTTTAAAAGGGTTGCATAGTACTTGTTTTAATGAAAAAAGAGAAAAAACAAAATATTTAGATGATTTCTATAAGACAGGTTTTAAACCGCGTGATTTATGTGGTGTGTTGAGTGCAGCAGCAAACAGTTTAAAAAAGTTTCATGATTTTTGTTTTACGGAAGATACAAAAAAGTATTTGAATCATTTCTTAATTCAGAAAGAAGGTTTTATACCAAAAAACTTATCTAAAATATTGCATGGAGCAGGAGCTAATATTTGTTCTGCTCTAAAAGATTTTCATGATGTTTGTTTTGATGAAACCGGAAACAAAACACAGCTTTTAGATGATTTTTATGAGGCAGGTTTTAGGCCAGGTGATTTATCTAATATATTATCCTTGGCAGGAAATAATGCCGCTTCAAATTTAAGAAATTTTCATAAATCTTGTTTTAATAAAAGAAATTATTTAGATCGCTTCTTAGCCGGGGAAAACCTTTTTACGCCGAAAGATTTATCTAAAATATTATATGGAGTAGGAATTAATGTTTCCCCTACTTTTAAAAAATTGCATGATCTTTGTTTTGATAAAGCAGGAAACACAACAAAATATTTAAACAATCTTATCAAAAATAACCCGCCAAATAAGATACTTGATATATTATATGAGGACGTTAGAAAATCTCATTCTACACTCAGAGAAAAAAACTGTTGACTTAAATAAATTCGTTTGTAAATACAAGAAAAAAGCTTTATAGAATTTAGTCACAATAGTACACGTTTCGTCACAATAGTACACCATTTTTATTTTGACATGGAAAGCTAATGTGAAAATAACATACTTTGTAGTCATTTTTAAAAGAAGTTTGTTAAAACCAAGATACCCTATAACTTCAAATTAAAAGAAGTTTATTTTGAAAGCAATGAATTCAAAATGTAACAAAAATTTTCATAACACATTTATTTTTATTTTATTATACTATTCAAACTAAGATACAACTAAAATTTACATTCAAATATTTATTATCAAGTTAATAGCATTATTGCAAATTGAATACAAATTTTGCATAGCTAGATTATCTATATTTGCAGACTTCTTCATTTTCGTGAAGTATGATATACATTTTGAGTCCAATCTATTTTCAATTCATATGGGTCTCTAGCAAATAGTACTGTTTATTCAATAACTCAGGAAAAAGACAAATTAAATAGCTTTCTAGTTCTCACTAAACACATTCTAACAAAATTTTAAATACATAGCTTTAAGTAACCCATATTGTAATGAAAATTGTACGCTGTACTCATGTGTATGCATGTAAAAGTACTATTAAATTAATGTAAATTTTGCAATCTTTTGTGTGTTTATTGTCATTGTTTTTGTCTGACTACTTTTTGTCCATTACATAAAAAATTAAAACAGCTCGGTGGACCATACACTTCGTTCAAAATGATTCGACCGACATGGAGTTGGGCCAAGCATTGAACTTGGCTGTTAATTGATCAGCTATTTGCGGGAGGACACAAGTTTCCATTTGATCGACTGTTGTGGGGCGGATTGCTCGCACATGAGCAGGTAAACGGCGATTCCAAAACTACCAAACAGCATCCTCAGGCAGTAGATCACCTGCTATGCCCTTCGTATTTCGGTACAACTGGGATGGTCGTTTGTCGTCCAATTCCATCTCCGTTAAAAATTTTATGAGACACGACTGCCTGGTGTCTCCAAAACGTGCAATGAGCTGCTTTTGATTTCATCTTACCTCCCTTTTGTTGGAGGATTTTCGACGATGTCAGCTATCTCTTCTAAAATGGATGAGTCAATCGATGCGATGTCTAAATTTAATTTCGCCGAATACTTCAAGATACGATTGCTAAGGAATGGTCCCCCGATCTGCGCGAACCATAACGTAGGATGGCGTTGCCAAAATGGTGGTAATTTCACATTTATCACTGTGTCGAGTTTCGGAACAAGTTTTCGGGCAGGAATTTTAAAGGAGTTGAATTATTCGTAGGAGTTTTCGGGGGTTCTGAGACGATAGCACCACGACGCGGCATTTCAACTTCACTTTCACTCATTTTTAGCTACGCGGGGTCACCAATTGTGGGTATTATGAAACACGTTCCAACAGTGACTGAATCTCTATTCGTATAGCAAAAGGATAACTATATACATATATTTATTACAAAATAATTGACTAAGAAATTTCATTTTAGAGTTGGCAGCGCCAAATTATTATGAATAATTTCGAATATGTGTTGCTGTTACACTATTACAGGAATAGTGACATCTATCGAAATCAAAAGTTACTCCTCTTTCTTCATATTTGATAGAATAACAGAAGATAATTTTCTTCTTTATCATCGCATGGCGCATAACAAAAGAGCATCCTTGATAATGAATGAAATCGATCACGACAAAAAATTTATAACATCGCTCATGCAGCCCATTGGTTAAAGGATGATAACGAACACCAAGAAATAGTATCATAAGAAAGTGAGTGAGTGTGGGTCAGGGAACTGGCGCCTGGCATCTGGTGCACTTTAGCACACGGACCACAATTGTACTGCCCATTGTACTCATACCGTCAGCCTACCATAGTTTACCCGGTCTATTAATGAAGTCCGGGGTCACTGATAGGGGATGAGAAGTTATCTTCTGCATGGTCACAACATCCCAGCCGAAGCATTGGTATCTGATGCGCGTAAACGCCGGGTATTTGGAAAGGAGAAAGGAAATGCGCCACAGCGTTTTCCTCTTTTAATCATGATGGATAAATATGATTCCGTGTAACACTTATGCGGTACATATGTCCTCCTAGATGGTTGTGTCCATATACCTTTCATGGATCTATAATTGCAGTCCCATAGTTAAGTTCTGAGAGGAATATCTTTGCGTGCCTGGCTAAATCAGAAGCCACACCCTCTCCTAATGGGTATCGACAATTCACTTTCTATAAATGGTGAGATCGGCACACCCCTGTAGTGGAAGCGTCGAGCTGTGCTTCGCAATGGCGTCAGCGATTTTTATTCCCTCCTGGATCCCAGTACCCAAAGCAGATGCACCTTATTGAACCTAACGACAGACTCTTGCATTCCTGCGCAGTTTTTGAAGTAGTTATCACCAGCATCTAAGTAGCGGTGATCAAAGATTCAGATCTCATCCGATACGCGCCATCCAGTTATTCATTCAAATATTCTAGGTAAATAGTGATGCACGAATAATCGCACTTTTATTAAGGGTGATTGTTTTTATGTATAGAAAATGCTGGGAAAATTTCCAGTGATAAGAGCCATTAGTTCCTCAGACGTTATAAAATCAAACAGTTTGTCTCTTCTGGTGTTATATTTATGGCTGCCCCAGCTGGTTTGCTTGTAGTTACCATCACAGCGAACTAGAAATTCCTTTCTCTCGGATTCAGCGTGCTGAAGCAGCTCCTTCGCCCCCCATAAAAGCGACGGGGGTAGAGAGTCGAAATGAAGGTTAGCTAAAGCCACAAGCAGGCGTTTCAGCCGTAATTATCTCGGCACTGCACGATGACCGCTGGCAGCTTCCGGCTTAAAAACTGTCTGAGTGAGATGGTACTAAGCAAGTTGGTAACCTGAACATGCATTCTGCCTACTGGACCTTTCATCATATGGTGCTTTTTTTCTTACTAAGTTGAGCGCATAAATTTTGCTGTCACGAATTCGAAGCCCGTCTACAAGAAGAGGAATGCTCGCATTTTCGCCAATTTTACACTCAAAACAAAGGACGAAGCGTTGACATGCTGCGAGAGTTTAATTCCCTCATAATCTGTACACACGATTCGTTTTAACACTTTTTCTAAGTTCAATTAGCTTGATGCAGTGCTGTCGTTTTATTGCAATTACAATAAATCTGTTGCAATTTGATGCAGTTTACTGCAACATTGCATTTGAGCTTCATCTATTGCATTTTACAAAATTTCCTGCTTGGGTAATCTAGCTAGTTACATATCCAGTTGCATCTCAGACAGTAAAAAAAGAGACACTGTTGCATTTAGCAACAGTGAACATGACTCCGTCTGGCTAGACGTGAGAAATTATGTTGAATCCAACAAACAGGCCACATGAGACAATATGTGGAATGCTGTAAACACGCGGACGGTCACACGCCGCTTCAGCAAAGTAATTAGATAAATAGACCTGGATGGTGACTCCTGCCCCCAGTTCCGAATAGACCCTTACGTTATAACTTATCTATTTACGCAATAAAGATCGTAACCAGAAAATCCGTGTCTTGTTATTGTGATATATATTTTTTTCTCTACGGCCACGTCGCTTACCATAACTAGCTAGCATATTCAATAAGTTAGTTTTCGCTCTTTTTACTAGCTACTTTTTTTACAAGCTACTTTTTAAAATGGTGTAGTTCTCTCGTTATTAAGATTTATTGGGAATTGCACAATGACAATTGTTTGACATTTCTCTGACAATTCGTAATGTGAATGGTGCTGCTCGGTTGAATCAGGAAATAGAGTCTATTTTCCTATTATCCGGAGACTGGTTTAGAAGTTTTTGTCGCGTAAAAGATATTTCGGATAAGTGTCGTGAAAGTGATGTGTTTATTGCAACCGTACCGCAGCCGCACCGCAACCGCACCGCAACCGCACCGCAGCCGCACCGCAACCGCACCGCAGCCGCACCGCAACCGCACCGCAGCCACACCGCAGCCGCACCGCAACCGCACCGCAGCCGCACCGCAACCGCACCGCAACCGCACCGCAACCGCACCGCAGCCGCACCGCAACCGCACCGCAGCCGCACCGCAGCCGCACCGCAGCCGCACCGCAACCGCACCGCAACCGAACCGCAGCCGCACCGCAACCGCACCGCAACCGCACCGCAGCCGAACCGCAGCAGCACCGCAACTGCACCGCAACCGCACCGCAGCCGCATCGCAGCAGCACCGCAACCGCACCGCAACCGCACCGCAGCCGCACCGCAACCGCACCGCAACCGCACCGCAACCGCACCGCAACCGAACCGCAACCGCACCGCAGCCGGACCGCAACCGGACCGCAACCGCACCGCAACCGCACCGCAACCGGACCGCAACCGCACCGCAGCCGCACCGCAACCGCACCGCAGCCGCACCGCAACCGCACCGCAGCCGCACCGCAACCGCACCGCAACCGCACCGCAACCGCACCGCAACCGCACCGCAACCGCACCGAAACCGCACCGCAGCCGCACCGCAACCGGACCGCAACCGCACCGCAACCGCACCGCAACCGCACCGCAACCGCACCGCAACCGCACCGCAGCCGCACCGCAACCGCACCGCAGCCGCGCCGCAACCGCACCGCAACCGCACCGCAGCAACACCGCACCGCAACCGCACCGCAGCAGCACCGCAACCACACCGCAACCGCACCGCAGCCGCACCGCAGCCGCACCGCAGCCGCACCGCAGCCGCACCGCAACCGCACCGCAGCCGCACCGCAACCGCACCGCAACCGCACCACAGCAACACCGCACCGCAACCGCACCGCAACCGCACCGCAGCCGCACCGCAACCGCACCGCAGCCGCGCCGCAACCGCACCGCAACCGCACCGCAGCAACACCGCACCGCAACCGCACCGCAGCAGCACCGCAACCACACCGCAACCGCACCGCAGCCGCACCGCAGCCGCACCGCAGCCGCACCGCAACCGCACCGCAGCCGCACCGCAACCGCACCGCAACCGCACCACAGCAACACCGCACCGCAACCGCACCGCAGCAGCACCGCAACCAAACCGCACCGCAGCCGCACCGCAGCCGCACCGCAGCCGCACCGCAGCCGCACCGCAACCGCACCGCAGCCGCACCGCAACCGCACCGCAACCGCACCGCAACCGCACCGCAACCGCACCGCACCGCAACCGGACCGCAGCCGCACCGCAACCGCACCGCAGCCGCACCGCAACCGGACCGCAACCGCACCGCAGCCGCACCGCAGCCGCACCGCAACCGCACCGCAGCCGCGCCGCAACCGCGCCGCAGCCGTACCGCAGCCGCACCGCAGCCGGACCGCAACCGCACCGCAGCCGGACCGCAACCGCACCGCAGCCGCACCGCAACCGCACCGCAGCCGGACCGCAACCGCACCGAAGCCGCACCGCAGCCGCACCGCAGCCGCACCGCAACCGCACCGCAGCCGCACCGCAGCCGGACCGCAACCGCACCGCAGCCGCACCGCAACCGGACCGCAACCGCACCGCACCGCAACCGCACCGCAGCCGCACCGCAACCGCACCGCAGCCGCACCGCAGCCGCACCGCAACCGCACCGCAACCGCACCGCAGCCGCACCGCAACCGGACCGCAACCGCACCGCAGCCGCACCGCAACCGGACCGCAACCGCACCGCAACCGCATCGCAGCCGCACCGCAACCGGACCGCAACCGCACCGCAGCAGCACCGCAACCACACCGCAGCCGCACCGCAACCGGACCGCAACCGCACCGCAGCCGCACCGCAGCCGCACCGCAGCCGCACCGCAGCCGCACCGCAACCGCACCGCAGCCGGACCGCAACCGCACCGCAGCCGCACCGCAACCGGACCGCAACCGCACCGCAACCGCACCGCAGCCGCACCGCAACCGCACCGCAGCCGCACCGCAGCCGCACCGCAACCGCACCGCAACCGCACCGCAACCGCACCGCAGCCGCACCGCAACCGGACCGCAACCGCACCGCAGCCGCACCGCAACCGGACCGCAACCGCACCGCAACCGCACCGCAGCTGCACCGCAACCGGACCGCAACCGCACCGCAGCCGCACCGCAACCGGACCGCAACCGCACCGCAGCCGCACCGCAACCGCACCGCAACCGCACCGCAACCGGACCGCAACCGCACCGCAACCGCACCGCAGCAGCACCGCAACCACACCGCAACCGCACCGCAGCCGCACCGCAGCCGCACCGCAGCCGCACCGCAGCCGCACCGCAATCGCACCGCAGCCGCACCGCAACCGCACCGAAACCGCACCGCAACCGCACCGCAACCGCACCGCAGCCGCACCGCAACCGGACCGCAACCGCACCGCAACCGCACCGCAGCCGCACCGCAACCGGACCGCAACCGCACCGCAACCGCACCGCAGCCGCACCGCAGCCGCACCGCAGCCGCACCGCAACCGCACCGCAACCGCACCGCAACCGCACCGCAACCGCACCGGAACCGCACCGCAACCGCACCGCAGCCGCACCGGAACCGCACCGCAACCGCACCGCAACCGCACCGCAACCGCACCGCAACCGCACCGCAACCGGACCGCAACCGCACCGCAACCGCACCGCAGCCGCACCGCAACCGGACCGCAACCGCACCGCAGCCGCACCGCAACCGCACCGCAGCCGCACCGCAACCGCACCGCAGCCGCACCGCAACCGCACCGCAACCGCACCGCAACCGCACCGCAGCAGCACCGCAAACACACCGCAACCGCACCGCAGCCGCACCGCAGCCGCACCGCAGCCGCACCGCAACCGCACCGCAGCCGCACCGCAACCGCACCGAAACCGCACCGCAACCGCACCGCAACCGCACCGCAGCCGCACCGCAACCGGACCGCAACCGCACCGCAACCGCACCGCAGCCGCACCGCAACCGGACCGCAACCGCACCGCAACCGCACCGCAGCCGCACCGCAGCCGCACCGCAACCGCACCGCAGCCGCACCGCAACCGCACCGCAACCGCACCGCAACCGCACCGCAACCGCACCGGAACCGCACCGCAACCGCACCCCAACCGCACCGCAACCGCGTCGTTGCGGTGCGGTGCGGTTGCGGTGCGGTTGCGGTGCGGTTACGGTGCGGTTGCGGTGCGGTTGCGGTCCGGTTGCGGTGCGGTTGCGGTGCGGTTGCGGTGCGGTTGCGGTCCGATTGAAACTTTCGATGAAATCCGCGGATGAAAACAAAACTCAGAGGATAGCTTGATTTTAGCATGAGCTTTTTATGGTCGGCTTATTGCTGCTTCGATAAAAAAGTGCTGTCAGCACTGAATATTTTCATCATTTATATTATAGAAGATGCTTTGGAAAAATGGTTTTGGGTAAGAAATAGTTGATATGATACTACAAAAAACTGTATTACGTTTATCCACATTTTTTGGTCACTCAAAGGCAATTACTTCGAAAATCAGTTTTCTAGTGGTTCTGACGCGCTAGATTGTCTATTGTTATTATTATTGTTGTACTATAAAATGTCAGTCTTCTTTATTCCAAATTCAAAAAAAAAATTTATGCTGGAGCTTGAAAAAGGTACATGAACAAAGATAATTTTTTATTAGATTTGTGGGTAACCACCAGCTTCTTAGCCGACAGCTTCGTTTGATGGAAACTTGCAAATTCTATTTAATTAATATAGAAAACAATCTATAACAGAGTTTCATTACGTCATTGCCTCATTACCTCACGTTTTTGCCGTGAACGAAAACAGTTTGTCGTCTGAGTGATGAATTATTCTCCTTGGAACAGTTAATCACTTGTTTTCGCTGTGCACAATAATCGTCTTGCCTCGTTCTTGTTTTGGTTCTAGCAGTAGCCATAGATGATACGACGGCCGTCAATCAGTGGTCGTTTTGAAAATTTTCAGGGGAGTATATTTCCTAATCCAAACGGAGTACTTTACATTAAAAGGGAGTACAATAGTTTTTTATGTGATGCTAGTCAAACAGAGACTATGAGTTTAGACTTGCTGGTTTCACGTAAGTTGGATGAATAAAGGTCCAACCAGTTATGACCCTGGTTACGCGCCGTATATGCGCCATGCCATGCAAAGCATGTGTTACACCCAAACACAAATTTCGGAACTGCCAGAAAAGTGGCATGCATATTGGGCAAGTTTTTGCTCAATTATTGCTATGAGCTGTCCGTATGTGAAGTGGTGGTGAGATAAGATTTTGGAAACAACGTTTTCTGGTCGCAGATGTTTTTAGTGTTTAATGGATTTTAACGTTAAAGCTCCCTTCAAATTGGCTGTATTCCGCTTAGAACTATGGAAAAAAATATAGACGTTCAGAATTTACTACTAAAATGAAGTGCGATTTGTGTAAAAATAAAGTCGAAAGACTAGACAACAAAGTGCAGTGTTCTATCTGTTTAAACTATTTGCATGCAAAGTGTGCAAAAATCGGTCCCAAAGAGATTGAGTATTTAGAAAAGTGCAAACAGAAATATAAGTGTAGTTGCTGTGTGAACCGTCGTAGAGATTCAATGCTTCATGATAATGCAGTGAGTCCGCTAGCTGCCTCGGCATCCGTTGTTTGCTCGACCAATATCGCTTCCAGACCAGTTCCACCCGTCAGCAGTGTGCCGTCGACATCGAATACATCTGTTAGCAGTATGCCGTCGAAATCAAATACCTATGTTCAAGCTGAAGTGACGATGGAAATTTTATTCAAAGAAATTTTGAAACTACAGCAAATAAATTCGGATGCTCTTGCTAAAATTAGCCGTTTAGAGGAGAAAAACAATATTTTGGAAAAAACAGTCTGTAATTTAGAAACTAAAATTAATTATTTTGAACAGCAAATGTTAAAAAACTCAATTGATATTGTTGGTATCCCTATTGATCGCGGCTCAACGGTTAACGATAACATCTCTAAACTTTTAACCGTTGGGGTTGGTATTAAGGTGAGCGCGGATGAGATACAAAGCTGCTTCGTTAAAAAAACAAACCATACCGATTCGCTGAAAGTGGTTTGTGTTAAATTTTCATCATATTCTTCAAAAAAGAAGGTAATGAACAAGTTGCGGTCTGAGAAAATAAAACTGAAGGCTGATATCTTTGGTGATAGTCATAAAAACAATCCCGTTTACATAAACGATTCATTGACTAGCTACAACAGATCGCTGCTAAGAGAGGCAAAACTATTAAAACAAAAAAACAAATGCAAATATGTGTGGGTTAAGGATTCAACCATTCTAGTCAGAAAAAAAGAAGGAGATTCCCCAATTATTGTAAGGAGTCGACAAGATATTTTGAACATTTAAATATTCATTTACTATGTCATTATTTGATACTGCCAGTTCTTCTTCCTTTTCTGACTCTAACTCTTTCAACTGCCTTTGTGTTGAGCATTCATACGGTGATATCAACGCAAACTTCTCAGCCGTTCATCAAAACATTAGAAGCTTGCGAAAAAATTTTGATCTTTTTGTGTCACATATGGCTAGTTTGGATCATATTCCTGATTTAATCTTTTTATCTGAAATTTGGATATACAACTCCGAAATATCTGACTTTCATATCCCTGGCTATAATTTTTCTGCTACGTGTAATGATTCGTACTCTGCTGGAGGCGTAGCTGTATTTTTTTACGAATGACCTAAAGTGTGATATTCATAATATCAGATTAACCTCATGCGATCTTCTATCACTAAACTGTGTAATTGCTGGTTCCACATATGTGTTCATCTGTGTCTACAGACTTCATAAATTAAGCTGTGGTGTTTTTACCGATGAGTTTTCAAATTTTTTAGAATCAATAACTAATAAAAATGTAATACTCCTAGGAGATTTTAATATCAATATTTTATCGAATAGTTCAGAATCTGACTACTTAATCTCAAATCTGGCGTCCTACGGTTTCGAATCTTTAATTACTGAACCCACTCGTGAATTGAATGCTTCAAAATCTTGTCTAGACCATATTTATCTGAGGCTGCACAAAAACAACACTATCCTTTACAAGTCCGCGGTTCACAATCTGCATATTACGGATCATAGTTTAATTTTAATTCAGCTAAATTGTGACAGAAATGGACGAGTTGGACATAATTACATTCCATGTCAAAACATTGATTTTCAATCTCTGAAAACAGCCTTAGATCATGAGATATGGGAGGAAGTGTATTTGGCTGATAATCCCTCTACAGCCTTTGACCGCTTTCTTTGCATCTTAGAGCGCCACATTTCAAATTGCAGCCGTAGCAGTCGCTCTAATAAATTTAAACCACTAAAGCCGTGGATGAATTTTATGCTTCTTAAGAAAATCAAGAAAAAAAACCTGCTAAGCTCTAAAGTTAAAAAACACCCACATAATACAAGGCTTCAAATATATTATAAAAGACTTTGTCGCGAAATCAATCTTGATGTCGCTGCTTGTAAAGCAAATTATTTCAACAGCAAACTTGCCTCAAATTTAGGGAATGTAAAAAAAGAATGGGAAATCGTAAATGAAATTCTTAGTAAAAACAAAAAAGATAATATCTCCAGCATAAGTGTTAATGATTCCATTGTTTCTGATCCTCTAGATGTTGCTAATTTATTTAATGATTACTTTTCGTCTGTTGCAAATAATTTCAATTTCGACAACCCCGAAGTTTTAAGTCCATCTTCTGTTAATGTTTTCTCCAGTCGGGAATTCTCCTCGTTGAATAGCCTATTTTTTGAGGATTTTTCATCTTCGGAAATCTACAAAATTATTACGTCACTAAAGTCGTCAGCTTCATCTTCTTATGATAGAATATCCAGCAAAATTTTAAAACAAATTGTTTTTCAAATTTCCGACATTCTGTGCTTTTTATTTAATTTTAGTATCCAGAGGGGGATTTTCCCGGACGCACTAAAACTGGCGGTTGTAGTACCTGTGCATAAAAAAGGCGATAAAACTAGTTTAGGCAATTATAGAACCACACGCTGAAAAATCATTGTTCTACCCTTAATATATTTTGCAGCTAATATATTTATATTAAAAACATTTCTTAACATTATTATATTGACCTAGCAATAGCATTATATTGCTCGCACATAGCATTCTTAAAATGTTATATATTGACATGCGTGTGGTGAATTTTTCTGTTACAATATTACATTAGTAGGCCAATATTAAATAGTAACATGGCAATAAGATATATTAGCATCTTACAATACTATATTGACACACCAATAATATATATTAACATGCCAATATATTATAGTAACATGGCAATAAGTTATATTAACGTCTTACTATAGTATATTGGTATACCAATAATTAATATTAACACGCTGTCGATACGATTTTTCCATAGTCCCAAGAGGTCCCCCATCTAAGTACTAACCGTGCCCAACACTGCTTAACTTCGATGATCGCGGGACATTAGGTTATTCCAGTGTGCTATTGCCGCATAAAATATGAACATCCTAACTAACAATACAAGCAATGTACTTTGTTGTATGACCAACAATTTCACCACCCTGGCTTAATACATTTATATTAGCATAGTAATATATTTATGTTAAGATGTTAAAACATTTATATTTACAGATGTTCTTAATATAAAAAGTTAACAGCTTAATATGTAATGTTAAACTGCAAATATAATATTGTAACTTCCTAACATACAATATTGAGCTGTTAAAATTATGTATTAGGGACAAAGCTGTTACTATAACAATATTAAGATGCTAATATATTGATTTCGGTCATTTCTCAGCGTGCATATCTCTGCTATCTGTTTTTTCAAAAATTATTGAAAAAGGTGTCCAACGCAGGATAGTGACGTTTTTAAATAAAATTAAGTTTTTTAACGACTGTCAGTTTGGTTTTACGTCAGGAAAATCCACAGAAGGTGCCTTACTTAAATTCTGTCACGAAATTTATAGTGCTATAAACGAGTCCAAAATTCCCGCAGCATTATTTATTGATATTACTAAAGCTTTCGATCTGGTCGATCATTCAATCCTACTGCAAAAACTTTATAGTGCAAGAATAAGGGATAATGTTTTGGATTGGTTTCATTCTTTTCTTTGCGATCGTAAGCAGAAAGTTAAAATAAATGACATCTTGAGTTCTGCAACGACCCTAAATATTGGAGTTCCTCAAGGCTCGGTCCTGTCTCCAGTATTATTTCTGATTTTCATAAATTCACTATTTTCAGAAAACTTTTATGGGAAAATTACAGCTTTTGCAGATGACGCTGTCCTGCCCTACTCCAGTTTCAATTACTTTGAAACATATGTCAAAATGAGCCACGACCTTGAAATTTTAAGATATTGGTTCAGTGTCCATAAAATAAAGCTGAGTGACAAGACAAAATATATGATATTTAACCTAGTGAGATCAGTTTGTGTTGATTTGAATTTGACTTTCCACGCCCCAACCTGCTTAAAATATCTTTTTTCACCAATGAGAGCTGAAGATGAGGTTTTTTATTCTTTTGACCAAAATGCGAGTTGTTCTCCATACTGCTTTGGTATTGAAAGAGTTGATAGTTTTAAGTATCTGGGAGTGTTAATTGACACCAAATTAAATTGGAGAGATCACACCGTGTATCTGAAAGCGTATTTTAACAATTTGGTCAGACAATTGTATCACC
This sequence comes from Nemotelus nigrinus, assembly GCA_947369275.1. Classification (NCBI taxonomy): domain Eukaryota; kingdom Metazoa; phylum Arthropoda; class Insecta; order Diptera; family Stratiomyidae; genus Nemotelus; species Nemotelus nigrinus. The sequence goes on along the minus strand of OX376372.1, from coordinate 18,906,484 downwards.
TAAGCCTATATTGCCCCTTTTCAGTTCTAAAACTAGTTTACAACGGTTTGTTTTTGTCTAAACTACAATATGGATTAAGCTGCTGGGGAGGTACACATTTTAATAAACTGGAACCATTGATTGTTAAACAAAAACATGCCGTTCGAATTATTTTGAAAGTTCACCGCAGAACGCCAAGTTTTAATCTATTTCAAGCACTAGGTACACTTCCATTAAGGCATTTGTATTTTTTTAAGGTTCTACGAATTTTCTTCGAGAACTCAGGATATCAAACACCAAGAGTTTATGATTCAGCTAATCTACGGGTTAACACTAGAAATTTAGTGATAGTTCCCATTTGCAATAAATCACACTTTTGTCGCTTTTACAGCATTGTTGCTCCTCGTCTATTTAACCTTTTGCCACCAAATATTAGAGGCGATTCCAGAAAGACAACGTTTTCGAAAAAAATCAAATCTTGGCTCTTTTCAATTGATCACTTGGGCGTTGAAAAACTGTTAAATCCCTTAACATAACCTTTGCATTTGTTTTCAATATTATTTTTTGCTATTTTTCTCTATCTACGGTCTTTATATTTTAGTTTAATTTATGAGTCCCCCACCATAAATTGACGATTCATGTTTTTTTTCTATCTTATTAACGGGCATTCGACTCTTGCGTAAAGCAACTGAATGCTCTGTATTTCATCTGCATCTTCTTCAGCACCATTTAAAATTTAAAATATTGAGTTAGTTGCATTTATTTTATTTCTTTCTTTAAATTTTCTATTTCTTGATGTTATGTATAAACGAAATTAAAGTTCAGAGGATTTTGTTGAATTTATTATAGCTGTAAGTTTATGCACATGAAATAAAGACTATTATTATTATTATTATTATTATTATTTAAATATTGCGGGAGAAGACTTCAATGTGCTGGGGCAGTTTTTTTTTCGGGTGCTGGTCATATACAGGTCATAACACACAAATCTGGAAAATCTATTTTAAGGAAGGATTTGACACCTTGCTTATTACCCATCATTACCGAAGCTTCGTCTGAAGCGAATTTCACTAAGTTTTTCAAAGAAATATTTAAATCGTTGAAATACTTCGGCAAATTGTAATATATTGACTTTGCATCACATTGAGAGTGCCGGCGAAAACAAGTAGCAGTAAAAATTATGTTATGTTTAGTAATAATAATAGGTTTAGAATAATCTGTGATTTCCCGCACGTATTCAAAATTTGAATGAGTTAGTTGACAGATGGCATTCATCATGGAAAATTATTATTGTTCGTTTGTGACATTCCAAGCTAAAATTCCATGTATTGGAAATTTTCACTTTAGAGCTATAATTGAAATATATCCAGAGTCGAGCATTTTTAGTTGTGCAGAGTTTTAACGTTCAGAGTCTAACGAATTAAAAAGAATTGATAAAGACGACACAAAAACATAAAGAGTCCCAGAAGACTTAAATACCTATCGTGTGCTTCTCCCCAGTTAAAGTCAAAATATCGAACAAATGCTACCAAACATTTGATTGTACTTATATCTGTCGTTTCGTCATTATTTTGAATATTTGTTCACACGATTCATTTTTTAAAATGAAATTAGTGACATTATTAAAATTCGTTTTCGCACACTTCAACAATTTTCCAATTTCAGAATCTTGGGCATTGTTGTGATTAATGTGAATGGTAAATTGTGTTCTAAAAAATGTAATTATTCCAATTTTTTTTTCCATTTCAATATTTTTGGATTTTTTAGGGAATGATTCAATTGCTGCTTGTCTGTGTATTTCTGGTTGATTTTAACGGCTGACTCCAATTTTGTGCGATTCACTTTTTCATTTTGCAATAAATTTGATAGATTTTTGCTTACCAGTGTTTGGCAATGTTGATAAGAGGATGTTTTCTCATATCTACCTTTTGAAGTTGAAGATATACTCTTTGCTTGAAGCAAATCAAACTGTGCCAGCTAAATTTTACGATACTTTTGATATCGTCTTTGATTTTCAATGTAAATTTGTTTTGTTTCGCAGTTGGATCCTGAAGTAGAATCGTCAGTATCTAACTTTATGCTAACCATCGTATCATTAATCGCACTGCCTTTCATATTTATCGCAGGTGTGAGCCCTTAAGTTCTATTCTTATCCAATTTAATCAAAGAAACGGTAAAACTAAACTTTCTAGTAAATAGAGTTATCTGATAAACCAACCGTTCCTTTGCTTTGTTAAAAGTGTGTTTGTTCCAAGAAAATATAATTACCTGTGTGTTTGGTGATGACAAAAATGTCTTGTGTCATGAAACTGAAAATTAAAGCATTTTATCTCAAGTCTGTGATAATAGTCTTTTCAAAATACCGCTAAAATATTCGAAACAAATCGGAGACGAAATCGGCTACGTGAGCTATGTAGACAAATTGCTGCCTGTGAGACAACAAGTAGAAGTCAAGCCGAAAATTCGAGCATTTCATTGCAAGTTTGTTTCCAATAATCTTCTGAACTTACCGTTGATTTCATCATTCACTTCAAACAGGCAGCTGAAATATTCTTCACAGAAATTTCCGAAATACTTCAGGAAAAACAGTTAACGCGATGAAGCAAAGAATGAGTCAATGGTGTCGCAAAAAATAAAGAAAGATTCAAATCACTTCACTACTTCTACGCCAAAGCCCTCTACCTCACCCTACCACGACGGATGGTAGCAGAGGGTACCAACAAGCAATCGCTATCGCACCGTCGGTCGATTCCCACATAATTTATAATGAAAATTAAGAACAGTTCACGCGGGAGGGCATTACACAGCAAAACTAAATTCTTCTAGTTTTCTTCTTAGAAATAGAGAGTGGATGCCGTAAAAGTTCACGTCGAAATTAGGTTTCTATGTCATGTACTAAGTAACAATATTTCAAATTTGGTATTTGAAAACAGTATGTATGAGCATTAAATGTGTTCCCAATGAAAATAGAGTACTTTGGAATTGAAGGGAGTACAGTAGTACGGTAACTGAAAACGGAGTACAAATACTCCGATCGGAGTACAAATACTCCGATCGGAGTACAACGACAACACTGCTTGCAAGTACTTAATAGTAATAATGGAACACGGGCAATGGTTTCAGAAACTTTTCGAAAATATTTACGAATTTTTCAAAGAATTAAGCTTTGAAGTTGTACTATTTTAAATTATCTGCGATAACATCTTTTTGAGGAGTGATGAGATTCTGAAAATAAATGAAAGTACTTAATTCTTATAATAAACGAACCCAATTAAAAGTTTTGTTTTACCGAGACCGGAGCCTTTATTCTTTGATTGTTGAGTAGTTCGCAGGAAACAGTCCGTTTGCATAAGGATAAGGCTTTATTTTAAAAACGAAACTCAATTTAAGCGATGATATCAAGAACAAATACAACGAATTAGATTTTGAGAATTATGTGAATATAATTGGCGAAAATATAATCCTCGACCCAACAAAATTTTTTGGCCTCGTAAGCGCCAAAACAAAGCTTCTGGTTTCTCACGTCAATGTGCGAAAAAAAACATCAAAACCTGTGATTAGAAATCTGTGACCTTATCACCGATCATTTCCAGGAAGTTTTTGCCTGTTCAACAGTTCATCCAATGTGCAACTCAACTCTTCCAAATCCCTTAACTTCTTACTGCTGACGGAGTATTACTAACAAGGGAGGATATCGCCAAAGTCATAAGTAAACTCAACGTGAACAAGAGCCAGAGCTTCTGCTCACTCCTCCATTCATTGAGCAGCATAAGTCACATCAACCATTCCATTTTTTTTGAGCAAATCACTATTATGTGGTTTATATCCTATTTGCTGGAAAAAATCCCATCCAACACGTTTTCCGAAGTGGTGACAAACATTCGATTCAAAATAACACTGTCACTGATATATTACCAGCTACAACCAGACTGTATAAAAAAAAAGTCAGCGGCAAACTTAATATCTCGTATAAAAGAAGAACGAAATTGTTTCAGAAAAAACAGGCCAACTACACCAATATGATAAGCATCTCTTAGTCTTTGCAATATGGAAAGGGGGCACCAAATTGATACTATCTATATTGACTTTAACAGAACCTTTGACGGTGATGACCTTGAATTTCTAAAATTCGAATGAGGAAATAAATGAAAACACAAGGCTCATGGGAATCAGCTATTCAGACAAGCGTCCATGCGTCCACGCGTCCATGCGTTTTTAGATTACACGAGTCAAGTCAACTAAAATCCATTTTTTTGAAGGCGGGGCCAAGGCGAAAGTGGTCGGATACGGTGATTGATATACCATTGACTTAATTGTTTTACTTTCGCTCTTTGTCATTTCGAGATGATAAGTGGATGGATATTACACGCTTGCAACGATGGTTTTTTTTATTTTCATATTTGAATTATAATAATTATAATAATTAATATTTGAAAAAATCGTCGTGATCAATTTTAAAACACTACTAATTCCCTTTCCTCATTTTTTCCCCATTTTTTTCTTCCTTCCAAACAAATAAATTGGTAGCAGACAATTGTATATATTTATCCATATGACTTTATATACCTTCATATAAAATTGTTTGTGTCTAGATATTCGTATGCATTCTAATTTTTTCGTAATAGTCCTGCACGTAAGGATGCAAAAAAAAATATTATCCACATCATCATATAATAAAATAATCATCCACAAAACATATTGTTGCATGCACGCCAAACGAATCGTATGACGTTGTGGCGGCGCCAGAAAATGCTAGAAACGGCAAGGAAATACTCAATATTTATCTCATACATGTATCTCATACATGTATTTGAAACAACAATAACAATCTACAGACAAAGACGCAATAGAGCCCTCTAGAAGGCAAAAGCAGAACATTCCAGAGCCCCAAACCATGAGTCAAATCTCACATGGCAACGGAAATTCCCAATAGTCTTTTCGAAGTCGGATCGAGAACCCAAGACACATTTCTATCTAGAAAGGCCTAGATGTAGGCAATAGTAATTTATCTCACCAGACCGGATATAAATATCGCCGCGAGAAGTCTTCGGAATCAGTTGATAGTGAGTTTTGGTACAATGCGATAGATTGTACAGAGTTAAAAGCGAAAGTTTGTACACGCGAGTTAGAAGTGAGAATTTGGTACAACGAGTTAGTAGATAGCGAAGACAGCGAAAAGGCTGTTACTGTGAAAAGCGAAACAGTGAATTAAATATCCGGGCGCGGATGTATTTTGAAAGCGAAAAAGTGTTAAATTGTAACGCGAAATTATAATAGTGCGATCGTAAAGTGCAAACGTAATAGTGTTTATAATTATTTGTGTGTTAATAAAAGTGTAATTAGTGTTGTAATAGAAAACTGTTTTATTTCACGAATGTGAAGAATATCGAACCCACGAAAGGTGTTTTAACGGTAAAACACAACAATATATTTAAATGATCATCAACGAATCATCCACACATGCCACTGAGCGAAAGAAATCATTATGAAATCTTTTGTACATGAATCAGCATACTCCACCTCCTTCGCTTTAGACCCGCCTATATAAACAAAATCAAATTGAGTCGTGTAAGCAAAACACGCTAGATCGCATGGGCGCGTGGACGCTTGTCTGAATGCCCCATAAAGGTTTCGAAATTGAAAAGTAAATATTGTTTCCACGGTAGTACCACCAGGCAGCTATCTAGATCCCTTCTGTTCAATCGTTTCATTTCGGATGCATCACACTTTTTCCCCAACATTCCACATTTCTTCTATGCGGATATATCGAACATTTATAAAATAAATATAAAATAAATAAATGTTTTGGCTATACAAGTCAATTAATATTTACTCGCGCCACACCGTTTGACACTTTTCAGTATTTCTCAGTAGCTCAGACCCTACTGAAATTGACTGAAAGAGGGGAAATTTTCAGTTTTCAGTAAAACGGAGTACAAAAATGGTTTCATTGCAATTAATTGCAATTAATCGTAGTAGCGAACAGACCTTATACAGGTATATCAGGTAAAATATCAAATTGGGTCATTCTGGCAAATATCGAATTTGGATATTCTGCGTGCTGCTGGCTGGTCAAGTAGATGAGAATTTCGCTGGCGATAACTTTAGATTAGTGCAGACTTTTAATCTGATTTAATTTAAGACGTAATTTCTTTAATTTTCGATTTTGCATTTGGCTTTATTTATTTATTTGTTATTGTCTAAATCAACAGATACAAATCCAATTAGAGACTAGATAAACAATAAACTTATATATGTAAAAGAAAAAAACACAAGAAAAGGGAAAATAAGGTATGGTACAAAACTTCAAAAACAAAAGAATAAAGAAAGAAAAAAGAGTACAAAAAAAAACGGTTAATAAAATCTAATCATAAATTCAATAAAGAGATTGAATTTGAAATTCAGCAACTTCATTAATTTATTTCGGAAGAAAAAACGCTTATTGTTAATTTTTCTTTAAAAGTGCGTAACGAAGGCGGAAGAGGACCAATATTCAACCAATTATGTTGCCTAGGCAAGCGCAAAAGTAATGATTAAAAATATGTATGAGTACGAGCAAAGGGTACGTTGACGGTAAATGAAGTCCTGGTAAAACGTACCGGATCGCGAATAGAAAACTGCGCACTGTGGATATATGTAACAGAACCATTAATAATTTTGTACAGGAGACATTCGTCAAGATACACTCTGCGTGACAGGAGCGTAGGGATTTCAAGGATGGAAAGATGTTTACTATACTCACAGTTGGGAATGCGGAACTTGAGGAATAACGAGCGAGTAAATCTGCGTTGCACAGACGCAACAGCATCAATTAGGAAATGAAAATTAGGACACCAAATTTGGCAACAATATTCAAGGACAATACGCATGAAGGAGATGTACAGGCGTACACACGAGAAAATACCAGTGGAATGCCTGGACGCTGTAAGAATGAAGCCGCACAAATGCAAGACTTTGGAAGTGACTCCTAAAATGTGGACATTAAATTTTAGTTTAGTGTCAAACACAGCACCAAGGTCCATGAAATTATCAATAGGACAAAGGAAAGAAAAAAGGATGGAATAGAAAAACGTAATGTGGGATAATTTACATTTAAAGGACATCTGGAAGCATTTATCAACATTAAGATTAATACAATTGACAGAGCACCAGTTGCCCAGAGCAGACAAATCATCCTGCAGCTGGGAGCAGTCACCTACTGATTCAATCAACCTGAATATTTTCAGATCGTCAGCGTACAAAAGACACGAGGAGTTGAAGTGGGAAGGAAGATCATTTGTAAACAGAAGGAAAAAAGAGGACCAAGAATCGAGCCTCGGAGAACACCACAAGTAGGAAAGAAGGGGGAAAATGAACAAGAGTGAACTGTTACAGAACAAGCACGATCGCGAAGGTATGAGGAAAACCAGCAACGGAGTTAACCCGAAATATTGCAACCATCGAGCTTAGAGAGGAGGATTCATGGTTTACAGAGTCAAAAGCCGTGGCAAAGTCTGGATATTACATCCACTTGCTTTTGCTGGTCGATGGTCGAGGCAACAGTATTGGTGAACGAAAGTAAGTTCGAAACTTTTGACTTACTTTTGACGAAACCATGTTGCTCAGAAAAGAGAAGAGGTTCAATTATGGGATAAACTCTATTGTAAACAAGTCTTTCGAGAAGCTTAATGAAGCTAGATAGAAGGGATATGGGGCGATAATTAGAGACGCAAGAAGAATCTCCGGCTTTGAGGATTGTAAAAATATTTGCGGATTTCCAGGACGAAGGAAAAGTACAGGAAGAAATAATAAGGTTAAAGAGGACAGATAAAGCAGTACACACGGATGATGATAAGGACTTTGCAAAGATATTAGGTAAGCCGTTGGGTCCGCAGCAGGCACTACTGTCCAGCTTAGTATTATATTGATAAACATAAAAGTAGAGTGGTCGAAGAGAAGTAACGTCGGTTGCGTGAGTTAGATTAAGTCCTGATCATTTTACCTTGTTCAATAATTACCTTGTTTGGGAATAAAGTTAGAATCGGAATATTGGATTGTTGTTCGGTGCACTAGAGGTCGCGAGAATCGTAATACAAATTCCTAAATTTCGTGACTAGTGCCGGCCGACAAGCTGCGAATACGTTAAGCCTGCTGTCGCAAGGTGCCTCACCGACTTCGGAGAGCCGAACCTCTCTAAACGGCTCTAGGTTACCCTTCTGAATGAGTGAGTGGTGCCCACGCTCATCCCCGATGAGCTTCTCGGGACCCAAATGAACCTAACAGGAAAAAACTCTAGCGCACCTGAACCGCTAGAAACACTAATGTTTGAAGAACAGTAGAAGAATCGTGCAGGTTTTGAGTGCATATTCCACCACATGAGCTGCTTATTACGGCCAAACTGTTTCAAACGCCACGTTTTACTTTGGTCTCAAGAATGCATTGTAATTCATATGGTGGAAGGTTTCAGATATTACCACTGGCATGAATTTCAACGTTTATGACAGTAAAACACTTGTTAATTATATTCGTCATCAGTTGCTTATTTCACAAAATTTTGAAAGCAGCATCTCATATAACATCAATGAAGAAAATGCTCAGTGCCTGCAGCACTGTAACTGAAGTTGGTGTTTGGGGATGCGATCCGAAAAGTTTGCAGAACTTTAGGAATTGAAACATCGGTTATTTATTTTCATTGTAAATGTTTCCGGTATGTATACTAACTGTAAGCATTTATTGATACAAAAGTAGCACAACCGACTCGTGCTGGCAACCTTTCGCCAGTATCAAAGCCAAGAATATATCACATCTGCTTCAGGTTGTTATATTACATTCGAAGTTATAGGAGTATAAAGAAATTTAAGGTTACCTGCAGCAAGTTTTTTCAAATAATCGAAAGCTTAATATTTGCTGTTTATTGTCACTACAATATCATTACCAATTGAAAATTCTACGATAAAACCGCTTAATAAAGATATTGCAAACAAACACAAAACCAACAATAGCTGGCAACCCTATCGTGGCTTTTCAATGCTTAAAATAGGTTCCATCAATTGTATGAAATTCGTATTGATTGCATGACTGCACTGGAAGTTATATTGCAAAAAGTTTTATTTTCCTGAGCAAATTTTCAAAATCAAAGACACAAAAATTACCAAAGCTGGCAGCACCAATCGAATTTTTCAAACGAATTTCTATCAAACAGAGTTTAAAGTAAGGTTCAGCTACTGTGTCAATTTCATGAAAATCTGGTAACTTATTCACATTTCATAGGGCAAAAAGCAGTTTTTTCTTTGTAATTTTTCAAGATGGCACCACTGGCACAGAGTTGCCTACAATTCAAAATCGCTTCTATCAGACCTGGTCCTACTTAAGTCCAATGGATTCTGTAAATTTCAATTGTATCTGATTATTGATTCGTGAGTTCCCGTGAACAGAAGTTTTTGATGCTAAAAATATAGGTTAACTGGGAAAGGGTTACCGTTCTGGTAAGACATGAAATTTCCAAAGTCTTACTTTGAGCGTGTAGATAAAGCATAAAATTTGTATACAGATTGGTTTTATTGTAAGAAACGGAAATTTTTTAGGATATTCGATGGTTTGAATGTTTTCACTTCCATATTTTTATTTTTCAAATTTAAGACACCAAAATTATCATAGCTGGCAGCTCCGACCGAATTTTTCAATCAAATTTCTACCAAAAATGGTTTAAAGTAAGATCCAGCTACTGTGTGAATTTCGTCAAAATCGAACGATTGAATCAGAATTCATAGGGCTAAAAGCAATTATCTTTTTTTAGTGATTTTTCAAGATGGCACCACTGGCACAGAATCGCCCGCATTTCAAAATCACTTCTATCAGACCTGGTCCTATTTAAGACCAATATATTCTGCAAATTTCAATTAATTCTGTTAATTGAATCGTGAGTTTCCGTGAACAGAAATTGTTCATGTTAAAAATATAGGTAAATTGGGTAAGGGTTACCAGGCGTGCCCGTTATACCATATCAAATTTTATTTTTTGTCTATGTAAACAAAGCACAAGATTAACATATGAGTGGCTTTTCTTTGAAGAAACGGCATTTTTTCAAGAGAGACGATGATTTGGAGGTTTTCACTTTCAGTGCCTGGCCTAGCTACAGAGTTGCCAGCACGCTCATTAAAAGCTACATAAATCTACAACTAACTAATATCAATATGTCCTAAAAATTTCGTAATGATTGAATAGCTCAGTCAAAAGTTATCGCATTTTAAAAATTTTCAAGTTTTCCCGTTCTCTTTTTAGGCACCCAGCGCAATCATGGGATTAAAAAATTCCAAAAAATTATCCGATTCACATGAAAAACACGTTGAAAATGTATTTCGTCACCTTATTTTCGCAAAAATTATTTGTGTACGGAATAATAGGTATATTAAAAATATCACTAAAATGGCCGCCGGCGCCAAAGGGTTAAAGATTATTAACTTTTTGTGAGACCTGGCACTATTCTGCATATACACCAATGTGTCCTGAAAATTTCAGTTCAATCGGATGGCGTGTTTCTGAGATTTTTTCACTGAAATTTTTTGATGAAATATAAATATATATATATATATATATATATATATATATATATATATATATATATATATATATATATATATATATATATATATATAGAAATATGAATTTTTGGCCAAAGTGATTTTAATACTAATGTTCTTCTTCGAACATTAGTAAAAAGGTAAAAAAAACCGTGCAAAAAAACCGTGCAAAAGCGAATTCGTGTAATAAAAGTGTCGTGTAATTCGGTGTTTAGGTGTATTCTACTTTTGTAATAGTATTAAAAAGCTAAACCAGTTCTAAGTAAATACAACCAAGCGTGTCGTTTGAAATTTTAGTGATCCCGCTCCCCTGAAAAAACAATTTTCGTACTTACAGAATTTTACCAACTACTTGTCACCAGTCTATTTTTACAATTTCATATCGCAATTGCCCTTTTATCTGATGTGACAAATTTACGATCCAAAAATAAAGGCTGTGTCTGTTTGTCCTAAAATTTCTGGCTACTGCATAAGCGGCAAGCACGTGTGACATGAGATGAATAATTCAATGTCAACAAACACATTCAGATTAGATAATTAATTTATGATTGGCATTTGAACTAGATAAAAACATTTTTGCTGTGATAACGATTTCATTAACATTGTGAATCGATATTCCAATAGGATGGGCAGAAACTCGAACCATAGTCATATTCCCTGATATGTAAATTAAATTAAAATAATGTATAAATGCCTATGTTTATGTGTTATCATAATTATTACATATTGTCACAGAACACACAGCTTTACAGTTTCATCGGACAAATTATTCACTTTGGGTAATTCTTCATAAAAGGACTTTTGAGCCCATCTTCTCTTTTTGATATTAAACAGGAAACACTACCTCATATGTAAAGCACACCGAAAACTATCACCATTAAATACTCCTTTTCGTAAACTTTTCTCTAGTCGGTGCTGAAGATGTAGAGTTCAGCTGTTCGGAGTTTCTTTTGGGCAAAGGCGGTGGTACTTCCGGTCTAATTTCAACAATGCTAAGCGGCTCCAGGTAGCATCTTTGAAATTCATCGAGGTATTCATTTTCGACCACTTCAATAGGAATTTCATAGGAACTTTCCTCTTCGGAAAACTTATTATATGGTGGTGGCGAAGGTGCAGGTCTACAAATTAAACCATTCGATTATTAAATTCGGATATTGGGAGAGTAAAGGACACCTTACCTTCTTACTGGGCGCCTCTCTGTAGCCTCCGATATAGTTGAAATAGGTTTTTCTTTCTCCTTTTTCGATCTTTGCACCACAAGTACACGCTTACTGCCTTTCAGCATTTCTGGGAATTTACGAACGACCAGGTACGAGAACCCAGCACCAGCTATAAAGCTCGTCGCCAAAACAATGCAGCCGAGAATCATCAGAAGCTCTTCATTCTCTGCACTCATCCAGCATTCAGAGCATGGGACGTCCTGGTCGCGTGGGATGTAAATAGGAAGACAGTTGAACGGTGTTACCGTCGTCACATCTTTTGGCAACACGCAGAAAATGTACGTTGTGTTTGCTATCAGATTTGGAATTATCAATGATCCATTTGTGTGCTCCGAGCAGCTGGTTTCAGACCTTGTGAGTATGCCAAATACGTCAGAATCGTGGAGCCAAAGGATGGTCATGGTGTCATCGTAATTCACCACATAGATCTCGACAGATCGCTGACCTAGGTAGACCAGTCTGAAAAAATGGGTGGGTGGGTTCAGGTGAATGTATTGATAGAAACTGTCGCCTGCTGATAAGTTGGAGCTTAAGCATGGCACTTTGATGGTCGGGTAAATAATGTTTGCCGCAGTAGTTTTGGCACTCTTAGTGAAATCGTCATCTGACGAGCCTCTGCCTTTTAATGTTGATTCGATGGAGCTGATGGTCAAGTCTCCTTCTTCGGACGCGGTGGTTGCCAGGTCCGTGGCCGGAAGAGGACAGAACTCAACTAAGTTTATGGGCTCACCATAGAACTCTGGAGGTGCTCGGCAAATTGGTACATCCAGGAAAATATCAGAATATATGTTGTAGAAGTGAAGTAGGGATGTGAGAACGCAGTCGCAAGTCCAATGGTTCTCGCGCAAATATAGATAGGTTTTCTTCATGACAAAGATTCCTTGAAGAGTGTCGTAGGTCAACGTAGTCAAGTTGTTGTGCGATAAGTCCAGAAACTTCAAAGTTTTGGCGATAGGATCGAATGCATTCGGCCCGATGGCGGTGATGTGCGATCTGGACAAGTCTAAATAGCGGATTTTACTCAGGCGAAGAAAACCGGTTTTGGTGATAGGCCTGAAGAAATTATTGTTGCTTAAGTCCAGATCCTCCAAATTTGTCATGTTATTAGCGCCAAATATGTCATCAAATTGAATTTCATCGTCCATAAATGATAATTTCAAAGTTTTAAGAGTAGCTCGAATTGGTTGAAAAAAGACTCGACTGATATAATCGATTGGAGCAATAATGGAAAGGGACTCAAGTCGTGCCAATCCAAGCATTGTACTTCCGTCGAGTGATGTCAGTGACACGTATTCCATGGCTAAACTGAACGTCTGCGTGAAAGCATCACCATCGAACGCTCCCGGTGCTATTTGATTGATGTCGCTGTTAGTGATTAAAATTTCATAAAAGGTGACAAGGGGTCGGGCCCAGGCAGTGGGCAAGATATTGTTCGGGAAAGTTTGTTTGTCGATGTGCAACGTTTCAATAACGGTACATCCATTGGCCTGAAATAAAGCGGAGACAAAAATTATAGGAAAGAAAATTATGAGAGTTCTATATTTTTCTCAAAAGATCGCAGAAGTTAGGTGAGGATTGCTTAGTTAACAATTTCCGAGCACCATAATAAAATTTAAATTTGTAATGATTTTTATATGTTCGTTATAACTCGGAGAAACAGCCAAAAATTCCACCACGATTTTCTGAAATTCATCATATTTACTCACGGACGCCATTTTGCAAAACGAAAAATCACACAATATGCACAATTACTCACATAAACCGCTTGATTCAGGTCATATGTCAATTCGGTGGAATTTATACATATCACTGAACATTTATAAGATCGACATCCGGTCCAGGATACAATACCACGCTCGGGAATGTACATTCGTGTGTCCTTTATATTCGGGTCCAGTGTGTCGGGATCTGCTCTCTGAATGGTCAGCACTAAGAAGAGGAGTGTGACCGTGCCAAATATGATAATCCAAACATATTTGCAACATGTCTGGAAACGTTTTCCAAATCTGCAAGAGATATAACATAAGATTTCGATAATTTGACAATAACTGAGAATATCTGGAGTATTTCCTACTTCGCTTTCGACTTTGAATCACAGGACACCATCGAACAAGCGCCTTTAACATTTCAATAATAACGAACAAAACTCAAAGCTGACATCCACAAACCATTTCATTATCATACTTGCAGCGAATTGCGAGTTTCACTAGAGTCGCAGCTAGCCAGCGCTTATCGGTTGTTGTTTGTTGACTCCACCTGCTCCTTTCCCATCAACGCGTTATTTTTGCTAATTTTGTCATTAGCATTTCATCCCGGACTGTTTCTGTTTTTGTCACTCTTATATTTAACCTGGTGGATGATAAAGATATATGATAGAGCGCATGATCCATTGCCCATCAGGATTAACTATCAACTTTGATGAGTGCCAAATCACAAATTATCTTAAACTATTATCTTTTATCGGCGTAATTAATCTTATCAGGCTTCTGATAACGCTGGCTACCACAATGCCGCCAGATTGTTCGATAGCGAATTCGAAAAGTGCTTTTTGGCATTTTTCGACATGTCAACGGTGTCCTGATGGCTGATATTTGCTGCAAAACGATGTCTAACGGCATGTGTAATATGTTCGTTGGCATATGTGATGTAACATAGCATTAGTGAATCTGATGATTTGGTAATGAAAATGTTATTGATGATATTTTATCAAGAATTCAGGGTAGAATTGGCCTATATTATTTTTTACTATATCGTAATATTCCATCAATGGAGTCCACAAATGGATTGAAGTTGAAAGTTATTTTGACTACGACGAGATAAATGGATGAAACAATTTGTATTTTCTGTCACTCTGTCAAGAGCATTTATAGTAAGATTAAGAGCATTTGTAGTAAGATGTAGTAACCTCATATGTGTGAAAGGAGCCTTACAGAGAGCCTTTTCAAATTGACGTCTTCGCCTTCGTCTTCAACTTGTTATAACAGAATGTGACATCAGACAGAGTCAACCTTGTCAGAATTCAACTATCTACGTCTTGGTTTTGCTCTTGATGGTGTTTTAAGGCAATTTTACGAAGCAAGGCCAACGATTTTGGATACCTCGCCTTCGTCTGCTTCAAACTGTTAGAATAGCTCAGCTACCCTGCTGACATCAAAATCTGACATAAGAAACAAAAGACAAGAACAAAAAGGCCCAACGTGTTTTTATAAAATATCTTTCACCTTCCTGTTGTGCTCTCTTGTTCATACCTTTCAAGCGTATCCTATCTCTTGATGTTTTCTTACATTTTACTGAAAGTGTTTCGAGCCATCGAACATTGTACCTTCTCATATCCTGGTTTCATAAACTTTTAGAAAGTGCCGTTGACAATAGATTTTACTGTCCTGTTGCTCAAATGCGACTAATCTAGTCTAATTCGTTAACTTTATGGCATCTACTCTTGACAATGGACAGACAATAAGTGAACGTCCAGGGTCCAGGACCTCAGTGATAATTTCACTACCTCTGAATCTACTGGATGCGGGTTCGATTCCCGGCAAAAACCTCTGGGTGTGTGCCTGTTAGGTTATAGTGTGAACAAAAAAAAATATCACCTAAAACCCGTCCTGTTTTCAGTTCTTTCTAAGTCAAAATGGATCACGGACGAGACCTCAGCGAAGAAGAAATTCTTAGTGAGCTCGACAGACTGTTTTTCATCGGCGGTGAATGGGATGGCGCAGGCAATGATCAGGAACCGATCGTGGCAGACATTCGTGCTCCCAATCAGTTGGATCGAGCAGCTCACGGACGTTGTCATGCCACCGACTTGTTTGAAAATGAGCTCGTAGATGAAGAATTCGAAGTGCCGGCTTTCGATTTGGAAATGATTGGCGTCAATTTGAATGAGATTTGAATGAGGTTTGTTCATTACGTCTATTTTGCCTTTGATTGCCTATTCTATTTTGCCTGTTCTCTGATCAAATTTGTAGGCAACAATAAATTCACACTATGCGATACTAATGAGGTCAGAACTTTCTTCGTTCTGCACATGATGATGAGTGTATACAAATTTCCGCGAGTAAGAATGTTTTTCAGTCGGGGATATGGACCTTCTATTTTCTACAAAAACATGGCAGCCAATCGATTCTTCGCTCTGCGTCGACAATAATGCTTGGGCTTGGACCTGCTGGGACAGGTTGTATAAAGGTCGACCAATCATGGACCAAATTCGAAGCCGACTGCTTGAGTTAGATCTTGAAGAGAATCTCTGTGTTGATGAACAG
This sequence comes from Nemotelus nigrinus, assembly GCA_947369275.1. NCBI lineage: Eukaryota > Metazoa > Arthropoda > Insecta > Diptera > Stratiomyidae > Nemotelus > Nemotelus nigrinus. The sequence goes on along the minus strand of OX376372.1, from coordinate 18,890,464 downwards.
ATCATTCCCTTCAGAAGAAAGTTCGTTACAAAGCAATACGTCAAAGGGAAACCTTGCCTCGGGGGAATCAAAGTCTATTTCCTCCGCGGAAAGTGTGGAATGCCGAATGATTTTCTTGTCTACCAATCTTCAACAACCCCAATGGACGAAATCCTGGTGAAAAGATCGGCAGTGGCTCCATAACCGTTCTTGAATTGGCGAAACGGATTCCAAAGGAAGAAGCGGGACACAAGTTGTTTTTCGACAACTATTTTCTTTTCTTTGAATTGTTTGAAATTTTAAGAAATCGACAAATCAACGCAGCTGGAACAGTTCGTGCCACTTGATTTGCCAATCCACCTCTCCCAGACGCCAAAACGATGGCTGCCCGTGGGCGCGGCTCTAGCAAACAGTGCTTCAGCTCTGACGGCAATGTAATTTTCACTTGTTAGTTTGACACAAGGTTGTCAATTTGGCTTCTTATTTCGATGGAATCGGCGTCAAAAACAAAGCACAACGATGGGTTAAACAGACGCATGGATACATCGAAGTCAATCGTCCTGAGGAAGTTCGTTTGTACAACGAGAGTATGGATGGGGTCGATTTACTCGATCAAATGATCCAGTACTATCGAATCAACATACGAACTCTTAAATGGACTGTGCTAGTAATAATGCATTTCCTCGATCTGGCTATCATTGCCGCTTGGATGGAATACAAAAGTGACTGCATGAAGGCCTCTTTACGCAGCAAGCGTATTTTGGATTCGATGGCATTCCGCATGTATGTGGCCAAGGTCCTCTTCAAGTAGAAAATGAACGCATGCAGCAAAGGTAAACCAGAGAAGCGGTGCCGTGGTCATCTTCAACGAAAACCTCGGTAAATACTAGCGCGAACGCCACGTCAGAAGAGGACTCAGGTGAGTCCAGTGTTTCATCGTGCGTCTGACCGGTTAGAAACAAAAAAGCGCATCAAACCATGCCACAGAAAGAGGTGCGAACAGACCTTCCCATACTTGTCAAATCCAAAAATGCCAACAGGTGTAAAAATGATGGATGTGACAAAAAAATCCTTCATCATTAGCAAGAAGCGCAAGGTCACTCTTTGCTTGAAGAAGGACAAAAATTCTTTTTATGGCTTTCATCAAACAAAGTGAATTTCAATTTAATTTCAATCATTTTTGCTTTTTTTTGACATTCAAGAATAGTCTAACTCATTTTCATTAATTTGATTAAAGAACAAAAAATTGAAAATAACTAATAATGTGAAATGAAGGTTTTTAGTTTCATATAGCTTTAAATAAATAGGATAAGTCTATATTGCATAAATGTAAAGTTCAATGTTTCTCGTTACCCAGAATACAAAGTTAAATTGTGCATGCATATATTAGATCAGCATAAATTGGTCAGTCAATCTGTTTTTTGAGCTCTTATGAACCTATACAATTATTTCGCTTACATACATTGATCAGTATAAATTGATCAATCACCTTAGTATTTTTGTGAAAAATATTATTTGCTGACATGTGGCTGATTTTTTGTATGCTCAATATATGTGGAAATGAAAATGTAGTTAGTAAGCAATTATGTATAATAAATATCGAACTAAGAATTAAATAAAATTATTATGATTCGGAACGCAGTCGAGTCTTTATCTTTTTCTCGTCGTTCTGGTGTGTGGTTTAAGTGCCGCTTACCTCAACTTTCATTTATACGTTCACGGTTGATGTACCGTAGAACAAATTAAGAGACTAGGCACAAGAACCTTAGTCTCGCCTATTAACAGAAGGTGTTTTGATTCGAAAGAAGTGTTCAGGTAAAAAAGGAAAAATATGACCATTGGATACGCATGTCCAACATATTGGATATCCCGCACCTGCCAGGTGTGAATAGCTACCTCAAATCAGAGTGCATTTTTGAGCTCAGTGGGTTCATATTAGTCTAGTCATATCTAAAAAAAAATCTTTGACGGCTAGAAATAAATGGCGAACGAAAGGGTTAAAAAATCAATGTTGTCAGCAAATATCCCAGTCCAAATATTCTTCGATCATGTTTTAAAAAGAAATTAACTTGATTATAAATTTCGAGCTAGAATATTGATATTTAAAAATTTGAATTTTGAACTGGCAAATGCCTAATATACGCACTGCTGCCAACCAAGTAGGAATGAAATAAACTTGCATGCTCCTTCTGATGGTTTTTTTATGCATGCTGGATACCTACTTCACTCTGGATGAAAAAAATTCAGCTATTCTAGAAAACGACTCATACAAAGATCTTTGGGATTTCTAGTTTCATTGGAAATAAGTTATTATTCCATTGTGAATACGCCCCGGGATTATTTTCCTCAAAACCGAAAAATGAAATTTTTCATTATCGTAGTTATTTCCCTGCAAATCATGAAGACAAAGAAAATAAAAGCAGCTAGTCAGCCCTAGTAAACTCCAATCGAGTAATACTTTTACAAGCAGATGTATTGTAGCAAATTGTTCTCTTTAATCAACAAAAACCAGTAGAGCGAATTAATTGGGTCAACAGATTTTGAATTTTTAACATTGCTCGAATATTTTGGTGTAAAATTTTGTTGAAAATGCAATAACAACAGGTAAAAAAGTTTGAAATATTTAAATTTTCTACTTCATGGAACGTCATTTATAAATAATTGTATAGGAATTTCTCCTTATGATCAATATCTAACACTGTCCTCACGTACATTAGTTCCAAATTAAATCAGAACCAACTGAATTTCAGCAACATTTGCTCAACTCCATCTCAAGTCAACCTAGTGACAATTTTGTATAGTTGCTTTCGAATGAATTATACGTAAGAAATCTTGCCAATGTAAATTGGGCTTATAACAGATTGCGATAGTTGAAGCATTCGGATGAGCAATGCACTACTACCTAATACCCTACACAATCAAACTAGAACATCACAAGGAAACTTTTGAAGAAAAAACAAAGATTTAAATGTTATTAAGATCATGCGCTTCTTACTGCCAACCACTTTCGAATTGTCAAGGGGCGTATTGTTGATTTTCTTCCTAGCATGTTTTGGCATTGTTTGAGGTGTCCCGCCTGTAATATATGACAAACTATGGAAAATTGCTGCCAAGCCGCTCGGGTGGCATACATGTGCAAATAGACATAGATATCTCCTTGGCTTGCAACGGATGGTATCCAATTCATGCCAAAACCAACATGATGTGAAAAACTACATGAATGATCCTGGCAGACAGGGTACGTGGCGTTTGAAATATAAACTACTTTCTAGAGTGTGACAAACAAAATATGAAATTTGTCAGCGGGATACCACGGGGAGACTATAAGGGTTAAATTGGCTATATTACATTTTTTTTAGTTGGCTGTCATTACTGACGGCTTTTCGTCAATATTTACATTAAAAACAATTGTGAGGACCAAATATTGCTTTTTTAGTTCAAAGTAAGCTATTTTACAATTTGACGCATAACACATTAATACTATTTGCCATCAATTTTTGCAAATTCCTATGCTGGCATGCGAAAATATTGTATGTCCGTACTAATTTCGAATAATTTGAAAGTGCATTTTTCACGCACCATATACAAATTTTATGCCACAAAAACGCACAGCTGAAGAACGATTGCAAACTACTCATTTATAGCCTCTGAACAGGAAATCAAATATTTTTAGAAGTTAATTTGTTTTAAGTTAAGTTCTTGGATTTTGTTGACTGCAATGCATTGTGCTAGACACCAATTCATTGCAAATTGCATTGTAAGCTAAATGTTTGAGCCAAACAATCGCAATGCATTAATATGTGGCGAATGTACATATTTATGTGTGGATGATATTGTATGTTCGATCGTAATTCACATATGTAAGCACGGTTTAGTATACACAAGTGGTGGTGTTTATGTTGGCTGACAATAGACATTGATTTTTTTATTGAATTCGCATAGCATGACTCTTTCAATTGTCTGCTCGCTCTAGTAGAATTAGAATAAAATTAGAAAGTTGCTTTGATTGGCAAACAATAGTAAAATTGTGTTAATTTTAAAGTGTTTTGGATTTATTTTTAGCAATAGGTTTCGTACTGTTGTTTGATTGTCTAAAATTAGCCTAAGAATCTAAAATATGATAATATATCAAACCAAAAAGTTAACTTTAAATTTACTTTATTTTCTCGAATAGTTAAAGTATCCACGGTAGTACCAGCTTAATGCGTTGATCCATAAGTCTTTTGAAAATACTTGACATCATCCACAAAATGAACTAACTGTTATTCTCTTAACAGCCAAATTATACCAAACGAAGTTAGCTCATGATTTAAAAGTTTGTCAGGCCATGTTAAATTTTCAGCGCAGAATGACCAATCGTCAAATGATCAATTAGTTTGCCATTCGCGCTACATGCGATTTCACCCTTAAGCCCATTAATTTATCTGGAACTCGATTCCACAGGATTATATTGCAAAATCGCTGAGTGGATTGATAGCTGATATTGTACAATTTGATGCCACTCAATCGATGTTTGTGGAGCCATGCAAAACCTCTGGTATATGCTAACTAAAGATGAAGCGTATATACTGGAACAGGTAATTTTTTGAAACAGCTAGTACCTAGTAAGCAAAACAAAAATATTAAGTACGAATATTTTTGTGAATTTTTTATTCATTTCAATCAAACAGCGACGTAATAGTACTCTAATATTAATATGTACTAGTATTTCATACTTACAAGTGCTTTCATACTCGTATTTCATACTTGCTAGCATTTTCGTACCTAGTATTTTCGTACTTGCAAGTATTTTCGTATCGAGTATTTTCGTACTTGCAAGTATTTTCGTACTTGCTAGTATTTCGTAAGTGCGAGCATTTAATACTAGCGTACTTGTAAGTATTTGATATTTGGGAGTAAGTAACCCTTGCTGATATGATATTGTACTTGAAAAAAGGTTGTATTTGAGTACTCGTACTTAGACCGATTTGCTTTAGGACTGATTTTGGTATTTATTTCGGGTGTTTTAAGAATGGTGGAAAAAATTGAAATTTTATGCAATTTTTGATTTTCGGCATTGATGCCACTACCGACTGTTTTAGATTAGCCAAGAAAAGTTTGGTATCAGAAATCGATTGACGAATAGTCATATAGTTGGCAACACGATTATTTGGTCATATCTTAGTGCATTGTTCGACTTTGGTAATTTGAACGAACACAGGAGGTGCCATGTGCATGTAATTAAGTTGATTGAATTTGATTGTTTTCCCTTAGATAGCTCTTAGATTCTAGAAAGACTTGCCAAATAAATGACCGACTAGTGGAAAGTTACGGATAATCTCAGTGGCGGCTCGTCAGGGACGGCAAGGTCGGCAGTGCCGACCCAAAACTCCTGTCCAGTTCATGCACAGTGAAATCGTTAATTTTATAATATATTCCTTTTTATATTATTATTTTATAAAAAAAATCCTATGTGTGCTTTAGCTTTATTACTTTTTAAACATTTGCTAATTATTACACATTGCGCCTGTTCATCTACTTTGTTATAATATTGCATTCCTACCAATTCTCTTTGATAACATACATTTAGGCTTCTTATTTATTCCGGGTCGGCAAGCCGATGCGATGAAATCCAAATTGCCTTGCAAAATCCAAATATGCTGGCGGCCGGTGAACGACCTTGCCACTCATAGTTATACACACTGCAAGCCCTATTCTGGGTCGGCAAGCCGTACTCAAATCATTTTCGCTGCCGTCGCGATCGATGCTTGAGACTTTGTTGTGTACATCAGCGTTAGCAACCATGAACACGAGCGGGCCGTATTGAACTATGAAGGATGATAGTTTTATTTCATATCATTGTTCGGTTCGCATTTTTTTCCACTTGAACACTGAACCGTATATTTTCATGCATTGGCTAAGTAGAGTTTTCTTTGGGCCGATGCATAGGATAATTTGTAGGTCGGCGTGCCGTGCCTGACATCATATATGTACATATATCTCTCTCGGCAAATTTGCAGTGCTTTAGTATACTGTTAAATGTTTTCGCGTGATACACCTGCATGTATGTAGATAATTTTTATTTTAATTATTTGTGATTTTTAGTTATTTTAGAAGAAATTTGTTTGGTCTGACATATATATGTTTGTTATAAATATATATTTTTCTCACTTATATTTATTAAAAATTCAATCTTATATTGACTTTAATAGAAAATATACTTTTAAAAAAAATAAATTAAAATTAACAATTTACGATGATGCTATTTATTACATTTCACATCTCGTCGATTTAATAGATATGCACTTTTAAGGTGTGAGTTTTTGATTCATGCATACAAGAATTTTGCTTGTTAAAATTTAAAAAAAACTTATAGTTTTGTGAAAAGGTAAATACCGTCAATGTACCAATATTTAAAGTATGTCTTATGTGTGTTGAGACTTTGTTGTTGGTTTGCTAAATTCGAGAAATAATTGTTGAGTATGCTATTTTATGCATATTTTTCTGGTAACGTATTCTTCTTTTGTTAATTGCCGACCCATTCGAAAGCATCACGAGCCGCCACTGAGCTGAACGGACTAATGACTCGGTATTCTTTGAAGGTCATCTTGCACCATCACCATTCTAGCTTGGGAACTTTGTGTCTGGAGGGTGGAGGAGGGCATATTAGTCCGTTTCATTACATTACTGCAAATCGTATGCATTGTATGTATAAATGTACATACTTCAAAAAATTCTTGCTAGTATTTTTGAAACAGGCATTTGGAACAGGTATTTTTTGTACTCGTACTAGTTATACCTAGAACGTGAAAATTCTAGTACGCCCCAACTCTAATGCTAACAAACTGCGAGTTATTCCAGCCTGCAGAAACCAAGATTCAGCGTATTCTTGATAAAATTGAAGTCCAGGTGCTCAAAAATGAGGCTCGAAATTCGGCTGATACGGTGTTCGTCGTTTGGAACAGTTGAAAAGCTTATAGAACTACAATTATATTCAAAATATAATATCAAAAATCATCTTTATAACCAATAAAAGTATTTTATTTTAACTAAATTGCTGTAGTTAATTGATAAAAAAAAAAAAATATATATATTATTTTTTTCGGAATCATATATTTGCGTTACAGGAATGATAGCGCACCTGATCTAAAATAAAGTCCAAAGAAGATGCTTGACAACGATTTGATGGACCTTTCAAACGAGGCAACACAAAACAGGTATGCCCCTGGAGTTGGGTGTCCTTGAAACGGTTGCTAAAGCCCCTGGTCCGCATTAGCGGAGTACCCTCTACTTCATACTGGATGATTGCTTTTCGCTCTTTGCGGCTTGGATGGGTCACTGAAATATGGGGTACATTCGCCCCAAGAAAACAAGGACACTCTGTGTATTGTGGAATCTATAACTCTGTAGCTACAAAAGTAAGCAAAACACATAAGATAGAAGCTTTGTCCAAAAATAATCAAAAGGATTTCATGAAAGAAAGGCATGAGCTAACAACCGACAAAACGCATTTGCCAGCAACAAGGGAGCTGAAAATACACACATACAAACACAAAATGCCTCCATAACAGAAGAAGGTCATATGCTATGGGGCCTATCCGTGGCCTAAATAATAAAAGTAGCCTCCTTAAAATAATTAAAGTAGCCTCCTTAAAATAATCAAAGTAGCCTTGCCAAATGGTAGCTGAAAAGAAAAGTCTTTCTGGGCTAGGGTTCAGTGATTAGGCCCAATGTTTTGATTTTAGATATCCATTATTAGTTCATATAATCGTTCACATTTTATGTTTTTTGAATGTTCATTACGATTTACATTATATTTCAGTAGCAGCACATAAACAACAGATCGTTTTCATTAGGAGTGTTTTTTTGCTCCCCCTATCTATAACAGAACAATGCTATCCACTGCAGATGCATTGGGCAGTGGCGGCTCGTCAGGGTGGGCCCGGCCCGCCTGGCCCACCCTGATAAGCCGCCACTGGGCCCGCTCGACACAAAAACACTATTATAAGGTATACGCGGATACCAACAAGAAATATCTACTTTACTTTAACTCAGTGGCGGCTCATCAGGGTGGGCCAGGCGGGCCGGGCCCACCCTGACGAGCCGCCACTGGGAAGAACAACAACTCCCCGTTTCCATAACAGGAGTTGTTGTTGTTTCCAATGCGTCTGCACTGCACTCTAAAAAGTGGGTCTAAAATTAATTCTTTGATAAAAGTAAATATATTCATTTTTCTGTTTAAAATAAAAAATCAAAATTTTTTTTACACATTGGATGTGTATTTTTTGCTTTTACGTCATATCGGCTGAATAATAAATGGTGTTTTGTAAACCTTAGCAAAAAGAGTGTAAATTTACTACTTCGCTACTCTCATTTACACCAAAGCTGTAAAATTGCATCATTTGCTCGAATTTGACTTATTATTGTTGGAACATTGTGACGAAAGACGGTGATTTGGCAAGACTGAACGAGTCTGATATTTTGTGATCGTTTCTTTGAATAGCAGCAGTTAAGTGTCAGTCTTTTCGTGTAATAAGTATAGAAGTGTAGCTATAAGTTCATTAGAAGTGTAGCTATAAGTTAATTAGAAGTGCAGCTATAAGTTACTTAGAAGTGTAGCAATAAGTACTACAAGTTAATGTGTATAATGTGTATGTAGCGTATATATCAAATTAAAATAAATTATAAACTTAAAGGAATTGCAAAAAGTTTTTGTATTTGACAAAAAAAAATATTTCTATTTTGCTTACTTGATTTGATAGGACTCTCGTCTTTTTTAACATTTAAAGTTACCTATTTACAGGCTTTTGTTAGTAATATTTAATTCTGGAGTAATATTTAATGTTATGGCAGTTACCTGTCTTAAGGGGCTGACTTTTGGATCATTAAATTTTTTCAATTTTATTGAAAATGAAACTTATCTAGAGGTTAGCTGAAATTCCTGCTTAAGTGGTGCAAACTTCCTAAAATTGTTCGCAATAGATACCTGTTGATGTCATTTGTTTGATAAAACATTACATTCTTTAGGTGCGTTTTTTGCACTCTTGGGCAGGATAAGTTACCTAAACTTACCTTAACTTACCCTGCCCAAGAGTGCAAAAACACACCTGTTATTATCGTTTTTTTAAACATTTTTATGGACATTCACGAATAAATTGCGTTTATTACCCTAAAAGACGTAAAAAGTAACCTTTGATACATAAATTTCATGCGTTTCCGTCCTAAATTTACGACTTTTTAGTGTAAAATTACACGATTTGCTTGTAAAAAAATTACACATTTAAGACGTAAAATATTCTTTGTACGCACTGTTGTAAATTTACATCTTTAATAGTAGGAAACCAGTTTCCTACTATTATAAGGGTAAAATTCAACCAAAATTTTTTTGAGTGTGGTTAGCATTATTCTGTTATGAATAAGGGGAGCAAAAAACGCGCCTATTATCCGTACGTGTTCACCGCATTTTTTAAAAGGCCCCATATACGAAATCAGCATGATTGCGCGATTCTATTTCGCAATCATGCGCCGGGCACACATTAAACTAGCAAGCCTGCCCAACCTTCAGTAATTTGAACATTTCGGGAAGGAAGGATGCAATGAATGAAAAACAAGCGTGTAGAGAAATCATTGACGTATTTTTTTTTAAAAGAAAGAACGTGACTTTGAAAAAAGAACAAAACGGTATCACCAGCATTTTAATAGATTTGAGGCGCACATCCAAATATGCGAGAGCTTGAAAACATGGTTAATTAACGGGTTTCAACAGTACCTTGAAAGTGAATCCTAGCTGTGATCTTTTCCGTCATTGATTGCTCTAAAATTTTTTATAGATTCTATGAAGAGAATACATAGTGTTGGACTAAATCTGATACTCTTATAAATTTATTTGTATTACTAATATGGCTTGATTTCGAAGCTAAAATCTTTAACTTTGAATGCTTCCTTTGTCCTAAATGACATTATCTGCCTCACGATTTTCAGACGATTGTTACAAGTTCTTCCTATGCACCAGGTATTTTGAGTAGGTCGAAATTTTTCTACTTCTGACAATACGCAATGCGGAGGTATATTGAATGCCTTATGCAAAGTACTTCATGGAACACTCTGTCGTGATTTTCATCCTTTCCCTCCTGTAGTACGCCTTGTGGTTTCTACTTATTTTCCTGACAACCTTCGCCTAATAGTCCACTCTGCATATGTTAAAGCCGAACTTGCCGTGTTTATGAAGGTTTTTTTTATTGAGATATTTTTGACCTGCATAATTTTTTTTCTTTTGACCCACTAATAGTTTGTGGAGATTTCAACATGCTTTTTTTTTTAACTGGAACTCAGTTTTAAATTGTTCCTTTCGCTTCCTTTCTCTTAACTTCCTTTCGTAGCTTAACACAACGCGTAACTTCAATGGTCGTATTCTCGATCTTATCCTCTCTAGTACTCCTCTTCGTGATCTATTTGCATCCACAGTAGTTCATCCTAACGTTTTAGTAGCCCCCACCATCCTCCCCTCCCACATGAAGAGTATGTCCCGAAGAAAGAAAGGAATTTCAGTTGCTCCTCAGTACAAGTTCCGAAAGACTAATTACCCAGGAACGGCATCGGAATTCGATAAAAATAACTGGCATGCGCTTTCCAAATTGTATTCTCACCTCTATCACCTTATTTCTATCTTTAATCCTACCTTTCATCCTCGTTAATCTACAGATTCGCCTTGTTTCACCCTACAATGTTTGAAGGCAATCCAATAGAAGAATATTGCTCGGGAAATTTTTCGAAGATCAAATTCTGCCTCTGATCTTGCCGAATTTCGGAATTTGGATTCCTCGGCTGAAGAGAGTAATGCACGATTACTTTGCTAGTTTTGAGTAAACTATTTTGCCTTGCAACAATAAACCTTGTTGGTCAAAAATTCGTTCTCTGAAGAAAGTATGTTACTTTCAGCGGCTCTACCTTTTCAACAAGGCAGGATGTACCTATGTGAATTTTTTACCAAAATGTTTTTCTTCCTTCGTTAATAGTGTTTCTCCTCTTGTACTTTTTTCTGATGATCTTTTTCTTCACGCTTTACTTTCTCTATTCCATACAAATTTGATTGAAGTTGGAAATTTATTGGTAAGTCTTGGTCCGCGTTCCGATGGTGAATTTGATTGTGTTCTCTAACTCATGTGTTCGTCATTGTGCGTATCCCTCTCCTCCTTAATTTAAGCTATCGTCCGGTGTTTTTCCGGAGCAACATAGGTTTGTGAGGGGTAAATTTACTTTGACCAACATCATTCTCTTCTCAGACACAGTTGTCCTTACCTTAGATCATCAGAAACGAGTGGAGCAGTGTACACAGGTTTTTCAAAAGTCTTTGACACTGTCAATCACAGAATGTTGCCGGATAAAGTCAGATAGTTTGCATAGTTCGGTTCAGTCCTTTCTTAGTCTTCGTCCTATCTCAGTGATCGTATGTGTGAAGTTGCTATTAATAACCTTTCCTTTTCTCTCTTTCATCTTTCTTCGGATGTTTCACAAGGGCCTATCCTTGGGCCATTAATCTTCTTGATTTTTATCAATGGCCTCCCTTCCGTTATCAATTCCCCTTGTTTACTGTATGCGGACGATTGAAAACTATTCCAATTCATCAAGGCAGCAAATGACTGTTATATTTTTTAAAATGATCTGTGTGCTCTTTTCGATTGGTGTAACCGCTATTCCTTGTCCTCGAATGTTAGCACATTTAAAAAAAATGAACTTTTGTTTTCAATCCTCTTGTATGTCATCCTATTATTCATTTTCCAGTAACTGTCAGTCGTCTGTCAATTAATTTAGAGACTTGTGTACGACTTTTAATCTATAATTAAAATTTAATCTTCGTGTTGCAATCAGCTTTTCGAAAATGTCAGGGTCAAAGCTCATGACTTACTGGTACCACGCGAATTTTTTTATTTTTTAAAATTTGGTATAACAATAATTCACGTTAAACCAATAATTACCAAGATATTTTTTGTTAAAAGAGGTTTCCGTGACCCAACCATTTTTGGCACACAATTTGGTAATGGATTTTCAAAGCGGTGCTTTGGATACTAAAATAAAAATAATCCCCTTTAAAAACCTTCTCTTACATTTTTATCACAGAGAAACTAGTTAATACGCTTGACATTTGCTGTTTATATTCAAACAAAAAGGAAGGAGAAAGAGGTTTGAATTTCATATATCTTATGCAGGTCGCATGTTTTTTTTTGTCAATTTGGTTGGTAGCTCGAGCATGAGACCCAGCCTTAAAGTCTGTAGGGATATGTTTTTGTTTCCGATCAAATACAGTCAAAATTATATATCTCAGTTTATATTTGAAACCACACTCTCGCAGAAGGCACAAGCTAACAAATTCTTGTCCATTATTGTATATTTGCATGTCATCACCATAATATAATCACATGGGCAACATATCCAAGATTCCTACATAGTACGTCTCAAGAAATCACTGGTACTTTCACTTGAAACTATGAAAATAGCATATTCATTTGAGACAATAATTTCGAGTGAGAATATCTGGTATTGAAGTGAGTACCTATGTGGCTAGGTTGTCGGGTCGTCGGACGGCATCGCAAAATATCTTTTTTTGTAGTTTCGAGCGTCATCTAGTCCTATTTTTGACACTTTTCATCATCGAATCGAATGAATTTATGTGCAGAATCAACTATAAAATTTCCTAGTGATTTTCGTCTGGTCTTCGTACTATAATACACTATACTCGATTGGCTTAACCGAACGGAACAGCTGAGATACGATCATACGATATTTAAGAGTCTAGAAAAGAAAAGGACGTGGTTCGAAGGTTTATCGTCGACTTGGATTTGAATACGAGCCACTATTATTTTCAGGTTGATAGTGACAACAAGAGGAGAAACGATTTAAGATTTAAGTGGTCGCGTTGGCCATCCTGACCAGCCAAACCTCTTCAGATCTTCAACGATTTCTTCTCTTGCTGCTCGCATTCATTAATTTTCATCCCGAACGTCCATTGCAAAAAAATAAATTTGTGCTGTGATTTATTCGTTTTTGTGTCTGTTTCACGTGTTGTAGTTTGTGTTGTACTTTTCGATTTTGTTGCATAGGAAACCTGTTGAAGCCAAAACAACGAGAAAATGGTGAGATTATGTTTTTTTTATGCTGTCGCAGCATTAATTTAGTGTTTGTTTTTTTTGCGAAAGAGCAAAAACGATCAATCAAAAGAAATGTCGTAGATTAAATATGAAATTATGTAGGCTGAGCCCAACGCTTTTTCATACAGAGGCAGAACTAAATTCGCAGCATGGACCTAAACTTCGATATTTTTTGCTATATCATTTCTAAAATATCCAATCATAATATTTGGTTAAATGAAATAATGCCGAAAATTTAAAATCAGTCCTCAAAGTGATTAAAAACAGTGTGCGTATAAATGTTTTTGGACAATCAAGTATAATTGAGTGAATATGTAAAGAACAGTAGGTTCATGTCCCGATCTTGAAAATAATCAGTTCGAAGTATTCTATATTTCCCAGAAAAGTATAAATTGTGCTTTAGGTATGTGTTAGTTTTATGCTGCTCCCTAAAAAAGCATATATCGAAACTGCGCCCAACGTGGGTTCTATTGTTTTCATGAAATATGGCTTTTTTTTAACCTCAAGGATATGATTGCCTTTCTGAATGAACCTAAGCTTCCATAAACGATTTTTCTTCAAGCCATATACTTTTCAATGCCTAAAAAGCTTTATAGCCGGACATTGAACGAAAATGGGAAAATTCGTTGGGAAAATCCATCATGATTCACTCGGAATTGTTCATACTATCGATTGAACACAAGTGTCAAACCGTAATTAATTTTAATCGCTACCATAATGTCCGGCTAAATACATAGCACGTGTTTCGTGTAACGTTGCATTCAGTGTTATTTGCAATGCACATAAATTACACCTCAACAATTGTTGTTTCTAATCTATGCTCATTTTGTTTCTCCTTTCAGGATGAACTAAATAAAGAACAGATAGGCCGTAAGTATTCTGACGTACAAAAACCTGCATGTTGTCAAGATCCGGATTATTGAAACCTTGCTTTGTGTGTTTTGAGTGTTTTCCTGCATATTGATTAGGTGGTACCGCTCGCAAATGCATGCTGCCACTTCGCACTGGGCGAATGGGGGGTATTACGGTAGACCATTAGCGATTGCAACGATCTGATGCGAAGTCAGTTGCTTATTAAATCGATCAATAACCATACTCGGATTGACCGGAGGCTGAGCAATGAATCTAAACTGCATATTCGGAGTCGAGCAATGGTCGCCAGTTGGATAGCCGGTTGTTTGATGTTTGGCGATCGCATTCAACAGAATTGATAATAAGGTAAAAACAGGTGTAATACAGAAGTGCACTGGAGCGATGCAAACAATGATTCGAATATAATGTATTTGTGTTGCCAGTTTTGGAGTGATTAGAATGGCTGATATTTGAAATTTTAATTCGTGCTCCGGGGCATGGCTGGCCGCGTATCATAATTAAATATTTCAAAACAGAAGAACAGATTTTAGCAGACGGTAAACTTACAGTCCATTCACTGCAATCACCTGCAAATATTAAACTCAATTTTTTCAAAAAGCGTTTTCAATTAGCTACTTAGAAAACTCCATCACCATCAATCATTCTTCAAACTCCATAAATCACATCAACGGTCACCCCGACACGCATTAGTAAAAAAACTTAGCAAATGCTACGAATTTGCAAAAAAACTGGACGGCCGTACAGAAATGTTTTGATTGTTTCGATTGTTTTGATTATGCACTTTTCATGCCACTCAACTCCAATTAATACGTGTTTAACTTTGGCTGCTCATTAATATTTATGGAACGAGATGATTGCTTGCTTAGTTGTTGATTGTTTATAAGAGTATCATTATGAATGTTTATATTATAGTTTGGTAGCTGATAGGTTTGTAAATATTGTTTTTTGTTTGAATGATTCCGATTGCATAATGATCGATAAGCATCGGTGAGTAAATGCGAGTTTTATGCTGATTGGCATGCATTTTAGTCTGAGTTTCTTTATGATGAAAGTGAATTTGCTAGAAGTGGAAATTCATTCCTGCGTTTTTGCTACCGGGTAAAGAATGATAGATAATGGACTTTTTAGTTTGATGAGTATATTAAGTTGAAGATTCACTTGATTCAAGCATTTTCAATGAACCACGGTGCTTGAAAGTTTATTTTGGCCCGTTCGTAATGCTCGGAAATAAGTTGGCTATTGTTTGTTAAATTTGTTTTTGCATTTGTTTTCTCATATGTGAAGTCAAATTTATTTCCTGGATGGTAGAAGCTGAAACTGGGTATAACATTTCATTTATGCTCTTGTGTAGTCGTTTTAAAAATGTCTTTGTCATCTAAAAAATGTATAAAGGACATTTAAAATACTACTCTATAAAATACTACTGTATAATAGCTGAATTTGAAAAGGCAGCAAACAGACTATAAATAAAGCTATGTAAAAATGCTTGGCATATTCCTTCGGAGTTTTTTTTTCATTTACTTAATGGCTATCAATTCTCACGCAAGTTGATTAATAAGCTACTAGAAAGGATATATAACCTTAACTACCACCATTAATTTAAAGCTATCTGATTAAATACAATGAATGTTAGTAAACATATTTAAATAATTTTTTCTTGGATCTCCTAACTCGTTTATATATCCCTTCATCTACAGTAATTATACGTTTCCGCCACTTAAACATCAAGATTTTTTTACTCCAACGCTTATGTCGCGCTGAAATTCGCGATTCGATGTTTTTAAAGACTTTGTATTTGCGAGTCTGAAGCTGAAAAACTAGCTAAACTGAAGTCGTGAAGCTTTACGGTTAAGTGATCAGACATACACAATCCTGCATGCGTCCAGGAATTTGGGAGGTCAATATTACTGCACACGTAGTCCAACAAGAGAGAAAAGTTTATAGTTGAGCTACTACCTGGTCTGGTTGGTGAGTTCGGAGCGACTGCTTGCAATTAAATGGGAGGACTGCTTGGTTGTAGATATTTGAGTAACACCTTGCCATTTTTATTATTATTTTGGATGTCTCGAGCTTGACTCGTCACCGTCAAATAAATATTTATTTCAGCTGCGTCAATAGCACAGCGCTTCAGATCAAGGACCACGATGAGCTTCATATCGATATTACTCATAATCAGGAGGGTCAAGCCGCAATTTTGGTTGTCAAAGATAGTGGCAAACTCTCTGCAGCAGACCCAATGGAATTCTGAAAGTTGAACTTTGTTATTATTAATCGCATTTTTGCGTCTCTATCGAGAGCTATTATATTAGATAACCAAAAATTTAACATAAACCAAAAATTATATGCCAATTGTTATTTGAGATGAGCCAAGCACTTTCGAAAGTAGTCACGTCAACCAACGTATTTGAGAACGTCAGCTTCACTGTGCTCTGATTTACAAGCAAAGACTTACTTTTTATTTATTTTCTGTTGGCAAAAATCGCTGCTAACTCTTGCCATCTACTTTCATCGCAGTCATTCAATTTTTTCCGTAAAGCTCTTGTACGTTTGCGCCAGATCACTATTAAAAGTACTCGTGAATCTTGATGTGCCAAAAACTAGGTATGTTGGTGTTACTCCTATATTTTGAAACGCTGCAAGTTTTTTCATTCATCGTATTTAATGAGAATATTTCTTTGAACGTTCTCAGGTCCAACCTATTTCTAAAAACGGTGATAGTAATAATTTGTCAAACAATACATCTATTTACTCATAAAGGTTATTGATTTGTGATCATGGTTCCCTACTTGTCTATAAATCAGCATAGACAAAGTATATCGTCTCTAAAGCTTATCAAAGCAGAGAATATTGTTGAGGGAAATTCGATCGTTTTGCGGAATAAGCCTCCGAAGCCGAATCAAATTGGAATTGTTTTTGCGGGATGATTAAAATTGAAAAAATTTTTTATTTACATTGACAATTTTATTTTGACAAAGTGGTTTCGAAAGTATGCACTGATTCGCATCAGACACCAGCACACAGTGCATACTTGACTGATGTGACTACTTGCAGTTGGAAATCATTAATTTTTATTTACCCTAGTTGTGACAAATTTTAACATCTCCGACTTATATCCATCGAAATAATTTACTCATAAAGGTTATTGACTTTAAACAGTTTTACAAAATACCACTGTGAAATAGAATTGGAACAACTATTATGTTTACAATATATGTTAGCATTCAATGGGAATATGTGTCTAGGGTCAGTTTCGGCTCATTTTGCGTGTAGACTTATTTGAAAATTAACTAGATTTTGCTTATATAGTTTTTATGATATATCATAAATGGTTTTGTGTTAAAACAGATATTCAGTGGTTTTATATTTACCAGAAAGTATTTAAGTTGATCGTAGCATATTATATTTTAATATTTTGTTTATTTCTATGTAAGTTTGTCTTTCTAATGTTTCTTTTTTATTCCTGTGGAACGCTTTATCTACGATTTAATAAGATGAGTGAACTTCGTTCGATGTTTTGTGCTGTCGTTGGATACAAATTAATGTTGATTATCATTTATTGGTTTACAGCATAAAACTCCAAGCTAACGTTAACCTCCAACCAACAGTTACACAGGCTGCTCTAAATCAAACATAATAGCGCATTATTCTCTTGCCGAGCCAATTTCAACTGCCTATCCACAATTTAATTACAATTATAACGGTCGACTGATACATTTCAATAAAGTTCCCAGTTCTGATCGTTCACATGCTTTTCTATTGTAATCGCTTCATTTGTCAACTCTGAAAGCTTAGTCCGGGAACTAAATAGTATCACTTCCATAGTTTTGAATAGAAGTCACATCTAGAGCTGAAGGCGACCTGTAGATAGGGATTCCAATCCCGAACCATATTTTCAATCCCGGGATTACGGGATTAAAAAATCTCAAATCCCGGGATCCCGGGATCCCGGGATTTGAAATTCAAAATACAACACAACAAAATAAGTCAAGATTCTAGTAAACAGATTATATAATTTGCCATCATTTCAAAACTACAACAATAAGTAAGCTCAAAACTGTATAAAAAATTGCATTATTACTAATTTATATTATTGATGCAAATAAAAACAATAATTTTAAGTATCCAAAACGTTGACAGTATGAAGACAGATATTAAAAATTACATCTATTATAAATTACAACAAAAACTCACGACAAAAAACCACAACAACAAAACACAACTCATAGAATTGAGATACATAATAAAGTAACATAAAAAATTCGGCCAAAGTTCATTAGGTTTTTCGGAAGTAACATTGAAGCAATAGCATAGCATCTAAGGTATCGTCTCTAAGCCTGCTTCTAAATTTATTCCCGATTTTGGACGCCTCGGAAACGGTCGAGAAATATTGGCACGCCTGCTCCAAACTATGCAAGTGCCACCACTTTCGAAAAGATTCATTTCTTTTGCAATGGTTTTAATTAGATTAGTTTCTTGCGGCATTTCATGATTGATTATTTTCATACTTTTGCAGCTCTTCTTGTAGCGTTAATTGACGACTATCTTGTTCTGATCAATATGGGTATCTACTGGGTTCTCTTCATTTCTTTGGCTACCAAGCATAGGGCTCAGCATCTAAATCATTGTAGTATTTTTTTAATATTTGCGTTGCTTGGTTTCAAAAATAGAGATTTTATTTCATTTGGTAAATTTTCGCTGGTACAATGTGGATTCTGGAGATAGCTTAGCATACCACTGAGGCTCTTTTATTCGGTCCAATATTGCAATTTTCATAGCATTCAGAAGAATAGACCGTTTTTCTCCTAACAGCCTAAAGACAAATCTTGATGAAGTATTAGCAGTGCATAAATTAACAAGTCTGCGACTAAAGGCCGTCACAGCCAATTTTACAGGGAGTAAAACTTCAATAATTTTCTGAATCGAATCAAACTCTGTTGCTTCTAATTGCTCTGAATATTGCAGGCCTATTAATGTATACTATTTTTCAAAATGGGAAACTATTCGAGCATTGTCAAGAGACTATTTCATCTTGTTTTACAATCCATTTAAAGGAGACAGTTAAATGCCTTGCTCGGATCCGACATAGTTTTAAAGATCGTTATTATTTTTCGTTGGAGCTTTTTCAAAATATAAAACTACCTAACGAATTTTCTTTATGCATGCGCTGATGTCCTTCGTCTGATCTAGCGTGTTTTGCAGGCGACCGGTTTCAACGTAGTTAGCTGATTCAGGACCATCCAAATCTTCGTGGTCGTCGTTCAGACTATCAGCTGCTTCATCAACTCTTTAATCTGGAATGGACCTGATATTATAGCGAACATCGCAAACTGCCAAGTGGATGCTATGCGCCAAACAAATATGTTGCTCTGTACCAACTAGTCTGCCTACTTTTCGCATTTCGTTTGACCCATCAGTTACGATGGTAACAATGTCTTTTCCTAGAGAAACATTAAACTCATATCTAGGTAGTTTCCAGCTGTCATTGATATTTTTTACTCGCACCAAGCTCCAGTAAGAATTTACTAAGTAGATATTTATATTTATATAGCGCTTATTTGCAGTCAAGGTCCATTAATCAAACATCAAACTGAACCGTTCACCTGAGATACTAGCCTGTTATATCTTATTTTTTATTATTTTCTTTATCCTGCTTGCATAGCCAACAACCTTTTTTTGATTGTTGTTAAGGATTTTGGTAAATCTGTGTATGCATTCGCTAGTATTAATTTCCTCAAATCATTCGATGTAACGAATGCACTAAATGTGAAACAGTCCATACTTATTTATTTACAAACCTCTTTGTATTCTCTTGTTAACTGTTATATCGGTTTGTTTTGCTCTATTCTTTACGCATTTTGATGTGAGCTAATTGTTTTCTCATAAATATGGAATTTACTTGCACTTTTCGAGTCTTGCTGTAACTTGATTGCCGATAATGCTTGACTCCCGGCCCCGAAATCCCAGCCAATTTCTGATCCCGAAAATCCCGGGATTAGAGCTCATCAATCCCGGGATTTTCGGGACCAGAAATTGGCCGGGATCCCGGGATCCCGGGATCCGGGATCCCGGGATTGGATTCGCTACCTGTAGACCATTTGAAAAACACGCAAATCTAATGATTAATTGAATTATCGCCCTTGTACGTGACATATGAGCTAAAGGGCTTCTCACAATCAGAAACTTTAGAGAAAAAAGTTACTTGTATGATCAACTGTAGACTTAGGTGACAAAACTATTGAGATTTTTTATTTTTTTCTTCGAATAATTCTAATTCATTTGAATGTTCGAGTCTAGACTGATATTCTTTTTAAAATGTCTATCGTTGCTCCGATTGCGGAAGTCTGTTCGATGATAAGCATATTCCTTTGCTTTGCACTGAGTAACAACAATATTCAATGAAGCATAGTCACAATAGCGTAATTTAATAGTCAATTTCAGACTGGCCAGACAACCATTAATAACAATTGGTGTGTAGGTGGACTACATAGCATTTGTGTCGGCAGGTACTTGTACAAGAGTATTGTACTTATATGGGATTGTGTAGGGGAGATTTGCCGGAAAATGGAAATCGGGAAGAGTACTAGAGCTGAAACTGTTATAATGCACGCTATTTGTGTGCGCCGTACTATTTTAAAAATTCTTGTGGAGGCTACAGACCGTGTACAGCCGAACTTTTCTTCCACCTGCGAAAGGACACCAGTTGTTCAGTTGTATGTTTGTTGTTCTTTTTTCGAGTTTTTTGAGTCACTTTTTAGGATGTTAGAAAAGTGCAGCAAGTTCAGAGTGCAGTTAGTCGATATTCTGCAACATTTTTTTCCGATTTGATTCTGTTGAAATGTTGTTTTGCATTGAGCTAACAACGATTTTTTTCTTGCTCGAGACGATGAGCTGAAATCGCAATACCAATTTCATCGGAAAATCCTGCTATAAGCATATGTCTGGGTACACGTAGGCGTAGTATCTGATCGAATATATTCTTATGCAATAGGAAACCAAGGACGAGTCCTGGCGGCAGCCCCCCAAGACTAGTCGTCTAAATCATAGCACAACGGTTCGTCCTTGAAGTATTTGCTAATTATACGTGCTAAATAGTATAAAACTCTCTCTTCGAGCAAAGTGTTTACAATCCAGCTAAACTTGCCAGGGTTGAAAGCATTCCTCACGTCCACCATTACCACACCGTGTCTCTATTATCTGTGGCGTTCATCACTAAGTCTGTTACCATCCTTACAGTCTTCACGGGTGATTGTCCTCCATGTGAAAACCAAATTGATGGTTTGACAGCCGTCCTTTGCTTTCGATATTAGACATTAACCGCTGAAACATGATCTCCTGCATTCTCCAATAACATTATTCTGTTTTTCTGTTGCTTCAGAATAACGCCTTCCCTCAAAATTGTTTTAAGCACATTGACATAGGTTTTTGGTATATCTTTAATAGTAAACTTAAGTGATTTATTCAGTATCATATACAAGACAAATGTTTTGTTGCCGCCAATTTTCTGTATGGCCCGCAGCCCTGTTTCTCTTACGTTGTTTTCCGAATCCACCTGTATTAAAGGCAGGCTATTGATGTGGTACTGTCGGTGTACCAATATAAATATTTGCTGGATTATACTTGAATACGTGATTTTGGGAAACCTCGTTTTCTTCCTTCTCAGGTTGAAGATTCTTCTGGGCGTTTCCATACTGGAAGAGGAGGTTTTCATACTTTGGACTACTTAAGCGATACTGGTTGCGCTGGCTGGATTTCAGACACTCTTTCTGGAGTTCCTCAATTTTAGCGTTCCACCAGTAATTTGACTTTCAGGTCTTGTGAAAAGAATCATGTGGAGGTGTCATATGCTATTAATTTGACCAGCTTTCTAGAAGTAATTCCTGCTAGTTTTATGTCTGAGAGTTACCTTTCATGGAATATTTCTTCGTCTAGCAGTGCTTTTGTGTTCTTATTATAGGCTCAGTTCCGTGCGTAAATGTTGCGTGCGCAAAGAGATTGGAAGCTGTTTTTGCATATTTATGCCCTAAAAATGTCAATTACTGCTGCAACGCAATGTCTTACAACGTCGAACCAGTTCGTTCGCAAACGGATTGACCGGTATAATGATACAAAAAAAAGTTTGATGGAAAAACTTTGATGGTGCGAGCTTGCTAAACAAAGATTTGGCACCACTTTTCTGTTGACTCAGAAAAAATAAAAGATATCTACCAAAAGGGTTTGCTAAAGTTTGCCCGTAAATGATTTGGCCCCGATTTGAGCGCATGGATTTTTCAAGAGAATAACGATCCAAAACAACGCAGGCGGCAATGCATCGAAAAAAAACAAGAAAATGGCATCACAACAATGACTTTTTAATATAAAAGCTAACAAAATAAATGCAGATTGGATATATTAATTGGTTTTTCTCTCCCAGGGTATACGCTCTTGTGATACTAATTGTAATTCCGTTCCATTCTAAAAATTATGACAACATCAGGTTTGATTAATTTAACGCCAGGATTCAATACTTTTCGGCCATTTAATGCTACTTTTATCATAACCTTTGGGTCCGTTGCAAAAAAGTCAGCTTTGATTCTTGCTGCAATCGTTGACTCCGTGATTTCCTTTTCCACATCTTCGACACAACTTCGTTTGCTCTTGTGTTTTGTCCTTTTCATTAAAATCAGTTCTCAAAGCCTACCCTAAAATAGGATTTTATCTATTTCTAGGGCCTGTAATGCCCTATTTACATATATGGCAAACGTTTAGTGAGGGCAATCGACAAAACAGTCGACGAGACGTTTAACAAGACATAGGGTGAAGGTAGCTTATCTTATGAAAGGATACCTACCTATCTACACGATATGCATATCTGTACTCGTACACTTAAATTTTGCATCTTTCTGCATGGTGTGAGATTTAAGTGGTAAAATCATGTAGCTAAGTAGCATTTTCTCTGCTCAGAAATTGGTTTACAAATATTCGAACAGTGTGCTTTGTACCCATCTGTACGCATGCATCTTGTCCGATATAATGCATCTTACCCATGATTTCACGGGCAAACTAAATAGGTTTGTAAATATCATCGGAGCCAGCACCAGACCTTTTTCAAAATCCCTTTGATTCGATACGTAAAAGCGACATCATTTCGAGCGGTCTCGAAGTTAGACGAGACCGTCATAAACACTCAGCCACCCTCATAAAACGCTCATAATACCCTCGTAACGAGAGGAAGCCATTTATACACTCGTGTTTGCCATGGGAAAAACAGGCGAGAATAGACGAGGAGACCATTTACACTATCACCTCGTCAATGTATGCCATGTCTTGGGGAGAGTGTAATTGAGGCTTGAAACCCAAAGCAGCCGTTCGACTACTAACAAAGGACTTTCTAATTTCTATGTCATCTGATGTTGCTTTCTTCCATGTTCGTTAGGTCCAGTTGGTCCTTAAGATCAGTGTAAATTTTTGTTGGTACTTCGCTTGTACATTCGCCTGTTCACCAAGAGAGGCCCCCACTTTCTTCTGAAACTAGTCACGCTCGATTCCGTTGGGCTTAAGTTTTGTGTCCTCCTGATGTGAGTCACATTATCTCTAACGCCCTTAAGAACAGAGTCCGTTTTGGCTTTCCGTAAGATGTTCGTGTATGTGGTATCTCCCCTAGTGGTGATAGTCATTACTTCCACTCTTTTGTTAGGTATTATTTTTCACTTGATGACCACAGATTTTTCTTGCTTCCTACACCTGTTCCCCGCTTTCAGGCAACTTATTCAGAATCCTGCATTTTTTTTAAAGGTTGAGTAGCTAACTGCCTCCTTGGCCGCTTCTGCACTTCAATTTTTGCTTCGGATTGGTTAGCGTCAGCTAGTATATCTTGTGAAGTGAATTATTTTCATGTACTTTATCTTGCTGTAAACTATCATATATTGTGGAAATACTTTTGTTTGCAGTCATAGTGGTTTTGCTAATTGATCCGTTATTCATGGTGAATATCTGCGTGGTTGTACCTTGTTCGAAAATATTATTTAAGTCTCATTGTGAACTATTCCACGTTAAGCTGGCTAAAGTTAGGCCCTAAAAATGTTGCGCAGCTTTAGCTCTGACGGCAGCTGGACCACTACTATTTGAATGTCTACAGTGCCGGTAAAAATGATAAGACACCCCATGTTTTTCAAGAATTCGTAAAATAACCAAACAATCCCAGGAAGCTATGTATATATCTGAGATTGCCGCACCACATTACATTCCCCTGGATAATTAGATTAAAAACCATTCTTTGTTTTTCGGTAGGAGCGTTTGTCCCGTAAAGAAGACGAAAAGTATTTATAGAATTGGATTTCAATATTTGAAGGTGATTTTTTACTAGGTTTGTGTTGTGAACTCGTGACAATGGGTTACAAACAGTTGTTATAAAAAAATTACACGGCGAAGGAGAGTCCATAACAGAAATTGCTCGAATTGTGATGCGGAGCAGATGTGCGGTCCACAACTTTATTCGGAATCCTGAAAATTATGGCAAGAAGAATTCAAAAGGGCGGTCAAGAGCTGTATGTCCTCGGTCCGAACGGAGAATTATTCGATTAGCATCTAATTCTACACTCACCGCACGAAAAATCGCGGCAAAGGCGGGCGTTGAAACAAAGATCATAAATGTTCGAAACATTATCGAGCGAGCGAGCGTAAATTGAAAAGAAAACCGCCTCTCATTGAACAGTACAAAAGGGCCAGGCTGGCTTTTGCTGAAAGCCACTTACTTTGGAAGAAAAAATGGCGTCGTGTTATTTTTAAAGACGAAAAGAAATTTAATTTGGTCGGACCCGACTGTTTTAGATATTATTTCCACGACATAAGGAAAGAAACGAGAGTTTTGAGCAAGAGACAGCATGGTGGCGGAATTGTAATGGTTTGGGCTGCTATAGGATACAACGGACGGTCAAACATTCGGTTTTTAACTGGAAAAATAAAAAGCTTACGATATGTGGAAATGCTTCGTGAGGAGTTTGACAATAATTTGATAGGAACCGCGGACCAGCTATTCATTTTTCAACAAGATAATGCTGCGATTCACAATGCAAATGTTGTTAAACAGTACTTTCAGCAGCAACAAATTGATGTTCTCGATTTCCTAGCAAGGTTTCCAGAACTAAATATAATCGAAAATTGTTGGGGTCAACTGACTCGAATCGTTTACGCTGAATTGAAACAATTTCAAGATACAAAGGAATTAGAAAAAGCTATTATTTTTGCATGGGCCCAGATTTCGAGAAAATATGTTCGAAAATTATATAAAAGTCTACCAAAAAGAATTATAGAAATTATAAAAAAGAAAGAAAGCTCAATAAAATTTTAATATATTACAAATAGTTGCATTTCATTACTTTAATATTATTCTAATATGACAAAAATGTACGGTGTTTTATCTTTTTTACCTACCTGTAATTTAACTTTCTTTATTTACTCAATATGCTATACGAAATATCCCCGGCTAATTACTCAGGGGAATGTAATGTGGTGCGGCAATCTCAGATACATACACAGCTTTTTGAGATTGTTTTGTTATTGTACGATTTCTCGAAAAACATATGGGGCCCTATTCTGAGAGTCACCTCACATGACGAATGAGGTGACGCTCATGATTTCGTATTCTGAGAGTCACGTGAGGTGTTGTTATTTCACCTCAAGTGACGTTTTCGATCTGTTGGCTATTCTGAGAGTCACGTGAAGTGACGAGCGTCACGAAAATTAAGATTTTCAGTCACTTGATAATATCAAGTGACTGTGGTCAGAAATGATATAAATTGATATTTTGAATAAAAAGAAGAAGGATTTTCACGAAGTTTGCATCGTGGACCATAAAAAAAAGTAAACAAATCTTATTTTGAAGATAATGCGGTTAAACTCAACTACGTGTTCGCCATAGCCGTTAGCCGTTTTCTAATAAATTTTTGGCTCGTATGTTTGTTATTTTGTAGCTTTGTGTCAATTTTTGGGGAGTTTTATGTTTGATTGGTTGTTTTTGTTTCTGTGGCTTTGAAAATGCAGATGGCATTGATGCATGTCTACAATCATTTCACGCCAATTTAGTATGTGCAGCTCATTTTTTCGACCTAAAAAGAGACATTTGGTGTTTGAATTTGAAAATTGAATTGTGTAAATGTGTTTCCAATAAGAAAATCGATCGGAAATTGACCTGTAAAGTACCAGTTTTAAAAAATAAAGGGTTGCACTGAGATACTCGTGAAGTTAAGTTTTTACAATTCTCCATTATCTCTTCATTCTTTCGAGCGAAAATTTTAACAATGGAGAAAAACAGATGCGCAGCTTATTCCTGACGGATAAAATGTGAAGGATATCAATTTTTGATCTATTTTCTAATTAGAAAGACAAGCGACAATTCAAATGCCTTATTGGACTGATGAAAAGTCATCCACAAAGCCTGAAACAGCACAGCGAACACATAAAAACCACTTCTAATATTCACCAATACTTCTTACTAATCACTATATTTATAATCGTGTATAGCAAGTTTAAGTATACCTGGTACACTTGTAAACACCGTCCTCTTCTTTATTTCCCAAATCATTTGCTTATCCCTGGAAATTTCCTGTTTGCGTTCGATTTTCCTTACTTTCTATTCGACTTTTATTTTTTTAATAATTCCACTCCCTCCAAAGTAAGCCGAACTTATGATATAAAGGTATGAAAAGTTTGTGCGCGCCAACGATGCGCAAGCCGTCCCCCATCTAAGTACTGACCAAGCTCAACACAGCTTAACTTCGTTGATCGGACAAGAAACGGTCGATGCCAGTGTGCCATGGACGTGGTGAATTTCGTGCGATGATAAATTTCAATGACATGATAAATTTCAAACGCTCAAGCGTTGCCATTCAAACACAAATTCATAGTCACCTCACCTAGAGTCATGTCACGTGACTCTCAGAATACCGATTCGTAAGTGACGTGACTTTCCAAGTGACGTGAGATCTCACGTGAGATGACTCTCAGAATAGGGCCCGGGGTGTCTTATCATTTTTATCGGCACTGTATGTTGTTAAAAAAATGAATTCGAATATAAAAATGTGGATATCTTCCTAAAGACACAAATTAATTAACTATGTGATGATAAAAAATGACTCTACTTACAGTCATAAGTATAAATTGTTTCTTATAAAGTCGATTATCATTATATTTAAATTTCTCTGGGTCAAGAGTTTGAGGTGCACGGCATGGACAACCGACATACTCAATATGAAATGTTTTGGTGATGATCAGGTAACAGTGAACCAAATATTCGAATAATGATAAAACGAACAAAAATTATACATCCGACTTATTGGTTAAATACACAAGATCAGCCCATTTTCCCCTATTCCAACGGTATGTTTGGAAAACTCATGTAACATTATGGTCAAATAAGTTCCGTCATTACATATTCTGATTTATCATTGATGTTTGATCGCGTGGAAATGATCTGGTTGTGTTTTGACAGTTAAAAACAATTTTCACGTCTTTTATTGCTGTGCTTTTATTGGAGTTTATTGGTGCGTTAAAGAAAGGATTGGAAATGAAAGTAGTCAGCAAACTATGCTTAGGTAAGTATTTATGTGCCGTTTTATGTGTTCGAGGTTTCCTTATTGTCCACACTGCAAGTTATAGTTTATGATGTAAGCTCTTATGGTGTTTGTTCTATGATTTTCTGTGAAAGGTGTGTATAATATCAAATGTGTATAAGCATATAAGAAAATATCTTTTGTGTTTTGAGTCTCTACCTTCATCTACAAGCTTTTGTATAAACTATCTTTCTTTTATTTTTGTGCTCATTACTCATTTCAATATTCTTCCAGTTCTTAAAAATGCATTCGATGCGTTTGATCAAGAGAAAAAAGGCTACATCGATACAACAATGGTCGGTACAATCTTGAGTATGTTAGGCCATCAGCTAGATGATAAAGTACTAGCTGAAATCATAGCCGAAGTCGACGAAGATGGATCGGGACAAATCGAGTTTGCCGAGTTCACCACGTTGGCAGCCAGATTCCTTGTCGAAGAAGATGCAGAGGCTATGCAAGCTGAACTCAAAGAAGCCTTCCGATTGTATGACAAGGAAGGTAACGGTTACATCACGACCGGCGTCTTACGTGAAATCTTGCGTGAACTGGACGATAAACTGACCACCGAAGACCTGGACATGATGATTGAGGAAATCGATTCAGACGGTTCCGGAACGGTAGATTTCGATGGTAATTATAATTTGCTAGAATTAAACTAATGCTTATAAGTGCAAAAGGCCATTTTTTACCGAAATTAATAGACTTTGAAAGCGATTTCGCTGTACCTCATAAAAGCATGCTGGCCCCAGCTACCGCCAGCAAATTATGTAGTGAATTATCTCTGCCCATTGAAATTTCAACACGAACACAAGTATTTATTGCGGTAGCGTCGTTACCTACTGTGCACAGAAACATATTGTTTTAGATGGTCACCTCATTAATATGTGTCAAGAGCCAGGTTTTGCGTAAATACGAGTGCAGTACGACCAGACAAATGAAGAATATGATAAAATTCGAATGTGGGTAAATTAGGGTTTCGATTTCAAAAGCACGATTGCACCTCTGGCCACTCCAACAACTTCACTTTCCTCGAAATTCATAGAAGGCAGGAATATTATTAATACTCTGCAGACTAATATCATGACAACATTATTAATCCGAATGAGTGAAATTCAGATAAAAGTGAATAAATGAGTTTGAATTTATGATGGCTCGAATACAATCTAACTGCAGATCGTGGTACGTACGTACTTAGGGAAAATGTTGCCCGGGATTGTGCACATGTAACAAAGTACACGCAACTGTCGCATATAATTGCACTTGGATAAATTTAGTGACCGGGAAGTGTTGAGTGCAACGAATGCTGTGTAAATTCAGATCAGATTATTTGAAGCCCGAGTGCATGTGAAGGGATTCGCAATGCAATGGCCTCGCAATTATGCCAGATGAAGTTGACGGAATGTGTACAGGTGATTGTTGGAGACGGTCTATTTTCGATAGACAGACTTGTACATAGTTGTATGATGTAGTGGTGCTAGGAAGATCTAAGATGTTTTGCAGATAATTGAAGAGAAGCTATACATTTGGTATTTGGAGAAAAAGAAGGCTTTGAATTTACGTTGGTATTGAGTTTTGTTTGAGTGGATGTTTGTAGGGAAAATTCATATTTTATGAAAACACATTCTGACCAATTTAGTCTTGTTAGATATAGTCTTGGAAAGAGTATTCAAAGTAAATTAGGTTGTCGGCTCCAATAGAAAACATTTTGTGTTTTGTGACAATTCTTTTTGGATAAAATGTCGCAGGCAATCGGGTGGATGAAAGTGAAGAAAAAGAACTTGGTGCTTTGAGGTGAAATACAAAAAATAAATCATATGCTTTTAATGGTGTTCTGTTTAAATATATTGTTTCTTCAGTGAATATGTAGTATAATATTTTTAAAAATTCGATGGATATTCGTAAGAGGATTTTCGCGCAATAAATGAAGGTTTATGACTTGCTTGACTACAGAAATAAAATAATATCAGGTAGTTTCATACCAAATGTCGGATTTTGAAGGATTAAGAAAAACTCGATTTTATTCCTCAAAATATTCACCGTTGGAGTCTATAGTTTGTTGCCAAGGTGTTGGCAAATCAAAAATTCCTTTTTTGAAAAAATACATATTTTTTTGCACCAAAAACTCTTCAAAGGACGCAATAACAGCGTTTTGGTTGCAGTAGCACTTTTCTTATAAATAGTTACCCAGGCTCCGGAAAAGATGATAGTCTGTTGGTGACAGGTCTGGAGAATATGGAGGGTGAGCTAAAACTTCGTACTGCAACTCCTGTAGTTTTTGCATGGTCAAACGGGATACATGCGGTCGTGCGTTACCGTGTAACAGAATCGGTCCATACCTATTCACCAGAGAAGGCTGTTTTAAACGCAATTTTGCGTGCATTTCGTCCAATTGTGCACAGTAGGTCTCTGCAGTTATTGTTTATTGTTTCACCAGGATTCAAGAACGAATAGTGAACGACGCCTTCTGATTTCCACCAAACAGTATCCATGACCTTCTTAGGGTGCAGTCCCGCTCTTGCTTGGTGGCTAGGTGCTTCTCCGCGATCCAACCACTGTCCTGAACGCTTCCTATTATCATAGAGAATCCATTTTTCATCGTAAGTCACAATCTTCTTCAAAAATGGTCCTTTTTTATGTCGCATCAGCAGTGAAGAGGCTACTTCAACTCTCAGCATTTTGTTCCTTTCAGACAATTCGTGTGGGACCCATTGATTGAGTTTTTTCACTTTTCCAATATTGTTGAGACAGCGACTAATGGTTGATTTCGATACATCTAAGGTCTCAGCAAGGCACTGTAAAGTTGTCGATGTATTCCTCTCAACTTCTGCTCGCAGTTCGTCATCATTAACACTGCTACCTTGTTGACCACGTGGTTCGTTGTCCAAGCCAAAATTTCCTTCTCGGAAATGGGCGAACCATCGTTGCACTGTGCGTTCGTTGCAGGTATCTGGTCCTAACACCTGATTAATTTCTTTCGTCGCTGCAGCTGCATTTTGTCCTTTTTTAAACATAAACAGGTAAAGGACCCGAATATCTCTTACTGTAAACATGTCCATAAGAGCAAAAAGGACAGATATAAGAAACTACATGGGTATTAAATTAGGAACTAAAAGAAAGGTATTAACCTCTATTTTCAAACACAAAACTTATTTTGAATTTTACCAAACAACTCTGTTCATCATGGGATCACTTTTAAGACTGTCAGGAAATCCGACATTTGGTATGAAACTACCTGATATAATGTAAGAATTATTTGTACAAGTGTTTTTGATCAAACTCATTTGGATATCAAATAGGTTCCTCCTCTTGATTCAGAATTTATTGAAATTTTATAGGTGCGTTGGTGAAAATTCGTTAAGGTTGTATTTATGCTGAATTAGTACGTTGTTTTTAAAAATTCAAAATTTAACAATTATCCAAAAATTCGCAATGCTCAGTACTTATGTAAATTCTGAAAAATTCATTGAATTTTTCCACAATTTTCATTCTGTCAATATTTTCAATACTACTGGGCGCAAATTACTCACTTGCATTCGTTTCACGAGATGAAATTTTTCTTGTTTCCAAGCTCAAACAATTGTATTTTTGGATATTTGTTTGATATCGTGAGATTGATGCGCATAATAGGCAAGTTTCCTAATTTCTTGAGTAAAAACTTATTGCTGGGTGGGAGAAAATTTGCAAAACCAGGAAAGTAAAGAAACGGATTGTTGAATGTATACTACAACACATACGGGGGCTGATCAATAAGTAATGGTAATTGGTTATTTCCAGTTCGGATAAAATTCCAAAAAAAATTTTTTTACTACCACATATATTCACTAAGTCAGGATAAAAAAACATAAATAGGCCACAATTCCAGGGAGGTACCTTCATTCTGCAATATGCAGGAACAGTTCCAGAACATGATGAAGGAAATGATTGAGAAAATGGTGCAGGGAACGTTAGCAACATTCCCAGCTCCCAAAAACAGCAATAACAAACATTAATGTCCATTCCCGAGCACATGTCGATTCTCACTTGGAATGCTAATTCCATATTCAGTAAAACCGGAGAGCTGATGCAATTCCTATATGACTATAGGGTTGACATCATGCTCATCCAGGAAACATTCTTAAAACTAGCTGATCGCCTCCATATCTCTAACTACATTCTATACCGTAGTGATAGAATCACAGGTAGAGGTGGAGGCACTGCAACCCTGGTGAGAAGAGGCATTAATCACATCCACATACCAGCTCATATCCTACCGCAATAACAATAGGCGACCGTCGTCAAAGTTCATACGGAATCGTTTGAGTTCGTGGTGATTTCTGCGTACATCCCACCCGAGAGAAACGGTCCGGAATTGCGGAAACTATTTGAGCACGAAGGTCCTGTTTTTCTTGCAGGAGATCTAAACGCCTACCACCGCCACTGGGGAGACGTGAGAAGCAACCAAGCTGGAACCGAGCTACAAAGGTTCATCATGGAAAATTGCGTTAGCCTGCATCTCCCCCATGAATTACTGGCGCATGACGAAGTATTTTCGCCAAAAAAGTAAAACCGTCGTGCCCCCCATACATGGGCCACATGGGCTAAAGTTTGACGATGCTGGCAAGGCGGAGGCCTTTGCCGGGGTGTTGGAGCTGCAATTCCAAGAAAACCGTTCTCTGGAAGATGACCTTAGCGAGGAAGAGGAAGTTTCTGAATCTGTTGATCGGCTCCTTGCCTCTGTGGCAGCAAGAGACTCTCGAATTGACTTCGGAGAGATCAAACAAATAGTCAATGGGTTAGACAAGCGAAAATCACCTGGGCCAGACTCTATTGGCAATGAATGGCTAAAATATCTTCTCGACAACACGCTGGAGGCCTTGACGGATATAATCAACGCTATATTCTATACGAGGATCTTTCCAGAGATCTGGAAGACAGCGATTATTACTGTGGTGCATAAGCCAGGCAAAGACCTCCAATTCCCACAAAACTGGAGACCAATAAGTCTCCTGTTCTCCGTAGGAAAAATCGCTGAGCACCTTCTTCTCGGCCGGCTAAAAGAAATAATTGAGGAAAAATCAACAATCCCGGAGGTACAATTCGGCTTTAAGCCACTACATTCCACTGAACTCCAGCTCGCAATAGTGGTAAAACACATACGTACAGGGCTCAACCAAAGAAAATCAATGGGCTTGGTCATGTTTTTCTGGGAAGTAACGCTTAAAATCATTTTACCGCAATAGCTTTCAACACATTTACCAAGTTACATTAAAACTCTTGCCAAAAATATTCAGCAAACTAAAGACTGCCCCAGTTCTCCGTGATGAGCGTATTTGAAATTTGTGTAGAATCGCTTGAGAATCTTATGTACAACTGTACCATGAAGCATATATTTTCTTCATCTTATGGCTTTCTTGGGCTTTATAATTTTCTCTTCTTTACATGTTGGACTCTCTGGCCATCGAAATCAAATGACGCACATATTTATTTATTCATTTATTTATTTATCGGAAATGGGATGAAGTAGTACAACTACAAAGACATATTTCGATACTGGACACTAATTTAAAATATATTGTTATCTTCTTGATATATTTTTGAACAAAGCATATCGGAAAATAAACTGCTTTGCAGTTTATTGTTTCATAAAAAAAAACAATATCCAAATAAAGAGGAGTATGATTTCGTGCCGAAGCAGTAACACCCAGTAACTTTTACTTAAGTATATTTAAGTTTATTTATTTCCTATAGCAGAGCAAAACGAACATAATAAGCTCAAGATAATTAATTTTAATTATTATTTTATGAGCAGTATTTAATTAACAAGTTCAATCAAAATAAACGCATTATCACGTTCTAATTATTCATTTTTCTTCCGCACCTTTCAGTCAGCACTATTCAAAACATGCAATTAATTGATGTTTTTTTTACATCTCTCTCATTGCAGAATTTATGGAAGTCATGACTGGTGGCGATGATTAAACATCCAAATGATTCAACGGACTCCATTCACCATCAGATAAATAATATCAATTAGTCCGTGCAAACAACATCAGCTGAAAATTAAAATCTATAAATCAGTAAACAACTTTTACTAACTTCTATGTTAATATTGATTCTAATGCTTTGAATACATATGAACCGTTTATTTCGAGAACACAATTGGCAGCGAGCAATTTCGAAATGACACAAGAATGAAGTGAACGAATCCCAGAAACTAGCAACACCCTACATACACTTATACTTATGCACAAATTTTATACTTAAGAATATCGTCAACATAAACAAGAACATGACAATACACTTTCAAGTTAATATTTATTTATTCTTATATTATTAAAGCTATCTTTTCTAAGGCAGAATGATTTTTAAGAAAATGATTGAAACAATGATACTACGGCAAACATATTTGAAGCGAAAAACTTAATCAAAAAACTTTCCCAGTAACGGGAGAAAATAAAAAAAAATATTTTAAGCATGATTTAAATAATGAATAGTGCTTTATACGGATTGTTGCAAATATTGTGATTCGAATTTCACCAGAATTGCGGTACGTTAGATTATGATGGCTCAAAGGAATGAAAAATTTGACCACAATCGATTGCTTTATTGTTATTGAAACGAAGTTAAAAATTTTGTTTGATGATTTCATTGTAACGTTTAATCTATATCTATTCATTATATAATCAAATTTCTTCAAGTTCGCAGAAGTTTTCAAGTTTTTATTTATTCGAATAAAAACTGCAATGCATATACTCACGGTATGTAAAAAATATTTTAGGTACATTTCAATTAAGCTGAAAGCAATGTTTCTACACCTAAATATCTCTACTCTCATATGAATCTTTAAATATATCCCAACTTTCCGCTCTGGACTGATGGTGTTTTATTTCCACGCTAAGCCCGATTTCCTGTAGACACGGCAAATTCATGTAAAGCTCGATTAATTAAAATATTTGAAGATCTAGTTCATATCGATCACTTAATAAAATTCAGACGAAATTACATCACGGTAGCAAATGTAACAGGAAATTGACCTGCATGCAATTCAACGACGAAGTTATTCTCAGCGCTGAGCGGATGTAAAGCGTTCGAAAATTATATTTATTTTTTATGAAAAAGTAATGCAAATGTGCGGTCGATTGATAAAACCAATATGCTTTCACTTTCGCAGCCTTTCACATTTGTCAGGTTTTTCAATTGATTAAAACATCTGATGCTGGTAATGCATGCATTTCTGCCAGTCTTAATTTGAGTGAATTGAAATTAGTCGTTTGTATCATCATATCAGTCAAGTCCACTTGAATATCGAATACCAAAACTAATTTATGTTATATATAGTATCGATTTCTATTGTGACCATCGGAATCAACATAATGATATTCGTTATGGTGGCAAGACGGGCCTACCAAATTAAACTTTCATTTGCATTTTAAACAATGCTGATTTCAATTGAAAATTCGAGAAAAATGTCTTAATTATATGTATGTAGTGCAACTTATGGTTTTTGATATGACACATGTAATAGATTAACTCCTACACGACCAATAAGCAGACTAAAAATATTTATCAGATTTTTCCAGTTTACAAGAATATTTTTACTAATGTTCGAAGAAGAACATTAGTCTTAAAATCACTTTGGCCAAAAATTCACATTTCTATATATCTATATATATATATATATATATATATATATATATATATATATATATATATATATAAATATATATATATATATATATATATATATATATATATATATATATATATACATATATATATATATATATATATATATATATATATATATATATATATATATATATATATATATATATATATTATATATATATCTATATATCATCAAAAAGTTTCAGCGAAAAAATCTCAGGAACGCGCCATCCGATTGAACTGAAATTTTCAATACACATTGGTGTATATGCAAAATAGTGCCAGGTTTCACAAAAAGCTAATAATCTTTAACCCTTTGGCGCCGGCGGCCATTTTAGTGATATTTTTAATATACCTATTATTCCGTACACAAATAATTTTCGCAAAAATAAAGTTGACGAAATAGATTTCGAACGTGTTTTACATGTGAATCGGATAATGTTTTGGAATTGTTTAACCCCATGTGTGCGCTGGCTGCCTAAAAAGAGAACGGGAAAACTTGAAAATTTTTTAATTGCTGTAACTTTTGACAGAGCTATTCAATCACGAAATTTTCAGGACGTATTGGTATTATTTAGTTGTAGATTTGTGAGCGATTTGTAGATTGATTAATGAGCGTGCGGGCAACCCTGTAGCTAGGCCAGGCACTGAAAGTGAAAACCTCCAAATCATCGTCTCTCTTGAAAAAATGCCGCTTCTTCAAAAAAAGCCACTCATATGTAAATCTTGTACTTTGTTTACATAGGCAAAAAAAATTGATATGGTATAACGGGCACGCCTGGTAACCCTTGCCCAATTTACCTATATTTTTAGCATCAAAAACTTCTGTTCACGGAAACTCACGATCCAATGGGCAGAATTAATTGAAATTTACAGAATGTATTGGTCCTAAATAGGACCAGGTCTGATAGAAGTGATTTTGAAATGCGGGTGATTC
This sequence comes from Nemotelus nigrinus, assembly GCA_947369275.1. Taxonomy (NCBI): domain Eukaryota; kingdom Metazoa; phylum Arthropoda; class Insecta; order Diptera; family Stratiomyidae; genus Nemotelus; species Nemotelus nigrinus. The sequence continues at coordinate 18,854,318 of OX376372.1, read as the reverse complement.
TGTGCCAGTGGTGCCATCTTGAAAAATCACTAAAAAAGATAACTGCTATTAGCCCTATAAATTCTGATTCAATCGTTAGATTTTGACGATATTCGTACAGTAGCTGGACTTTACTTTAAACCACGTTTGGTAGAAATTTGGTCGAAAAATTCGGGTGGAGTTGCCAGCTATGATAATTTTGGTGTCTCAAATTTGAAAAGATAAAAATTTGGAAGTGAAAACATTCAAACCCTCGACTATCCTAAAAAATGACCGTTTCTTACAATAAAACCAATCTGCATACAAATCTTATGGTTTATCTACACGTTCAAAGTAAAACTTTAGAAATTTCATGGCGGACAAGAACGGTAACCCTTTCCCAGTTAACCTATATTTGTAGCATCAAAAACTTCTGTTCACGGGAACTCACGAATCATCAGATACAATTGAAACTTACAGAATGCATTGGACTTAAGTAGGACCAGATCTGATAGAAGCAATTTTGAATTGTAGGCAACTCTGTGCCAGTGGTGCCATCTTGAAAAATTACAAAGAAAAAAACTGCTTTTTGCACTATGAAATGTGAATAAGTTACCAAATTTTCATGAAATTGACACAATAGCTGAACCTTACTCTAAACTCTGTTTGATAGAAATTTGGTTGAAAAATTCGATTGGTGCTGCCAGCTATGGTATTTTTTGTGTCTTTGGTTTTGAAAATTCACTCAGGATAATAAAACTTTTTGCCCTATAACTTCCAGTGCAGTCATGAAATCAATACAAATTTCATACAATTTATGGAACCTATTATAAACATTATTCAAGCCAAATTTGGTTGAAAAGCCACCATAGGGTTGCCAGCTATTGTTGGTTTTGTGTTTGTTTGCAATGTCTTTATTAAGCGGTTTTATCGTAGAATTTTCAATTGGTAATGATATTGTAGTGACAATAAACAGCAAATATTAAGCTTTCGATTATTTGAAAAAACTCGCTGCAGGTAACCCTAAATTTCTTTATACTCCTATAACTTCGAATGTAATATAACAACGTGAAGCAGATGTGATATATTCTTGGCTTTGATACTGGCGAAAGGTTGCCAGCACGAGTCGGTTGTGCTACTTTTGTATCAATAAATGCTTACAGTTAGTATTCATACCGGAAACATTTACAATGAAAATAAATAACCAATGTTTCAATTCCCAAAGTTCTGCAAATTTTCGGATCGCAGCCCCAAACACCAACTTCAGTTACAGTGCTGCAGGCACTGAGCATTTTCTTCATTGATGTTATATGAGATGCTGCTTTCAAAATTTTGTGAAATAAACAACTGATAACGAATATAATTAACCCGTGTTTTGCTCTCATAAACGTTGAAATTCATGCCAGTGGTAATATCTGAAACCTTCTACCATATGAGTTATAATGCATTCTTGAGACCAAAGTAAAACGTGGCATTTGAAACAGTTTGGCCGTAATAAGCAGCTCATGTGGTGGAATATCTACTGTTCTTCGAACATTAGTGTTTCTAGCGGTTCAGGTGCGCTAGAGTTTTTTCGGGATGGTTTCAAGGCGCTTAACTTCAGAGATATTTGATTTTAACGACCATTTGTCACAACCTGAAAAACTTTGGAAGCCATCAACGGAGCAAAAGGAAATTCCTTCGCAATAGTAATGGTAAACTGTCGAATTCAAAAGCGTAATTCAACGCATGCATCAATTGAGCTACAGCCGCAGCCACATGTGTAAAATATTGAAGGTCCATAAGAACACCGTGAAAAAATGGTGCAACGCCGAAGACAAAAACGTGGGCGATATGAAAAGAAGTGGTCGACCGTCAGTACTTTCGACAGAATCAAAAAGATTAATATTCGAACATTGGCTCAAAATAAACCAGGGTCAGTAACGAGGACAGTGACGAAGCGGCTTGACAATTCGCCGGAGGCTGCGAAAAAGTGTCGAGGCGAACCGTTCAGCGATATATTAGACTGGGGGCGACTGACCTACAGGCAACGCAACAAACCTTTATTTTCCGATAAGAGCATTCGAGACCGGCTGAACTTCTATCAAAAGCTGAAAAACTTTGGAGTTGCTAATGACAATGTCCGCTGTCGAACTTGGCTTGCAAACATCCTTATAACGGACAAGTCATGGATTCAACTGCCATCCAATACCTAATGGAGAGAATAGGACAGTGAGAATCAGCGATCCCGCAAATATTCTCGTAATTCAGTCCTCGAAATTTGGATTAAAAGTCTTGGTAGCTGGCGGAGTGAGCAGCCGCGGAAAAAGCCAGTATCATTTTCTTGATCAAGGAGTGCTTGTTTATAGAAAATATTGCAGGTAAAGTATCCTCCCTGTTTTTGCACAACGCTTTAATAATCACCATCAATTTATGGACATGTAAGATGAAGCCAAGTCGCATACAGCTTTTCTAATGTGTGGATTGATTGGCCTGGTAATTCCCCTAATATAAATACTAATTGAAAATATGGTGCTCAGTCTAAAGGAGAGTATGTTTAGAGATCCCAGACCAAAAAATAGGCAGAATTTTTAGTCCCTGCTTTCCATTTTCAATAATTCTCATGAGACTAAGGTACGGTTCTTAGTCTGTGAAAAATGTGTTCTATAGAAAGTTTTCATTCTACGATTATACAAGACTTCCTTTTAGGGTGAGAAAAGTCAAATATTTTCAAGATAAATATGAATTAGATATGAGCGGTTTCGTTGCATATGTACTGCATATGAAAAGTACGTTCCAGGTATTTATGAAATAAGTGGCAAGTAGTAAAGCAGTACTTTTATGATTTGCTCCAAAAGTAATTAATGAGTGGAGATAAATGATAGCTGTATAGATTAAGTAGGATACTGAATTTCAAGTCAATTAGTCATTTGATAATATAGATCATTTTTGAACCTGGTTGAGTCATTTTATTGAAAATTTAGAAAAAAAATTATTAATATCAAATGTTAGTATTATAGTACGTTTGTATGTTTGTATGAGTGGATCACTCCTGCAGTGGATATTGAGAAGGCTATTGATGCCATATGGCACGAAAGTCTTCTGTGCAAGCTGATCATGCTCAGATTTCTAGAAAAGAAAAACGATACAACTATAAAGCTGCAGCTTTCCTCGCCAATTGGCAATTCCACGCCAGTATTAATGAAGATGATTCGATGCGATTGAGGTAAAATTTTTGAAGGACATCGATGTATATAAAAGGTCCATGATTTGCCAAAATTAAGATGACTTTAACCCTTTGGCGGCGGTGGGCATTTTAGTGAGTTCTCAGGGACTCCTATATTTCTATGCAGAGTGCATTTCTGTTAAAAAAATATTGGAAATGAAAGGTTATCATGTTTTATGCTTATGAATGATAAAGAATTGAAAAGTTTGAGCCGTGTATGAGTGCTGAGTGCCTAAAAGTAGGCAAGGATTTTTTTCAAATTTTTATTTGTTAAATGTTCTGACAGAAACATTTGATCATCGTGAAATGTGCAGAGCATATTGATGTTGATTAAAACTTAACATACGTGGGTTTTCAAGATAATGCGGGCAGCCCTGTAGCTACGGGAGGCACGTGAAAATAAATCCTTCAAATCATCGACCCTCCTGAAAAATGTTTGTTAGTTGACAAAAAAATCAAATTGTTGATAAACTTTAACCTTTGCCCACCATGTGAATTGGAAATTTTCCAAATTCTGAGCTGCACAAGAACGGCACCCCATCACCAAATCACTTATATTTTCATCACTCGAAACTTCTGTTCATGAAAACTGACGACTGGATAATCCGATCGTTACCAAATTTACAGGACATGTAGGTAGTAGCTTGGACCAGATCTGATAGACAATCAGACAATTCTGTGGCAGTGGTATCATCTTGAAAAATCACTGTGAAAAAAACTTTTTAGCCTGTAATTTCCGATTCCGCTCGCAAGTTTGAACGATATTCAAACAGTATCAGAACTTTTTTAGGCCACATTTGGTCGAAAAATCAGAATTGCCATCTATGGTGATTATGGTCTCTTAGATCTAGTAAATTTACTCAGCACAATAAAGCTTTTTTCCCTATAACTTCCGATTCTAGTCATGAAATTAAAACGAAATTTAAATTTAAATGTCAAAGGAATTTTGTAAAAACATCGTGGAAGGGCTGCTAGCTATGGCCATTTTTGTAATTCTTTGGCATTTCTGTGAAATTTGCAAATGGGAATGGTCCTGCAATGACAATTAACGACAAATATTGAGGTTTGAAAAATTTGAAAAAATGCGCGGGTGGTAGTCCTTAAATTTTTTTCACCCCAATAACTTGCAGCGCAATCATTCAATCGAAATAAAATACACAGGGTGAGTTTAAGGGGTTACCCCCACTTGTAGCGCAAAAAATAGGTCATTTTCATGAATTTTTTTTAAGAAAACGATGATATTTTTTTAAACGACTTTTATATTGTCTTAAAGTTCATACATTGAACACCTTTCAGTAATTTTTTTATTGGAAAATTTTACATTGTTAAATTACAAATGGCCGTCAAAACAATGGTAATTTAATTTTCATTTTTTACGGTGACCAACATTGTGTCGAACTGGATCATCTGAAACAAAAAACAGCGATGAATTTAGTTAAATAATAGTATAAACTAGTGTTTGATCGAAGGATTTAAAACAATATCCTTTTTTGACAAAATGGTGGACAGTCAAAGTTAATGGTTCTATTTTCGCTTAAAAAAACGGCCATCTTTTGGCTATAAAACGGCCATTTTTTATAAAAAAAAAATCGAACGATCAAAAAATAACTACATTTTTCTGTATTGAACTTTTTTAACTTACATAGAGTCATCCACTCCGGGGCTATATAATAGCCCTTCCACCGACGATGCCGCTTCCAAAAATGCAATTTACTGTTGCCTTCTCCAGGTATGCGACCCTTTTTATAGAACAATAGATAGAAACCGGAGAGAGGGTCGAGCGCGGCAGACGGCAGATTAGCCGGTTGTATAAGCAACGGTTTCTTCTCTTTCAACGCTCATACCTCAGTCAATTTTGTTCGGATTGAAATTTGAAGGAAGTATTTTCAGACAGTTATACTTAAAAAAAAGGCAACAAAAAAGAAGAAAATTTTCAAAGTTACAAGTGGGGGTAGCCCCTTAAGTTAACGTGAAGCAGATTTGGTATATTTGGCTATTTCCAGCACCAAACATTTTCGTAAATATTGCACTAACAGATGCTTCCATTCTTTTTACATATGCAAAGCATTTACAATGAAAATAAGGAATCAATGTTTAAATTTTCCGAGTTTTGAAAAGTTTTCGGATGACAGCCTAAAACAACGTTTAATTGCTGCAACTTTCGATGAAATCCTCGGATGTAAACGAAATTTTTAGCATGAGCTAGTTCGAAAAGTGTTGCCAGCACTGAACATTTTCATTATTTATGTTATAGTCGAGAAATGGCTTTTGTTGCTTTGGGTAAGAAATGGTTGATATGATACTTTACTTTACTTTTTTCGACATTTTTTAGTTACTCAAAGACAATTTCTTTGAAAATCAGTTTTATAGCGGTTCTGTTGCGCTTGAATTTTTAAATATTATTCACATTAACAAGGTGTTGGTAAACTTTTGCTATAAAAAACATTTACAAAAAAAACTTCCAAACTGATAGCTGTTGCTTAAAATAATTGCCAAGTCAAGATTGTATGTATGTATGTCTTATTTGAGTTAATAACGAGAAATAATGAAGACATTAATTAGGTACTATCAATTTTCTCTGACACTTTTCCGAGCACAAGTTACGTCAGCTGTTGGGCTTTCGATTTGATAACGAGAGGAACGAATCGCTTTCAAATGATATCTGTAATTATGTCAATCTAAGTAATTATAGCATAAAATCGAGAATGTTTTCAGGATAAAAATTAACTTAATATTGATTCTAGATTAAATTCATGTGTAAACATTTTACCCAGCCATAAGATTTATTGCACCTGAGTCGATGGCGCAAATTCATATGTTGCAAACTGTCTCAGGATCGTTGGTTACGCTACTTTGTCCACATCAGACACATTTAATCTTTGTGGATTGCATAAGACACCAACGACTTTACTGCACGCTACATATGCACATACAGACATGACAGCAAACACCTTCTTAGCCATTCGTAACATATTTCATCCAATTAATAAATTACGACAAAATACGAAAATAGTTTTCTAATCAACTGCATAATTCGTCGATTAGGTCAGTCGAGGGACGTTTTGACTAATTCGCAGATGGCGCGCTACGAAATGTTGTAAATCAAAGTGTAAACCGAATAAATATGTCAGGCATGTTGCGTTGGTGTTGCCGTTTTTCTGGTAGGATCGAGTTCGATAAGGGAAGAATAGACTATGATTCTATATGTTTTAAAGTTTGCTTGGAAGTGGACTATTTATCCGGCATATTAACAACCCCAAATCTTTCTTTTTTAGATCGCCTATGCTCTTATTTTGGAAGTAACTTTTTAATCTTCTACATTATAAGGGTCATCGGTACCAGGAAAACTGACGGAATCAAGATGCTTTGGAACTGATAAATTGTTTAATTTCAGATAATGTTCAAAAATATTTAATTCAAGCCACAAAAGCTCTGTCGAAAGAAGTTCAAAAGTAAGAGTAACCATAAATTCTGGCCGATTTAAATTAAATATATCGACAACTCCGACATGCATGCCTGAATCTTCTTCTTACATTGAACTATTTCGAGGAAGGAGATTCGCTATGATCATTGGGAGGCGGATCGACATTCCTCGATTGCACCTTTCCGATGCTACCGTGACATACTCCACAGTAGTTTTTATCGACAGCACAGCCATCGTCGTCGTCCTACTCGTGTTTGTCGAAACCTCATGAATCTGTTGGGCTAGAAATGCTTGATAAATTTATTTTCAAAGTGCTTGTAATAAATGTGATGACAAAAACCGTTAATTAAGCGCTTGTTGATGGTCTGATCGTTAGTATGCCTTGGACGATTCAGAAACGTCTTTGGATGCGGTCAAAAGTGCAATCGATGCATCGGAATGGAATCACAGATAGATAGATGGATAGATATGTAGGTACGCGATATATAGGAACAACGTTCTGACCAAAAATAACATGCAACTGTATGCACTAAGTCGTCGATTGACACATTCCGGCGGTAAATGGCCAAGTCGATCATCAATTCTGTAAGTGCCGCCGTCGATGACAATTGAATTCGCCAATCGAAATCCAAACCTTAACCAAAACAAAAAAAAAAAGATAGGACACCGAAATAGATTTCGATTATAGAAGTGCATTTGCTGTCGTATTGGTCGTGGTTGGAATCGAATTTTGCGCCAAAGTCAAAGCTGTTCGGCATTAGACGATCAATTAGCATTTTTAAAGAGCTGAACGTGTGATAATCGAGGCTGTAGGGAAATTAAAAGTAATTGTTTTAGTCGGTCACTTGAACCTCTGGGATTTGGTACGTGTGTGACGTAGTTTGAGTCCTGGTAGTGATAAGCTTATCGCAGCTCGATTCGATCGTTTTGTGGATGAAGTGATAGTGAGAAACGTGAGTCAATAATCATAATCGAAGTTTCCGTTACATTTAATAAGGAGTGGTGCTAAATAAGTGGGAATAATATCAAACAATGGATCCTCCAAAATCAATTGTAAGTTTCAAATGCTTTTGTGGTTTTTTTTGCTTCGGAGATCTGATAGTGGATTATATAATCGATGTGCTAAGACAGGTCAGGTCTATAAAGGTTTTGCTTTTACGTGAGCGACGATGAAAATCTATTTTACGAAAAGTTAATATTATGACCAATTATGTTTTAAACTTGCTGGAGGTGCATTTAACCAATCATGAATGAGTTGCCAAAGTTAAGTTAACTCAGTTATCGTTTACATAATATTAATTCTTTCAAATTGCTTATGGTAGATAGTAACACTGAAATTTAGGAGAGAGATTCGTAAGAAGATATTTTGCTTTATCAAAAATATGATATACTCGTCAAAACACCCGTTCTTATGAGTAATTGGCGGAGGAGTTGCGGTTAGAGATAAACTCAGCTCAGATGCGAACCCTCGTGTTAAGAAGTATCTTGAATGAGACAAAAAGGAAGTTGGCGGAGCTATTTCTTTGTCCATGCACGAGAGATCCTATATCCACCATTGGACCGCCTACACTGTTTAATTGCGGGCTTCGATTTCAATTGACAGAGTGACTAATATAGGGGGTTTTCCGAATTGACGTCTTCGCTTTCGTCTTCACCTTGTTATAACAGAAGGTTACGTCAGATCAAGTTGAGCTTGTCCGAATTCAGATATCTACGTGTTGGTATTGCTCTGCTGTATAACAGTTGACGGAGTCACGTTCTGATTTGACTTTTCATTGACCTGATGGTGTTTTGAGGCAATGTTAAGAACCAAACTCATAAACTTCGGACACCTCATCTTAGTCCGCTTCAAACTGTTAGAATAGCTCAGCTGCTGTGCTGACGTCACAATCTTTGATAACAAGCTAAAGATGAGGACGAAGACGTGAATTCGGAAACGCCCAGTGTAACTCTGACGTTTGGGTGAAATAATTAATTATTTCTTGAATTCAAAAGACAAACGTTTATTCTTAATCTAGCATGCTAGATTAATTTATCATATATTTGTATTTGTAGATTTGCATTCCAACCCAACCTGATTTCGGATAAATCTAATCGAAATTCGATGCTATTATAAATCAGTTCCCGGCTGAATTTATTTCGCTTTGTGTTGAATTCCATTTATACAAAGGAAAGTTCATTTAAATTAATTGTCATGCGAAAGTTATCCCTTATATCCACCCTTATGTTCGCCCCTTTAAAACAAATATAGCGCAGGCATAAAATCAACGAAACAAAAGCGGAAACTTACCTATATTCATTTCTATCTGTTATATTACCACTTCTTATAATTACACCGAAATCTATTGCGATAGAGGTTTGCAGGTTTCACTGAACTTCACTGAAAATTCAGGCCCAACCGCTTACTAAACTTTAAAGTAATCAGATTCGTTCTCATTCCATGTTTCATGTTTCCTTAAAACTTCCATCAGGAACTGCTGCGAAGAGACTTTCCCTCTTTGAGTACCCTTATGGCTCAAAACAAAGCAACTAAGATGGTAAGTGTGTCTAATCATCTTCTAGACAATGGTAGTGTCTGTCAGGCAGAATTTACGATAACCCTTCAGGCAATCGCCTGTGATCTATGAAATTGAAGATTCCGATTAATATATGCATTTGACAGATATTCAAGTGACCATTAATTCTCTTGCTGTTCTCTGTACAGTGTCCACGGTTGTGGCTAGATTCTATGCATTCCTTAGGTAGATGTCAAAAATTTGGCGGTACAATTGATTGAGCTACCTGGAGTTTGGCGTATTCTGGGCAAGTGTGAGTCCGATAAATTGGTGAGATTTGGGACTTTGCTACCGTTGTCTTACTCTCCTTTTCCAGAAGAATACCAATATCATCAGCTAAATCAGCCATCAGGCAAAAATACGTCAAAGACGCTAAGAAGTTTTGGGTATTCTTAGACGCATGCAGCAACAGGTATCTTTTAGATTTAACACATGGTGACCTTTGTTCTATAGTGCACAAAACCTCTCAAAATGACACGCACAATGGTTAAGCGCTGGGTTCAATGATTTTTTTGGAGCTGGAGCTGACAAAACGAAGATTAATCACCACTCCATTTCATGTGAAGCTGTGGTGAAGAAAAGTTTGCCAAATCTCACTGACCTATCCTTGGTTATGTAATGACATCAACTACGTTATCTCCCTTTAGATAACGCAGTTGATGCCATTACGACGGGCTTCCTTCGTACGTACGTCCGATGGCAGATCTCTCTCGATCGACAGCCACTTCACCTAACCTAGGTAATAGTTCATCGCGAGTTAATTCACGTGAATTAAAATTAGTGTATAGAGCTATATTATTTTTGGACGGAAATTGAAGACTATGATCTTGACGGTATGTGCTTTCAGCAGGATGGGGTAACAAGTCACATAACACAGGCAAATCGAGCTCTTTTGCAAGAGAACTTTCCAGGACGTGTAATTTCGCGATTGGCTGACGTGAATTAGCCTCCGAGATCCTGCGATTTAAAGCCTCTGGGTTTCTTTTTGTGGAGGTACACGAAAGACCGTGTTTATGCAAGCAATCTCCAAACTTTGGACAAACTTATTCGTGAAGTGATGGCCAAGATATTGCCCGAAATGTGGCGGAAAGTCATTAAAAATTACCTCAACAGGATTAAGTCCATTAAGAATTCCCATGGAAAACATTTGAACAATTTTGTGTTTCGTATATAATGGCAAGAATCAATCCTTACAATGATATAAAGATAACATCACTTCTTGAATATAATGTGTGTTTTTTTAAATTTACTTTCTCAAGCATGAAATGGACAACCATATACATCCATGTATCAATTTATCTAAAAAAAAGTCATTGTCCTGAACATGTCCGAAATTCCAGAACATCGGCAATCAGCTGTTCCTTGAGCCAAGGAAGCTGGTTAAGTCCACTGAGGGCTAGATCTGCAGAAAAGGTCGTGTGTTAGAGAAGTTCGAAACCTGCTTTTCAAATGGTAGACAACGCATCTTTGGCTTTGCGTGCGAATGCCTTGTCTTTGTAAAAGAAGACTTCTATTCGTAGTTTTCCTCATCTCTTTTCTTTACTGGTCTTCGATAGACTTCTTGTTTGATCTGCGTAGTAAGAGGTCGTAATAATGGCTCCCTTTTATGAACACTCCATCATAATTATTACCTCAACGTCTAAAAACCGGACGCCATAAACTTTCCCGCCGAACTTGACATTTTGAATTTCTACGGCGTTGATGAAGAAGATCACTTTCAAGCCATCGACTTGTGTTTCGTCTCGGGATAAAAGTGATGAATCCAGGTTTCAGCCACAGGCACAAATGGCCTCAAAAAACGGTCCATGTCAGCTTGACACTTTCTAAGATTAGCCCTTAAATAGTCAAATTGTCTCTGACGGGAATCATTTGGATACTGTCATATGAGATACGTGTGATCTCAGCTATATGAGTGTTGGTCAGTCTTCGGTGTGAAACAAAACAACATCTTTTACTTTTTAAACGTTATCCTAGGCGAGGGTGTCCCTCACGATGTTCATTTTTCGTGGATGTTCCCCAAGCCTAAGCTACTTGCACTAGCGTGTAAAAGTGAGAAATGGAGGAGTTGGCAGTTCCAGTGTTTTTTTTTACCACGTCAACGTGTATGTCTTTGATTGATTTTTTTTTTCAAACAAAAGTACTTGATGAATTTTGGATTTTAATTTTGGATATCAAAAATTTGTGAAAATCTGAATTTTTGGGCGAATCAGTATTAATTTTACGTGAGATACTGCATGGGCGCCTTGTTGTCCCTAAAGTAAGCCACCAACTAATACGATTTGTCACCTTCATTTATTGTCAATTATTTCTCCAATCCAAAGTATGATTAAAATAGTTTTTAGTTGTGAGTAAAGCTATTTATTTATTATGTATTCAAATTATAATAAGGACCTTAAAAAACCTAATATGAATTTTGGAAATCTGGATTCCATAGTTACCAGTTTTGTTCCAATCACAATTTTCTAGGGGTTTGTTTATAGTAGAGTAGAGTTAAAATTTTTTTCATAATATAAATATTTCTTACACTTTTTACTAAATTTAATTTTTCGCTTTACTTCAGGATGATCTCGAGCCATCACAAATCAAATGTGAGTTGTCTATTTCGAAAAAAAACGTTACTCAAATTAACTTAAATTTCTTCTCGATCGCCATGAAGTATTGAAAAATGCCTTCGAAGCATTCGACCACAACAAGGAAGGGCTCATCGCCAACGAAGATATCTCCACCATCTTGGAAATGCTGGGACAAAAACTGGACGATAAAGCGATAAAAAATCTCATCAAAGAAGTGAAACAGACAAACAATCAACAAAAATTGAACTTCAATGAGTTTGCCGTGCTGGCTGGAAGGTTCGTAGAAGTCGAAGAGGATGTACAAGCCATTGCCACAGAATTGAAAGAAGCTTTCCGATTATACGATAAAGAGGGCAAGGGTTACCTGACCGTTGAAACGCTTCGAGATATTTTGCATGAATTAGATGATAAGCTATCGAAAGATGATTTGGACATGATGATCGATGAGATTGATGCTGATGGCTCCGGAACCGTTGACTTTGCAGGTGAGATGAACAGTTTCGAATGTCGGGGCTATATTCTCTTTGAATGTTGAGTTGGCTTGAACGATTAGCTAAGCACTCAAAATTCCTGTCCAGCATAGTAACGTAAAATTTCTATCTTTTTTTCAGAATTCATGCAAGTGATGACAGGTGATTAGATATATGTGTAAAATATATTCATTAAGTGTTTGTCTTCACCATTTATACCGTTTGTAGTCGTTTCGTCGTTCGAAAACTGTGTCATTCATTCAAGGTTTTCTCTTAGCCTAGTGTTCATCCTGTGGTTTGACGTAGTGGATTTAGTGTCCGTTTGTGTTGCATTGTATATTTTCAATCATACAAACTAATTTTTATATTTTAAATTTCCTTTTAGGCTAAGATCATTGTTGTTAAAGCAGTTTCATCGTAAAAATCATACACGCACAAATATGTTTCAAAAATATTATGATTTTCAATTGAGACAAGACTCTGAAACGTATCTATCAAAGAAAAATCGAAGCTGCGAATATATTTTTATTATTCCGTAAAATGTAAAAAAACTAATAAATTACAAATGTAATGGACGTTGAATGGAAGTTGACTTTTAATTCTATAGGTACTCACAGCGCACCTATGTTGGATGTTTTTGTGTGAACAAATATGTATATTACAGAAAAATCAATTTTTGGTACGAATCAAACCGTAAACTATTTTCTTACATCAGAGGAAAGAGTTGGCAAAAACATTTCGCTCAGTCTTCCGGCCTAATGTAGCGTTTCAGCTATTTCATTATCTTCTGTAGCTAATTTTACTTCCAAACTTGCAATAAGACTGGCCGAATAGTGTCTCAATTTCCTTGTCAAAGCGTGTCTCTTGCATTTTTATTCAAGTTTACCTCGCCTCACTTATCGCACTCACAATTCATTTATGAACAAGGTCCAACCCGAAACAAACCGTGAATTTGTAATCGCCGAGTCGCAATCACCCAGCGGTAACCGTATCAAACTTCATTTTAAATCCAGACGAGTTCAGCAAAAAATCTCAATGACAATAAATTCCCCGCGACTGCAATCAGACTTTTTCAATTGCATTTAGTTCAATTAGCCCTAATGGAAAGTCACTATCATTTAACGCTCGATTTTATCAGCGTGGCCGTCCCTGCTCTTTCGCCACGCTTCGAAGTTTTTCACTATGTAGCTTGTGTGTTTTTCCACGTCTTTCCTTGGAATCATAAATTCCCGCTTTTCAATAAAGTAATTATGCAGATTGGAATCATTCTCGCTATCGTTTCATTCACAAGGAGGAAGCGTCAAAATAATTGTGAAGCCAGTTGGGCTGAGTTGAGAAGCCTGTGATTCGATGCTGGGGAAGGTACATCAGTATCTGGTATAATACGAGTAAGTCATTTCATATGGTGAAGGTGAAAAGGTAGCTAACAGACATCGACAGACTGGTCGTGGCGGCATCGTTGCAAATGTAAAATGGAGATGTTGAATGTGAATTGCAAATTGATATGAGATAAATCATTTGAATTCCCGTCATTATGATTCGTCAGAGAATTATCATTTCTTTGCCAGATGTACTTAGATAGGATCTGATGTGAGTGTAATTTTTCATGAATTACCGAGAGAGAGCTGCTGTAGTTGTTTTATTCATGCGAAGATCTGCCAGGGTATCAGCAACCGTATAATTAGGAAAGAAAGTGCCTCCGCTTTTAATTTACCTGTTACACATATTCAAATATTGCTGACTGTTATTTCGATTGCCTCTGCAGTGGCAGTCTGCCATTCAAATACTGTTTGAATGATATTATTGTCAGTTTTTACACATCCGCTCTAATTAAAACTATCGTTATCATACCAGCTTCGGAACAAGAAAGTACTCAAAAGAACTTTTTCATTCTCACTGGATCTTTACAAATCTAACATTCCATATGGAAATTTTGATTCATTTGTAAAGATCGTTACCAGTTTTGTTCCCTATCTGAACTTCGTCTCCATCGATCAATTCATTTTACTTCTGTTCATTCGTGAATAAAGCGTCATTGACGAGATGTATGCATTCTTGTTCAGTGTCCTCCATTTTCATTCTTTGCTGGCGTCATCTCTGACTAAATAGTAATTCTTTTATATTTACTATTCCTTCAGATAAGTGACCGTAACCGTGTGTCAATATTCTCGGCCAACGCTTTTGATCACGATGACCTGCACGGCAATTAATCGTAATGTCTTCACTTTTGTTTACATTTTTATTAATTTTTGCAATAAATAAGTTAAATGAACAATAGCTTTTGCTATATATTTGCTTTTTCACTCTGTCTTCGGTAGTTTTAAGGTATCTTATTAAGCTTTGCTGCCAAATTCTTGATGATTTACTCCTAATAAATGAAGTTTGTGCAACCGAGAGGTTAGATCATCATCTGCCAGCGGGTATGGCTCCTATTTCTAGCTCAATCATGAACGATCAATGACGTGAAATACTATACAACAGGTTTTGAATTGATTTAGCTGTGAGTAATATCGGACGTAAACTGAGCCTAGAAACTAACTCAGAACTATGATGATCTGGAGCTAGTTTCTGAATAGTGAAATATCGTAGCAAGATTCGTTCACTAACCTATTCAGAGCTATATGAGCTCACAGCTTATTTCTTGGTCTTTTGTCCGAGCTTGGATTCGCATCAGGGACTCCACACGCAAGAATCCAATGCTCTGCTCACTAGATTTCACGAGATCTTTGCTTTATGAAGTATATTACCGTATGCATGCTGAAAAACGGGCTTCTTCGGCTAGTTTGGGATCAGAGAAGCCAGTTTTAGGTGACTGTTGTTCACGAGAATTCTGGGTAATAACTGTCCTTTTCCACCAGCCCCATTTTTACCAATTCTTGCCGCATTAGAAATCTGACTCGAGCTCTTAGAGGCCAATGAAAATTACTAGCGTAACTACCGGCTCTACTTCGCTAACCAACACATATCTTGGAACATTGAAAATCATTCATATATATTATATTTTGCGATATTTTCACACGCTTGGAGTTTTTGTGTGTTTGATTTAGTTGTTGATAGTTGCCTATTTATTGGCAATGTGTGGTGTCCATTGAAGTTTGTTGTCGAACGCGACAGTCAGTCTCAGACATTCTAAGGATTTCCCATATACCCTGAACATTTGATGGTGGAAATTGTACAGAATTGACAAGAGAGGTGAACCTTGGGGGAAACCAGCTTGGATGCGGCGCTTAGAGGAGACATGGGTGTTTATTTTGATGTAGAAATGTCTTCCTTGATTGAAGAACACCAATCAATTGGGAGTAAGAGTTAGGAAAATGCTGGTTATTGAGTTTGACAACTAGTCTTGCGTGCTTTGGCTTTGATTTATCAAAGGCTTTGGCCACATCGAATATAACCAGACCTTTAGATTATCTTCTGAAGAGCTCTGTTATTATGTATTGGACTGCTCTTGTTCGTTGTAACTTGATGGAATGTTGAGGTTTGAAGCCTAAATGTTCTTCTGACAGGACGTTATTAAGGTGGACAATCTCTTTTTTTTATGATAATGCCAAAGCTCAGCGGATTACTCTTTGACGCGAATGCTTAGCAATGGCGGTAGGGGGACACATATGGGAGAAGCCGATATCAATTATTCCTTTATTCTTTAAGTGCCACATTTTTAGCGCTAGTGCTATAACTAGTCGTCACCAAAGCTTTAATGTGACACTTAATTAATGGAGCGCTAGTATTATGCCCAGTCGCCGGCAGTTAAAACAACACGAGACGAACAAATACAGCCATTGGCACGGCGGTATTCGAACCCGCGGCCAGTAGATCGCTGCTTCGGACTGACTCCTAGACTTGAGAGGGGAAAATATGTTCCTTCAGTTTCTCGATCGATGAAAAAATATTATAAGAAAAATATTGTAATCTTACGACAAAGTACATAGTTTGCGGAGGTTTTAATTCACGCCATCGGCATTGGAGCTGTGCGAGGGCAAACAAAACGGGGAAAATTTTCTCTGACGAAGTTTTGCGCAGCAGCGTGATTTTTCACTTACCTGATGACCGCACTTGCCTCCCTCCTAACGGAGTACCATAAATCATTGAACTTATATTTAGTAGTGGCCACTACTTCCAACCTTAGCCGGCTGTGATTAAGGACATTTCGTCGATTCATCTGCCTGTCTATTTTGAAATAAATCATCCCATCACATTTACAGACTATTTCAGTTTTAGGTATACTAAAATATCCTGGAGCCAGTATCACGAGTTCCTTAATCGAAATCTGTGATTTAACGATTGTGACCTATCAAAACTACTTAACTACAGGCAGATAGACAATTTCGTTGGAGATTTTGTGAATACAGTGCACATTGCTCGTGATTTCGCTACTCCAAATATAAGTTTCAAGCCGCCCAATATAAAACTAGATAATGCCACTACAGCTTGATGATGGCACTGAGGCATATTCTGAAAAAGAAAAGGCCGACCTGCTGGCTGCAAAATTTCATGATTCCCACACACTCACACATCATGCACTCAATCATATTTCTAGCCACGCAATTGATAGTGATATTTCCAAGCTATCTCGGTCTTCCACTTACTTACAATCACGTCCGTCCGAAATTGCGTCAATCCTGAAAACTAAAGTCTTCTGCTGATGACGACGGTTTACCAAACATTTTTCTTAAAAATCTTCACAAAAAGGCACTTGCCACGCTAGCATTCTTCTTCAATATCTGTCTGAAACACGAGTTTTTTCCATCTTCGTAGAAAAATGTGTACATCGACCCAATTTTAAAGCATGAAAAAAATCCTGAACTTCCTCGGTGCTATCATCCTATCATTTTTTTTCTTACATAAGCAAAATTTTCGAAAAAGTGATACTTTCAAGGATTCAGAACATCTCTAAGCATCGTCAATCATTCTTGACTTTCAATTCGGCTTTTGACCTAAACTTTCCACTTATCACCAACTGTAGGGTAATTAAACATGCGCACAAAAGCCTCTGATTACTCTGGATATAGAGAAAGCATTTGATATAGTCTGGCACGATGAGCTTATCTACAAATTAATTAAATGCTTCATGCTTATCTACTTATGCAAAATAGTACAATCTTTTTTGTCTTCCAGAACTTTTTGTCTGAGATCGAAACTCCTTTCTGATAAGTACGATACACCAGCAGGAGTTCCTCAAGGCTACATTCTTAGCCCCACCTTATATAATATTTACTTGTCCGATCTGAGAAAGGCTCTTGATTGTCATATCGTGATGTACGCCGGTGATACTGCCATATTTGCCAGTAGTAATGATCCGAATTGAATCATTAACAGCCTTCAACAGCAGCTTACACTTATTAACAATTTCTGTACTAAATCGAAAATAAAAATCAGCTCGGAAAAAACGCAGGCAATACTTTTCACTAATAAAAGAACACCCAAACACTTGCCTAACTCCCAAGTAAATATTTTAGGATATATTATTGGTTGATAACACGATTTAAAATATCTTGGTGTTCACATCGATAGTAAATGTTCCCTTCATTCTCACATCAAGGCAACTAAAACGACAATGATGAGAAGTATTTTGTACACCTACCCTCTTATTAATAGGAAATCAAAGCTGTCAACAGTTAATAAATTGTTAATGTATAAGAGCGTCATGCAGCTCATTATTCTCTACGGTTGCCCAGTGTCGAACAGCTACGCAAAGTCCCACAAAAGAAAGCTGCATATTTTACAAAATAAATGTTAAAAAATTATTCTTACCTTCCCACATATGAGCTACATTATGCGGCAGGTCTTAAAAAGATTTCAGTAACTGCACAATATCTTCACCGAAAATTTCTCAACAGGTGCAATTGTTCCAAAAACTCTCTGATTGCTTCCTTATCGTCGAACTGACTATGATTCCGTAACTTAAAGCCTCTGATTAGTCATCTATATGTAAGCTAAGAGTAAGTTTAGAATACGTTTTTATTTTAATAAGTTAGTTTAGCATAACTAAACAATAAGTTTAAAGCTATTTTCCTAAA
Organism: Nemotelus nigrinus; assembly: GCA_947369275.1. Classification (NCBI taxonomy): domain Eukaryota; kingdom Metazoa; phylum Arthropoda; class Insecta; order Diptera; family Stratiomyidae; genus Nemotelus; species Nemotelus nigrinus. The sequence continues at coordinate 18,836,116 of OX376372.1, read as the reverse complement.
ATTCTATAGCAGTACTGTCAATGAAACATTATATAAGACTTATAAGTTATTCCCTTCTTAGGTGTAAATGCTTGCCTAAACTTTTAACTTAAGATATTGTACTTCACACTATAACTCGAACAAAATAAAGTTACATTATTAATGCTATTGAAAAAAGCTTATGTCTCCATTTTGATGAAACGGTAAATCTTTGCCAGTTTTAGGGATGGCTATAAGTCAGTTTCCAAAAATTCACAGGACGATAGCATTTATAATATCCGCGATGTTCTGTAGAATATTACCTGGTCGGTGAATGAGGCAGAGGTTGGTGACTGAGATGGATATAATGTATCTTTTTCTATTGATTTAACTCAACTCAGCTCAGCCATTTTACTGAGTCGATCTCTGAGAGTCATTCAAAAGAACAGTTCCATGTGAGCGGACAATAGAAATGGGCAGGGGTTTTTTTTCAATATTTAATAAGCAAAAGAAACAAAAATACTACTATATAGTATATCAATTTAAACTTCCAAAACTGTAATGTTTATTTATTATAATGAGATGTTTTCCTGCCATGATCGGTTTGATTTTCGTCCCGAAATATTTCGACAAACTCCAGTATGAGCCACTTCTAAGTTCCATGCTGCTCATGGGTAGCTCCCGCTACTTCTAATGATGATCTATGGTTGCCCATGCTCCTAGCCGGTCTCCTAATTTATTTTCTTTTTCTAATGGAGATCCGGATGGAGTTTATGCGCTCTAAAAGATAGTGTTTGCCCTTAATTGGAGCTTTAAACATACATTTGTCTTGTGAAATACCTTCCGTAAAATTTTATTATTAATTGTCTTAACATTTTTAAAATAATATATTGAATTCATTTTGTTTTTACAAAAACTCTTAAATCATTTTCCTTAGCTTACTTTGTGTATGTTAATTTTGGTGTTTGTTGAAGTGTAAAGTGTTTTTGGGTTGTAGATGTGTATTTATGGATGTGACACATTGTTACTGTAATTTCTTTACCTTTAAGATATGGGATGCTCAAAATGTGGTGTCCTATGTCCCTTCTTACGAGGATTGTTGTGCCTCCTTCCCTATCTGTTAATCTTTCATTTTTGTGCAAATAAAAACTCTGGAATCAAAAGACTTAGGTTTAAGAAGGTATCTTTTTTAACCATGATATCATTCCTGCAGTCGCTGAGGAATTGCATCAGCTCTCCTTTTTTGGGGTAAAATGAAACTCGCAAACGAGGCTGTTTTTATTCATTTATTGGTGGACGGTAGAGACGATACTGGAAAAGATTGAATAGGGAACATGCCCGATACCATTTTCCTATCCTTGATCATCGACTGAAGTTGGATTGTGGGTGGCAGTTATTGGAAGGGCGGCCAAATTGTTGGCAATTGTGGCGTAGCTCGGTCAGCTCATCTTGCTTTTTCTTAAGTTCATCTAAAGTCGTATTTCAATTTGCATTGAATTTTTCCTGAATATATCAACGCAGCGCCGCTGTAACGATGGAAATCGCTTCCTGGTTACTACTCATTGTATAAGCGCGCTTGACTACCACGTGTGACATTTCAATTAATCCCAGCCTATGGCCAACCCAGGACGTGGCTATTTTGTGATATTTTCAATAAGACCAGAAAATGAATGTCTCATGACCTCTTCTTTAAGACGCAAAGTTCTAATGGTAATCCGCTACTGGACTTGTATGTTTGTTCACATCACCGATCCATAACAAAAAAACATTTTTACTTTTCTTTTTAAGTCCGTCACTCTGAACTTGAATCGGTTCCAATAAAAAAAAACCTAAGCTCACATTCCAAACATTCCACCCCGTCCATCTGGATTGCTCTGCCAACTTATTCAGTAATCATTCAGTTGAAGTTTTCACCTCTCAAGAGTTTGTGTCAATCAAAATCAGTACGGCATCGCCCAGATCAGCAATAACGTGCAATAAAAAATGCTACAAATATGTGACGACCAGCATGGAGTGCATAAAGTGCTTCGCTCATTTGTAATTACCTGTTATTGATGCGGATTTAAATTGACTTGACATGACGGCCAAATTACAATTACTTCAGAGACTGGTTCAAATGAATTGTTTCACTTTCTTTTGGCGGTAAATTGACGTGCATGGACAACAAACGGTGTATGACACAAGAAAAACGAAACTTTCGATACGATTAAGTGATCATCTGGAAATGAAAATGTTTTAATGCGTTTTGGATGAATTAAGGGGTTAGTCCACTGTTAAACTGCTCCAAATGAACTTTTTTTTTAAACAGCTACCAAAAAAAAAACTATTTAAGATATCGATTTGAAATTTTACATGCATCTTTATTGAAGTTAAGAGTTAACATTTTCATTGGAAAAAAATATTAGAAAACAAAATGGCGGCCGCCCCAATGGATCGCCGCAGCACCGCCGAAAAAAAAAAGCAAATTGCGCCTCGTAAATTCCTGGACAAAATAAGCATCTGTGAACAAATTATCAAAAATATTTCATTAGTCTTGAGTATAAAGGACTGCACGGGCCTAACTTTAGAGCCCTAAAGCGATTAAAAAAAATGTGGTATACTTTTGAATCAAAAAACTTAATAAAAAAAATTTTTTTAATCAATAAAATGTTTCCCAGATCGTCAAAAATTTTTTTTTTGTTCTAAATTTAGGCCCGTGCAGTCCTTTATACTCAAAACTAATGAAATCTTTTTGGTATTTTGCTCACAGACGCTTATTTTGTCCAGGAATTTACGAGGCGCAAATTGCTTTTTTTTTCGGCGGTGCTGCGGCGATCCATTGGGGCGGCCGCCATTTTGATTTCTAACAATTTTTTCTAATGAAAATGTTAACTCCTAGCTTTAATAAAGATGAATGTAAAATTTCAAATCGATATCTTGAACAGTTTTTTGTTGGTAGCTGCTTAAAAAAAAAGTTCATTTTGAGCAGTTTAACAGTGGACTAACCCCTTAATAATAATGGTTCGATTGTATATGAATTGCAGCTCAATGGAAAAATTCATTCAAAACAGACTCAGTGAGTTAATATAACGACTAACGAAAAAATAAAAAAATATCGTTCAATTGAGAATTATGTATATCAAAGAATTTAGATACTAGAAATGATTATATCACTTTCAACTTCGCATTACTTCCTAAAACAAAGTATATGGCACACCTCATAAATACTATGACGCAAAATTTCAAACAACTTTCAATTTTGAATCCAGTTTTACTCAAAAATGCGCAAACCATTTGACTGTCTGGTGGAATGGAATCGAGGTCAGTCAGCACTAGGCCGATACCCTAGACACATCTATGTGATAAGAATTGAATTTTCCTCTGATTTGCAAGTGGCCAAACTGGATCCCTTCTAGCTGACTTATTATTTGCTTGTGGCTTGAATCGGTGACAGAATGAAGTATTTAGCTTGAGTCTCTTAATTAATCTACTACTCGAGCAGTGGATTTATCTCCAGGTTTGTTGACAGCAGGAGAAATTGTTTCGTCGATTATGAATTGCAGTAACGTTGATTGCATAAATGTTGATAAGGGATAATGTCTGGCATATGCTTCTTAAACAATTTATACAAATTTTTAGTACTACTGTGGTAATATTCTCAGGATTTTATGTTGCTTTTGAAGCCGGTTTTATAAATACAATTGCGACGAAGTATTGATTGAAACGTTCAGTAAAATAATTGTTAAGTAGTGCTTATGTGTCACTTAGCATTTATTTATTTGGGAAGTAAAAATATTAGTTTATGTGATAGTGATTTTTAAGTCAATTGAACTAATGCAACATCATTTATGTCGAACACTAATCGAAATTGAAAGTCGAACAATGTTCGTTACACTTCATGTTTTTTTGAGTGATCTTTAATGCATCTGATACAGTATGGCCTATGACGTGAGGTGATACAAAATGATCCCTTCACAGAAGGCCTTCTCAAAACCTTCAGACATAATGGCCAATTTTGGCCATTATGTCTGAAAGTTTCAAGGATGTTGATCGAGGAAAAGTTTTGCTTCCTCTGGTGTATGGCCCTCTTTTTTTTAATTAGACCCCATTAAACCCCATTTACTCTACGCTGATGATCTGAAAATCCAAACATTAAATCAAAATTTACAAAAAAATTACAATTTCTCTAGTCGAAACTGGATTTACTTAATCAGTGGTGCACTGTTAACAAGCTCTGTCTTAATATTGATGAGTGCCAGGTTATAAGTTTTACACAACACACATTTTCTCAGGGATGGTTTCTTTTAGTTCGAGCTACAGATATAATATTTGAGGATATGGCCATAGTTTTGATAGTAGCAGTGAATACATGCAACGAGCTTAAAAAAAAGGTGTAGTGATTACACGATTTCGTATAATTAAAGGGGCCAATTTATTTTAGATATATTAAAACGGTGGTTCGATTTAAGTGGAAAGATTTAATAGTAAAATGCATTCACAATATCTATCAACGGTTAGTGTTTAAATACAAAACATTTTCCTGTCAAAGCTTGTGAATCTGTACACATGGAAATATTATTTATTAGCATTTATGATTCATTCTTGGGCTTGGCTTGGGATCGGCTTTGGCGGATTTACGGCATTCTGTGGATAATTTAATTAATACTTTAATCCGGGTTATTATTTAGAAGCATATCGCCAAGAAATTTTTAATTAGAAAATAAGTAAGAAATTAGGTCTGTTTGCGTACTGCAGCAGCAACAGGTTTTTGCAGCTGGCTTTTTCCTGTGGCAAAATTTGGGTTGCAGCAAGAGTACGAAAACGATTTGCTGCGAATCTATTTTAATATAAAGTGCGTTTTTTGCACATCCGAGCAGATCGAAATTTGTTAAGTATATTGAACACAACAACAATTTTTTTCGGCAAATTTTGATCAAATTTTGATCTGTTCGGGCGTGCAAAATAAAAACGCAGCTATATTATAATAGATTCAGGTACGCGAACATACCTATTAGAATCTACAATTTGATTTATCTTATGTTTCCGCGTTAGTTTTTACGAGCTTAATTCAAATGTAACAGATAGTTACATATTTTTAAAATTCGTTCGTAATTTTAATTTCCGCCAACAAATTAATATTTTTTCAAAATTTCACCTTATAGCGTAATATAGTATATTTTCATACCCACACAAACCCAAATTCGCCTTCCAGTTGCCCAGTTGTCGCCCACTTTGACCAACTTAAACAGCACAACATGGCTTGTCATTTAAATGTAAACAAATTAGTAGACGCACTAATTGAAGTTACAATTTAATAGCCTCTGATTATCCAATACCGATTTTATTACGAAAATATATCCCATACCGATTTTATTAAAAAGTCTTATTTTAATTTATAACGATACATTACCTGAAAACGAATCTTTATTCACCCCGAAACCCTGCCTTTTTGGGCAACAAACAACCAAGCACCACATTGTCTTTGTTTATCTGCTAAAAATAACAATATAACTTATTCCCCAGAAAATTTATCACTTCCATTTACAAACACATTTTGCACTTTTCGAATTTAATTGATGATTTACATCAATAAAGACCTTAATTCACGTTTTTTCGACGATTTAAAATATCGCGAAGACAATCTCGAATAAACAAATAAAACTAAAATTGTCAAACCCAGTTACTGGCACGATGCTGGAACAACTGGGAATGTCAGAACACTGCGTTCTCACCCATATTCATGCAATTATTTCTGGCAATAGTGACGTACAGTATACGTATATGCTATTCGCACATCCTCTACCATGCTCTACATTATTATATCAATGCCTCGAGCTGATAAAGTCATTGACTTCGGCATTATCTTGGATGAAAAATTCCACTTCATCTTACAATATGACAAAATCAATTACCGTGCAAAAAAACAGTAAGGCTTTGTGAAACGATGTGTCAAAGAATTTCGTAGTTGATGCCTACTAAATCGTTGTAAACTTCACTCGTACGACCTTTCCTTGAATACGCATGTATTATTCACGAAAAATGTATACCTCAAGTGATTTCCATAGCCTATTATCATATGAATTCCGGTTGGGTTATCTGAACTTGCTTCCACTTTCACCCAGTAGATTAGTTGTTCTAAATGCTTCGCATGTGGTCTTACAAGGGGCATTACTAAAGTTGCTTACTTGAAGAATAAAATAGTTATTACTAACTCGATCAGAAACACCAGGTCCAGTCGTTTGCTTCAAGAGTGGTCACATTCACTCGTATATGCAATAAATGAGCCTTTGAACAGTTGCTGCAACAAAAAGGGCCAAATAAACTTCAAAATAGCTTCCAAATCGTCTACAAGTCCTGCCTTATCCAAGCCCTTTCTTTCACTTGGTAAAAAATTTTTTTAAATGTAAATGTTAAATTTTGCTAAATGCGTTTATTTTATTCTTTAACATATATTCTTTACTCATGTACTTATGCATTGTATTTATTGCAACCATCTATTTAATTATTTATATCATTTTTGTTTGTTTATTTGAAATATTAAAATTGTACCTTGCTTGGTAATTGAAGAAATAAATAGATTTCCATGCGAATCCCTTTTTATCATATAAATGCTTTTAAAGACTCTTAATCGAAGTACCTATTTCTATCTTTTCGCCCGTTCGATAACCGACTCCATTCACAATTCTCGCTCAACTGGTAAACTCACAGTAAATAAATTCTTTTCGTAATACACGACCCAAGATAAAACTAATCCCAAGCTCCCAAGAGAGGGCCGAGCCAGTGAACAGTTGTCCTGGACATTGATTTGCTAATGCCTTTCGAATGATTAATATTTCATAGTTCGATAGTGTGTTGCTAAAACGATATTTGCCTTAATCAACCAAATATTTAAGTATCGCTAGGTTTAGACCGGCATGCATATGTCCATTTGAGTTTCTTATGCTCGCAATGCGTGAAATTAAGAAATGTTTCCTAACCGCAACTTTAGACAATTTACATATTTGAGCCTAGCAATTTCAATCATATCGAGCCGCTAGGTTCAAATATAGTAGCATAACATTACATAATTGTTGGTGCAAACAAGGTTTTTATAGCTTGGTTCGGACAACGTAGAATTCAGATAACTATTTGAAGTAATGAAGTAATTGTCGGAAAGCATTTGCAAATATTTATAAATATCTTTAAAAGAATATCAATCTTACTTTCAAGGTAATCTATAAGTGCAATAATTTTCAATTCTTATACTACAATACGAGCATGTCTAGCGGGTCTCTGCTTTCGACCTTACGACCTTACCGATTAAAAATCGAAACCCAAAGAAGAATAATGTACCTTCCTTGCAGATAATCACGATCTTACTCCGACAACCCATTCAAAATACTCGTCGAAACATTCAACCGGAATGAAAAATCGCATCATGGTTTTTTTTTCGCCATAGTTTATCAAACAATGAATTACAAAACTATCATTTAGGACTCTCTATTCACACGTGCGATAAAATTATCGTAAGCTACCATGAACTTGCCTCTAACCTTGGTAGGCTGTATGTAGATTTGTCAGCAGTAATGCAGACTTGATTGCATGCTTTGTACGGTGGTTACAGTTCTCGTAAAAACTGTTTACGCCTAATTGAAATGCGAGTCGAAACATTTTAATATCTTCCACAGAAGCAATACAGCTATATTTAATTTGCCTGGTATCAGATAATCATTGCTAATGAGCTCTTACCACTGATTATCAGAGTACGTGCTCAACATATGGCTTGTGTTGCATTTTATCCTAAAGAAATCCGATTTCGGCACGTTTTCCCTTTTAATTTTACAATTTACTTATCACAAGATCTGTGATTATCTTGGATTTCATGGGTTTTTTGCCTAAAGCTTTTCTTCTGTAAAGTTGAAACAGAAGCATGCGTAAAATTTTCATGCCGCTTTGATTGAGACGTCTGTAATTAAATTGTTTTAGATACTCGCTTATACATATGTAACTGCAACGAAAGCTTAGAGTTCGTAAAAGAAACTCTTTGAAGAAATTTCAGGAAAAGAAATTTCAATCACGGTTGAATTTGTAAAATGAACTCTAGTGTTAAAAAGTGGCTAAAACAGCTGAATTTTTAAAATGTTCATTTAAGCACAGGAAATATTCAAGAAATGATGAATAAAGTTTGAGCGAATTTTTGAATTTCGAATTATACTGATGAGTTTTTATTGGAAGATATATGTATTTTGAAAACTTTAACTCTTAGGGATGAAACAATGAGTCCAAGACAAATTGTGAGAAAATTTGAATTGAAATTAACATTGAATTAAACTCGATGTAGTATTCAACCGTATGTCCATGACAAACCCAGAAAAATAGTTTAAATACTTTGAAAAAAAAATGTTCTGTAAATTTAAGCCGAAGATTTCCCAATTTTTTCCTTGATTTCTTCTTCTCTTCTTGTGAAAATCTAATACGAATTTCTTTATATAAAAGCCAGATCGAATGATGTTTTATTTGCTTACAGTTTGAGGACTAAATATGATAAAATTCAAACAAGCTGTGTGATTGGTTCATAGATATCCGTCATAAAAAGTATCAGGGACTAAAGGTATCAGTGGTAAAAAGTATCAGATAGAAGTATCAGTAGCAAAGAGTATCAGGTGAAAGTATCAGTGGCCAAGAAGTAATAGCATCAACTTCTACCTGATACAGATTTTATGTCACAACTCAACTTTATTACTGTATTTCTACAAAAACTGATTTTGGATCGCACGTCGTTGTAGGTTTTGGGTGGTTTTGACTCTGGAGGATTTGGAAGTGAGCAAGAATGTAAAGCAACTGGCTCACAATTAAAATCGATTTTTCATGAAACCGCAATCTATTAAAGATTAATGCACCAAACACCGCAGACCTATTCCACGAATTCCAGTTGTTTTATTCAAATACTCAGAGATCCAAAAGATAATCTGCTGCGATGTTCTTTTTACAATAATCTCGCTAGTTTAATAGACCGTCAATCATTCAATTCAATCTTATATTATGTCTGACCAGCTTTGGTTAGCTTCCGCGAAGGTGCATCAGCTGAATTATTCGCTCACTGAGACCATTTCTTGGCGAATGACGTTCCGCCACAATTTCGCTTCACTGGTGTTCAACCTTTCGTTGCAACTCAGTCCAATTATTTTAATTTCACTTAAAGCCTATGCAGCTTTTTTGAATCTTTCGTTTCAGTACTCTATTTTCTCACTTTAGATTTTTCAACAAATACTTTATTTCCTCTGTCAACACCCGAATCTCCCTCAAAAAAAAATATTAACAATAATGAGCGTGGTTTACCACCTCCGTTCGCCCACCTAGTGGAAATGAAAAATCCTATTTTCAACTCTATTTCCACTCGACAACGACTTCACAGTTACAGTGAAATTTTCGTGAAGTAAGTCGTTGGGACTGACTACTTCCAATGGGTTCCACAAGTACTACCAATTTGAATTCCATTCGCATAATTTGACTCCGCTCCATTCCGGTTCGTTCCTGTACATATCTGATCGGTTATTCGCCAATCAAACTTTGAATAAGAGATAAAAAATACCAAAAAATATATTTATGTTAGCAAAAAGATTCAGTAAGGTCATCTCTGAAGTGCACAATGACAAATATGAATTTACATATATGTCTGCAGCCAGTCAGTTGAATAGGAGGACTAACATGAGTTGTCTGAAGATATGCAGTTCGAATAGATACTGATTGAAGTCTGATCATAGCCTTCTCGTCGTGGCTGCGGTAACCAATTTTTCCTAAACGAAGGATTGGTCAATATAATTGGAATTTGGATGGTCAACCCAAAATAGCCGAAATCTCCAAGCCAGTGGTGGATCAAAATATGCCGAGGAGTGAATGACTGTTGAATTAAGCATATGCTTGTGAGTGGTTTTGGATGACAGTTGGCAAAATGACTTGGGTGGAATACAGAGGAAAATATGGCTGCTTTTTACAATTTTCTGTAGTTGTGGGGACAAAATTGAGAGTTAAGATATATTATTAAAGGAAGGGCTGCTTTAATTGGTCCAAATAATTGGAGCTTCAGTGCTCTCTAGTGGATCAGCTATTAGATCAAGGGGCCAATAAAAGCCCATATCGCATGATGGTCCTAAAAAACTGGAAAGAGTCGGTAGCGAGAGGAAAGTAAAAAAATGGAGGAGAAAAATATAACTCAAAACCATAAGCAAAGGGTGAAAAAAAGTAAGGGTCAAAATCCCATTTGATAACAAGCAAACCAGTGAAGAAGAAAGCCGCAGAGACTCCTAAAGCTTCTTCCTGTATTTTTTAAGGCAGATCCTCAAACGAAATCGCAAAAAAGCTCTCTCAAAGCACGGATATGCTCCACGTAAAGTCGGAAAGGCTACTGTAGGGAGCTATGCAATCAGAGAGCATAAATGGTTCCACCAGAAAGCAATGAGGCTCATCATGAAAAGCGGCTTATCCGAAGAAGAAGCTAGCAAAAAGGAACTCCTACCAATGGCTCCAGAAGCCAATAGGACAAATCACAGGACAAATCACAGAGGGTAGACTGCAGAGAAATAAAAAGGGCACGGAAGAAGATATAAAACTTATGAAGCATATAAGATAACCTATACGGGGGGCTTACAGGGTGTTCAAGTGGTCGTCAAGCCGAAGGAAGGCTTTTTAAGATCGTGCAAATAGATGAAGTACAGAAGGCCTTTGAGGCAAGACTGCTGGCATAGAAAAAGGGAGGCATTGTCCCTTGTTTAATTAGCATCATCTGAAAAGTCGTTTATGTGTCGCTTCATTGCAAGGATAGATCAAAGCCTGGATGATCCTGGAGAGTGAAGAAACTAATCGGAGAAGCAACGGAAGGGGCCAAACTTTTGTTTACGGAGGAATCGCTGGTTCCCAACTCCAAGAACATTGTCGGCTGCTTTCCTAACTCAGAGGACTAAGCAACGGGCAATATTATGGCATTCATAGAATGCATAATTTAGGTCCTTAATGATAAGTTGTCGAGAACGTTGCTCAGGGAGAATAAGAGCAAGTGCGATATGCTTGTTATCGCAGCGGACGAGCTTTCGGCTTCTAGAGTAACTAAAGGGGAGGGTAACGTAAGTTTCCCGTTTGAACAAGGGAAGTTGAATTTTGAAAAGATGATCCGAAAGATATCTGAGTCAGCGGTCCCTCCAACTATCAGTATGGAGTCCAGTCAAACCAATAAGGAGGTAACAGCAGGTCCCAGTGGCTCCTAACCGACTGAAGACATATATTGAGGTTTCTACCGGCAAATCTGCATCATGCCACCGTTGCACGTTTACTTCAGATATTTAATGATAGCCCCATGAAAGAGCTGTTAATAAATAAAGGCAGATTTGCTTCAGCCTTCTTTCCCGGAGATGAGAACCAAGCTCCAAGTAATAGAATCATTAGACTGGTAGATCACTTTAGAAGAGCAAACGAAATACTAATAACTGGAAAACAATAAAAACAAATCTCTCATAAAATTCCTTGTAACCAACAATTTAGCTTTAGCTATAAAGGGCAAAACGGCAACGTTCCTGACAGATAACAGGTGCTAAGCCTCAGGACACTTATTAAGTACCACATGGGATTCAAACAATGCAGTGCCTCCAAATGAAGAAGTGGTAAGTCCTAATAGAAGCTTCGTTTTCCAATCAAAGGCATATCATCTTCTAAAAAAAGTCATCTGCAGGCAGCCAAAGTGCACGGACTGGGAATACTATTGATATTGCCTTACAGCGGGATTTTATGGCCTGTATCCACATTGCACTGCAAAGATTTGGCAAAGTCACCAAGATAATCATCGAATCCTAGCACGACATATGTGACTAAAAAACTAGTGGTCCTAAAACAAGGCAGCTCAGAAGAGCTACGGGAACAGAGTTTAGTAAGGTCAAAAAAACTTTCTATAAATAATTCTCCGAATATAACAAAGAACTAAAGAAATCGAAACGGAAGGTTTGGAGTAGGTACCTTCTGTGACAATCTCAACAGCATCACAAAAACTGCAAGAATACATGAATCTGGTTCTAAAAGCACCAAGAGCACATACGACTACTTCAAACTCCAGGTGAGGGGAAACATCAGGGGCGGCTCGTCGTTGTACGCAAAGGAAGCAATGCTTCCCTTGCCAAATATTCCCTATACAAGAAAAATAGCTTAACAACACATATTGAAATTCAAAACAAATCAGTTGATGTTATAGAAATTAGCACCCAACATCAATAAAAAAATTACGAAACTCAAAACACTATTCATCTCACACACGAGATAACTCTAACAGCCTAAGTGTCTTACAAGTAGTTTTACAGAAACGCGATCGGATATCTTGCGTTTGAGTGAAAACCTCAAGCATCTCGTACCATTGTAAGCCAGAACGCTCAGTTCATTGCAGCGTATTGAAATATGCTACACAGAACACTAAAGTGATCTTGCCTCAATGCACGTACCATGATGTGTGCATACATCCCATAGCAAGCATCACGCAATCGATTGTCGTAAACACTTTGCAATGAATGTTCCCGAATAGCAGCGCGGACGCTGCTCAGCTCACCGCGTCCTCCTGAGTAGAGAAAATCAAAAACTCCTTACTTATTCGGCCGCTAAATGGCCTAGAAATATTTGTGAATGGACGCAGCACGGTTTGTAGCGTACTCTGTTTGGTTTCTATTTCGCTACAGAGCTTGGAGCTGGTATGCTTCCGGTGACTGAGTTTAGGTGATTTGTATATATGAATACTGTAATGAACTCGTTGTTTAACATAAGATGTTATTTGTATGTTTTGTTTCTGTAATGGATTTATTATCAAGAGTTTAATGTTTGCTGTATATTGAAATTCTTCTGATTTGTCTGTTTTTTTGTTTATGCTGAAAGTGCGTTAGTTGCCATCGGAATGATTAAAAAAAGATAGTCGTTTTTCACTTAAATAGTACAAGAGTATTAACGTTCAGCATGCAACGTGAGGTTATTTCAACCCAAAATCTTAAAGACATGAAGCTGATTTTATGGAAGAGGTATGAAAGTATTTTTTTAACAAATGCTTTGTGCTTTATTATTAGCTTGCCAATACATAGAATAAAAGAAATATTTGAACACGTTCTGCTTAATATATGTATACACAAATTGATAAAATGCTTTATGAGGTAAATCTAACTCCACCTTGTAGGGGCGAGGAATTATTTTCACGTTGTTTGCCGAAGGTTTAATTTATTTTGTCTTGAAATTGAATTTCACCATAGAACATCTACAGCGGTATATTTTTCTTTTAGACTATTTGAATAGAAAAAGGTACTTTATAGATTCGTGGTGACCAGTACCACCAATTTCACTTTTTATTTAAAAAAAAAATAGTTCTAATTTGAAATATCTTGCATTGTAATTTGTAATCTTGCACCATTTGAATATTAATGAGATTGATGGTGATAATTATGACTAGACAAGTTACGGAGTCAAACAATTGGAAATTGAATGTAACTTTTGATGTATTTGCTGCGCTGAAATTCCTACTTGTTTATCCTGGAAAAATATGCAAAAATATATCTCCTTCCCCGAGTCGTAAAGACGCGAGCCGCCACTGGGAAACATATTACTTCTAGGAACACACTGACACTCCTAACAGCTGATGTCATATCCCAGAGATTCAATCTGACGAATCCGCAATTTGGTAACAGTACTTATTTCACCATATTCTCAATATTACACACAATCTGAGTCCAGATTACATGCCGTTAATCGGCCATAAGCGCATGATAGACGATTTACTTGATAGTGCCTGCATCGGCGTTATCAGTAAGAAATAAGGTAATATTACCAATTTCCTCTCAGCCTTAAATTCACAAAAACTACTACATCTTTGGTGCATTGACATTCAAAAAGAGAACTCTGCGGATTCTGTATTTATTCAACGTGATTTAGATTTTATTCCAATAAAAATGAAACTTGGCTACAAAGAATTTTTTTTTTTTAATATTCTGAAATCGTCGATTCGAACCCATTTTTGGTGAATTTACTCTCACAAAGTAAAAGGGTTTTCATCACTGTTTGGATCGCATGAAGTATTTCGGCAGGCAAATCCAAAAATTTCCGAAGAATTTCTAAACAATAACGTACACTTAAATTTGATTTTAGGCCACAATGCTGCCCAAATGACTCTGAAGATGCGTTATGGCCATAAGCGTGCACAGGCTTTTAAAATAGTGGGGGCAAACACTAGAATTTGGCACACACTTTCCTTAAATTTCATTGTAATTTTATTAAGGCAAAAAAGTGATATTGTTTTTTTTTTTCAAAAAAAGTGAAACTGTTTTTTTTTAAATGAAAACTGTAACAAAAATATTTTGTTTTCATCCTGAAAATGAATTTTGAACAATTTGTGTAAAGTTCAATTGGCCATTTAATTAAGTGGCTGTGAAATTTTTAACGGAATCGCTAGAAAATTAGGTACTTTTGAACGGCTGACTATAACCAGTGGCGTGCAAAGACGGGGGCTTTAATATTTTTTGCCGCCACTAAATTAAATTCTAGGCATATTAATACAAATTTTTTGTTTTTGATTAATCTATGCAGTTAAAATCATTACAAAAAATATATTACCGATTCTTTTGATTGAAAAATCTATTAGAACTTTACAAATATTATAAAAAAATCATTATCTGGATGAAAACCAAATGCCTATTGCTACAGTTTTCACTTTTAAATGAGCACTTACAAGCACATTGTGCACTGGAGCAAAATCATCAAGTCTCTTATTTGATTTTGTTATACAGTGTACCAATAATGTCTTCGTACAGGAGCTATTTGGAACTCAAGTGATAAAAAACAATAAATAGTTGCAAGAAATTATAGTTTTATAGATTTAAGTCTCGTACACCTCTGGTAAGTGAAGTAAATCACAAAATACGTTTGAACCTCGCTCAGCAATACCAAAATGCATTTTTCGAGTTCTTGCGCAATGTTATATTATCTGATGAGTCCAAATATAACATTTTCGGGTCTGATGGGAAACTTGGAGTGTAGAAAAAGCCAGTGGAAGCTTAAAACCCAAAAACCACCATCAAATCTGTAAAACATGGTGGCGGCGGTGTAATGGTATGGGGCTGTATGGCTGCCAGCGGCGTTGGAAACTTAGACATAATTGAAGGAATCATGGATCATCTGGCATATATTGAAATTTTCAAGAGAAATTTGGAGCCAAGTGCTGAAAAATTGGGTGTATCAAGGATTTTTAATTTCAACAAGATAATGATCCTAAGCACATGGCTCATAATACTAGGATGTGATTGTCGTACAAAGCTCCACATTTGCTTAAAACACCACCGCTAAGTCCTGACCTCAATCCCATTGAGCACATGTGGAACATGCTGGGAAAAAGGATCAAGATTCATCATATTAGCTCGAAACCCAAGTTGAAACAGGCTTTTCAGCAGGAATGGGTGAAAATAGAGCTAAGCTATGCAAAAAGACTTGCAGAATCAATGTCACACCGCCTTAAAGCTGTGATTAAAAACAAAGGCTACCCAACTAAATATTAACAAAAAATGTATCTATAGTTTTTAAGATTTTTTACATATGGTTTCTTAAGGTGGTATTCTGGTCTAGAAATTTGATCAAATCGATTTTCTTTCGTTTGAATATTTTCAAAGTTTAGACTGCAAAGAATAAGCTTTTAAAAGGATTTTCGCAAATTCGAATTATTTTTGGAGTTACAGCTATTTTTGTGACACGCCAACTAACTGCCCGAAACGAGACTCCAAGTTTTAGACGCGTTTTTCTCCGAACTACTTTGCTCGTTACGGTTGACATGATATCTCTAGTTGTAATGAACCGATTTATGTGAAATTTTGCACAAACCCTCTTGACACTATTGATTATCGTTTGACGTAAGGATTTTTCAAATTTTTTTCTACTATATATTAAAAATCCCCAAAGTTAAAAAAATGAGGCAAAAAAACAACTTTTTTTTTTACATGGATGCCATTTTGTGAAAAAAAAGGTTTTTTCAAATCGCCTACGTCAGATAAATTTCATTTATTTTTATTTTAGAATTCACCAAAAATTTGTGTTTCAAACCACCAGGAAGGTTGGAATCATGTCAACCATGAGACCAGTTTTTTTTTAGCCTTCACTTCGCCAGCCTGTATCTACATCAATTTTTATGTTTTTATTTTTATATACATTTTTGTATTTTTAAAATGTTAGTAAAAGACTGGTAAAAAAATATATAGCAAAAATGTTTATGGGTTTTTTTTATTGCGTCCGTAAAATCACCTCAAAATCGTGCCTCTAGACCAGAATACTGCCTTAAGTGTACGAAGACGTTATTGGGGGAAAATTGTAGATTTTCTTTTATTTTTAGCTAATAACTTTGTAATGAATAATTTAAATGGATTAGTTTTTGTTTCTAAATTAAATATAAATGTTCAATGAATAAATCTGCATCAAAACTTTTTCAAAATTCTTGCAGCAATTTATTGTTTTTTATCACTTGAGTTTTAAATGGCTGCTGTACGAGGACATTATTGGTACACTGTACCTAAACTACCTCGGTAAAAATATTTTCCTCATAAAATCAAATAAATGTATCAACCGTACATAAATTAAGTTCAAATTAATACAATTAATGTACTAATTATTGCTGGGAAAACTAAAAATTGTCTGCTAAAAATTGTGATCATACAATGTGCTAACCATATGTAGTCCGTGCAAACTACCATTCAGTGCAATTGCATTCGCGTGAATGAAATTGTTCGGCACTTGCGAATTCCTGAAGCATGTTAACAAGCAGACAAGCGGCGAATGCAACTTTTAAAAAAATGAGCAATTAAACGGCAACCTAGTATGACAAGCGTCAATTATGCAAACGGACATTGTACTGGCGTGAAATGGAGGCGAAAATATTTCTTTCATAGAAATGGCATAATTATTATTATATCACCGTAAAGTACTAAAAAATGTATCTATCAGATTCCGCAATGCGTTGCAGATAACTGAGTGCATATCGTGCGTAGTTGGTAGCTTGCAGATAGTTAACTGTTGGTCTCATGTAAATTGCAAACTATTGGGCATACAATCGATTCCAGCAATCATTGCATGACACCGACCAAATGCATGTGTGAAAAACTAGTGTTTTTATACTTCTGCAATTATAATGCGATGCACGGAGATGATTTCGTATAGAAACAAACACACCGAATCTGCGGCACTGATAATAATTAGGCAATCATCTCGCAGCAGGCTGTTGTTCATAAAATTTATATCGCCTACTTTCTACGCGTGTTGTATAAAATTAATAACAAATCGGTGCTGCTGCTGCAGTGATTCGCAATGAAAACGATTTCGCAGTATAATAAAATGATTGCGGTTCACTCCTCTTTGGATCTTCGGAAGCAATAAAAGACTCCTGTGTAATTACTTGGATGCATGTTCATATTTACACGGCTTCATAGACTTACTTCCGCTTCCATTCAGACTGCTAGACGCGTGAAATTTGATTGGAATTCGATACATGAATTAGTTCTGATAGCATCAAAAAGTGATGCATGGGTGCAACGGTAAAGTAATTTTCAATCAAAGATGGTTGTATCGGCACAACAATCAGCCGGCGATAAAAGAAATACATCCGCATCAAGGATTTACATAAAAACGTATTTCGAAAAATCAACATAGGTTGAACTCTGTATGCAAACAATCGAAAAAGTCAATAGAAGAAATCAAAGTTTTTATTTAAAAATTGTCACACAAAAGCGCACGAGCTGTAGTATTTCAGTTTTGAAAATGGTAATTTCTACTGTTGTTTGTCAATTTCTTGTCCATTCGGCAGTCCCAAGTATTTCGTGAAACATAAGAAATCCATTCAAAAATTTCGACAGGCTTTAAAAACAAAAATACATTTGCAAAATTAGACCGAAAATTAGGAAAGCATTCTGCTTAAGTGAACAAAATCTATTTTAAGACTTGGCAAATTCAATTAGCATTTCAGATTGATTGGTGTCTCCATTTCATTCACACCTGAATGAAATGTACTGGCACTAGCTCCGCATTAAATCCACAATCAACATTTCTCAATTGGCTCTGACCCGATTTCAGCTAGAATAAATTAAAAGACAAAGAAAGCTTAAATTCGTTACCAAGAAGTGTCAATACAGGCGAAATCAAATCGAAAAGACAAAAGATCAATCGAAATCGAGGCCCGATTCGATCGAAACGAGCTAATCGATTAATCTGTTTCACGCGTACTTAAAGTTCATAAGCACGTTGTTCGAGCATTACAGATGGAAAGGTTTCTCTAAACAAGCGGTAATGCTGGTATTGGCCATACAATCATTCAAAGCACATTCGAAAATACTTATTCTTATATAACGCAAGCGTATGCATCGTTGATGCAAATGAATCTTTATTGAGTACCTTACTTAATCTTAAGTTGAGCTTCAGTGCTAATGATCAGTCCCATCTTGTCTACCGTGCTATTATGCTATTTCGGATATCATGGAAGAAATACTATCGTTATTTGCATAATAGTGACAAGAAAGTAAGAAATAATTTCCTCAAATTGTTAAAACTCACGATTCACAATGGATTTACTATTTAAAAAATGTCAACTTAATTCGGTTGCTGAGTGCAACTACACAATATCAGAATAGCAGCGTGCCTCACTCCTTTTAGCTTCAGGCCATCCACGATCATAAACTTTGGTTCGTATGTATATCGGTCTAGTTTTTTGGTTTTGTTGCATGATGAGCTTTTTGCTGTTTTCCTTTTATTAATTTTTTTTTTTATAAAACACCGAAGTATTAAAAAGTTTGCAAAAGAGCAAATCCAGCACAACCAAATAATTGAATCATCTTTTGCCCTTTATGCAGAAAAAAGGTTTTTAGAAATTCGTGCCTACAGGAGCGGTTTTTGGAGCTAAACTTACTTTGCTCAATTCTTTTTTTGCTCATTACTTTTGCATTATACCGGTTATTTGGCCGTTGTTCATAATGTACAATATATAGACTTTAAGTAGGTCTACTTGGTTTTGAGGTGGGCCCTTTTTCTCCGTGACGAGCTCTATTTTCTAGCTGCTTCCGCCATCTGGCTGCTATGCCACTCTTCTAAGTCATTTTTATTCATTGAGGGTATATTATTTTCTGAATGAAAAAGTCTTTACGGGCATTATTTAGGTTTTTTTATGAACATTGCTTAGCTTTGCTAAAAGTTTTTCCAATGCACCATTTTTGACGACCGCTACGTCATCAACACAGCTTCAAAAAAAAAAAATAGTGAATAGAAAATCACTATGTTCCTTTCGAATTCAAGAGAGCATAAAATATCGGTGGTGGAGTTGAACGAAGCAGCGGCAGAGCATATAGACTAACAAATAGCACGGACAGCGCGATATTTTCCGATAAGAGAGCAGAATATCATGTGGGTGGAGGGTTCACGGATCAGCTGGTGCTTGATCCGCGAGGCCGTGTGACCGCGCTTAATAAATAAGTTTATCGGTTTGCAAAAGTGAGAGAAGCATATTCTCGGATCTAACACGAGATTTTAGTATTGGTGATTAGCTGGAGCCTGAAAAGAGCCCGCGCCAAATAAGTACGTTTTTCCATATGCGAAAGTGAGAGAAGCATATTCTCGGCCCTGATACATCAACCAATAAGAGGTGAGAACATGCTGTTGTGCGTATGATCCCCTCGAAAAATAGTAACCGCCGCGAACATTCGCTGGCAGCAAACAACATTGTCTGTAGTGGATAACATAAACGTATCGACGATGTTGTTTTTATTCGCCAAAAGGTATCGGAAATAGTATTCCACGTCAATTATCTTATTGCCGACCATTTCAATACACAGACTAGGTTTTAAGAAAATTAGTATTTCATAAAACGCCAATCGTTAAGGGGGTAGTACCGGCTATAATTTTGAAAAAAAATGTCTTTTCATTTTGTATTTTTCAATTTATTATACCTCCAGAAATCACGTCTCAAAATTTTATGAAGATATTCCCAAAAATAAAAGAAGTTACGGCAGTTTACGGCAGACCACTGCTTTTAATTACTGCGAGAAAAAATATGAAGAACGCATAAGTCAGGCGGAAAAAGCGGCAAGGGCAGCGTAAAAGGAAGCGCGTTTGGCCAAAAAAACTGCCCAACTAGCTTATGAGGACTCAGAAGCACTTATTTATGGGGATGGCAGACTGAGCAATCGTAGGTGATAAAAACAAATTAATTAAATAATATTCAATAAATAAATGGAAAAAAAACTTTAAACGCGTTTTTCTCGAAATGTTGCTTCAAACTGCGGACACTTATTCTCCGGATTGGCCGAACCAATGTAAATTAAATTTAGTGTGCTACTTTATTTAAGTATCTTGTGTAGTAATCTACCACAATATAGGTCAAAAATCCACCCAAAAAAGTTTGGCAAGCAAAACAAAGTGAAAAAATATTGATTTTTCGAAAAAAAATTTCAAACAACCGCAAGTTTTTTTTGTCAGGTTTTAGAAATATAGTGGTAGATTACCACGTAAAAAACATTCCTCTTTATAATGCGGCTTGGTTTTTTTTTGTTTCAGATTCTTCATTCCTGCGATTATCTGTCATCAGTATGACAAGGCATTTTTGGAGATATCAGCTTTGGCGCCCTCTATAAATAAGTAGAAAAATGAAAAATATAAAAAAAAATTTTTTTTGCAATCTCCAAGATGTGTATTTTATTCATGCATATTTTAAAGTTTATACATAATAAAGGAGCTGAAAAAAAACATTGAAAATTAGGCTGTTTTTTTAGCATTCTAACCGGTATTACCCCCTTAAAAAGGTGTTTTTGCAACTTATATGCATATTGCCTAGTGGGAATGAAAGAACGTATCTTATCGTAGCATTGCCGCTGGTGAGGTGTTTTTTGTCTTGTTTCAGTTTTCGAAATTGGGTACTGCTATCTATTTTTCGCCATTTGTGGGGTAATGTTGTAATTTATATCGCAAACCACGCGCTCTCTATGCTATTTATTAGCCCATATGCTCTGGCAGCGGCATAACGTAAGTACCAAATATAGCGCGGAAAGAACGTAATTTGAGATACAATTTGCGATATTTCCCAACTGATTGCGAGAAATAGATAGCAATATCCAAGTTGAAAGTTGAAATAAGACAGAAAGTACCCCGCCAAGCAGCGCTGCTACGAACAGATACGTTTCTCATTCCCACTTATACATGTGCTCTGCCAAAAAGACTCTTTTAACGAATGGCGATTTATGCAATATTGATTTTCTCAGAGCCTATTCTGACTATAAAAATTGTAAGTGATAAGATAGTTAACGCGAAATACTACTTTCGATACCATTTGGCGAGTAAAAGGAATATTTATGACCCTTTAATGCAATCCACTACAAAGAATTTCGTTTGCTGCCAGCGAATGTTCGCTGCGCTTACTTTTTCTTGTTTGGATTATATGCACGCCAGCACACTCTCTTCTCTATCAGCTACACGAATATATCATTTGAGAGTATGCTTTTCTCACTTCTGCATATGATAAAGTCAACTTATTTGGTTTTGGTTCTTCTTAGGTGCCAGCTGATAGTAAATCGTTCACTTCCTACCTTTCTCTCTTTCTTTCCCGTACAATACCGTTCTTTCCGTGCTATCTATAGTACTTATACTATGGCTGCGGCCATCACCTCACAGTCGGCAGAGTGAAGATGGGTATGATATACGCCCAAGAGAGTCATTCCGGCCGCTGTACGACACGCTGTTCTGCCGAATTCAACTGAACGCTTTGCGTCGAGAACTATAGTGTAGATGGCGCGAAGCATCTTGTGGGTTCGAGTTTTTGCAAGGTTTTCAAAGACGCACCGAGAAAAGGCAACAAAGGAGAAAATAAAGCTTCTTCAAGGAAACCCGTTGTGCTGTTTAGCAGCTGATGACCTCCTAATGCAGCACGTCTGCGAAAAAAAGGCTCACTTCGTCCTGATCAGTGAACCTTACAGGAGAAACTCGTTTTTTATAATATCATTGATTTCGTTTTCTTCAGCCATTCTTACAATGGTCATATTTTATACAGCTTTTAAATGTTGGTTAAGAATGCACTTAAGCTCAGCCTGCTGCAGATGCTAGCCACCAAGTCTTTTTACGCTCAAAACAGTCGTGTGTAAAATGTGGGCTTAATGCAAGTGTTAAAATTCGCAAATATCCATTCAAACTGGTCGCTGAGTCAACTAATCAGCCATCACGTGTACATTCATTAAAGCAACTCAACCTTCAATATCTAGCCAATTAATTTACCCTGAAAAATTACTCATAAAAAATTTAGATTTTCCAGCTTTTGTAAAATGCATTTGTAATCAAATCCACATTAAATTGAAATCAAGTCAATATGATGATGACCCACACACATAGACCACACGATGGCCCACAGTGTCGAGGTGACATTACAGTTCTTTGTTACGTAATCTAATCACGAAAGATTATCGTAGCCGACATTAGGAGCATATTTCATACGGTGAATTTAAAGTCGGCCGTGGCTGCGGACTTTAGATGTAAACGTTTTTTTTTCTTCAAATGTTGGCTTCATTACACAAAATAATTTTTTTAGTTATACCATTCTCAAATAAAATTGAAGCCAATATTAAAAGAATGAGCTTCAGAAACCACTAACTTGGCACGGTCCCGCCTTGCAGAATAGTAAATCTCTGTGAATGGTTTCAATAATTGAGGAAACGCTTCATTTCAGACGAAACTGAGGATATTCCTGTGGATTCTATTTGAATATTGAATTTAAATATTCGTCCTAAATCTGAACGGGCGATTGAAATAAAGGTCTGGAAAATATATGTAACAAAGATGTGTATGTCATTTTCGTAATAAGTATTCGGAGAAGAAAAAAAAGATGATACTGATCCATTCTCAGTAAGACTTGGAAATGGACGAAAATACTAGAAGAGAAGAAAAATCTGGCGAGGAGGATTGAACTTCAGACAGAGGAAAGAGATGTATTGTATTTCGAAGAGGCACCTGAGTGTCACTCAGTTTTTTTCACCTTCTAAAGAAATGGTTGCATTTCCTCCAAAGCAAATAATCCAAATTATGCTGCTTTTCAGTTTTTGTGAAGGTTGAACTCTTTATTGAAAATGTAGTAAATACCTAAACTGATGGAAATAATATAAGAGAAAATCTAGTAAAATAGCACTGGTTATAAATTGCGTAAACGTAATATTTTAGCTGATTTGCTGGTATTTTAAAGATTGCCAGAACCTGCTAGATAATTTAAATTGTTTGTTTACGATAGTTAGCTTTTATCTTTCGCTATAACAAAAGCACTGCAACAGAATTTGACTTCCTGAATAAAAACTACATTTGAAGGTATGGATAGCATCCATAGACATTCGATTGCCTACTTAAAGATGTAAAAACTGTTATGGAGTACAACTTGCCAGAAAAGCATGCTGGAAAACTCCCTCAAGCGGAAATCGGTGTAGAAATGGAATATAGTAAAATTCCAATTAGAGATGTGAGTGCTCTTGCGATCACTCTTACTAATTATATTGACCTTTCAAAAGAGCAGTATGTTTGCTCTTGGTTCATCCTTTTCAACTGCTCATTGCTGTTTTGCAGAACACAAAGTTTTATCTGCTCAGCTGTCTATTTGTTCTTCTTCTTTGCTTAGAATTTATATGAAATCTTCTATGGTCGCTATGAAATGCCAAGTCCAAGCAAACATTGTATGCGCATATAACCTTCAAATCGCAAGCAACTAGTACAGGCAGCGAGCAATCACAGGCGGTTTTTACCGTTTTTTGTATGCATAATATTGCAATCTGTGATTTAAATCAGCGCTACTATAAACTGGTCTCTATGATCGCTGCTCAGTAAAAAGAGCAGTTACTCATCTCTAGTCCCAAATGTTACTATAAACGTAATCAAGAATAAAAATGACTATTCATTAGCCGTACAGAATAAAAGGCAAGACTGCAGATGCATTCAAAGAGCATTTTATTGAGCAGTAAGCAAGGCAACTAACTATATGACCTTAGCACAAACAACAAAAGACTCAATAACTATGAATGAAAAATGCATGTGCTGTAGAGGAATATGTTAGCAATGCCTGCAATTGCTATTGGCTCCAAATCCGAATTTTCCCTCTCTTATTTTGTGAGAGCATAGTCATTACATTACTACCAAGCACTTATAGTTTCTCAGCGGAATCTATGACTGAGTCTGCATCATCATCTACGCAACTCACTAGGTATATTCTACCATCTTTATTTAATCTATATATTTCTCCCATCATCATAGCCATCATTAACAAATATTCTATATGTTCCACGTCTTAGACTTTGGCCGACATCAGGCACAATGTTGTAAGTTAATTTGAACTGAATTAATTCTGACTGTGATATTTTCACCTTAAACCTCTAGTTTACAGATTTTCAGGAAATAAAAAAAGTGTTCTCAACTTTGATGATAAAATAAATTATAATTTGATAAAATAAAGTGAATCACAGTTTCAAATTTCTCTAAGGGTCCGAATTTCGGAAAATTCATGCTACTAAGCTTTAAAAATATGCCGCTAAAATCACAACTAGTTTGTTTTTCATTCACATCTTAGGTTAAGTAAATCAGAATTAAAGGATACGTTGGAAAAGTCTGTAAAGTAGCTCACTAAAACCATTCGTTTCCTGTACTAAAGCCTCTTGTTTGATAGAGTTGAACCCGTATCAATATCAACAGCAATGTTATCACAGAAAACTCATTCCCGAATATTCCGGAAGCCTAATTAGGGTCGAAATTAATACTAATTTCTTAACGGTTCATTAATCACAGCTTTACGATGTTTCATTTCGTTATGGTCATTAGTTATGTGTAAGCAGCAATGTTATATCGTTATGCCCGTATCAGATGCACATCAACTAATTTGAATAAATAAGTGACGGAAGAACCATTAATAATAATTATCTATTTTAGTTTCGAATAAATTATTATTAGGTTTAGATCATATTAAAATTATTGATAGAGATAACAATTTGACCGTATCTACAGTCATGTGGGTTTCAAAAGGTCACATAACGTTTTTATTAATTAAATACTACTTTAGGAATTGAATTTTGCAGTTTGCAGTCTCTGTCACGATGATTTCCCAGCAAATCGAACTACTATTTGAAAAATAGTAATAATAATAGATTAAAAATACTAGTTCGAAATAAAATCACATATACTTCCAGTATCAGCAACAATCCAGTTCTCTAAAGATAGAATCAACTTGCATATTTTTTTTTTTATTTTTATTTTATTCTTCTGCAACTTTAAACAAAAACTTTTCCCATCAAACATCAAGCATTACGAAAAAGATTCTGCAACATCCAGCGTAAATGACACATTATGTAATCCCTACAACAAATATCTGTCTATACTTTTACTTGCGACGACGACGTAATGCTCGTGAAGCTCGTGTACTCAAATAGGAGGTAAGTAATTAAATGAAAATGAACGAATTGCAAAGAAATCGATATAGTTAATCTAAAGACAGCCGACTAGGCACCCTTCAAAAACCAATGTCTGAAATTCGCGTGGCATATCGATGTAAAAACAGACGAATGAAAATTGAACTGATCCACGATTTTCATGTTCATCACTTTGCTGACTTTTTAGTCAGCACTCCAGGACCAGTTATGCTGGTCCACAACCTCCGCTTGTGTGATTCATAATAAATTTGATCGTAAATGAGTTTTTTGTGTTAGTTGTCGATACTTTTGGCCCAAACTAACCTATCCTAACCCTTGACATGACCGCGGGGCTCTATAGTCCGAATAGACCAGCAGTTGCACTCTCAGGGGATTGTTAAAGAGATAAAATCAAATACTAATGAAAACCGTGTAGACTAGCCGTATGAGGTAGTCAAGTTTGACCATTAGATTGAAAAATGACTTTAGTACAGGTATATGGTGACTTCATCTGAAACATATGTTTCATTCGGCAGCATGATAATATTTTAAGTATTATCAGTGTATTACTAATAAGAACATACAGTATTTATTCATTATCTGAGATGGATAGTTAATACAACATATGCTTCGAGGCACTTAAAATAGGCAAATTATATTTTTCAAAAACAAAAAAATCGATCTCAATGTCGGCCAGTAAAATCTATTTTTTATTTTTATACACGAATTTACTAATACTTTGGAATTCGTTGCTGTGGCGTTTCTTACGAGCTTTACGTGCAGAACTAGCTATTGGGGCATTTCACGTGAAGCGGAAAACGAAACAAAGTCGAGGTTCTGGATTTCGTTCATATTGTGCATAATGGTACTTCTAGAAGATATGAATGTGGATGCACAAGTTTTTGTTTCTATGAGGTTTAGTTGCCGAGCTATGGGCTTCTGAATAAATGACGAAATTGATAAAAGGTTTTTTTGGAAGCAGATTTTGAGATTCAAAACAAAATCTAAAAAACATTAAATATATTTATTTGTATAGAAAATAAGCTGTTCTTTTTAATTTTGAAATTAGATTTGAAAAACAATTTTTTTTTTCCTGTGTGAAACCGGAAGTAGACACTTCAACTCGTAATTTGAATAATTTGGACCGGGTTAATTTTGTTTACTTTTATAACAAAACAAAGCTTAAAGTATACTTACTTTATCATAAAATTTTTAGAATGGGATGGCCAGTAGTTTAAGAGGTAGGTGAATTTCAATACATACAAGTCGCATGGGGCGTGGTACCGAGAGCTTGCTTAGGACAGCTAGTTGGCTCAAAAATAAAAATTGATATCGAAATGTGATTAGTAATGCCATCTCTTATTTGAAAAAGGTTCTATTTTCCCATAAAAACCTAATTAAAATATATGGCGCGTACATAATATATTTGACACCAAGCCAATTCAAATTTTCCGTTATTTTTCGAGTTACTGTTCAACGCTTGCAATGACTATTACTTTCGTTGATAAGTTAAAGACTAATTATGAGTAGTAATAAGATTTATTATGTGTATTATGTCTCCGTGCGGCTATCGATGTTTCAATCCATTCGATTTGAAGTTTCATCGGAAGGCTAAAGTCCTAAGAAAAATTCCAAGAATATTAGCAGAAAAGAAATTATGTCGAATCTGCAGGAAAAAAACTGATCGTAGAAACACCTCTAGTTATTAATAAAAACTAGTTTAAGAAATGAAAGTAAAATTTTAAAAATTGTGAAATAAATTCATTTGTCCATACACAAGTAGCTTTTTTTTCACTAAGTAAATCAGCATTTGCAGTTTTGAATATTTTATCTTCTATGTGTAAGTGATACAATTGATATATAATAGGTTTACTACAAATATTTTGCTTTCGCACTCACTAGCTATCATAATCAAGCTCCCGGTACCACGCTCCATGCGACTTTTATGTATTGAAATTCACCTACCTCTTAAACTACTGGCCATCCCATTCTAAAAATTTTATGATAAAGTAAGTATACTTTAAGCTTTGTTTTGTTATAAAAGTAAACAAAATTAACCCGGTCCAAATTATTCAAATTACGAGTTGAAGTGTCTACTTCCGGTTTCACACAGGAAAAAAAAAATTGTTTTTCAAATCTAATTTAAAAATTAAAAAGAACAGCTAATTTTCTATACCAATCAATATGTTTAATGTTTTTCAGATTTTTTTTTTTTTTGAACATTAGATTCCGCTTCCAAAAAAACCTTTTATCAATTTCGTCAATTATTCAGAAGCCCATAACTCGGCAACTAAACCTCATAGAAACAAAACCTTGTGCATCCACATTCATATCTTCTACAAGTTCCATTATGCACAATATCAACGAAATCCAGAGCCTCGACTTTTTTTTCGTTGTCTGCTTCACGTGAAATGCCCCTATTGTATGTTGGATTTCCTCCGCACTGGCTGCTGCACCTAGGACTTTGTTCGAAAGCAACTTACGGGGTTCTCTTTAGGATTAAATCCAATGAGAAACTGAAGTCTTGAGAAGAGAGGCTGGTGTTCTCTGATTTGAGATACAACTGTTGCGAAGAAACCTGGATATTAATTTGTTAAGAGGCATAGGGAAATCAAAAATTATATGTTAATGAGCCAGACCATAGGTCTGATAGCCAACAGCAAAAGTTTCGTCTTTCAAAATGCGAAAAGTTTGACACCAACATGGGATGTTGTCATGCCAGTCGTTTAGATCTGAAGGGCATCAATGGTGTCGTGACCTTTTTTGAAGAAAATCGTCAGGCTGGAGTTCTACCTTTCTCGACATTTGCTTTGTCGAGAGTTAAGTTAATTTTTCCCAGCAGCCTCCGTTAGAGACATGGATATGAGAAAGATATGGTTTTAGTAAATAACATGTCAGTGTTGCCTTAACCCTTGAGAATCGGAATAATTTTGGCACGCCTGACTTATCAAATCCTGACTTATCAAGGATTTGCTTTCATTAGCCAAGGCCTTTATTTGTTTAATCGAAACGAGACATAGAGTGCGTTCCATATTATATCTTCAAGTTTTCTACCAGTTGAGGATATTTTGAGCAGAATTTACACTGCGATGAGTGAACTAAACTTGCCATTACTAGCAATCTATGGTCTCACGGAATAAGGTAAAAGATTCCTGCAATTTAAGAAATGTTTAAAATTTCTATCGAGGTTTTATTTATTGTCTGTGCCAATTGTCAGTGTCTATTACACGAATTTTAATGCGCGCAAACAACTTCCATGAATTCACCTCTATCACGATTCGATTAAAAATCGATATCCCCTTAACTAATTAGAAATCTCATTCTACTGACACAATTGCAATTTCTTCGATTTGGTACTCAGTGTACGTCATAAAAGGCATTCGCAGTCATCACTATCGTTGGCGGCGTTTTAATTAGACCGCAATAATCATTTTGAATATCGTGTCCCACAGCAGTTTATGCAACTAGGCACTTGAACATGACACGCAGTTATGTAAAGCGCCATTGCAGCCGGCTAGCCCGGTATCCCAAAGCAGATCAATGTGCCGATAAACAATGGCAGTGAGTCGAACCGTTGAACCTAAATTGTCGATTGCATGGCGGAAATGCTCGAGAAAGTGTCAAAAGAATTTACCAGTTTTTGTTTTGCTATCGTTCAGTTCCAGCGGAGGCGGTCTAAACAAAACGATATCATATGAACTCGTGGATAACTAGGACTGTTTACCTAACAGAATTCATATAAGTTGAGTTTGAGACGTGATTTATAGTGGAGTCGCGAAAATCAAGTGAATGAGTGGGTGCCTCAATGGTCATAGAAACATAATTTGATTTTGCTAAAGATCGTGATGAGAAGATAAAAGGGTAATGAAGACTGTACTATTCACAAATATACCAGATTGCGCAACAAGTCGTCCTACTAATTACATAAATTACGACTTCATAGTTCAATGATGTTCAAAGCTGGAATGAGATTTGAATAGAAAATATAAACAATGAAACTACTGCAATAAAAAATATTTTCAGTTATTAATTTCATTTATTACATGTATAATATTTTCAGATAAATAATATTTTCAATATTCAGATGCTTCTTTATTTTTGGGGGCATGTAGCTATCTGGCTCCCTCATAAAGATATATAAACTATGGTGTAGCGTTTACAGTCTGGCTTAAATTTTCAATTTTAAACTTTCACACACTACTTTGTCAAAGTGGCTTGTATATCGCAAGGTTTGACACTAAGATTCCTGACAACCAGCATGAAGATGAATCTCCACATCTCAACTTCATGTAAAATTGCAATCGAAGACCAACGTTTCAGTGGAAGATACAGGTTACTATCGTAAAAAAATCAATAGCCAGCAAGTTTTCCAGCTTGCGGGTTGCATCTCCTATATTCGGAGGTTACAGAGGTGAGTGCAGTGTTAGCTAGTAGCTAGAAGTCTAACTACGATTATGTCTGGGGAGAAAAAACCCTTTTCTGAGTCCTCCAAAAAGAGGAGGGACACACTTAAGCGCTTCCTCCGGCTAGTGTAAACTCCTGTAGAAAACATTCGCAACACAATATTTGCTGATGGTTAATTTCATTTATGTTTTTTGTCATTCGTGGCTTTGATTTTCATATCCTAAATTTTCTCAATTTTATAGTACTAAGCTATTCTATTTATAATTGGGATTTTTGACTGTAAATGGGTTATTTGGATAAATAAATAAATAAATAAATAAGGGAAAAGGGTGCACTGTGCTCAAAACTCAAAACTCTCAGTTGCAGGCAACGCAAGACGTTGCTAGCAAAGGCAGACAACGAAATTAGTGTAGTCAGAATGTCAAGTATTTCTAAGGAAAATGAATATCAAGCAGTGGTATCTGAGAGCGTACTTGTCTATGTTATCAGTTTAGGGCAAAAAAGTCTCGAAATGATAGCTGGCGGTTAAGTTACGCTAACTAGGCATTGTTAACTAGGCAAATCCCTCAGTCAAACTGGCAAAACTGGAAATGTGTGAAATAAATTGTGCATGTACAGGAGCCATAGGTTCAAGGAAGTAAGATTTGTGGACGCGTATGAGTCAGAAGGGCGAAAACCTATCCTGATGAATGGCCAAAGAAGTCGAGGTCTTATGCTCCGATTTCCAATCTGCTTGATACCTCTACGCTCAGACAGTTTTCAAGCCGGCGCCTATCAGCGGTTATCCTGCAGCCCCGGAATAATGATGAGATAAAATGCCCGACTGTTACCTTAGCTTGTATTCCTTTTAATTCCTTTTAATTCGAGAGACTGGAACTTCTGATGAGTTGCGATGCTAACTAAACCACCAGTTGGAGATGCGAAAAATTCAATACCAGAGGAGATTGATTCCTTGATTTTATAAAACCTGTGAGGCTAATGACGCTAAACACTTGGATTTTCCCCAACTTTGCCACCCCTAACAAAAGTGCGGTCATCAACACATCACTTTGTTCACCTGGAATATATCAATCAATAAATGGATGATTCATTCAATCTCTGTTCATTGCTACTTGATTTTATATTTAGTTACGGATCCAATATTTGCGTTAGTTGGCTTCGTCAAAGAACTACAGTTCGCATCGGGCCTTAGCTTCTTGCTGAAAGTGCCTTTAAGGGGTAACAACTGTGTAGAAATTTCAAAAAAATCTATTTTTTTGTTTTTGCTAAAATGGCAGGGAAACATGTCTAGAATAACGTCTTAAGTTATTTTCAAAGTTATTTTCAAAAATTAATTTTTTTTCCGAGTTATGAGCATAAACGTTAGACGCCCCACCGTGCGGTCGGGGCCTATGCGGCGCGCGCACGGCACGCTCTGCTCCAAAGTCCTTATACCTACCACAGGTATCCGTTAGCGACTTTTCTCATTAGTAAATTATCATTCAGTATGACATGTAGTAGACCAACATTTTGCCACAAAAAAGGCAATAAATCAACAAAGCGAAAACGAGAAAAGGGAAAGAGCCGCCCTTTGTTTTCAAACTTTAAATGCGTTTTTCTCGAAACCACATTTTTTTGATACGGCCCGCACGATTATTCAGCCAATTTTTATCCGATCAATTTGAAATTTTGGTGCAAGCTTCACAACATCATTTTCTAGGGAAGTACGTAAGATTTTGTTGATAAATTGAAAATTTTCATTCTTACGGCTGATTTTGTACGATTTTTTTTTAGAAAAAAATTTTTTTTTGCAAAACCGTGCGCCAATCTTTCAAAATTCAATATTTTTGAAAACCCGTACGTACTTCCCTTGCTTTTAGTTCAAACTTTACGAAAAAATTTGAAATTTATGTTTCAGACCATTTGCGACGACGAAAAGTTGCTGGCCGTTGAGGCACCTTTGAAAAATCGTCTGATGCTCGTAGCCTGGTACAGCCACCATTTTATATTTTAGGACGTTGTAAAAATTAATTTGTATACTTCAAAACATGTCTAATAAAGCCATATAATTATTTTTTCAATCAAATATAAAGTTTCCTTGGAAAAAAATGCAAAAAATTACCCTCGAAAACAGCGTTCCACATAGGTGTTACCCCTTAACTGTCTCGATTTAACAAACCCGTCCTTCAATTTTGAATTCCGAGCAACGATACGTTGTCTGTAGACCAATGTTTCCTGTAGAACCCCAGGAAAGGGAGCGAAAAAAACTTCTCAATCGACCTTGTGAGAGCAACAAAGTTCATGGCTCCACCGTCTACATAATCTCACATTCAACTTTGTTAACGCAAAAAAATTTGTGAGACCATCAGTATTCAACTTGTTCT
Source organism: Nemotelus nigrinus (assembly GCA_947369275.1). Classification (NCBI taxonomy): domain Eukaryota; kingdom Metazoa; phylum Arthropoda; class Insecta; order Diptera; family Stratiomyidae; genus Nemotelus; species Nemotelus nigrinus. The sequence goes on along the minus strand of OX376372.1, from coordinate 18,803,988 downwards.
GCAAGGAACTGAAGGTCTTAAAATTAACCCGGTCCAAATTATTCAAATTACGAGTTGAAGTGTCTACTTCCGGTTTCACACAGGAAAAAAAAAATTGTTTTTCAAATCTAATTTAAAAATTAAAAAGAACAGCTAATTTTCTATACCAATCAATATGTTTAATGTTTTTCAGATTTTTTTTTTTTTTGAACATTAGATTCCGCTTCCAAAAAAACCTTTTATCAATTTCGTCAATTATTCAGAAGCCCATAACTCGGCAACTAAACCTCATAGAAACAAAACCTTGTGCATCCACATTCATATCTTCTACAAGTTCCATTATGCACAATATCAACGAAATCCAGAGCCTCGACTTTTTTTTCGTTGTCTGCTTCACGTGAAATGCCCCTATTGTATGTTGGATTTCCTCCGCACTGGCTGCTGCACCTAGGACTTTGTTCGAAAGCAACTTACGGGGTTCTCTTTAGGATTAAATCCAATGAGAAACTGAAGTCTTGAGAAGAGAGGCTGGTGTTCTCTGATTTGAGATACAACTGTTGCGAAGAAACCTGGATATTAATTTGTTAAGAGGCATAGGGAAATCAAAAATTATATGTTAATGAGCCAGACCATAGGTCTGATAGCCAACAGCAAAAGTTTCGTCTTTCAAAATGCGAAAAGTTTGACACCAACATGGGATGTTGTCATGCCAGTCGTTTAGATCTGAAGGGCATCAATGGTGTCGTGACCTTTTTTGAAGAAAATCGTCAGGCTGGAGTTCTACCTTTCTCGACATTTGCTTTGTCGAGAGTTAAGTTAATTTTTCCCAGCAGCCTCCGTTAGAGACATGGATATGAGAAAGATATGGTTTTAGTAAATAACATGTCAGTGTTGCCTTAACCCTTGAGAATCGGAATAATTTTGGCACGCCTGACTTATCAAATCCTGACTTATCAAGGATTTGCTTTCATTAGCCAAGGCCTTTATTTGTTTAATCGAAACGAGACATAGAGTGCGTTCCATATTATATCTTCAAGTTTTCTACCAGTTGAGGATATTTTGAGCAGAATTTACACTGCGATGAGTGAACTAAACTTGCCATTACTAGCAATCTATGGTCTCACGGAATAAGGTAAAAGATTCCTGCAATTTAAGAAATGTTTAAAATTTCTATCGAGGTTTTATTTATTGTCTGTGCCAATTGTCAGTGTCTATTACACGAATTTTAATGCGCGCAAACAACTTCCATGAATTCACCTCTATCACGATTCGATTAAAAATCGATATCCCCTTAACTAATTAGAAATCTCATTCTACTGACACAATTGCAATTTCTTCGATTTGGTACTCAGTGTACGTCATAAAAGGCATTCGCAGTCATCACTATCGTTGGCGGCGTTTTAATTAGACCGCAATAATCATTTTGAATATCGTGTCCCACAGCAGTTTATGCAACTAGGCACTTGAACATGACACGCAGTTATGTAAAGCGCCATTGCAGCCGGCTAGCCCGGTATCCCAAAGCAGATCAATGTGCCGATAAACAATGGCAGTGAGTCGAACCGTTGAACCTAAATTGTCGATTGCATGGCGGAAATGCTCGAGAAAGTGTCAAAAGAATTTACCAGTTTTTGTTTTGCTATCGTTCAGTTCCAGCGGAGGCGGTCTAAACAAAACGATATCATATGAACTCGTGGATAACTAGGACTGTTTACCTAACAGAATTCATATAAGTTGAGTTTGAGACGTGATTTATAGTGGAGTCGCGAAAATCAAGTGAATGAGTGGGTGCCTCAATGGTCATAGAAACATAATTTGATTTTGCTAAAGATCGTGATGAGAAGATAAAAGGGTAATGAAGACTGTACTATTCACAAATATACCAGATTGCGCAACAAGTCGTCCTACTAATTACATAAATTACGACTTCATAGTTCAATGATGTTCAAAGCTGGAATGAGATTTGAATAGAAAATATAAACAATGAAACTACTGCAATAAAAAATATTTTCAGTTATTAATTTCATTTATTACATGTATAATATTTTCAGATAAATAATATTTTCAATATTCAGATGCTTCTTTATTTTTGGGGGCATGTAGCTATCTGGCTCCCTCATAAAGATATATAAACTATGGTGTAGCGTTTACAGTCTGGCTTAAATTTTCAATTTTAAACTTTCACACACTACTTTGTCAAAGTGGCTTGTATATCGCAAGGTTTGACACTAAGATTCCTGACAACCAGCATGAAGATGAATCTCCACATCTCAACTTCATGTAAAATTGCAATCGAAGACCAACGTTTCAGTGGAAGATACAGGTTACTATCGTAAAAAAATCAATAGCCAGCAAGTTTTCCAGCTTGCGGGTTGCATCTCCTATATTCGGAGGTTACAGAGGTGAGTGCAGTGTTAGCTAGTAGCTAGAAGTCTAACTACGATTATGTCTGGGGAGAAAAAACCCTTTTCTGAGTCCTCCAAAAAGAGGAGGGACACACTTAAGCGCTTCCTCCGGCTAGTGTAAACTCCTGTAGAAAACATTCGCAACACAATATTTGCTGATGGTTAATTTCATTTATGTTTTTTGTCATTCGTGGCTTTGATTTTCATATCCTAAATTTTCTCAATTTTATAGTACTAAGCTATTCTATTTATAATTGGGATTTTTGACTGTAAATGGGTTATTTGGATAAATAAATAAATAAATAAATAAGGGAAAAGGGTGCACTGTGCTCAAAACTCAAAACTCTCAGTTGCAGGCAACGCAAGACGTTGCTAGCAAAGGCAGACAACGAAATTAGTGTAGTCAGAATGTCAAGTATTTCTAAGGAAAATGAATATCAAGCAGTGGTATCTGAGAGCGTACTTGTCTATGTTATCAGTTTAGGGCAAAAAAGTCTCGAAATGATAGCTGGCGGTTAAGTTACGCTAACTAGGCATTGTTAACTAGGCAAATCCCTCAGTCAAACTGGCAAAACTGGAAATGTGTGAAATAAATTGTGCATGTACAGGAGCCATAGGTTCAAGGAAGTAAGATTTGTGGACGCGTATGAGTCAGAAGGGCGAAAACCTATCCTGATGAATGGCCAAAGAAGTCGAGGTCTTATGCTCCGATTTCCAATCTGCTTGATACCTCTACGCTCAGACAGTTTTCAAGCCGGCGCCTATCAGCGGTTATCCTGCAGCCCCGGAATAATGATGAGATAAAATGCCCGACTGTTACCTTAGCTTGTATTCCTTTTAATTCCTTTTAATTCGAGAGACTGGAACTTCTGATGAGTTGCGATGCTAACTAAACCACCAGTTGGAGATGCGAAAAATTCAATACCAGAGGAGATTGATTCCTTGATTTTATAAAACCTGTGAGGCTAATGACGCTAAACACTTGGATTTTCCCCAACTTTGCCACCCCTAACAAAAGTGCGGTCATCAACACATCACTTTGTTCACCTGGAATATATCAATCAATAAATGGATGATTCATTCAATCTCTGTTCATTGCTACTTGATTTTATATTTAGTTACGGATCCAATATTTGCGTTAGTTGGCTTCGTCAAAGAACTACAGTTCGCATCGGGCCTTAGCTTCTTGCTGAAAGTGCCTTTAAGGGGTAACAACTGTGTAGAAATTTCAAAAAAATCTATTTTTTTGTTTTTGCTAAAATGGCAGGGAAACATGTCTAGAATAACGTCTTAAGTTATTTTCAAAGTTATTTTCAAAAATTAATTTTTTTTCCGAGTTATGAGCATAAACGTTAGACGCCCCACCGTGCGGTCGGGGCCTATGCGGCGCGCGCACGGCACGCTCTGCTCCAAAGTCCTTATACCTACCACAGGTATCCGTTAGCGACTTTTCTCATTAGTAAATTATCATTCAGTATGACATGTAGTAGACCAACATTTTGCCACAAAAAAGGCAATAAATCAACAAAGCGAAAACGAGAAAAGGGAAAGAGCCGCCCTTTGTTTTCAAACTTTAAATGCGTTTTTCTCGAAACCACATTTTTTTGATACGGCCCGCACGATTATTCAGCCAATTTTTATCCGATCAATTTGAAATTTTGGTGCAAGCTTCACAACATCATTTTCTAGGGAAGTACGTAAGATTTTGTTGATAAATTGAAAATTTTCATTCTTACGGCTGATTTTGTACGATTTTTTTTTAGAAAAAAATTTTTTTTTGCAAAACCGTGCGCCAATCTTTCAAAATTCAATATTTTTGAAAACCCGTACGTACTTCCCTTGCTTTTAGTTCAAACTTTACGAAAAAATTTGAAATTTATGTTTCAGACCATTTGCGACGACGAAAAGTTGCTGGCCGTTGAGGCACCTTTGAAAAATCGTCTGATGCTCGTAGCCTGGTACAGCCACCATTTTATATTTTAGGACGTTGTAAAAATTAATTTGTATACTTCAAAACATGTCTAATAAAGCCATATAATTATTTTTTCAATCAAATATAAAGTTTCCTTGGAAAAAAATGCAAAAAATTACCCTCGAAAACAGCGTTCCACATAGGTGTTACCCCTTAACTGTCTCGATTTAACAAACCCGTCCTTCAATTTTGAATTCCGAGCAACGATACGTTGTCTGTAGACCAATGTTTCCTGTAGAACCCCAGGAAAGGGAGCGAAAAAAACTTCTCAATCGACCTTGTGAGAGCAACAAAGTTCATGGCTCCACCGTCTACATAATCTCACATTCAACTTTGTTAACGCAAAAAAATTTGTGAGACCATCAGTATTCAACTTGTTCTGCAAGGAACTGAAGGTCTTAGAAAAGGAACAATTGGCTAAATTAGACTCTCTAGACCACTCAGACGATGATTTGAATGACTCCAAAAAGGAGTGTCTGCAAACTTTTTGTAAGAATCACTTTCCGAGCGCTCTGGTAACTAAAAAGCCAAAAAACTCTTTTGTTTAGCAGGGGAAGAAAACTGAAGGGTCTGGTGTTTCCAAAAATTAAGTGGCAGTTCTTCAACTTTCAGAAGAAATGAAGTATTTAGGAGCGATTTTGGACAAACAACTTCTTTGGAAGATACATGCGGAAGTGAAGCTTACTTGGAGCGTTATGACGTCAGACAGTGCAAGCGGATTTTGGCATCAACTTGGGGTCTAACGTCTCACGTAGTTAGGCGAATCTACGTAGCAATCATAAACCCGAAGAATACGAAAGCATATGTAGTATGATGGACTATTGTGAAGCTTTTTTTGCGCTCAAACGAAATTAGACACATGGCAAAAGATTGTGCGCTTAGGCAGCTGTAGTATCATGTGCTTTTCAATCTGCCACCATTTGACAATCAAATTTAGATTGTGGCGATGAGATTTGCCCACAGACTCATATAGCTCAACAGGACTGTCTAGATCTCGCGATGCCTTTGGTCGCTCGGGTGTCCATACTCTATTTTGAGGGAAGATATGAGATCATTTTTTCGAGCGAAAGTAACTCGATGCACCTAGATGTCTGTCTATAGTCTCTCCTTCACAATATCCTTCACAGGCGGTTTGAAGAGCTCGGAGCCTAGCATCTACCTTTATGAATCAAATGACCGGTGAACTTTTCCTCTCGGAGTCCATGTTTTTATTTTTCATGCAAAAATATTTGTTATCTTGAGTGCTGCTTGCTGGACAATTGACGAGATGTAGAGGGCAAAGTGCATTCATATCTTTGCTGCTGATGTTACGTAGAACCCTGCTTGCCTCGAAAATTGTCCAAGTGCACGATTGAACTTTGCAGCATTGCAAAAAACGAAATTGCTGATCCTATTGTAAAAGAAGGCTTTGTAAACCGCTATTTGCTTATGTAAGCCAACATACAAAGATCTGCCCCTGCAGGGTTACTCTTCGACAAGAGTAGGAAAAATAGTAAAGCCATGACAAGAATAACGTCTGCACACAGCCCCTTAGAACATATTTTGTACTACATAGGTGTTGCATAGGATCATGTTTGCATGCAGTGCACTCTGTGGAGCATTTCGTTAGCAAAAGCCTAGCGTATGCACATATCAGATACCAATTCTTCGGTTGGAATATATACAGAGGATAGGCTGTTATCTCCTATCATTGATCTTAGACTTCATGCATATGTTGGACAAGCTTTGATTGAATTTTTTCACTTTCATTTATTGTATTGAATTCTATGTAATCTAATGTTTTGGTTATTTTTCCTCCCCATCGTATGCTTCTGCCATTTTTTCGTGTGCGGTCCCAACGGCTTACCGAATATCCTTTAGAAGTCACTGTCCTCATCCTTATTTGTTTTTCTATATTCAACTTTAGTATTTCATTCAGTATGTTTCCAGCTTTCTGAAAATCCGCTAATATTTTTCCCACCTTTAAAACTGGCGATTCGTCCTGCCCAGCTATCGCTTCATATCCATTCTGTCTTGCTTCAGTAAGTTTCTCAAAAGCATATTTTACAATAGAGTATACTCGATAATTGAACCTTTTCTCGCTTCTGAGCAACATGGATTCGTTAAAGCTAAGTCTACAATATCCAACTTATTCCCGTTCATTGATTCTGTGCTTCCGCCAGCGGCCAACAAAGGCAGGTCGATGTATTATATACAGAAATCTTTGGATTCTGTTAATCATACAATCTTCTTCTCAAAGTTCGATTGGTTCAATATCTCCGGTCAAAACCGATGCTGTTTTTCTTTATAACTTCTTTATCGTGCTTGTTTTGTAACTGTTAACTCTTGCTCTTCTTCTATTCTGCTTCTAGTGTACATCAAGGAAAGATTCTTGGTCCTCTGCTTTTTTTCCTGTTTATAAATGATCTTTCTTCCTCTTTAAAAGCCCGTGTCTTTTGTACGCTGACGATCTAAAAATATTTAGGTTGATTGAGCGGATGGCTTGTTTTCACCAGGCAACTGGTGCTCTGTCTATTCTTTCTAAAATTTGATTAATATATCTCTTTTACTCCTAATTAATTCTAACATCCTAATTGAACGAAATCACTGAAACTGACTCATAAATAGTATTTGAAAAGAGATCGCATGACTAATCATGTACCTGTGAGGTAAACCATGGCAACCAGAAGCCATTGTATTAGTAAAAAGATTAATTACTTTCAAAACTACTTTTAATTTTATCTTAATTTTCATGATCACGAATCCGAACGGAAACATTATAAACTCCTTAGATCCCGTTGGGTTGCAAACAATGCAAAAAAGCTCTGTTATCCGTCAACCGTTTAACATATTCCGGCTCTACCTTTTTGTGGCGCTGGGCGAGTGCTGAATCGCTTTGTGAGAATGTCCATACGTCGATTCACGACTATGTAGAAGTTGAAACTAAAGCAAGACTGGACAACTCGATGATTTTTTTTGTATAATTTATAATAGATTGTGTATAAATTCAAATCAATAAGTCCGAGTTGCTACGTAGATCAGTATTAGTATCGGAATATGTTCCTAAGTCTAAAATTGTGCACGAATGAAACACGCTGTATTGTATCTTTTTAGCCTCCGCCGAACACTCAGCAGGTTCATAATTTACCTGTGCACTTCAAAAATTGTTGTTTATTGGCGGCATTGTATCATAAACACTAAGATTGCGCAACTATTAAGCCATATTGAAAGCAGAACTGACCTTCGAGGTGGACAACGCAAGGAGAAAGGTTGCTTGCTTCAAAAGTGGAACATGAAATGCATGAGTCCGATTCATGCGATTTTGGCTGGTAGATTGTCGAAGTTTTATTGCACAGTGATGGTATGTTTTTAACAAAATAAATTTCTACGTTTATTATAAACTCTAGCAGTTGTTATTTACCCAGGAAAAAATTCAAGATCCATGCCCCCGATTCGTAGCGAAGCCGGAACAAAGCAGGTAGCTACAAAATTATTTCCGAGAATTCAGTAAAAATTTTGCTGATGACATTTACATATTAAATAAAGGCAAATTGCCTTTACCTTTAATCGTTTCATAGTAAATCATTTCCCAAAAGAGCGTATTTAAGTCCTTGACTTTCTAGATGCAGACACATCAATGATCATATTTTTATCAACGTCAAAACTGTATCAATCCCAATGCTAAGTAATCATAAATGAAGCGGATCTAGGTCATTCTCTTGCTCTAATAATTAGCTCTAAAGTGACTATATTACTAACTGTGCGCTCGATCATGCAATTCAGCTGACTATTACAGATCAGCCCGAATGTAATCACCGTGGGTTAACGTCACTAAACAATAACTTCAGATACACATCGCCGCCCCTTAAAAATATCCAACAGCAAATCGCTTACAACAGTTCTCACGCCAGTATATTGAGTTGTTACCGCTGGCGTTGATTATTACTTTCAATTACTCACCAGTACAACGATAAACACGCTTGACCTTAGAAAGTAATCGCGAAGATCAAACTATCGCCTAATAACTGCCTAATCGATCTAAACTGTTTCATCAACGAAAGTCCGATCAGCGCTTTACATAAAAATCGATGGACACAATCTTTGAGGGCACAACAATAGTTTGAAATGGATCAAATGAAACAATTTAATTTTCATCATCCTTAGCGTTTGTCTGTGGTGTTGCTGAAATTTGCTCAAGATCAGATTATAGGCTTCAAGTCTAACAATAGATCAAAAGTCCGTAGGACGACTTGAGTTCATTTTCGATACGATATTAGTTCGGAGGAAAACCATGATGGATAGTTATCGAATCTTATGGTCGTAGATGCCCCTAGATGCAATATTGTTGCCTGAGGTTTGTGATTATGACAATTTTATAGATCATTATGGTGTTTCAATTGCGATGGAAACGCTTTCCTGCGAGTATTTATCGTGCAGCGAAGGTGCAGCTAAAAGCCACATCAAAGCAAAATATCCGACTTAGTGGCACTTTCCGTCACGTATGATCAAATAATTTAATAATGTCCGATAAACAGGGTTTTACGTTTATTAAAAAATACGTTCTTCCATTAGTACTTAAGTTAACAGATGGTTTCGAAAAATTCTGTTATATTACATATTGAAAATTTATGCGTAGCTTTCAAATAAATATCAAGTTCAGCTCTAAAGCCGGGAATAAGTTATTTTTTCGTGTTATGGCTCCAAGTGGTCGTATTTGTGTGGTTTGGATGTTGTCTTCTGGCACATTTTTCAGTCTGATTTCTGCTGCGTTCAGGTACATAAAATGTTTTCATCTAGGCTCTTATCACCTAATTCAAAGTAATGTTTTCGCATCCCTAGATTTTATTGGGCAGTGTCGCTATTTTGGCGACATATTTTTTATTCATTTATTTATTTATTTATTTGGTGCGTATTCAATACAACAGGCAAACTGCCCAATTACAGATTGGATACAATGAAAAAATAAATAAAATGACAAGAACTAAATAAAAATATATAAATACAAAAAATACAGGAAACACTTACAGTATTAAATTACAAAGTAAAATTAAGCAGAGTAAAAAAAGAAGAAAGAATCCATTATAAACAAGAATAGAAAATAAAATTAATTAATAAGAATCAAAATGTTTGCTCCGAACCATATTTTTGAAAATGGTAAGAGATTGTGGAAGAGGACCAAGTTGAAGACTATTGTGAGTGCGTAAGAGTCGCAAAACGATAGAGTTGAAGAAAATGTCAGTGCGAGCATAAATAGAATGGAGGACCTGATTTTTCTTACGGATTCCCGCTCAATGAACAAAAATGCTCATGAGGAAGATAGGTAGCTGCAACAGATTTTGAAAAGGAAACTCTGATCCAAGTAAACTCTGCGCTGCTCAAGGAGAGGAATGTTAAGAAGAGATAGACGTTCACTATACGGTAAATACGGCAGACTATATTTAAAAAGTTAAGTACATGCAAACCGGCGCTGAACTGATTCAACAGCGTCAAAGAGGTATTTGAAACGAGGACACCACACTTGACTGCAGTATTCAAGTACAGAACGGACTAGGGTAATAAACAGGTGGACACAAGTTGAAATAATAAATGAATTGTGGCAAGAGCGAATCACGAAGCCAGCAATCCGAAAAGCTTTTCTAGTTATAGTAAGGGCATGAACATCGAATTTCAGTTTGCGATCAAATGTGACCCCAAGATCTGAGAAATGATCGACACAAGAGAGGATAGTGCCATCAATAGCATAAGGAAAGACATGAGTGTGAAGCTTAAGGGAAAAGGACATAGAAAAACACTTGGAAACATTAAGGGACAAACAGTTCAAGTTACACCAACCAGAGAGAGCACACAAATCATCCTGAAGAAGCAGAGAGTCAGTAGTATTTTTGATGACTCGGAAGATTTTTACATCATCTGCATATAGAAGGCATGAAGACTTAAAAACCGTGGAAAGGTAATTGATAAATAGATTGAACAAAAGAAGTCCTTAGATGGGACCTTGAGGAACACCAGAAGAAGGGGAGAAAGGTGAAGACGACAAGCCAAAGAGAGAGACGACACAAGCGCGATCAGTTAAAAAGGAAGAGATCCAGGAAAGCAGAGGCTCACGAATGCCATAATGCTTCAGTTTGACAAGAAGCAGCACATGATTAACAGTGTCAAAAGCTTTGGCAAAACCAGTATAAACTGTTGCGGGAGAGAATAAACAAAGAGTAGGATAATAGTGTGATAACAACTTAAACTGTTCCCATTCGTATTCTTTTGCTAACTTTTTCGCGGTTTGAATTTTTTATTTTCTTATCACCAATAACCCTAACGTTTCTATTCTACATCTACCTTATTACTTATGCACATTACTATTTGAATCATTAAATTAAATGCTAATATTCTTATTGCTGTAATTTTAATTTTGTAAAAATTAAACTTTTTAAAGCTATTTTCTTGATATGATCATTGTATGACTTACGGCACTACATTTGTATATGCATCCACTCACTGAGCTCCAAATTCATATCAATATTATTCAGTAAGCCGTAGCTAATGTGTGTAAATCTTCACGAACGATTTAATGAAATTGATGTGTAAAAACTGATCTAAATATAATGTTTGAAGAAGAAAAAAGCTTTGATCGGTGAAGGTCAATCGCAGCACTAGTAGCACAAAGCTCTCCGAACAATCGATTTGGGGAAAAAAACTGTTCACCGTCTCTGGCTCTGATCCTGATTAACATGATAAACATGAACTACATACATAAGCCACCGTCAATAGATGACTTTGCAAACGAGGTATCTGAAAAAAATCCATATAACACCAACTTCAACCTACCTAATACGAACACATTAAAATTTGCCAAAATCACCTGAGATCGTGTAATGTTGCTTTGAGACATTCAAGTGGTAAAATCGAATTTCCTTTCACTGTACAATTTTTTAACGAGCCGTATTTTTGTCTTAGATTTCCGGATTTACATATCACGTCTGATACAATACCCTCGAATCTGAACAAACAAATTATCAAGCATTTTTTTCTGCAGTCTCTTTCTATTGGTGGTTGTTGGGCACATGTGCATAAGTATACCTGTGAAATTAGTCGACAGATGAAATTAAAGAACTGGTATCAGAAAATCAAATCGAATGCTGTCAATAGATTTGAATTACAATAAATATTAGAGTGTGATTTGTGCGAGCGAAAAAGTGTAGTCTAATTGTTTTGAGATAGGGACTTAGAATCGGCTTTCGCTTGGAGCCATAAACCAATGTTTCTTATATGAGTGTTTAAAAGCGGAAAACAATGCCGAGAGCTCAAAGTTATGCTTAATTTGAATTTTTGTGTACCTGAATTTATCATCTTAATCAACTCCCTAAAAAAACTGCTCTACTTTTCTCTTGATTTATTATCGCAATTGTTCCAATAATCATTTGCTCGAATTTTTTCCTGTTCAAAAAGCTTCCGATTTGACAATTAGTAAATATTACAATATTGCTGTTCCTTCCTGCAGCACCACCAAAAACTAAAGTGAATATTTCATAAGAAAAATATTTATTATTGATTAAATGGTTTATTTTATTGATTAAAGCAACAAATCAATTTTATTGATAAAAGGGACCACCCCACTTGTGACTTTGAAAAAATTGATTTTTTTTTCTCTTCATATTTTTAAAGTATACCGATCTAAAAATATGTCCTCTAAATTTCAAGGCGAATGGCAGCACTGCTGCTTGCCGTCATTTTTCTCAAAATGGTATTTCTCAAGTCGGTGAACAAATTTACTCAAAAACAATTAAACCGATCTTTTGGAAATTTGGCAGCCTGATTCAATACATAAAAATCTAGTCTTCAATCGTTCGATTTTTTTTTTCGACGAAAACTTTTTTTATACAGCCAAAAAAGGCCGTTTTTTGTTGTGAAAATTGAACCGTTGACTTTGACTATCCGCCATTTTGTAAAAAATGGATATTTTGTCACATCGAACGGTTGCAGACTAGTTTATGTTGTTATTTAACTAAATCCATTTCAATCTTTTGTTTCAAATGAACCAATTCACCACAGTATTGTTCACTGCGGAACGGATTTTTTAAAACTTGTCATTTTTTATGGGCATGTAACATTACATTTTTCAATATTTACCAACAAATAAATTCCTAAATGATCTTTATTGTCTACATTTTAAGATGGTTTATTGATATTATAAATTATTTCATAAAAAAATTAAAAAAAATAACCATTAAAAAATTCATAAAAATGACATTTTTTACGTGCTACAAGTAGGGTGGTCTCCTTAAAGCAAAATTTTTATTAAAAAAAAAAATAAATACAGTTTTCTATTTAATACAAGTTTTGCATTCTTTATTTCGGAAGATCAGATATGTAACACTGTCGAAAGCGAGTTTAATAGGTGCTTTCAAGATCATTAAGGCATCTAAGTATATTTAAGTCTACGCAGCAAATTGTATGTCAATCGCGCAATTATTCGCGAAATCATACGCATAATAATGCGTCTCAGAGTGTTGTAGAGGATGTTGAACCTATCACGAACCATCAGGGTCCGATTTGGTTTTGTCTGCCATTAGAAACTGCCGAACGAACGGAGGATTTGTTATATAAACCTGGAATATACTTAGAGTAAGTTGAATTTATTTTTCTTCTGTGTAAATAACTTTTAGTGAATTATTGAAGTTTTTTTCTCGCCAATAAATATATTCGTTTTCGTAAGCAATCAAAAGCCAACATTTTAATTGAAAGTCGAAATTTTTAGTTTAAGAACCCACCGATTTGTTAAAAACTAATACTTTACTAATTCTTACGGCTAATCACTAGAAACTTTTTCAAGCTTTTTTTGAAAACTTTTGTTTTTTTTTTATTTTAAATGATCCAATCCAGAGATATCTTGCTCTTCGTAAGGTGCATTTTTTTTGGGAGCCCCTGGAGATTGGCTGTAGCACCTCTAGACATCCTAATTTCTGCTTATAAAAAATATCAAAATCATGCCAAAAGTTTCTACAATTTGTGTACAAAATTTCACGCCAGTTCATCAAAATGTATCTTCAGGAAAACATAGCTTATATTGGACTCTGTACTGCGTCAATTTCTTAAGTCAAGCCTTTATCAAGCAGTTCTAGCATTGTGTTAACGAAAAACTTCTATGTGGGCAAGATAGCTGCATTCAGAAGTCCAAAACCATTACAGATCATTTTTCAATAGGTAAGTGCTAAATATATACAATTATTATGATGTTTCACACTAAGGCGGCAGTCAAATTTATATATTTTGTAGATTTACTGAGCATCGTGTTGGCTTGCCTGCGGCAATTAAGCTGTCTAGCTTAGGAAACCCAAGAGTGCATTTCAACTGTGTTTATCTAGGTTAAACACACTCTGTTCAAAGATTCTTCAGAAAATAATTTTTTAAATTTTCGAACCTAATTCCGTTCTTTGGGAGCAATTTTTTGTCTAGCAACTTGACAAAAAAACAATATGCAATGTACTGCAGAGATTAGGTCTGTTTGCTGACTTCTCAGATAAATGTTATAATGTTATAAATGTTTTAAGTAATAACGTACGTTTGAAACGTACGGTTTGAGTTTTCGATAATTCATATCAATAAGTCATATCTACGGCAGAAGAAAGAAAGAATTCGGCCGTCCACACAAATAGATGTTTGTGTATACGAGTTTCTTGGAAGACTTGCTGAGTTTGGCTGTTTTGCTAACTAAATGTAGTCACTTATCTTGCCCGTGCATATACTTTTCAATAAATCACTTTCTTGAGGGGTTTCCCTTTCTTCTAGTAATATTCCTATTTGACACCGATTTTTAAATGTGCTAATAGAGGGTCAATTTAAATTTACAAAGGTATCGCAATGCTATAGGCATGGCTTAAGTGTTGTTTTTATTGCGTACCAATTTTTTTCCTAGCTTGTAAAAATATTTAAATTTAAACCAATTTTTTCCTTTTGAAGCTAGATTTATTTTAATTACTCGACATATATCGATATTTCGAGGGTAATCTGCCCTAAATCTAGCTTCAAAAGGAAAAAATTGGTTTAAATATAAATATGGCTTAAGTGGTTTAAAAATTGTCTATGATAAGCTTAGAGCTATAATGGAACTTCCTCTTAACGAACGAAAACATGACTTTAGAAAAGACAGGGCAACTACAACCAACCTTTATGATGCTCGTCTCAGATGTTTTTTTGTGGCGCGAAAAAGACCATCAAATTAATACCATTTACATATGCTTCAGCAAACTCTTTGATTGTGTTGGTCATCATATTTGTCAACTTAAATTACAGAAATTTGGTACCTCGGACTTCCTGTTATATTCGTTAGGCTCTAATGTTTGAATCTTTTTTTAAAAAAAAATGAAGATTAATCCGGTGTACCACAAGGTAGTTTCAATTCAAAAAGCCTTTAAGTCACGAAGTCGTACACAGTTCTGGTTAGCTCATTGCTCGAACCTGCGTGCATGTTCTGGTACCCTACTTTCGATGTCCGTAGTGATAGGAACGAATCAATTCAGAAGCAGGTCTTACTCTTTGCCTTGAGAGATCTGTATAATACATACGAATTCGATAATTTACCATAATGCACATGCAAACTAAATCTTTCAAACCTTTCAGCACTATGTTACTACAAACGCTCCTGTGTTGCTTTTGGTATAATTAGGGACTTGATCAATGTTTTGTCCCTTTCCAATGTGATAGCTCTCAACAAATCAGTAAGGTGGACGCCATTCAATGAGCCAAATCAGTGAATAAGCCAATGAGCAGATAGATGCTACAAAATATTCAACAGCTTCGGAACATACTATTCCCCAATAATTTTCAGATCTACGTTTAAGACGATTCTTACCAAGATGCTCTCGTCATAATGCCCTAATCTAATTGTCTCCCAGCAATTATTAAATTATTCAAGGTTTATTTTTGCTTGGTCGATATAAATAAAACAATTTTGTGTCTTTTAAAAAAATACCGTAGCAGCAAAGGTTTGGTTTGCTAAGTCTTACCTACTCTCTACTCAATTGAAATTAACTGAGCATTAGGTTGCAGACTTCAAAAAACGTGATCATACAGACATCGATGATGCTGAACGCTCTGGACACCCAAAAGTTACAAGTGACAGCTAACACTGTAAATCGAAAGGCAGTATTTCTTGCGTTGGTTTGTTACAATAGATGAATCATGTCTTACACCACTACACTTTCGAGTCAATCTATCCATCTGAGTATGTAAGCCTCAGCCAAAGCAACAAAAATCACAATAGTCAAATAGCAAAGGTTATGGCGTCCGTAAATTGGGATGCGCATGGCATAATATTCACTGAATACCTTGAAAAAGGAAGAATCATCAATAGCAAATAATTGTCAAAACTAAAGCCTATTTTAGGCAAAAGATAGGTATAAATGGTATCGATAAGGAAGGGAAGCGTTGGAATGTTTATATCACTCTTAAAGGTGACTACGCTGCTGAATAAAGTTGAATTATGCCAAAACGTTGTGTTTTTACTAATTTACTCGGGACTTATTGTGTTATAAAGTTTCAATTTGTAAGTCTTAATTGATTTGAAATCCTTTTCAGTCTCTTTTATTCCTTTCCCCATTCAATTTCTGCGCAATTGGATATATCCAAAATTATTTCAAAAGTATTTTTGCTGAAATTTGGATATATTTTTAATTAGTCATGCAATTTAATTGTAGGTACTAGTGTTACTAGTTCTTGATCTTATCTCGAAAATTATCTCGAGAAAATTTGAATTAAAAAATGATACGGCCCGATTTAAGATCTCTTTGAACATATTTATATACGAATAGCTCATAGCCACTTTATACTATGTTATCGGCTTCATACGGTTTCATGAATAGCCCGGCGGCAACCAAATTTGCGTTCGATTTTGTCTCCTGGTGTAGCAAATTCGTTGTGAATTCGATTTCAAGGTGTTCACAAAAAACGCATCGTATCACAATTATTTCAACTAATTAGATTGACATAAGCGAAACTGAAAAATAAAATCTAACGGCAAGGTAGAGATCTAACGGACGATGAAGTGGTTTGTGAATGTTAGCCATTCTTAGTCACTGGTCTAATTGCTCACCGGAATAACACGCCTATTTGTATGAGTTGTCAATCCAAAATTGGAAGCAATATATGCTGAAGAATGCCAAAATTAGCTCCGACACATTAGATTGCTTGTCGCCTCTAGCACTGTTCACTTTTCATCTGAACAAAGGTGGGTTATATGTTTAGTCGACCTTGACAAGGCCAAAAGATCGTCGAGTTATCTAAAGTTTCGATGAAACAAACATAGGATATATTCTGAGTGGAATATGATTTATTGATCGATTAAGTTGTCTTTTCTGTAGATCGTGTAATTTGGTCAAAATCCTCAAATTGAACATACGAATATGTACGTGCGCTTAGCCGCATAGAGGGTGAGTCATGTTAGTGGCTTATGATGAATGTTTCCAGCTCCGACAATTACTTCAAACAAATATACAATTACATCGAATGCAGGTATTCGTTTTAGATATGAAATTCGTGTTGAGGTCACAAAGATAGCATCGAAATTGGACAAAAGATGACTTGTCGGAAATGATTTCAGCTTTTGATAGCTTTAGATAATTGTCAGATCCTTGCTTGAAGTTTCATCAATAATGCTTTGTGGTGTTTGGGAATAAGTCATACTTCCTCGATGCATAAAATCCACTTTACAATGATAGTGACTTTCAAGTATTTTCAAACGGTTGTATTTTTAAACGGCAGTTTTGTAATTTACATCGGAAAATCTTGGACGATTATGATAATATTAAAATAAGGTGTATTCAAGGCTAATGTTAGGTAAGTTGATGGGTAACAAAATTAAAAATATGATTTGATACTTAAGATATACTTTGATACTTAAGGCATGTTAAATTGTAGGTTCGCCATTAAATTCTCACATCACATTCGTTTCTCTGACAGGATCCTATCGTATATGGGTCGATAATTACATATGTGTACAAATCTACCTATGCACACATCACTTCCATTAACAATAGCCCATTGTCTCTCCTGAATATTTCATAACATAGATTCTGGCATGCGAATAAGTGAAAACTTCGCTTGAAGCTCCCATGTCCGTCAATTGACTCGAAAATTATGCACTTACCTGGGTGGCTAGTAATCGAATTTGAATCGTCTAGTGATTCAATTAATCAAGCTGAAGCTGCTAGAGGTAATGACAAATGCGGCGATTCCCATCGTTACTAAAGTTGATATATGCATGCATTCTCCATGCATTTACTTCTTCACATATATCTACGAAATTGCGATTGCGAATAAGACATTAAATGCCAATCAGTTCAATGCCAAATATGCCGGTGACTACCCCAAGATGATATCTATCGGTGTCAATATCGGTATATCTGAATGCAATGTATCTGAGTTGCGTTTGCTTGTTGCCTAGTCATGTTGCGGTACGACGAGTGATCAGCTCAACAACCACAATGGCCAAAGTCGATTCGATTCGAACTATTGAAATGAATGCTGCTGGCAATTCTTTTGCTACAGTTACATGCAATTACAACAAAGTCTAGAGCGTTTTAGAAATGAGAACAATTACAAGGCTGATATCATCTTATTACGTCAATGAATGAATTTTCTTCATTATTATGAATTGCATGAGTAAATCGTATTTATTTGTATCGAAGTGCCTCTGACAGATGCAATTAAGTTA
Organism: Nemotelus nigrinus; assembly: GCA_947369275.1. Taxonomy (NCBI): domain Eukaryota; kingdom Metazoa; phylum Arthropoda; class Insecta; order Diptera; family Stratiomyidae; genus Nemotelus; species Nemotelus nigrinus. Next base: position 18,785,948 of record OX376372.1, on the reverse strand, counting down.
GGCTTGGTCTGAGCGATTGATTAAAGAATGACAAAAAAGTATATTGTGTTTCATTTCATCATCATCATCATCGATGGCGCAACAGCCCAAGTCGGGCCTTGGCCTCCAGTAACGTCCGCCTTCAATCGTCTCGATCCTGCGACTTGGTTCTCCAATTATTGAAACCCAGTATTGACCTGCTGTCTGCGTCTATCGTGTCTTCCCAACGTTTCCTCGGCTTACCAACTGGACGCTTCCTTTGTGCTCTACCTTTCAACGTTCTTTTAGGTAGTCTATTGGCCTCCATCCTCTCGATGTGGCCAGCCCACTGTAATTTTCGTAATTTAATGCATGTGAATACAGGTGGGTCGTCATATATATGGTACAACTCATTGTTGTATCGCATTCTCCACTCTGTTTCTTCTTGTATGGGGCCGAAAATTCTTCGTAGCACTTTGCGCTCGAATACGTTCAGAGCCTTTTCGGAGTTCGTAGTCAAAGTCCAGGCTTCGCTTCCATAGAGAAGCACAGGTTTAATGAGTGTTGTGTATATGCGAAGCTTATTATTCCTGTGCACGTTCGTAGACTTAATTAGGGGGAGTATGGAATAGTACACCTTGTTTACTGCATTTATTCGGCGTAAAATTTTATCCTTTTCACTGCCTGAATTGTCAAGGTGAACTCCTAAGTAGATGAAGTTATCTACATTCTTGATGTTGTAGTCTCCTAAGGTCAAGTTTTGTCTGATTGGCGCCATTTATCTTGTTTGGGTCATTAATTTGTTTTTATCTTCGTTGACCCGTATATTTATTTTCCTTGCTTGTGACTCCAAACTTAGGAAAGCTTCCTGTGCTTCTGGTATGGTCCGTGCCATCATGTTGACGTCATCGGCGAATGCTACTATTTGCGTGGACTTGAACAATAGTGTGCCTGTTGTATCAGCTGGTATTTTTCTGATGACGTGTTCCAGAGCAAGTTTGAATAGCATCGGGGCAAGTCCATCTCCTTGCTTTAAGCCTGGGTTAGTGAGAAAGCTGTTGGTTAGGTCACTGTTGGCTTTGACCTGAGATTCGGCGTTCATCATTGTCACCTTGGTCATGTGGACGAGTTTTGTTGCGATTCCCAAGTCAAGCATGATTCGGTAAAGTATATTTATATCTACACTATCATATGCTTGCTTGAAATCTACGAAGACCTGGTCTACTTCGATATTATACTCCCAGCATTTTTCAAGCACCTGTTTGACTGAGAATATTTGATCTATCGTAGATCGTCCGGACCTAAAGCCACCTTGATACTCTCCTATGATGTTATCATAGAAGAGCTTCATTTTGGTTCAATAATTTTGGACAACACTTTATAGATGAGCATAATAAAGCGATGCCTCTGTAGTTTTTACAATGTAATTTGTCTCCTTTTTTGTAAACAGGGCATATAATACTTTTTCGCCAATCATTTGGCAACTGTTCTGCTGCCAAATTTTTAGTATTAATAGGTGGAGAATGTTGCAAAGAAGAGTTCCACCATTCGGAGTAATTCGGGAGGTATTCCATCTATTCCATGAGCTTTATTTATTCGCAGGTTACGTATGGCTACCTGAACTTCTTCGAATGTTGGTGTGTGTGTGTGTGTGAGTTGGGGGAGAGGCGCATTGTCACCTCTAAGCACTCAGACACTCATTTCCCCCTGCCTACCATAGCTTCCCAGACTTCTTGGCAAAGTCTAGGATCACTGATAGAGGAAAATAGGCTATCGTCTGCATGCGTGTAACATCCCAGCCAAAGCATTGATATCTGAAACGCGCAAACGCTGGGCATTCACAGAGCAAATGCTCCGCAGAGTCAGTCTCTTCTAGGCAGGATGAACAGAGGTCATCCTGTGCAACACCTATTTGGTACATATGTCCTCCTAGACAGTTGTGTCCAGTCAGAATACCTACCATGGCCCTGCAAACTTTCTTGCTCTTATTGAACAAGAATCCTGCAGTCACATGGTTGGGTTCTGAAAGGAAGACCTTCGTGTGCCTGGCCACACCAGCAGTCGTCCATCTATCTTTGTGAGCATCATCTACCCACTTTCAAAGAATGGCACGTGCAGATGCGGTCGGCACACCCAAGGCGGGTTCAGGGCACCGTAGTGAAAGTCCCGAACCTTGCTTCGCAATGACGTCAGCAATTTCATTCCCCTCAACACCACAGTGCCCCGGTACCCAGAGCAGATGGACCCTATTGAATCTGGCGACAGAGTTGTCGTGCTCTGCACTCTTGGACAATTTTCGAGTTTATCAGGGGTCTACGCAGTGCCATCAGTGCAGCTTGACTGTCACTGAAAATGTTGGTGGAGAGATTTAAATATCCTGCTCTGCCTCTGGGATATTTGGATCTGCTGAGTTTGTCGTCGGCGCGGAATTAAGCAGCTGTTTAAAATACCGTGCCCATTTTTCTTTAATCTCGACCGAGTTACTGATGATGCATCCACTTTCATCCTTACAAAGGCTCGTTCGCGGTTTGTATCCCTCGCGTAGCTGTTTGATTGAGGAATACGCAGCTCGTAGATCGTTATAGGTCATGTTTTTGTTCAGTGTCTGGATCTTGTCGTTGGTAAGTTGGCGCTTTTGGCGACACATTTTTTTGCCTGTCGCCGGAGGATGTTATAGTTTTTGGTTTTGGCCCGTGTTGGTCGTTGGATTAACTCTTTGTAAGCCTCATTTCTCTTTGTAATAGCATCTTGACACTCATCATCGAACCAGTCATTCCGAAGGTTTTGGCGTTTATGGTGTCGATAAACAGCACGATTCGGTGCTATTTATCCACACTGCTAGCCTTCATAATCCTTCTTGGTTTCAATTTGAAAGGTTTTTTGGACCTTCTGTCGATCACGATTATTTTTCATTTTCTTGGCCCCTGGTTTTTGCCTCTCTGTAGACCCCTACATTTTCACTGCTCAATCAAGTCCTGCTCTGCTTGATTATGGAAGGTTAAATCATTTAGCGCAAGCTTATCCTTGCTAGCAAAGTATTCGCGGCCTTTTACTACTGTCCTCTTCGCTCAGCTTAGGTTCGCATTCGCTTAGCACGGCGTGAATTGCATTCAGCAGAGCTGTCTGCTTCTGCCACGATTTCTATTTAAGATGGGGACCGTTGAAGCCTAGAGCTCATACTGAAACGATCCGGGACTGGTTCCAGCTTCATCTTGTTCTGAGTTGAGTCCATTCTGTAGCATTAGTTGCTATGGTAGCCAAGCGGTCAACTTCTACAGCATTGCAGTCGCTGCATATCAACGACCCGGGGCCTGATCGGCCACCCTTGATGGATGCCGGTTTTTGGGTATCCAATTTTACGCAACTTTATTTTAACTCCACTCTTGCCCTCCATGATTGGTCTTTGATTGAGGATATCCATCTTCCAGGTCTGAGCCTAAAAGGCAGCAACACATAGTAGGTAACTGCCTAGAACCTCTAATCGCTATAAGGTGGTATATCGCCAAACAGGAGTCCGAACTGAATTTCGAAGAAAATATCTGCTGGATTATTTTAAACAAATAATCACCCACTGAATATGCGATCGAGTGACGGCAAACCAGACCGATTTAACAGTATGATTCTTCTTTCCTGGCGTATGAATGTCGATTGCAGCCTACGAAATCATATTCATTTTCCAGCATATTTTTCTTCATATGTATTTCTATTTTTTTATGCTGAACAATCTCTCAATAAGTCAGCGTTATTTAAGCAGGTCGATTGGGGTCAATTTTAAATCCAGGCAAACCATTATTTTAACTCGCCGCTAGTGCGTATCCCCAGGAAGCACAACGATCTTCAGCTTGGTCCTTTTCCGCTAACGTTCGCACAATTTAAATCACAAATTAAAGACTTAATTCTTAAAGTTCCTTATAATGTTTGATTTTCTTTTAAATTCTTTTAAATTTTTTTACTTTTCGCACTTTCTTTTCATATTAACTTGCATATTGGCATTAATTTTTTGTAATTTCAAATATGTGTTTATTTAATATTTTCAATTATTTGTTAATTTTTCTTTTTTCTTTTTTAATATCTTTTTCGCTTTGTCTAATATTTCTATTTTTATAATTGGGCAGCAGCCTGTAAAAATGGATTTGAATAAACAAATAAATAAATAAATAAATGTGAAATCATAGCATCCTGAATCGATATACGAACATTTGTTAGTGTTATTCGACTTAAATTAGAACATATGAATATTCTGCATGTGTAAAAGTATCTAACCATTTTCTCAAACCAAACTTTTATAGGTGAAAAACTAAAACAAACATAGCAAGTGTGTATCTGTTGCATTAATGCCCACGCTTTTCCATCACGGAAAACGGTTGATTGAATAAGAGCAAAATATTGATAATTTGCAGTTTCACTTTCACAAAATTCCTATATTCTCCACACATTTGTATCTATTAAAAACTTCAACGATATAGCCACGACATCCATTCGAAAACATTTCATCACAGCACATTTAAATAACATTTATCCGAAAAATTCACCCGAATGAACTCTCTCGGTCCATTTGCACCCACTCCATTAAGAAATTGTGGAAACGTGCATGCGATTCGTATCTGATTCTGGCCTGCCAAGTTACAGTACTGTTTGCTCGCACAGTCTCCTGCCGAGGCGACAAGACACTTTTCTTGCAACAGTTTAGCTAATTTGATACAACTAATGTATGATTGGTGCACTGCTAAATACCTGACTCTGATTATGCAAAACATCGAGTAATTGCAAACGTCGAACTCGGTCCCGGCGGTCAGAAAATGAGGGTCTGTTGCTGCGGTCAGTTTCCCTGGTCAGTTGGATTTGCTTACGCTGTAGTCCCAACAAAGACCTCAGCCACTCGTTCGCTTGGTTAAATGACATGATGACGACAAGCGTAACTATATCCCAATTAACGAATTGCACTTTACCACAAGAATGCCATATGTGTGTGCAGTATTGCACCGACATGCAGGCAAGCTGTGGTCATAATGGCGTTAGTTTGCTGTAATCGGTGTAAAAATTGTGTCCGATTTGGCTTTTGGTAATCATACAGTAATCCCCGCAATGAGTCAGAAATAAAATTAAATTGTCCTATAAGTTACGGTCAGAGGTATAAATACATTGGAAACGCACTAACGGATCATCAACGACCACTGAAAGCTATTATATATAGACTCCAGGACAAAGGGAGAACAATATGAAGACCTCCGACGAGTTGCGAATAAGATTATTAGATGTAAGAAACGAATATATTTTGACGAACAATGAAAAAGTATTGACGAATATTTAGCGAGCAATAAAACTATACATGCTTACACAGAAGTGAAATTTTAAAGACGTAGATATCAGCCCAGAACGACACTCTGTAGAAACGTATCATCGTCAAAGATGACCAGATTAAGGAGAGGTGGGCTCGGGATTTCAAAGAACTCGTTAACTTTGCGCATGGCTCAATATTATAAAAACCCAACCAAAGTCTCCGATGGAGCGTCAATAGTCTTTCCATCGCTGGAAGAAGTCGCTGGGCATTGGCAAAATTTCAGCTGAAATGATCAAATGCGGTGGAGGCTGCGCCCCAAAAGCCATCTGCAAAGCGATGCAGCACATTTGGAATCAAGAATAAATAACACAGGAGTGACGCAAAGCCATAATATGCCTTATCAACAAAAAAGAAGACAAATGACGGTGCGAAAAGTATAGAGGCAAGTCTTATAAAATCCTATCGAATATGTTTGAGAATAAAATAAAGGTATACGCTGGCAATGTCATTGAAAAGTACCAGGAAGGCTTTAGGTTTGGACAATTGACGACTGATCAAATATTTACGGTCAAACAAGAGCTCGAAAAATGCTGGAAGTTTAACATCGACGTCTTTTACACTTTCTTAGAACTCAAGGAAGCATATGACGACATTGTCTGAAATTACTGTATAAAATAATGTTGGAATTTAGAACTCCATCAAAACTAGTCCGACTGACCAAAATGACGGTGACATCAAGAACATCTCAAGTCAGAATCAACAACTATTTGAAAGACACCTTTGACACAAATGTCAGACTAAAACAAGCCAATAATCGTCAGTTCAGCATATCACTTGAGTACGTGATAAGGAAGCTGCCTGTCGACACAAAGGATACGCTTCTAGATAATTCTAGCCAAGTTGTAGCCTATGCGGATTAAATTAACATCTTTTCACGTTTTTCCACTCTCGTCGAAAAACTCCTCCTGAAACTTGACTAGCACAAAAGAAGTAGAAAAAAACCTTAGCGCATCAGAACCGCTAGAAACACTAATGCTCGAAGAACAGTAGAGGATTTGTGCAGATTTGCAGTGTGTATTCTACCACTAGCTGCTTTTCCTACTTAAGACTAACTAACCCTAGTAGTCATAGACCCTAAGCCAATTAAAGCCAATTACAGCGATAGAAAGGTGTTTGGGGCTGCCATCCGAAAAATGTCCAGACCTTAGAAAATTTAAACATTGTTTACTTATTTTCATTGCAAATGTTCGCGATGTGAATACTTAATGCAAGCATTAATTGGTACGAAAATAACAAAAACGCCTCGTGCTGGCAGCTCTTTCCTACCAAAATATGTGTCACAAAATATGTCACATGTGCCTAAAGTTGAAGTCAACATGCTCTTCGAATTTCGTATTGATCTGATCACTGCATTGAAAGTTATAGGGATACAAAGAAATTTAGAGCTACCATTCGCAAAAGTTTTCAAATTTTCTATATCTTAATATTTGGTGTTTATTTTCACTACAAGATTACTAAGATTTGAAAATTCTAAAATACAAAAACGACCATAGCTGGCAGCCCTATCATGGTTTTTCCAATTAGATTTTCACTGAATATTGCCTAAAAGAAATTTAATTTCGTTATGATTCCACGACTGTACTCGAAGCTATAGGGCAAAGAGCATTATTTTCCTGAGCAAGTTTTCAAAACTACCATAGCTAGCAGCTCCAACCAAATTTCTACTAAACGTGGCTTAAAGTAAGGTTCACCTACTGTGTGAATTAAGTTAAGTTAAACTGTATCTGATTATCAGGTCTTGAGTTCTCGTGAACAGAAGTTTTTGATGCTAAAAATATAGGTAAAGTGGGAAAGGATTACCGTTCTTGCCCGTAGTAAAATTTAAAATGTTTTACTTTGGCTATGCAGAAAAAGCATAAGATTTATATATGAGTGGTTTTTTTTTCCAAAAAGGACCATTTTTCAAGAGAGTCGATGATTTGAAGGTTTTCACTTTCAGCGCCTGCCCTCGCTACAGGGTTACCAAAATGCTCATGAAAAGTCACACACATTTGCAACTAAATAGTATCAATATGCTCTGAAAGTTTCATAATGAGTTAAAAGCTCTGTCAAAAGTTATCGCATTTTAAAAATTTTCAAATTTCCCCGATCTCTTTTTAGACACCTAGCGCACACATGGGGTTAAAAAATTACAAAACATTATCCGATTCACATTAAGAACACGTCCGAAATTTATTTTATTAATTTTATTTTTGCAAAAGTTATTTGTGGACGGAATAATAGGTATATTAAAAATATCACTAAAATGGCCGTCAGCGCCAAAGGGTTAAAGATTTTTAACTTTTTGTGAAACTTGGCACTATTCTGCATATATACTAATGTATCCTGAAAGTTTTAATTCAATCGGATGGTTCAATTGGATGATATATATATATATATATATATATATATATATATATATATATATATATATATATATATATATATATATATATATATATATATATATATATATAGAGAGAGAGAGAGAGAGAGAGAGAGAGAGAGAGAGCGAGAGAGAGAGAGAGATATGAATTTTTGGCCAAAGTGATTTTAATACTACTGTTCTTCGAACATTAGTAAAAAAAAGTAAAACTCACCTGACAAAAATGAAAAAGTATGACGCGAACAATTAAGAGGAGAGAAAAAAGAAGACAGCTGGCTAAAAAAAAACTTTTTATTTCATTTTGACTATACTGAAACACAGGAAAACAAACCTCCAAGTCTATAAAACCTGAAGTGTGCCATGGATGCGAAACATGAACCCTCACACTCGTATTGGCATATGTTTTCGAAAAGGAAGCTCCTGAACACAATATATTATCTTTAATTAATCTGATAGTAAATTAGGTTTAAGTTATTTAGAACTGCGTAGAATGAACCTGTAAAAAATAATGCTGTTAAATTCTGACGTTAACCACAGATATTTCGCTCTAATTGGTTCTAATTTTTATTACAAAACCAATACATCGTAATGCAACTATTAACATGGAATATCCCCGACGATTCAAAGTTGGACAAGAAATGTTCAGTGATTTAATCATAATGAAAAATATCTAAGCACTAAGTTACTTTTACCTGAAGATATGTAATATTCAAGCTGCTGACTCATGCTTTTACAGTATGATGAAAGAACCTATTTACACCATCTCGCAACTATTTTTATAAACTTCGATACCTAAGACGTACTTCAATAGATCGACCTCATTTCATTACGATAAGAAAACAGCCGCAATTGCACTGGCAAATCACAAAATGACCTTGAAACTATTTCAACGATATTGCCGTCTTTTCAACTGTATCCACTAATGAAAGAAAGATCACTTTCTTCCTCCTCAAATTGCATGCAATCAATATGACCAAAGCCCAAGATCATATCGAACAAAAACCTCACCAATCGAATTTAATTTCAATTGTTTACTTACCGGCTACTTGAAATTAAAATTAAATCACTCGAGCCGATGGCAGCAGGTTGTTTGCGATACGATGTGTATTTTAAGAATTCGAGTTCACAGAACAGCTGATATTGGCAAAAAGCGATTTGTTTGCAATTAGCTGAAGGATAAATTATGATACTTGAGGCAAGGTTTCTTTGAGGTAGAGTACTTATGGAATTTGGTTAGTTTTGTAGAGAGCTTTGGTTTTTTTTTTCTGGAAATGCATGGAACTTTTTATTACCTGAGAGCTGAATTATGATTGTTTGTTTTTCAATTGGGAACTGTTGCACTTGAAATATATTTCGGAAACAGTTTTAGTTATGATATTTAATTTTGCCTCGAGTAGCATTTCAAATTTGGAAACATGGTGCGTAGTGTTCCTAATAAAATGCGACATGCCTAATGTCCCTGCGAAACATAAATTGGGTCGGAAATGGTGTGTGTGTGTGTATCTACATGCCAATGCTATCAACATGACATTGATGTTTTTCGAAAACTCGATTGATTTCATTGGAAATTTTTTTGGTTGATAACAAATCGCAACAGTTGATTAAGAAAACGTATTTCCGACTTTTCCAATCAGCCAGAACTTCCTCTTTGCAAGTCAATTTCAGTTAATATTTAACACTCCTTGACACGTTTGCCGTATTGAAATTGAAAATTTGGTTTCAAATCCCTTGAATTCTATAAATATTGAAGGTCGCTCACATTTCGGAAGAGGGAAGGCAATAATCATATCATCAAACAAACCAAACACTACAAAAGTGCAATGAATATATTTCAAATTTTAATTTGAACCGCAAATTTAAAATAATAAATAATTTAAATAATTTATTTTAAAATTTAATGCAACAAATCATTAAATGTCGGCTGTATGATAATGTAAGATATATGTGTGCAATAAATCTAATCCTTATTTGTTGCTTAGAGACTGAGACATTGACATTAAACATTTTAAAATTTACTCGATCCTCCGATCTGTCCGGTTTTTTAATTAAATGTTAAATTTGGAAATAGGATGTAATACTGTAATTAAAAATTAATATATAGTGTGATTAAAAATTAATTAGATATTGATACTTCTAATATTGTTTTAATTTAGGCACGGCGCTGTTGTAAGGAAACGGAAAAATTCAGTAGCTTCATGCTGTGTCGACTAATTTCAAAGAATTAACGATTTAGCATTTCAGTTTGCTTGCAGTTGGTATAACATTCACACTAAAATCATATGGGAAATAGTTTTTGCTAAATAACACTGTAGCAACACCAAAAGTTCAACTGCTTCACGCAATCAATACACGTTATGAATTTGCATTTACATTTAATTGAAGGTCTTGAGAGGCGAAATTTATTTTGAAATATGCGTTCACATGAGTCGCTGATATGTACAAGCAAAATAACTTGGCGTATTCAAATTGGCATATTGAGCGTAATCTGTCGCTCGCTTTATGTGGGAGAGTTAAAATCAGGCTTTATTTCTAGGAATTTTCAAACTTGTGATATTTGTCATATAGTTGATACGCCGTAGCCCAAATACATAGTATAACTTTATTTGTGCAAGGCATAAATAGTACATAAAGACATAAAAAACTCTAGTGCATCAGAACCGCCATCAACATTTATCTTTGATGACCAGTCGTGCAGATTTTGACAACATATTTTACCACACGTGCTTCAACCTGTTTCGAGGGCCAAGTGGCAACTCTGTAGTCACGGCAGGTATAGAAAGTGCAAACCTTCAAATCATCGAACCTCCCGAAACTTTTTTTCGTTTTGTAAAAAAAAACCCTGGCGCATCAGAACCGCTAGAAACACAAATATTCGAAGAACAGCAGAGGATTGTGCAGATTTTGAGTTTGTATTCTACCACTAGCTACTTAAGGACACCCTTCGTAATAATAGACCCTAAGCCAATTTAATTTCAACGACTTCATCGAAAGTTACAGCGATAGAAAGGTGTTTGGGGCTGCCACCCAAAAAATGTCCAGACCTTAGAAAATTTAAACATTGGTAGGGTTTGAACTATAGCGCGGGCTAAGTGAATTTAGTCCTAAAGAGTTTACATGGACCTGACCTAAAATTTCGTCGGGTCGAATTTAGTCCTTGTTTGTATATACGTGACAGCTGTCATTTAGTTTAATTTTAGTTCAAACACTGTAATTATCTTTTCATTTGTCTCTCAAACATGATTATTTAAATCATTTTGAGTCAAACGAGAGGGTTGCGAGCTTAAATTCAACGTACACATATTATTAATAGTCTCGCGAAAATCAAGGCTTAGGTCGCGTGTGGTTACAGCGATATAGTCCACGACCTATTTTAGGTCAGGCCCCTTGAAATCGTGTGACCTATCGCTTGGGCTGGGTACTGAGTGTTTACAGCAGGTGGACTAAATAATTTAGCTGAAATTTGGTGTATAGTTCGCGGACTAAACGTCTGATGTAAACGCTATCATCGTTTACTTATTTTCTTGGCTTATTTTTAAATGTTTATGTAAGCATTTATTGGTATGGAAATAACAAAAATGCCTCTTGCTGGCAGCTTTTCGCTAGCACCAAAGCCAAAAATATGTCACATTTACTTCACGTTGAAGTCTACCTACTCTGCAAATTTCGTATTAATCCGATCACTGCATTGGAAGTTATAGAAAACCAAAGAAATTTAGGGCTACCACCCGTAAAAGTTTTCAAATTTTCTAGATCGTAATATTTGTTGTTTATTTCACAAGATCACTACGATTTGAAAATTTTATGATAAAATCGCTTACTAAAGATATGCCGAAAAAAACAAAACCAACTATAGCTAGCAATCCTATCATTGTTTTTCAAACTACATTTCTGCTGAGTATTGTCCACATAAAGTTCAATTCGCCATACGAATTTCGTTATGATTCCATGACCGCACTGGAAGCTATAAGGCAAAAAGCTTTAGTTTCCTGAGCCAATTTTCCAAATTTAAGACACTAGAATTACCATAGCTGGCAGCTGCAACCGAATTTTTCATTCAAATTTCCATCAAACGTGGCTCAGAGTAAGATTCAGCTACTGTGTGAATTTCATCACAATCTGGTGACTGAATCAAAACTTATAGGGCCAAAAGCAGTTATTTTTTTTTAGTAATTTTTCAAGATGGCACCACTGGCACAGAACTGCCCAAATTTCAAAATGGCTTCTATCAGACTTGGTCCTATTTAAGGTCAATACATTCTGTAAATTTCAACTGTGACTAATTATTAGGTCGTGAGTTTGCGTAAACAGAAATTTTAGATGCAAAAGATATAGGTCAATTGGTGAAGCGTTACCATTCCCGCTCGTTCTCAAATTTCAAATGTTTTACATTGGCTGTATAGAAAAAGCATAAGTTTTATATATGAGTAGCTTGTTTTCGAAAAAGCGACAATTTTTCAGGAGTGTCGGTGATTTGAAGGTTTTCACTTTCAGCACCTGCCCTAGCTACAGAATTGCTAACACGCTCATCAGAAGCAACACAGATTGAAAAATTAATAATATCAATTTGTTCTGAAAGTTTCATAATGATTGAATAGCTCTGTCAAAAGCTATTGCAATTAAAATTTTTTCAGATTTTCCCGATATCTTTTTAGGCACCTAGCGCACACATAAGGTCGAATAATTCCAAAACATTATCTGATTCACATATAAAACACGTTCAAAACTCATTTCGCTAACTTAACTTTTGCATACATTATATATGCACGGAATAATAGGCATATTAAAAATATCACTAAAATGGCCGCCGGCGCCAAAGCGTTAAAGATACTTGACATTTAGCAGAACCTGGACCTATTCTGCATATACACAAATATACACTGAAAGTTTTAGCTCAATCAACTGGTGCGTTCCCGAGAAATAGTAACTGAATTTTTTTGATGATTTATACATATATATATATGTATATTTATATATATATATATATATATATATATATATATATATATATATATATATATATATATATATATATATATATATATATATATATATATATGGGGCTGTTAATTTTCTTTCATTAAAGAAGGCGAAAAAGAGCAAGCGTAAGTTAGATATAGATACAAAAAATAAGTTAGTTGTAATATGCGGAAAAAGGATGAGAAAAAATTGAGTAGACTATGACACGCAAGGTGCAGTAAGTATTCTCAGGTTAATTGACCTTGCCTACCACTAAGGCAACACTAGACGTTCCACCAAAAAAACAGAGCTGAACGTCAGCAAGCGACAACTAAGTAAACATGGGCAAGGACATGCAACTCCAGTATACTGGTGGATACGAGGCCTACACAAATCTATTCTGTTTTTAGGGTGCTATATCCCGTTAGAAATGCGCTTCTACGTCGCTAGAGAAAGAATTTCAACTAAGCGCCAAGAGGACTATTATTTAGATGGAATACACCAACCCCCCGAATTTAATATCTGTAGAAATCAAATTCAGACACGGGAATGACGAGACACAAAACCGCCCGCATGTATACAAAGGTGATTTATAACCGATGTCGAAACTTCATCCGATAACAACGTAGCCGAGCTGTCCAAAATTGGATGAGGTGGGTTGCGTGGAAGCAAGAATTCAAATTGAGTGAGGTCAACGGATCAACCAACTTAGCGTTTATTTCTTTTGTCTTGTTGATCAGATTGGCGATCTTATCCAGATTTGGATGGAATTGAAGTCAAAGTTGTGGACGAACCGTGGGTCGAGGAAAACTTTTGTGGAGTTTTGGCGAAGAAATCGCGTCATTTTAAATTGAAGTGGTTTCGAGTAGATGGAGGAATTGAAGATCAACACTTATTTTGTTTGACACGTTACGCAACGTTCTGCAAAGAAAGGCCTCAGCGCGGGAGACACAGGTGCAGTTTATTTCTTTTATTTTCTTTAAATACGTTGATTTGGTTATTAAATGATTAGCGAGATAGCATAATGTTAAGTAGATCTGTGGATGTAAATATAAATCACCTAAATAAGTGATAACGGTTTAAGTTGTGTTAACTAGCAAAAAAGAAAAAAACTATTATCAATAAACAAATGAATAATAGAATAAGCAGTGGTAAATATTGTGATTTACCCTCACCCTTGTTATTGAGAGTTTTTTTTTTATTTGGGCGAATGGATTGCCGTGACTAGTAAATTTGAGCACGTCATTCGCTTTTGAGCGACGGGTTGGTTAGGGGCAGTTTTGCAGATTTTTTTGAAGCAAGTGGTGCCTGATCCACTCCCATTATTCCTCTGAGTGAGGGCCACTCAAATCTGCTGCTCTTGGATTCCAGATGGAGATAATAGGGAAAAGGAGCGCACGCTAGCAATTAAAGGTGATAAACCTTCAAGCTATCGAATTTCTTAAAACGAGTTTATTTTCCGCGGTGAACTGCAAGATTGATCAATTTAATGCATTTTACTCCCTGTTAGTTTGAAATTTTCAAAATTACTCATTCCATAATAGCGTTAACCCTTCACCAAACTATCTATTTGCGAGCACAGGAAATTTATGTTTGTAGGAACTCGCGATTGAGTCACTAAACTAAAATGAAATTCGCAGAATGTTTTATTCTTTTGTAGGACCAGGTCCGATCTAAGTTTGATGAAAGTGATTGCAGCCCTGTGGCTATGGTTCCATATTGAAACAACTATTTGCAAAATAAAAGCTTTCTACCCTATAACTTCCGATGCAGACATTGAATCTAAACGGATAATATCAATATGCAGGGGTTTTCTCAGGAATTTTTCTTGGGGGGTGTGTTCAAAATTTTAGGAGGGGTGCCCTTTTATTCAACAAAGATATCTAGAAATTATTTTCGTACTGAAGGTTTGAATACCTAAAATGCTATTTTTGTTTCTTTTATTAAAGAATATGTATGTATGCCCACACAGAGTCAAACATTTTTAATTCTGCTCCTTTAACAAGCATAAAAAATTATCAGTTTTCATTTCCAATACTTGTTTTTTACGAAAAAATTCTTCGCATGGATATACCTCAAAACTCATCAAACTTCCCGCTGCCGCCAAAGGGTTAAAGATTACGTAGTCCAGTGATTAGTTTTCTTTTGGCATAATGGATATATTATTCAAGCCCTCTGAATTTCAACATTAATGAAAACAACAAATCTTATACATACATATGTATTAACAATTTTAAGTCACAACAGCTATAACATACACTACTTGTTTTTGCTGCAAAGTTCAAAATCATATGATGTCAATGTCATAGAGAAAAACTCTTTCCAAATTTTGAAATCTTTCTGTTTTCATTTTTACACGGTAAGTGCATATCATTGAAAAGGTGTAGGAAAATTGTCCGTGTTAGGGGGGTGTATGCACTTTCTAGGGGGAGTATTAGGGAGGTGTTAGGGGGGTGTAGGAAAATCTCTGTCAATATGGGTCGATTCTGGTAAACTTTTGGCTGCGAATTTTAAATGTGGCTGCCAGCACTGTTGCCTTTTTGTCATTTTGGTCATTGACCATTCAGTTTTCATATAAATACACCCTATGATGAAAATAAGCGACAAATATTTCAATTTCCATTGTTCTGAATTTTTCGGGAGCAGTTTCACTGTAAATTCCACTCCACTTCAAAATTCCGAGACAGTCGTCTGATCTAAGCTAAATTCACAAGACAGGTGGGAAATGGACCAGATCTTATGAATTTTTGATGTTAGTGACTTAATAATTCGGGTACTTTTCTTCCGGCCAATACTAGGACTAAATTTTTAAATAATAAATACGCCTCCCGTGAATGCGAGCAAGTGAATTTGTTAACATTTCGTAAACAAAATCTGAAAGAAAATTCTATATATTTCCTCATCTTTTTTTTTCGAAAATTAGTTTATTTTAGTCGTTTTTAGGCACTAGGTGCTTTTTAGAGAGATCATTTGTTGCATTTTGTTCAATTTCTTATAACCTATCTCAGTTCTTTGAAAAAACGAACTTTTGTGTTGGGAATAAATTATTTCAATATCATTTTCAATCAGAAATGTCAATGACTTGATTTTAAGTTTAGAATCAAATGTCAAAAACTATGGAAATAAAAAAAGTATAAAAATTAAATACGAATTCATTTTTTTTCCTGCAGGCTACGAACAGTCTAGTTTAGCGAAAAGTTAGAATTTAGTGTGGGCGCTTCTTTCCTTGTATGGGGAAAACTTTAGTTGACATTGGTTTTGCATTGATCTATTCAATTGTCTTCTTTTTCGCAACAACAAGTTTCATTTTGTCAGCCGTTTTTCTTAAGTACTGGAACATCGCCTTCGGGCGATTCTACTGCTTACTTCGCATCACTGACACCGTCGGGGGACCTGACAATGAGAGGAGAATCCTTTGTTATTACCTTGTGTATGGCTTAGTACCGATAATGATCGTATCGATATGTATCGGCTTCGGACGAATGCTCAACATCGTCCAAGACGATTTGTTGCCTACGTCCAGGTAAGTTGCTTTGGTTTAGTTATTTTGGTACAGATAGTGAAAATTGAATATGTTTTATCACTAATTGGTAGCTTCTACTTATATTTTCTTTTATATTTTTAGCTCTATAATTGCGGTCGAAAAATGTTTCAAGTATAATATTATTCTCTTCGAGCTTATAGTCGATCTAGTGATGGCTGTTTATAATCTGATTTATGCTTCGATAATAACGGCAATATATATAGCGACATGCCACATTTATCGTGAACGATTATTACAATCGTTTGCAATGAAGAAAGACCAGGATGAATTGCTTTGTATCGGTGTCTATTCACGTATTCGGCTTCTTTACGAAGAAAGCAAAGTTTTGGCCAATAATAGCGACCCATATGTGGGACCTGCCGAAATGCTGACAGCAATAATTAGCTTAGAATACATATCAACTGGTCTCCTATTGCTTGCAATTACAATCAATGTATTTATTTTCATTAGAAATGAGAGGATCAAGAAACAAATGGGACGACAGCTAGAATGAGAGCTGTTTGAACTTTTTTTTCGAGGACCTAAAGATACACAAATTATTATCATTCAATCTTGCTCTGTAAGTTAAGTAGGAACCTATTTGAATAATAATTGAAAATAAATTCATTCAGTGCAGAGAGGAGTTTTCTTAATACTAGAGACAGATTTCACCAGTGTTTTATCAAACAATCTTCTATTACAAGCTAAATTAAAAATACGACACCAGGTCGCTATGAAACTTTAATTGGAAGCTGTTTTGTTGTAGAATAAGTTTGAATTTTGGATGTGCAAATGATCTCACAAAAAACGTCTGCGATCTCATTAAATAGTCAAGTATGTTTTCAAATTTCTGGCACTCATACCACCAAATTTTCGTTAACATGTCAAAGCTAAAGCAACTAAATATTACATCTAAGACAAGTTTCATATTGGGGAAGGTGGGAGGCTCGTAGATGTGACCACTTGTTATTTAGAGCAATTGAATACATATGGTCTCAGCAAGTTTGAAGAAGAAATGCATGCTAACAAAACATCCCGGCCGACATTTCACAAAAGTGCTGTACGAAGAAGTCTGCTTTAGCTGTTACTGAATGTCACACTGAAATACGCGAAACTCGTTTCGCTC
The DNA here is from genome assembly GCA_947369275.1 of Nemotelus nigrinus. Classification (NCBI taxonomy): domain Eukaryota; kingdom Metazoa; phylum Arthropoda; class Insecta; order Diptera; family Stratiomyidae; genus Nemotelus; species Nemotelus nigrinus. The sequence goes on along the minus strand of OX376372.1, from coordinate 18,768,679 downwards.
AATCATTTTTGTCAGCTTTTATATGAATTCCGACAGTAAATAAATAAATAAATACCGACAACAAACAATAAATACAGAACTAAAGTATAAAAAAACTCTAGCGCACCTGAACCGCTAGAAACACTAATGTTCGAAGAACAGTAGAAGAATAGTGCAGGTTTTGAGTGCATATTCCACCACATGAGCTGCTTATTACGGCCAAACTGTTTCAAATGCCACGTTTTACTTTGGTCTCAAGAATGCATTATAACTCATATGGTGGAAGGTTTCAGATATTACCACTGGCATGAATTTCAACGTTTATGAGAGCAAAACACGGGTTAATTATATTCGTTATCAGTTGCTTATTTCACAAAATTTTGAAAGCAGCATCTCATACAACATCAATGAAGAAAATGCTCAGTGCCTGCAGCACTGTAACTGAAGTTGGTGTTTGGGGCTGCGATCCGAAAAATTTGCAGAGCTTTGGGAATTGAAACATTGGTTATTTATTTTCATTGTAAATGTTTCCGGTATGAATACTAACTGCAAGCATTTATTGATACAAAAGTAGCACAACCGACTCGTGTTGGCAACCTTTCGCCAGTATCAAAGCCAAGAATATATCACATCTGCTTCACGTTGTTATATTACATTCGCAGTTATGGGAGTATAAAGAAATTAAGGGTTACCTGCAGCGAGTTTTTTCAAATAATCGAAAGCTTAATATTTGCTGTTGATTGTCACTAGAATGTCATTACCAATTGAAAATTCTACGATAAAACCGCTTAATAAAGATGTTGCAATTAAACACAAAACCAACAATAGCTGGCAACCCTATGGTGGCTTTTCAACCAAATTTGGCTTGAATAATGTTTATAATAGGTTCCATAAATTGTATGAAATTTGTATTGATTTCATGACTGCACTGGAAGTTATAGGGCAAAAAGTTTTATTATCCTGAGTGAATTTTCAAAACCAAAGACACAAAAAATACCATAGCTGGCAGCACCAATCGAATTTTTCAACCAAATTTCTATCAAACAGAGTTTAGAGTAAGGTTCAGCTATTGTGTTAATTTCATGAAAATTTGGTAACTTATTCACATTTCATAGGGCAAAAAGCAGTTTTTTTTTCTTCGCAATTTTTCAAGATGGCACCACTGGCACAGAGTTGCGCACAATTCAAAATCGCTTCTATCAGACCTGGTCCTACTTAAGTACAATACATTGTGTAAATTTCAGCTGTATCTGATTATTGGTTCATGAGTTCGCATGAACAGAAGTTTTTGATGCTAAAAATATAGGTTAACTGGGAAAGGGTTACCGTTCTTGTCCGGCGTGAAATTTCCAAAGTTTTACTTTGAACGTGTAGGTAAAGCATAAAATTTGTATACAGATTGTTTTTTTTTTGATACATGTTGTATACAGATTGGTTTTATTGTAACAAACGGACATTTTTTAGGATATTCGATGGTTGAATGCTCTCACTTCCAAATTTTTATTTTTTCAAATTTAAGACACCAAAATAATCATAGCTGGCAGTTCCAACCGAATTTTTCAACCAAATTTCTACCAAACGTGGTTTAAAGTAAAGTCCAGCTACTCTGTGAATTTCGTTAAAATCGAACGATTCAATCAGAATTTATAGGGCTAAAAGCAGTTATCTTTTTTAGTGATTTTTCAAGCTGGCACCACTGGCACAGCATCGCCCGCATTTCAAAATCACTTCTATCAGACCTGGTCCTATTTAAGACCAATACATTCTGCAAATTTCAATTAATTCTGCTTATCTGATCGTGATTTTCCGTGAACAGAAGTTTTTGATGCTAAAAACATAGGTAAATTGGGCAAGGGCAAATTTTATTCTTTGTATATGATAACAAAGCCCAAAATTTACATATGAGTGGCTTTTTTTAAAGAAACGGCATTTTTTCAAGAGAGACGATGATTTGGAGGTTTTAACTTTCAGTGCCTGCTCTGGCTACAGGGTTGCCAGCACGCTCATTAAAAGCTACACAAATTTACAGCTAAATAATACCAATATGTTCTGAAAATTTCGTAATGAATGAATAGCTCTGTCAAAAGTTATCGCAATTTAAAAATTTTCAAATTTTTCCATTCTCTTTTTAGGCACCCAGCGCACACATGGGGTTAAAAAATTCCAAAACATTATCCGATTAACATGTAAAGCACTTTTGAAACTTATTTTGTCGACTTTATTTTTGCAAAAATTATTTTTGTACGGAATAATAGGTATATTAAAAATATCACTAAAATGGCCGCCGGCGCCAAAGGGTTAAAGATAATTGACATTTAGACCTGGACCTATTCTGCGTATACACCTATGTATCCTGAAAGTTTCAGCATAATCGGATGGCGCGTTCTCGAGATTATCTCACTGAAATTTTTTGATGATATATATATATATATATATATATATATATATATATATATATATATAAAGATATGAGATATATATATATATATATATATATATATATATATATATATATATATATATATGGAAATATGAATTTTTGGCCGAATCGATTTTAATACTTATGTTCTTCGAACATTAGTAAAAATGGTTTCTTCGAAAATTAGTCTTCAATAGAAAGAAGATAATTGTTAGTAGTTCCCGTCACTTTTTTTTAGTATTGAGGTAGTCTTTTTTTACTCAGAAGTTTTTATATTTCCAGGCATAGATCCAGAACTTTATTCATTAAATTACGACAGAAAATTAATTACTGACTGGATCGTATACTTCTACCAAATTTTTCTCCGAATTTCGAGGTGATAATTAAAATCGATACAAAACTGAAACTCCAAAAATGTCCCTCTGAACTATTAAATCCAGCGCAAGCTAGAGGCAATAATTTAAATAACTTGAAGCTTGATCATTTTAATTTAATTAATATAAAAACTGTGTGTGCCAAATATTTCCAAAAAAAAATCTCCCATAATAACTTTAATACACTTGAATGTGTCTCTTATAATAGATGTAAATATTTGTTAGCAAGATACCCATCCACAAAGCGGTGCATATTGACTGCATTGCAATAACAGAAATAAAGAGCTTATCAGTATCGACTTTGTCGCCCTCGTACTGCGCACTTAACTTTCTCGGAATCTCAAAATCCATGTAGGCATAAACTTCCCAGCACTCCATGTACGTGCGTGGTTTTTCCATTTTGCTTTTGTCTATGGTTTCCCTGTATTCGTTGCAAGTGAAGAAAAACGCTGTCATTACAAACGCCGCATATGTGAAATTATATATAAATAATAGAACAGACAAGATGATTTCTACAATGATATTGGAGCATCGGCCAAGCGTCAGAGTGGACCTAGAAGCACATCCTATTAGACAAACCATAGAAAAAAAAAATTTGATTCACGAACCGTACTGGCTCCAGGCTGCTTCCAATGCCAACCAAAAATACATGCACAAACATGCCCACAACAGACACAAACATTGCCGGAAACAAACCGTACAAAGCCAAGAAGCAAACTTGCTTCTTGCTTCCGTAAAATTTGGATCCTGACCTCATTGCGAATAAAATGCAACCGTCTCCAGACTCCGGTGCCATTCGTCTACTCCAGAAACTCCACAGGATCGATATCATAACGAAACTTGTCATCACCATACCGAATATCAAGGCATACATAGCTATTAAACCTGTTCCGATCCATTTTTTGTTCATAAAGAAGTGGTACTAGGCGTTTTCGACGGAATGGAGATGGAAGTTAAATTTTGGAATTTTGACTTAATACGTGTGCACTTTACTTGACAGTTTGTCGAATGTAGAGACTTTTAATTTAGAAAAAGCGGAGAGAAAGCAAAGGGACCTTTGACAGTATAAATATATATGCATGTATTTGGCGGCAACTAAAGTTGAGTGAGAATTTTTTAAGGGATTCATGTTTTCATATCTTTATCGCCCCGGACAAAATGACAAATTGTTTCAATTCTAGTATAAAATCCTACAGACAAAACTTACATCCGATAAAAATTAAACCTAAATAACATCAACTACGCTAAAGTCACACAAAACTTTTCTTTCTTAATTTTTTTTTTTGTTACCTCTTTTAAGTTTATTAGATCAGGCATTTCATGCTCAATCGCCAATATACCCGTACCATTAAAGACGCGTACATATAATACCAACAAACGGCCAATGACAGTTTGATCGAATGTTGGTCGTTGGCCTTGGCGTTGGTCCTGCCGTCTACACAGGAACAGATTGAGACTAATGGCTTGGAGCCTAGGCACTGGATGCGGTTCGGGTTGATTGTCATTGTACATCTAGTGATTGACAGCGATTAAAATGGGTGTTGTAAAGTATAACGCATTTATGGTAGTGGAACGCATTTCGACACCATACAATATATATGACATACTACTCGATATTAATGACAGTCAACTCGACCAAACGTCCACACTACAACGGAGTCTCAAGGCCAATACATCGCCAACGCTTTGAAGTTACCAGCAGCAGAGCGAACAGCAACCAATGCCAAGGCCAAGGTTGGCTCTTCATACACACTAAGCAAATCCGAGCCAATGAATGGCTTGGCCGTTGGTCTTGGTCCTATGTGTACGCTGCTTAAGACAATTTCGCTCAGTACGGGAACATAAAAAGTTCCAGATTGATTTTATTTTTGAGAAATTCCTTTCCTCACTTGCAACAGCGGTAGCTTAGTTCACTAACGCGTCAGTCCGAAGCAGCGATCTACTGCCCGCGGGTTCAAATCCCGCCGTGCCCATGGCTGTATTTGCGCGTCTTGTGTCGTCTTAACAGTCGGCGACTGGGCATAATACCAGCGCTCCATTAATTAAGTGCCACATTAAAGTTTTAGTAGCGACTAGGCATAACACTAGCGCTTTACTATAGAAAAAATAAACTTTACTATAGAAAATAAATGTGGCATTTAAAAGAATAATGGAATAATTGATATCGGCTGCTCCCATTTGTGTCTCCCTACCGCCATCGCTAAGCATTCGCTTCAAAGGGCTGTCCCCTGATCTTTGGCATTATCATAGAAAAAAAAAGTTACTGGTATAGTCAGCAATATTGTCAAGGCAACACTATCATATTTTTCTTTGGGATCTTCGATCAGTTCATCCTGTGCTTCGTATGAGAATGCTTACGCGGAGTCGTGGTATTGTTGATTCAATATTAGCCTCAGCGTCAAGTTTGTTAGCCAGTTCTCTTGCATCAACAAACAATAGTTTCATTGAAGGATTGATCGAAGCGAAGATCCGTAAAGAATTTTTTGGCAGTTTTTCAAAAACTCAAGGGCTGATAGATCGAAATGTCTTGTTTGCATCAGCTTGCTTATTGGATTAACACAGTTTAATATTCTACACCAAAAAAACTATTGAACACAAACACTTAAACTGTTTAAAACAATTTTATAAACCCGAGGTTTCGTTCGAATGCTTAGCGAAGCTTCGTATACATTTCCCATATGAAATCTTTAAGTCTTTAGGGCCTATATCCTATTATCCCATCTAGTGTCACTCAATGGTTTCAAAGTTAATTCTTGGACATGTTTTAAAGGTATTGTCTATCAAAAAGTAGGTGCTGAAAAAATAGTTCTATTTTTTGGACCATGTTAAAGAAATTAGCGGCTTCCGACTAAATGGACCGTAGAATGCTCGCGAATTCACATTTTTAATTCAAGATTGCATTCCTGCTTTATGACCCTTCATATTGGACGCTTTGCCATATTCCTGCCCTCTAATATCTTGAAAATTTAAGCCCAAATAATAAAGTTCTCCTTTGAGAATTTCAGACATTTACTTCGTTGCGAACCTTTCAAGTGGTAGAAAGCCCAAAAAGCGTTCCTTAATTTTTATTTCAACTTCATTGGAATCAGATTTATAGGTTGAAACATATTTGATAACAAGAGGCATTTGCTCCACCTAACTAACGTTAGGAGTGCAATTTAAAATTTATGGAATAGTATTTGGCTTATTTAATTTCATTGATAATATGGGATTTGACACTTTTATTCAGCATGTGTTTGATTCGTCTTTGATTCGTCTTGTATATATTCCCCGAGATAATGGGCCTTATTCTCTTTTTTTAGCATTTTCCTCGCGTGTTCTTCCATGAATGGATCAAATTCAGATAGAAGCTCAACATTGTTTTCAAAAGACACCGTTCTTATGCTCAAATAGCCAGTAGCATTTTAGTGATTGCTAGGATTCTAAGAATTACTTCGTAGCCATGGTTTGTTTCAGCATTATTAATTCCTGGAGGAGCTGGATCTATAGTTTTAGAACACTTAAATCTTTGACTCAGTTCAAGCCACGATTTTTGAGCTTGAATATGATTCGTAGAAATTTCGTAGTTTTTCGAGGTCTACACAACATTAGCACACAAGTAAAATGTTCTTCTGTTCTTCCACTGCATTCAAATATCAGGCTTGCAAAAATGTGTATCCACCAACAGGGTGTCCACTAAACGAAGTATACGCCAACCAAGTTATTTTTGTATGCATTTTTCTACATGGTGGAACGTCACCATAAAAATTGTGTACATGAGCTTGACACACGACCAGAATATTGTTCCATACACTTTGCATATCATCCATAGGTGATAACTAGGGCTCGAAAAGTTATGCACGTGCATATTGCATGCATATTTTGCATATTTCACATATTTCGGCCTTTAGAGCATATTTTGGCTTAAAACGCATGTTCGTGCATATTTTCATAGTTTTTGTTGAACCGAAATTTGATTTCGTAAAACTGGTTTTTCTTTTTGATATATCTCTTCCAAATATGGACAAAAATACACAAACAATTACAAAACGATGATGTTAGACATATTTTATGCCCCTACATATAAAAGCATTGTGTACATCAGAACCACCTTTATTTAGACGAAAACTTCAAACGTGTCAAAATCTTGCACTGCGGAGAATTTTCAGGATTCCATGGTATGTTAGAAATACAGACACCCACTATGATCTACGAATTGAGACAATCGAACTATACCTACGTGACGAAGCCCTCAAACTCTTTGGCAAAATAGCCAGACACATTAACACTACCATGGTAACTACGATCTAACACTACTATCCTAAAATTCCCGAGCAGGGGATAGGAAAAGGATCCACACTTGAGGCATCTCGCAAATTTTTAATTACCAAAACCACCCAAATGCACCTGAGGCTATAAAATGAAGCTGATCGCAATACCGCTCACTGATAAGAATGGAGTAAGAGTGAGATGCAAAACAACTTAGTTTTTCCCGAGCCACCTTTATATGCGCCGTGAAAAGAATGAAATAATAAAATCAAAGCATACTTTGACGTGAAAATATTTGTTCAACTTTGGACTCAATTGACTAAAAAGAAATTCTTCAGAAGTTCGAAAGAGTCTCTAGTCGAAACGTGATCCTCGATTCGTTGACGAGAATTCAATAAATTTTGTAGTAAAATAATATTCGAAACGAATACGCAGCACTTTTGTCGCCATCGGAAATTGTGATGCTTATTTTTGCCGTCGTTATATTTGTAGATGTAGGGCGATCTTTTTCATTTATGAATCCGTTTTGACTGAGAAACGGCAATCTTTCATGTTTGAGCATTTTGCTAAATGTTTTGCTTATAACTGAAAACTTAAAAAGAAATCTGCTAGTCATGTGTATTTAAACCGTTCTTTTTTTCTCCATGTTTTGGCAGTTTTTGGAAGATTTTTTGCATATTTTGTTCATTTAAATTGCATGTTTAAGAGCATATTTCAGGGATTTTTCGTGCATATTTGCATGTACATTTCAGCCTTTCTTCTTGCATAACTATTGGAGCTCTAGTGATAATGATCAAACTTTTAAGGTATGAGGTGATAAACATTTCTTTTTCGATGTGGATTGCAGCCTATATTTTAATGAAAATTTAAGTAATAAATCTTGATTTGAAGAAATTTATATGATTTGATTTTTGTAGTTCTCAAAACAAAAGATTTTAATAGATAATTTTCCCTTTAAAAACTGAATATGTTTCAGCTTCTTGACAAATATCGATATTTCGCATTTAACTAACCTACTTCACTGTCTGTCGGTCTTGCAACTTTAATAAGGATTTCAGATCTGGTAATTATTTACTTATCTAGTTGAATGTTAATGTATAATTGAAATTCTAGTAAAATTCATAGAAATAGGGTGGAATATGGTGGCTAGGGTCAATATATAGTGTTCACAGACTAGGTACCAGTAGCACAAGAGTCGAAAATTTGATTTTTAGTTTCCTAATGTAGTAAAGATATTTTTCCTGATTTTCCTAATGAAATAACAATAAGAGCGTCCGCACACGGGTCGACATTCAATCGGCTCGACTGCGACTCGACTGCGACTGCGACTCGAACTCCTTGCGATTTCCAATGTAAATGAATGGAGACCCGCACACGGGTCGACTTGTGCTCGACTCGGACTCGGTGCGACTGCGACTCGACTGCGACTCGTCTCGCTCGAAGTGTTTGGAACGGGAAAAGTCGAGCAAGACGCGTGATATTTTTTTTCGAAATATATGAAAGTGTTTTTTTTTTATAATGTATGCATTATTAATTATTTTATTTTATGTATTATTATGATTGGTTCTTTGAAAAATATTAGTGTTTCTGATAACGTATCACGTATGTATTTTTTTATATGTTTGCATAATGTAATGTTACATATTGTAATGTTATATAAATGAAATTTTCCTACATATATTTTAATTATGTTGGCCACAAAATAGTTGCACCTATATGTTCATAAAGGTTACTGATTTGTGATCATGGTTCCCTTCTTGTCTATAAATCAGCATAGATAAAGCAGAGCACAATTGATACGGAAAACTCGATCGTTTTGCGGAATAAGCCGCCGAAAGCAGAATCAAAGTGGAATTGTTTTTGCGGGATGATTAAAATTGAAAATTTGATAGAAAATGTTTTTTTTACAAAATGGTTTTGAACGTATGCACTGATTCTCATCAGACTCCAGCTTCCAGTGCTTACTTGACTGATGTGACCACTTGCAGTTGGAAATCAGTAATTTTTATTTACGTTAGTTGTGACAAATTTTAACATCTCCGCAAAACGCAAAACAATGGTGTTTGTGTGAGCTGGTGTCTGATGAGAATCAGTGTATACTTTCGAAACCACTTTGTCCAAAAAAAAGTTCAATAAAATTTTCAATTTTAACCATCCCGCAAAAACAATTCCACTTTAGCACCTATATATTTATTCAAGCAACAGAGAAGTGTTTATAATATAGTTTCCTAACAAAGAAACAAGCTTGCAATTTTTCAGGATGAATTTCCACTTACTGGAGAAGCTTTTATTGAACACTAGTTGTTGCTGCCAATGGCTAATGATTCGATTGGTATTGACATTCTTAGATTATATAGCAGTGCCATCTGCGAGGATAGGAATTTTGCACTTAGAGTGTGGAAGAGAGGCGTATAGCTATTGAATTTAGTTGGACCCTGGGACATGCTTGTCAGAATATTAATGGAAGTGCTTCATATCGGATTCAATAAAGGTCGGATCGTTATTACTTGTAGTAATCCATAGTGGGTGAATATAAGTTACACGTGACAAAGCGACATATACTAATAACATACAAGTATATAATATTATTGAAGATCTCTTTAGTAAAATTACTTTCAATAACCGACCAAGACGCACCAGATTTGCAAATCTGCTCAATGAATTCATTCATCACACTACTTATCACATAATGAGCCCATTAATAGGTGCTGTGGATTATTCAATTCTATAAGCAGCCACTATTCTTCGGGGATTACCAAATCAAAATTCAAAAATAACTGGTCCAAAGCCCATTCCACATCCGAACCCGATTAACTTCCATCGTTATTAGCCTAAATTTAATTAAAACAATCTAGAGTAAATGCTACAAAATTTGTGATGTATTGAAATATTTTTTAGGGACAATTTTTATTTTATATTTATAATGATTAGTTGTATTTTAGATTTATATTATGGTTTCTTGTTGTGTATGTTGCCTTGTTTCGTAAAATAAATATCTAAATAAATAATATATACTATTGTTTGTTTGTCAAAACTTCGCGTAGAAAACGACCCGTTTCGAGTTCGAGTCGCAGTCGAGTCGATTGAATGTCGATCCGTGTGCGGAGGCACTAACCTTTACAATTGTTGTTTCATTTGAACAAGAAAAAGCTGTTAGAGAAAGCGATTGCGTAAAAATCGATTCGTTGGTTTCTTAGAACAAACTGGTATTTGAATTTGCTAATTAATATAACGTTCATTAGAATCCGGGGCAATTTTAAGTTTGGATAAAAACGCAAGTATATGCATATTCATATCCCATAGACTCGATTGCATTACATCTTAGTTTTAGTTTTCGGGATTCATTTAAGTGGCCTGAATTTTACAGTAAAGTTACAACTAACAAGTTTCATTCACTTGGGAGAAACATAATTTTTCCATCATTTATAAAAACAAGTTCAATATATAATTTTATCAAAGAGTTTTTAAAGACGTGCAAGGTGTCTGCCATGAGTGGCTCGTATACATTGGCGAAGGGCACCAAGCTATTTTATCAGTATCATTATATGTTAAACTTCACAATCTTTGGCTCGAAAACGAGCCTGAAAATTTTTCAAGGTAACTTAAAGTTAATGATGACATATACATTTTTTGTTCCTAGTTAAATTTATTGTCTATATTCTGATCTCATATGAGATTCTGACAATATTTGTTTTAACAAAACGTTTTAAACGTTTTAACAAAACAAATATTGTTTGCAAATATTTACAGCCTTAAAACTGTTTGGTGTCAATGGTTTATATACTAAATTTTGCAAAGTTGTACAAAACAGTCAGGAAGGATAAAGGCAACGAGCTCAGGGAAAAACAGTTGTGACTTAGATTTTTCTCTTTCATTCCCAAACTCATTTACATATAGATCAAGGTGAAAAAGACATCCTTTTTCTTGCGAAGGTTGAGACGAAGCGATTTTCGATCCGTACGCAATGTATAAAATGATTTTTTTTTACATTTAGGACCAAGCGAGTTTTTAATTTTATGAAAGATTTGACCAAATAATTAATCATAAACTAATCTTCAGTTCTTTGTTTAACATTAGCAAGATTCAAAACAGCCCAGGAATTACGTCTCGGCAAAACTCTTTCAAATCGGAAGATATGATGAGATAAACATGTTTTCAGTTATTTCGCCTCCTTACAATTTAGTGTACGAAAATTTGTCATTTGTTTCAGAAAGACATTAGGAAACAAAATCTCCTAATATTAGAAGAATTGGCATTACCTTCAACTTTCTTCTAAGGCAAAACTTATTAAGAGCTATATGAGGTCAACTCTCTTTCTGAAAAACCTAATTATCATAGCAATAGTAGCACAGAAAAAGATTGACTGGTGCAACTTAACTTTGACAAAACTATGGATCAACTCGCAAATATTTAAAAAAGAGAGTAAAATTTAGCAGTTATAATAGGTGTGTTTTATTTTACATCCAGAGTAGTGCAGGATATCGATTTGCACGCGAAACAACAACAACATCCAGAGTACGAACACTTGTGAATTCAGTGGAGTTCGTACTCGTGCTCTCTGTTGAACGTATTTCGAAAAGTCATGTCAACTGGAATAAATGGAATTTTCAAAAATTTCCATGTCACCCTGGCAACCAGGATAAATAGTCATATATTTGAAAACGGCGTTGGTTATATGTCAGTTCACATTTGGAAATGACAACTGTCTAATAGATATAAACTTGCATGCTGCTCTGGATCGTTTTTTTTATGCATGCAGGATACCTCCCCCACTCTGGATGGAAAAAAACGCAGCTAATGTAATAAAGCCTGCCGTCAAAGTTGACATGAATTTTATTATGTGTTTATTACTGCTGCCTTTTTTGTACGTATATGTAAATGTCTAGGACCCATTTAATCGAAAATTCTCATTAGTGTCTATGGGATTGCGTTTCTTAATTTTATTAGTTGCTAAGGTAAGTATTTTTTTCAAACATCAACTAGAAAATTTATTGAGAATGAGAACTGTAGAAATTAGCACGGAATGTATATGATGAAAATTAAGCAGGTGACAGTGAATCTCCGGAGGCACGTTGAAAAAAAATTGTTTTTCAGTGCTCATCATAACTCGCAACAGAATCAACTGAAACCAAATAATCAAAATGCATCTATTAACGATGATTTTGTTCGAAGTAACCCTGTGACGATTTTTTTCTTTTTCGATTTTGCAATTTTTCGTCACACTTGCAAGTCAAAAAAATCAAGCACTAATTTCTTGACTTTATCGATGTTATCTTCATGATTTGAGATTTAAGGTTATCCGAAATGAGGCCAATTGTCAATGGTTTCAACCAAACTTATTGATCGATATATTTTTCCATAATAAACATTGCGAGACATTATTGACCCAACTTCTGTTTTTGACTCTAGTAAACAAATTAAATGACAGATTGAGCCGAAATGCATTACAATGCTACCAACTGACGAAAAATAAAAGCAGTAAAAACAATTAACGTTGGCTATTTATGAGATTTATGCCCGAAATTTATCTATAAGAGTATATTCAGTATCTTGTATGCCTCCTTGTATTATGTAGAATATATATACAGACTAACGTTGCCTCATTTTGATCAAATTCAATCAAAACAACAAGTCGGAAGGTATATTTCAATTCACTAAATAACGCAGAAGCATATGCTCATGTCAAATTATTAATTTCCTGTATCAGGTGAAATCGCAAGGAAAACATCTGTGGCAATTTCATCGGAACATCTTGTTGAAAACTATGAACAGACGTCCAATTATCATTGATCGATTTTACTGTAGGATTTCTGGTATTGCAAATAATTTACAATTGCAAATAATATATCATGAAGTCTATCAAGCATGGTTTCGCTAACAGTCAGTGAATGTGAACTAAGCATCACGCCCCGCATATGAATGCCCATATTATCACAACTCTTTATTATCATCGCGACATCGATACGACAATTTGTTCTTGTTTATTGCATCATTTGCGTCGCTATATTTCAAAAACATCCATCAGCGCTGCAGTTTCTGTCAGTACATCAAGACTGAAACATTCAAATCGATGCAATAATTCATTGATCACCTAGCCTACGCATTTCTTCCTCGTATTTCTGTACTTCAGCTCGACTTTCTCGTTGCATTTTTATTGCAGCGAAATAACAACAAATCTGTTCGAACCGAGCATGAATGAAATACCAATAATAAACAAAACTCATCGCCAATCGTCCCAAGCGAGGTTTTCCATTTTGTTCGTTTTCTTCTGATTATCAGTCAAAGTCAAAGCCGACATTATATGAGTCGAAGCATCCAACACAACTTACCGCCATGAGACACAGGCATAGTATCATCTTGATGCATCGGATGCACTGGTGCTCCGATCCCGTATCTAGTTGTGGCACTGCGTGCAATTTGATTCGCGGAATTCCATCGACCCAATGCATTTCTCTGATTGGTATGCATCGGGAAGTGCTTCGGGAAAAGCGAGTGACTTGCCATGAACGCACCTATGCACTATTGTCAATCTAATGTTTCTATTCAGCAAATAATACGAGTCGTTATGCACTCGCATTGTGACAGCTCGCAAACTTTTCCATCAAGTGAAACTGTGCAGAAAAGTGAATGAAATAAGTACCAATAGTACCTACCAACTGCCAGCTCACCACACCTGCATTCCGTTGCATCGATAAATTTCCGATGCACAATGCCATGCCGTATGCGGAATGCATCATGCAATAATTAGTTAATGTTACGGATTGCGTCATCGGAGCATCGGTATTGTGAGCTGTAGTTGTATATTGTGATGCAGTAAGGAAGAATGAGCTTCAATATTAAAGCTACTTCCTGTTCTACGGACGTGGAGAGGTCTCCTCGAGTGAAATTTTATAGAGGGTAATTTCTTGATGGAAAAATAACATGAATGTCTTATATATGTATTTGCATTCAATTGCTTGCAAGAAATTGTTATGGGCTCGAAAATAATTAACAATTTTATACCTCCCCAAGAAAAATGATTGTTGCATCAATCGCCTGGCAATCAGCACGCGATCAATAAATGAGTGAGATTTCGATTAATTATAGCGATTTACACGCCATAAAGTGAAATGTGGCGAAATTGTAACATGCATGTTTGTTTGACAGTCCAATGAATTTGTAGCACTCATTCTTATAATTTGGTGAAAATTTGAAACGCGATCTGATAACCGTTTGCATGCAACAATACCATCACAATGTTGTTAGGAATCAATTGAATTAAATTTTTAAACTTTTTTTATAGCGCAAGATTCATATAAAACAGGGGTGGGCAAACGGTCGATCGAGATCGACCGGTCGATCGCAAACAGTTCGACAGTCGATCACAGACATTTAAAATAATTTACTAGGTTAATTTAAAATGTGAACTAAAAATTATTAGACTATTTATTCAGTACATTTTGGGCTTTGGCCTAATAGATTCAATCGGACAGTTCACGCAATTTCAATTCACACAAAAGCTCGCAGAGCCTTGATGGCAGAGAACCCAAAGGGAAAATCCGAGATAGCTATGCTCTCGATTTGTTCAATTTATAGATTTATATCATTGTAGTAAAACTGCTTCACTAAATTCCGTATACGCATACAGTTGTTTCATTTTCTTAAATGTCTCTGTTCTAAAGTACACACTTTATATTTTTGTTTCCCGCTATACACCTTGCTTGCATTTGCATTCGTCTCTCTGCTACCGAGGTAGTAAATTGTCGCACACAGCGCAACAAAGGTTAATCTCAATTTTAGATAAAATAAAATTTTAAATTAAAATCTTTTCACGCCAACTTAGTTTGTGCAGTTCATTCTTTTTAGCTAAAAAGCGGCATTTGGTGTTTGAATTTGAAAATGGAATTCTGTAAATGTCTTTTCAATAACAAAATCGTTCGAAAATTGAAATTCTTGACATCTTATCCGTCAGAAATGATAATTGTCCCCATCACCATTTTCAAAATTTTCGCTCGAAAGAATGACCAGATAATGGAGACATGTCAAAATTTGGCTTCACGATTAACTCAGCACTAGCCTAAAGAATGAGCTGCACATACTAAATTGGCGTGAAATGATTGGAGCCATGTGCCAAAGCTATCTGCATTTTCAAAGCGAAAGCATGTTCCAAGCAATTTTTCACGCTTAAAAGTGAGTACAACTCTTGCTTATTTTCAAGCTAAAATTTCGCCGAAATAAATTTTACGTGAAAATTCGCATGAAAATTTAACGTAAAATCCAAAACAGTACTAAGCTTTAGATGGCTCAGCTGAGAAAGCTTTTTGCAAAGATTTCTAAATCTTTTGTCTGAAATTATTGTATTTTAGGACACATTGGGAGAAAAACATGAACAATTAGAAGATCCAGTAAGGGTAAAGAAATTATTTCTTACGGATTTTATGGGCCATTACAGATCAGTTAATTTACAATTACAAGGAAAAGGAAAATATTGTTGACTTGTTGAGTTCGGTAAATGTTTTATAAGTAAAATTAAAACCTTTTGTTTCACAATTAAATAGGCAAAATTTTTAAATATTTTCCATATTTAGAAAAACATATTAAACTGACTGATGAATGTATCTAACATACAAAAATTGAAAGACATCCTTCAGTTCGCGAAAAAGTCCGGGGCCTTCGATGGCCGCTTGGACTGAATTTTTTTCCTGGCCCATTTATCTGATATCACTATGGACCAATAGGTCTACGTGTGGCCTTGTGCCAACCGGTACAACCTAACCTAACCCACTGATGAATGTAATATTGAAATGTTTTGTTCTGAGCTGGGAAATGTTAATCCAGGATTCGAGAGACGATTTGCAAATCTCAACAACCTTCAACTGATTTTTGAATTTATTTCATTTCCTTTTGGAGAATTCGATAACGAGGATATTTCATCAAATCTAGCTCATACTTTACAATTGAATTCATCTGATCTAGAGTTAGAAATTTTAACAATAGCACGCGCAAATGAAAATTATTTTTTGATACTATTACCATAAAAAATATCCATTATTGAGATTGGTGGCAATGAGGATATTTGCATTTTTTTTACTTCCATTTATCTATGTGAAGCAAAGTTTTCTCAAATGAAAAATATCGAATCGAAAAACAAATGGCAAACAAATGGCAAACAAATGGTCAAATGAAGAACATCGAATCGACGAAGACTTAGGAGTTCTCTGACTGATGGCCACTTAATGGCATCTATTCGATTGTGCATCAGTGATGAAATGGAGTGTCACGCATATACATCAAAAATTAATCCAAAATATTTATGAATATTTTGCACAAAGCAGTAAATACAATGTATTTAATATATTAATGTCAATAAAGACCTTAATTAAATTTTTATTTGTTTTTAATTTCACCCATTTTTCGAAGTCGATCGCTCATAAATTAAGAAAATTAATTTCGATCATACCACTATTCAGTTTGCCCACCCCTGATATAAAAAGTCTATGGTGGTTGAAGCTCGAAACGAATTTGATAAATTTTTCTAAGTAACATTGATTTTCACTAATTGTGATATTGTGATTCTGGCTTTGATAGCTCTCAACTCCCGGATTAGTCCAATCATGTGCCAAATAAAGGCTAATCTGTGAACAAAGAAGAAAATCAGTATCAAACTATTATACTAAAATTCATATATCACCATCAAGGGCCCGGGGCTGTCTGCCTCACCTGGGCTCCTGCGAAAGAGAGGCAGCATTTCTCCCCTTTCCCCCTTGAAAATTTTCTAGTTGGCTCCGTGCGTCGTCACGAGCGCTGAGTCTGGCTTGCCAGTCCATGCAGCAGAGCCCTGGGTAGATTCCTCAACGTAATAAAGCCTCCTATTTCCCTAGGTATATTTATATACCAGTTTGCGGCTACTCTATAATGACGGATAAATTATAAGTAGGTAGCATCACGTTTCACTTGAGAGTCAACAAACTCCATGTTTTCAAGAACCCACCCCAGCCGCAGCGAGCTAGCAAAGCGGCACCTCAGCATCCGTCGGGGTTGGTTAAAGGGTGCTCCGCTTATGCGGAAGAGGGGCCTTCACGGTCATTTCTAGGGTACCCTACTCTCGGGGCAATTCTATTAATTTGAATTTGCCTTTTGAATGGTAACAGCTATTTCACTTCTGACCTTAGCACTCTTGGTTCTGCACTTCGGTCTGGCTCTGAGTTGTGCTAAGGCCACCTCAATTATATAATTGGCTACAAAGTGAATTTGAAATGCGGGTAACGCTGTGGCAGTGGTATCATCTTGAAAAATTACAGAGAAAAAAACTGCTTTTTGGCCTGTAGCTTCTGATTCAGCTATCACATTTTAACAAAATTTATACAATATTTGGACCTTACTCTAGACACCATTTAATGAAAATTTGGTTGCAAAATTAGAATAGATTTGCCAGCCATGGTGATTTTCGTCTCTTAAATCTTGCAAATTTGCTCAGCAAAATAAAGCTTTTTTCTGTTTTACTTCCAGTCGAGTCATGAAATCAAAACAAAGTTCATGTAGTAAATGGACCTTAATGTAAACCAAAAGTCGTAGAAGTTTCGTAAAAAAATCATGAAAGGGCTGCCAGCTATGAACATTTTTGTAACTTTTTGGAATTTCTTTATCAAGTGATTATGCCATTAGATTTGCAAATGGGAATGATCCTGCAATGACAATTAACAACAAATATTAACGTTTCGAGAATTTGGAAAATTTTGAGGGCAGTAACCCTAAAATTCTTTTCACCCTATAACTTCCAGCGCAGTCATTCAATTGAAATGAAATTCACAGGGTGACTTTAACTTAGCGTTAAGTAGATTAGGTATATTTTTAGCTATGCTGCTAACACAAGGTTTCCAGCATCAGACATTTTCGTAAATATTGCACCAACAGATGCTTGAAATTACATACTCATATGCAAGCATTTGCAATAAAAATAAGGAACCAATTTTTGAATTTCCCGTGTTTTGAAAATTTTTCGGATAGCAGCCTCAAACAACGTTTAACCGCTGAAACTGTTGATTAAATCCTGCGATGGGAACAAAATTCAAAGGATAAGTTGATTTTAGCGTGAGCTTGTTATGGTAAACTTATTGCTGCTTCGTTGGAAAAGTGTTGCCAGCACTGAAGATTTTCATCATCTATGCTATTGTTGGGTTATGTTGCTTTGGATAAGGAACGGCTGATATGATATTACAAAAAAGTGTATTACGTCTTCCACATTTTTAAGTCACTCAAACATAATTTTTTCAAAAATCAGTTTTCTTGGGGTTCTGAGGCGCTAGACTTTTTTTAATTTTTTTTTTTATTTTGTAAGTAATTCTCCTGAATAGATTACAAAATTACTATTGCTGTGTTTTACCCTTAAAACACGTTCCGTGGATTCGACACTCTCTACGTTTGCGAAGTAAAACAGTTTTATTTAAACTCGATATTGTGAACATACTTTTCTTATCGGACTATTAACATCCGCGTACAATTTTACACTCTATCGCTTTTTAAAATAACCGCGCCCGGATACACTTAATTCACTGTTTCGCACAATTCTCTGTATTAAATTGGAATTATTTGTGGGGGATGATTAAAATTGAAAAATTTTTATTTACATTGAACATTTTATTTTGATAAAGTGGTTTCGAAAGTATGCTCTGATTCTCATCAGACACCAGCACACAGTGCATACTTGTTTGATGTGAGCACTTCTGAGACATCTTATGGCGCTATTGATATTTGTTCCGATGAGGTAAATTGTTATTGTCGAAAGTTCTTGATCTGGCTTCTAGAAAACTATTGTGTATTACCGTTGCCATATGAAATCTGATTGTGTCTTGGCTTCTAGAATGCTCTGATTTAGCTTCTAGAGAGCTCTTATCTGCGTTTATGTATAGATTGCTTTCGTTTTATGATGTACATGTGTGAGATACATGTCGAGATATTTCTCGACGTTTCTGGCTATTTCTGGTACTACTATGGGCAAATAAGATTTATTTGGCGTGCGTACAACACTGTTTATGAAGTATCTCTTCACGAGCAAAAACTACTGTTTGATGTGATATTTGTGCGTATATGGCCATCGAGTCATCCTTTTTCAGAAAAAACATGTCCTAAGGAATTTCGAAGCCTGTGGATCACAAGACTCTTATACACTTTACTTTTATGCGCCATTTTCGGATTTGGTTGCATTATCTGGAATCCAACTTTTGTAACCCATTTTTAACATAATCCAGTGGCAGCTACATCTAAACGGTTGCAGTTGGGATAGATCTTATTGTATTTTTCAACGTTCCGAATCGGATTCTTTCCGATGAAATGGCTGGGAAAACTAAGATCCTGACGCAAAAAATTATCTTTGGCATGATAACAAGGGTATTTTAGTATCGACAACAACTCTGATACTAAAATAATAGTGTTCAAAGAGCTGTTAAAATGGAGTCGCTCAAGAAACAATTAACTAAACAAAAATGTTGTGAAATTTTTTTGGTGGTTTTTTATTAGATTTTTATATTACTTAGAGCTATTTAAACTATTATTTCATAATATAATAATGAGAAATTGCTACTGAAGTACATTCATATTACTACACTTACAATACGGTAACGTTGTCGTTGCTATTTAGTTTTCGACATCCGGGCAAAGTCATCAGATCATTACGAAATTCACAGGACGTAATATGTAGGAAACCCTGCAGTCACAGCAGGCATATGAATAAAACATTCTTCAAATCGCCGAGCCTCCTAACGAATTGAACACTCTTTAGTCAGATTAAAACATCAAACTTACGCGTGCCTAAAAACAATTTACCCTCCATCAAATTATGTATTTTTATTACTCTTGCGCGATAAATCACGATCGGATCATTTGATCACAATGAAATTCACAGGATGCTTTGGGGTTATATAGTCTGGTAGAAGCTACTAATAAATATGGGCAACCCTCTGGCTGCGGTAGTAATGATAGAGAAAACTTATCAAAAGTTCCATTTTAATCCTTTATATTACCAAAAGATATTTTCAGTTTCATATTTCTCGCCTGAATTTCCATGGGAAATTATTTTATTTATTTATTTATTTCAACAAAACAAGGCGTACGAAAACTACTTACAATTAATATTTAACAATTGATATAAATTTGTACAATACACGATGAAATATACAGTACAAAAATTTTAAAATTATAACCATCTTTGGTAGGGAATGACGTGAGCACTTAGAGCAGTTTTAAACCTAGGTCTGGAAATGGTTGGGGAATAGTATTTTGCAAAATTATTGAATATTTTGCAACATCTATTGATTGGCTCATTGTTGGCGTAAACTGTGTGGTGTCTCGTCTGCCTTACTGCTTCGTTGAAGGTCATCATATTGGACAGAGACACAACATTGATCAAGCCCCTTATAGCATCAAAAGTAAAGCAGGAGCATATGACCATCCTCCGCGAAGAAAGACTTGATAGATTTAAGAGATTTAGCTTGTAACTGTATGAAGGTAAATTATCAAATTCGTAAGGATTATACAGATCTCTCAACACAAATAGCAAGAACTGCTTGTGCGCTGATTCGAGCCTATCGCTATGCACATCAAAGATAGGGTGCCAGACAATACATGCATCGACATTAATGTCGAGATTATTTTGTTTGCATCACTGCTCAAGAGAAAGGAGTTTCAATTGAAGGAAAACTGAGTCTGATTTCAATTTAATTGTGTGGTACATTTTCAGATCATCTGCATAAAAAAGGTGAGGAATGTCTGATCAAACTTCAGAAAGATTCGATACGAAAATATTGAATAAAAGATATCCCAAGTGACTACCTTGTGGTACACCTGGATAGGATACCCTGAAACTTAACGTACTGCGTCCTATTTCGAAGATAAAAGTCTAACCAGTTTAAAAAGAGACCCGAGATACCAAATTTCTGTAGTTTGATTCGACGAATAGCACAATCAACACGATCAAAAATCTTGCTGTAGTCTGTGTAGATGGTATGATGCCATTTTCCATGCCACAGAGAACATCTGCGACGAGAATCACGAGGTTGGTAGAAGTTGACCTGCCTTTTCTAAAACCATGTGTTTGTTCGTTCAGAAGAGGTTCTATTAGAGTGGTGAGTTTTTCACAGACGATTTTTTCAAATAGTTTAGGCAATGCTGATAGTATTGCAATATATCTGTAATTATCAATTGACCGCCTATCACCACATTTAAAAATCGGGGTCAGATGGGATGATTTCCAGAAGGAGGGGTGTACCCCACAAGAAAGTGATTTATTGAAAATTAAATACACAGGTAGGATAAGCGACTCCATGCATTCCAGTACAAAACTAGGAGGTAGCAAGTCAGGACCAAGACCCTTGTTGACGTTAAGATCTTTGATGACCCTTGCAATCTCCTCTCTAGTTAAATACATTTCACAGATCATATTTGGTGGGAATGTTTGAGAAAAGCGAATGTTAGATATGCTTGTACATGAACAAAATACTTCCTGGAAATGGTCAGCGAACAAGTCACAAACTTCGTAAGGGCTTGACAAACAAAAGTTATTTTTTAACATCGAAGTAGGGTAGCCCGAAGTTTTCCGTTTGGTGTTCACGAAATCAAAACGCTTTTTAGGATGATGAATTATATGATGATATTAACATAGCGCTCATACGCTTCATGGGATTTCGTAAGGAATTCTTGAGCTAATTCATTATATTTCTCCTTCATATCATCTCTGACATCAGTGCTGGTTTTAATTACTTTATAAAGTTAATTTTGTTTGATTCCGCAAATACCTTAAACTACTAGCCATGGTTCAGATATTTTGACTCTTCCCTTAATCTTTGGGGTGAACTTTTCAACGGCGTCAAAAACCAACTCATAAAATAATGATACAGCATCATCAAATTCAAGCGTTGAAAAATTACTAGCCCAGTCAATTCTGAGAAGACAATCCGTAAAGCTTTTATAATCAGCATTGCGAAAGTCATATACAATAGAGTTATTGTAAGATAGGGAAGTGAACATATCAGAAGCAACTCAACTGTAAACGCAGAGCGGTGAAGAGTGTTGCCAAATAAATTTTCTGCATCAACAGTTGAGTTAGCCACTACATCGTCGTAGCTATTAGTAAATATAAGATCTAACCAATTTCCATTTTGGTTAGGTGTCGGAGCTATTTGCTGCAAATCATTGTCATAAAACGTACTAACTAAATTGAAATCGCTGGATTCAAGAAGATTAAAAGGAATGAGGTTATTATCAGTTTCATCAGAAGTAAATTTTAAATTTGGGCGATTGAAATCTCCAAGGATTATAATTTTATCCTCCTCATGAAGAGATGAAACTAGGGTAGAAATCACTACGCATTCATCATTATAAACGGCGTAAATAGTTTATGGATGTAGCTGTAGGCTAATTTATCACAAACATTTTAGAAGTCATCAAATTAAATTTTACGACCGCAATCAGGAGCATTTTCGTGACCAAGGTGAAAAGCGACATTTCACTCCAAATACCAGCAACGGACAAGATCTACTCTTTAATGAAACTTAGCTTTTGTGCTGCTGAAAAGCTACCATCCAAAATCAATGATAATACCGTTTTCGAAATGGCTACTTTTTCAACCATCACCTTGTCTATCCATCCTTCGCCTTCACCCACATCCTATGGGCTTATTCGAAGATTACGACCGTGATCTGACTTGACCTTCCGGATTTGCTAATAAAGTAAGTCGAAAGCCAAAGAATAACAGTTTGATCGCCAAATATTTAGCCTCTGTATTTTGTTCTACAAGTACCGCATGCTTCTATCCTCGAATCATCTTTGTAAACAAGCTACCGAAAACATCATCTCTGAAGTGACTCAGATTCCAGCTATATTTCACACTTGACTCAACTACGCTCGTTCAAAAAAGCTTTCAAATGAAAATATGGAAATTGATACACTAATTACTAGGCCATACTTAAGACCATCATCTCAAGAACGTTAATGATTAACCTATGTATACTTCAGTAGCCAGCTTATAATTTTCATTGATCGGGAACCTATCAGATTGCATTTTTGCTTATGAGTGCCCGCACGTCTGCACGATCCGTCCTTGCGCAGCTATCGACTGGATTTAAAGCACTTGACGCAAAGTACATATCAAAACTCTTACACGCACTCGTAATTAAGTGTCGATTCGATTTTCATTCAGCCTTAGTGAAATCGAGACTGGTTCTCGACGCCGAAAACTGGGTTAGATCAACAGGCAAGTTAAGACGTTAGAGTTGCCTGAGTCGCTGCACTCGCTATGACAGGAGCAACGAAACGAGTCTGACCTACGCATTTTCTGTTCACGCATTCCAAACCGGACATCAAAGCTTAATTTTTGCATGGCGTACTTTGCGTGGACAGTTTTTTTGTGCCGTTGCTTTCTTGCATACTCACTTGCCTAGACGAAAATCTAATTGCCGCTTAGTAACAGGTCTAGTTAGTCCAGTTGCAGACTAGATTTCAGTGCAACCTGCTATGATTGCAGGTTATCGGGCTGATGTGACTGCGGCACTACATTTATCAGTGGACTAGATCTTGCACGCGATTTGCATAGTTTAGGTGATATGAAACTTATGCTGATACACATGTGCCATCAATATCTGCTTGCAATTAACAGGGCATACGGTAAATCAAAATCGAGATTGCAGTAGACTAATCAAAATTCTTTCATGTGAAAATGTTTGAAACTTTCGATGGAGTCACATTTCTAGAATATGTATCATAAAACGTTTCGATGCTTTCAGACCTCCTCTGATGTCACTGATATTTATCCAATCACGTAACCTTCTAAAGAACCTTCCATTTCAAGACCCGAAAAACCGACGAGTTTCTAACAGTTCCTCAAAATGAAGAAATAAAAGTCAACGGACTGCTTTGATATTGCTACAGGCGACAAGTAGCTACCAATGTCCAGATGTACACTAGCCAGATGCCAATTTAATGTACCATTACTTTATGACACCGCGAAAAGTAATTACCGTTGTTAATATGTCAATTGTACGACATATAATTAGACGAGCTACAATTACCACTTCTTCAGACTCGGCTCGGATTACAGCAATTGTCATTTTTACGCTAGTTACATCCCAGCCGCTATTGCGAATTCCGCAGAATACATGCTCCGAACAGCTTGTTTACATGCGTTTGTCTCCCAACAGGGCACCAACATAATTTATATCGCGTACGAACATACCGAGTGTGTAGATGCAAACCTATGTATTTAGTTCAGCTCGATTGCATAAGGCTCTTTGCGTTATATTATTAATTGCAGCGCTAAATATGCATGGCCGTTGATCACGCTAGTCGCGAAAGTGCAAAACACTGCAGACTACAGCTGGGCATATTAAGAAGATTATGTAGAATAAATGCAAGACACTCGTTATCATGGTGGTGAAAATATAACGTGTTTACAGTTGGAATGATTGCACCATCGCGTACTCATGGTATAATCGAAATATGTCGAAATATCCTAGCAAAGACAATGTATCGTTGCATTAATGTGTTGAATATTTCTTGCTTCCTGGAATGCAATGACGTTGATTTGGACACTGTTGTTTCTCAATTCGCAGGCTCTTCCAAGGTATTATATGCATATGCTATATTGAATTTGTGACAGATGTGATATATATGATCCTATGGGAAATATTTGTTAACCTGAGAACTAATAAGTTTTTTCCTACACGGAGGAACCAAGTGGCCTGCGATCAAGAAAGTTTGGTACAGGCATGGATTTTCATGTTCATGGCATTTCACTAAAAAAAAGCAATCACTGTCTTTAACAATAGTCGACGAAGAGTGCGTAGCATCGTTACTAATTCTCAAGCCTAGAATAAGATTCGCTAAACACGCTCAGAGCCTCACTACCAACTTTATTCTGCATTGAGATACTGTGACATCCGCTGCCGAACTTTAAATTAAAACCACTTTTATTACTTTATAAGCACATTTATTCCACCTATAAATGACACGTTCATTGCGGAAGTGTCTTACTTACTTAAGTTGCTCGAGAGTGCCCACTCATACAATTCAGTGCTGCCACTGCTTTCACACTCTCCGCCTCTACTTGAATACATACAGTGGCTCACAGCTTATTTGATACAGTGCTTCTTTAAAAAATTAAGTTGCAATAACTCAAAACATAATAACGATATCAAAAAACTTTGAACACCATTTTAAAGGCAATCGTTTGTTGTTTATTAAACAAGTTTATATTTGTTACAAAGTTGCTGTTTTACATCTTCAAAAACAAAAAAACTAAAAATAATAACAAATTTCATGTCACAGCTTATTTGATACAGTTTGATTAAACATTAAAATTGTTGTGAAATATGAGGTCTCCAGTTGATTTCAATACTTTGTATGATAGTCCTTAGACTTAAGCAGAGCTTGGAGCCTATTTGGCATTGAATCAACGAGTTTTTTTGTGATGTCAGGAGTAATTTTTTGCCATACCTCTAGCAGTGCTTTCTTCAGGTCTTGTTTATTAGAAATCTTGTGTTTTCTAATGTTGTTATCCAACAAAGTCCACAGATTCTCAATATCATATCTGGTGACTGTGATTCATATCTGGTGACTGTGCCAGCGGAGACATCAAATGAGGGCAATCCCAAATTGGCCAGGACTGCACAATTTCCAACTTGTGGTTTGGATCGTTGTCTTGGTACAACCGAAATTGGTCGCGAACACCCAGTTTTTTAGCACTTTGCAGCAAATTATTTTTGTGTACATCAAGGTACTTTGTTTGGTTCATTGTTTCCTCAATACTCTTTAAATTTCTGACTCCGGCTGCGGACATGCAGGCCCAAACTATCACGTTACCACCACCATGCTTCACAGTAGATTTGAGGTTCTCCTTGTTTAGCTCAGTGTTTGCCTTGCGCCAGACATATGACATTCCGTCGGAGCCAAAAATGTTAAACTTGGACTCGTCTGCAAAAATAACCGTATTCCAGGACGCGGGTGGCTTTCCCACATGCTCTTTGGCAAAGGCAAATCGGCTTATTGTATTTTTTTTTGGAAATGAAAGGCTTCCTACGAGCTACTCGGACCCTGAAATCATGGTCGCGAAGCACTCGTCGGACGGATTCAGCACTACATGACTTCCTTAACTCACGATGAACCTCAGTAACCAATTTTGGAGCGGAAATCTTTGTGTTTGCTTTCACTTTCCGTACAATGTATCGTTCGTCGGATACGGTGAAAATATTGTTTGGCGCATTTCTCCTCTTATTTTCTACCCGATTTTCGTGTACGAAGGGCTCAATTATGTGTTGCACTGTAGAGACACTCAAATTCACACTTTCAGCAATTTTTCCAACACTTTGTCCTTTTTTAAAGTGGTTTAATACCAATTCGCGCTGTTCAATTGTGGTGCGATGACCCATTTTACAATTTTGGCTCATTTTGGCACTTCAGCTTACAAGATCTTGCTTAAAATTACCTAAGCCAATGTCTAACACAATCAAAAATTCAAGAAACAAAAACAAGACAGATTAACGGCGCGACAAATAGAAGTTTATTCGCATTGAAGTGTCTGTATCAAATAAGCTGTGAGCTGCAATTTTTCTGCGCCAGTGGTATTTCTCTTTTACCGGACGCCGAGGAATATTGCTGGAACATTTTTTGTTTGCATTGTATTCGTTGAACATGCATCTAGTCAAATACGTTTAAATTTTTTGGATAGGGTTCTCAATTTCAAAGTTACAGTGATTTGCATTTTTAAATAGTCACTGTATCAAATAAGCTGTGAGCCACTGTATTTCAAAATCATTTAATTCAAAACTTAATTAATCTATTCTATGTTATTGCTATTATCATTGGATTGCGTAGCTCCAGTATTTATCGTACACGTTTAATTCGCTCGATGTGACGTTTTATTACATCACCATTCCCAAGTTTGCACAAATAAATTCTTTTTCCAAGAACTTTAGCTATTTCAGCACGAATCCAAGTCAAACCTTTTCCTCGGAAAACATTTACTAAAACATTATCCCCAACAACAAATTTTTCCTTCCTTCTCCCCCCATAGTATTTTTTTTGTCTATCTTTACTTTTATTAATATACAGTTCGACTTCTTTATTTTGTTCTTGACCTGACGTGATTCTAGGGTGTAGAATATCAAATCGCGTTTTAAGTTTTCTGTTAAAAATTAAATTACAAGGAGCCATACTTGTCGACAATTGTTTAGTAGTCCTATAACCTAACAAAAAATTTTGAAGTGTGACTTCCAGTTCATAATCTGTTTTTGGTTTATTTCGCAATGTTTTTAATAGAGCTGTTTTCACCGTACGAACAGCATTTTCGGCTTGCCCATTACTCTTTGGATAATACGAGGGAATAGTTTGATGAGTTAATCCATTCGATTTCAAAAGGGTTTTCATTTTCTCTGAAGTAAAAATCGTCGCATTGTCGGAGACAATCATATCACATATTCCAAATCTGGCAAAGGTTTCTCTTAATTTTGTTCTTGTAAATTCTGCAGTTGGATGTTTTGTTTTACAAACTTCTATCCATTTTGATTTTGAGTAAATGATAGCTAAAAACCAAAATCCCCATTTGGGTCCAGCATAGTCTATATGTAGTCTAGACCAAACATTCTTTGTTGTGTTCCATGGAATGAGACTTGATTTTTCTGGATTTTCCGAGTTGATTAGACAATTTTTACACCCACCAATATAATTTTCTATGTCAGTGGTTATTCCTGGCCACCAAAAATAGCTTCGAGCTACTGATTTAGTTTTTACCATTCCCATATGAGAAGAATGTAATTCACGTAAAATAATATTGCGATATTTTGCAGGTATTGTAATTCTATCTCCCCACATGATTATTTCTGACTCAATACTAAGTTCATCTGCTTTGGTTTTAAAAGATGCATACTCTTTCCCCTTTAATTTGTGGACTTCTTTATTCTGAATTGCTTTGTACACAATTTTCAATATTTCATCTTCTTGTGTTGCTAGTTTGGTATCATTTAAGTTGATTACAAATTCTTGTTTTTCTCCTAAAAACTTCACAGAATGAAATTCTTCCTCTGCATTCTGTTCTAATTCACTATCTTCAACGTTGTTTAGTCTCGAAAGTGGATCCGCTATATTTTTCTTACTTGCAATATACTCTACTTCATAATCATAGTTGGAAACAAGCATTGACCATCTTTTTAGTCTTTCAGACGTAAATGCAGTTACTCCCTTTTGCGGATGAAATATTCTTAACAATGATCTCTGATCAGTCCTTAATTTGAAATTTCTGCCAGCTAAATATTGGTGTAATTTGTTCAAAGCATACACTATAGCTAGTGCTTCTTTAACTACAACTGAATAGTTAGTTTCTGCTTTCGTTAGCTTCCTTGAAATGAAAGCGATAGGTCTCTCCTGTTTATCTTCTATGGTAGTTAGAACTGCAGCTACACTGTGCTTGCTAGCATCCGTTGTTAATATCAATGGTGCTCTTATATCATAATGTGCTAAAATAATGTCTTCTGCTATTCTTTCTTTTACTGCCTTAAATGCCTTTTTACAAGCATCCGTGAATGCAAATTCCCGATTTTCTTTTAAGCATTCATAAATTTGACACATAATGCCAGCTATGTTATCTATGAATTTGGAATAATAATTAACCACACCACAAAAAGCTCTAGTTTCTTCTACATTTCTTGGCTCCCTACAGTTAAGAAATGTTTGTATTCTACTTTTGTTTTTAGATAAGCCTCTCGCTGAGAACGTATGACCTAAATACTCAATTGAATGTGTCAAAAATTTGCATTTATCTCTATTAAGCTTTAATCTTGCTTTCCTAAACGCATTAAATACAGCTTTTAATCGTGTAAGCAATTGTTCTTCATTACCTCCTAATATTAATAAATCGTCTACATACGCTACCACTCCTTCTATACCTGAAATAACGTTTTCCATTTCATTTTGAAATTTCCCTGTTGCCGACTTAATACCACACGGCATTCTTTTCATTTTGAAAATACCTAAGTGTGTGCTCAAAGCGCACAGCAGTTGTGACTTTTCGTCCAATTCTAATTGCATGAAGGCTTGCCGTACATCCAATTTTGCAAACACTTTACCTCCAGACAGAGATGAAAAAATATCGTCAATTTTTGGCAAGGGATGGTTGAAGTCTTTTAGTATTGGGTTCACTGTCATTCTATAGTCTCCACATAGTCTCACTCCAGTATTTTTTTGCACTACTACTAATGGTGTTCCCCAATCACTATTATCTATTTTTTCTATTAAACCCTGCTCACACCACCTTGCTAGCTCTTTTTCTACATCTATTTTCTTGGAATATGGAATAGGCCTAGCTTTTAAGAACTTTGCTTGTTTGTTAAACTCGTCTTTTACCTCTAAAGAAATCTTCGCATATTTATATCTACCTAAGCTCTCATCGAAAACATCGTTATATTCTCGTAGCAATTCTTCCAATTTACTCTCGTAACTGTGAGCAATTTCGTTTATCATTTTAAATCTCATATTAAATTTTTGCAAAAAATCACGACCCAATACATTACAGTTTGCATTTTTGATTACGTAAATTTTCAATAAGTTTGACTTGCCTTCGAACTCTACTTGTGCCGTAAACAATCCTATTGTGTTTAAACGCTCACCTGAGAATGTTGTGATGGATGTGTTTACTTTCTCTAGAATCTGGTTTGCGTATTTTTTTATATACTCAGTTTCAGAAATAACTGACACTGCGGCACCGCTATCCAATTCAAATTTGCAATTTTTCTTGTTGATCTGAGCTGCAATTATAATTGGATTGTTACAATCTTCGACTTTTAAATTTGAAATGAAAAATTTATTGTTATGACTTATGCTATGTGGGTTATCCGTCCTGCTACGAGTGCTAATTGCTGATTGTTGATTTGCATTAATTCGGTTGATTGTGTTGACATTTTTCCGTACTGTAGAGCACATATTTTGAAGGTGTCCTTTGGTGGAGCATTTAGAACAAGTATATTCCTTATACCGACACTAAGTTGCTCGAGAGTGCCCACTCATACAATTCAGTGCTGCCACTGCTGTCACAGATACCTGTACCTATCATAAAAAAACTTTCATTTGCGTATCAGAGATATGGTTAGGATACCGAACCGGGTACGCGGCTAGCATTAGGCCGCCAGTTTGGGCCCATTTGCCACCCTCCGCTGGCTTGTTAGAGCTGCCAAGTGATCGCTTCGCCAAACTGAACCAGCCGACTCAAGGTAACGGTACTAGCCACTTCTGCTAACTCTTGTAAGTGGTAAGAACCAAAAATCTTGTTTATATTATTTATTATAATATTATTTAGGGCTAGACAATCGCACAGAGTGTGCTTGATAGTGTCCTTTTTCATTTGGCACCTCTTGCATAAATTGCTGGATGTCAGTCCCATTTTGTTCACATGAGATGCGGTAAGGCCCTGTGAGCAAGCCCACCGTTGCTCTCAAGCAGTTTCTGCTGAGATTGAGCAGTTTCCTGCCTTTGCTTTGATCAGGTGATGGCCATTATATCCTGGCTACCCTACAGTCCATTCTGTTTTACCATTCGAACTTTAGTTTGACCCATATGGCGGCATCTAGTTTCCTTGTCGTGTCAGCGATTGACCGTGCACACACATTATCTGAATATGAATGTGCCTTGCCTTCTCAATGGGAGCCACTCTGCAAGCGTTAATAGTTTTTGAAGAATATCTGTAAGACGCAAGAGTGAGCATGGCTGCCCTGCTATCGACGTAAATTGTCGTTGGTTTGGTTGATGTTCCGCTAATGGACTCAACTGCAATGCGTATAGCATATACTTCAGACTGAAAGAAAGTAACATGGTCCGACAGTCGACACCACAGGTTAAGGCTCAAATCCGTAGAAAACACACCCGAGCCAACTCTCGTGTCCGTCTTTGACCCGTCCGTGTAAATCCCATTTTCTTCCAGCCTGTTCTTGTGGGTATCTTGACCTGGAAATCTCTGCCGAGACGTATTATTTTGCTCATGTGGTCCGTGTCTTCTGCAACGAGTCAAATCTTTTGCGGCATTCTGTAAGAATACCGCTGTGGCCCCACTGATTTGAATAGTTCCACATGTCGGAACTTTTAGCGCGTATCGTCGCTAAGCTTGCGCTTCTAAAGATGAGTTGGTCTAGTGGCATAAGTCCCAGAGTCATTTTGAACCCAGCGGATAAGGCGGTTCTTTAAGCACCCGTAATACATATGCAAACTTATCTTTGCAGTCTTGTTGGCTTCTTGATATTGGTTTTACTCTGCGCTGCCTTCCACCACACGATTGCTCCATACACCAAAATCGGCCTCACTACACATGTGAATATGTAGTAGGCCGCTCTACGTTTAAGAAATCAGGTATTAGAATAGGCAGATCGACTGCAAAAAGTGCTGCGCGAGCCTTACCTATTCTGTGCTTCACGTTAGCCCCCAGTTCAGTTTCCTGTCCAATAAAAAGCCCAAATATTTAACACTATCAACAAGTTTTTTTTAGTATTCCGTTGAAAGTAGGCGTGGCAATAGCCGGCACCCTGTGTTTCCTTGTGAGAAGTACAAGTTCGGCTTTTGTCGGGTTTGCCCAAAGACCGGCTTTTCTGTCCCAGATTTGGATATGGTCCAGCGCGATTGCATAAGGTGCGACAAATTTTAAGGGAACGCACCCTTCACACTTACCACAATGTCATCGACATACGCCACCATGCCGAAGCAGATTGGCTGTTGCCTCTCTGCTGTGGTGCAGATTTGCTAGGACCACCCGCATTTCGGCTTCCCTCAGTCACCTTCTCCGCCCCAACCTTCATGGTGTAATTTTCAGCCCTAACTGGATGAACCATCTGTTAGTCCGTACTTGAACATACGCACCAATTTTGCTGCACCTGTGAAATCGGGCTCCGCCGATTGGTTTTCTAGTTTGCCAGCCTGGAATAATCTCCAGCCTGAAGTTTTCGGATCGGGGCTCTGTCTCTTTAATAAAAAACAGAGCCTCTGAAGCGTTTGAGTGGGGTATCGCTATCTTAGCTGTAATCAGCTTGAGGATGGATGTCTCCTCCACCACGTCCAAACCTGGATGGTCTCCGGAAATTTTCAGGATGGTAGGCTGAAGCCACTCCGTCAAGAAAACGTCACTGCAGATCACCGCAATGTGACCGCGAAAAATGTTGCAGCCTTCAAAGCGAGATGACCGCCGCTTCCGTTGGACTGGCCATCGATTCTTTAGACCCACCGCCAGACAGCTGGGTAGCTGAGGGGTACCGCTACGTCCACAAGACTCACAGGAGCCACCGGAGCGGGTTCTCCAAACAGCTTCAAGGCCCGCAATCTTACGATCGTCTGATCCTGGACCGTTTTGCTTCCCGTCATTGGTGATCGCATCACCTTCGAACTCCTTCGAAAAGGGTCCTTTTCTAGTGACTTTTTACCAGCACTACTGGCGGGAAGTTCGATTTTCTTTTCGCCTTTGGTTTGGACCATAGATTTAGTTTACTAAATGTTTGAAATTTGGGTTTCACGTTCTCGGACCACAGCCAGAAATATACGCAACAGCTAAAATTTGACTTTCAAATACAACCTAAAATATGTTAATTCTAAGACATAGACCGAAGGGTGCTCACTGACATGTAATCCAACGACTCAGAGTAACTTATTTGCTTCTATTTTCCGTAAGTCTTATCGAACAGCCTTACCAAACTCCATACTCTTTTTTTCCTTACTTGACGATCTCAGCAGTCTCCGCTTTGATGATTAAGGATATAGCTATATAGACTTGACAAAAGCGTTTGATAAGTTTGATCACTCTGTATTCTTAGCTAAGCTTCATTCTTTTCATTTTCTCAACTTGTTTTTGAACTGGGTTGACTGATTCTTATTAGACGAATCGAGCCCAGCGTGTATTCTTTCTTTTAAGCAGATTTGCTAACTGGCGTTCCGATAATAATCTCCTTATTAATCCTGAGAAGAGTACTATTATATCTTACACACTCAAAAATAGTCATGTGATCTATGAACACTCACTGTTGAAAACACTTTTAAATAGAGTAAATGAGTTGGGAGTAAAGGTGAAGGAATTATGCACATTTGATAATTACATCTACTCAGTCGTTGTGCCTAATAAAACCTTAGGTTATGTCAGAAGACTTTCGAGGAAATCCACGATATTTTGCTGACTATATTTAAGATCCTGATATATCTGAAGTTGGGCTGGCGAAAACCATTAAAAAATGACTTACTCTCCTTGGCTTCGATTCGAATGCGATGAGAAGTCAACGTTATGATGGGGCATCTGCTATGAGAAGAGAATTTTGTGGTGTTCAAGCAGTAATTCAAAATGAATATCCGAAGGCAGTATATACGTACTCTTCAGCAAACTGCCTAAAACTTTGCCTCAATGTTGTTTCCAAAATGGTGCCTGTCCGTCATTGCTTCATCATAATTTCGAAGTCTACACGTTTTTCAGAGAATCTGCTTGATGCAGTGTGATATTAAAAGAAAAATTAGAAAAGTCGTCTTGCGGGTTTATGAATTATTACGAAACTCGGTGAGTAGAGTGGCATGACGCTGTTGCCATCTTCGTGGATGCTTTGCGTTTTGTCCTTGCACAACTAGGTGGAGGTAATAAAAGATGACGCTGCACAGGCTCAATGCCTTCACAATACACTATGCTGATTTGATTGCGTAGTTGCTCTCATTGCGTGCGAAAAAATGTTAGGATTAACGCACAGCTCTCAGAATACTTGCAAAGCAAATCACTCGATCTAAGTAGAGCTATGCCGCAAATCGAACTCGTGTGCAAATAAGTAATGGATATCAGGGCCAATGCAAACCAAGAGTTCGCTAAACTTTACAAAAGAGCCTCAGATATTTGTGAATCTTTAGAAGTAACGCCATCGATTCCACGACGCAGTGGTACATCCAGATACCAATCTAATCATCCTGCTAATACGCCAGAAAAATATTACAGACGAATCTTGTTCATACCGTACCTCGATGAACTCGGATCTTCTCTGAGCGAAATGTTTTTATCTCACAAGATAAAAATTATTGGACTTCAGTGTCTCGTATCAGGAAGCGTGAATAAGTTTCCATGAATGAAATGAATCTATTCTTCGGGGTGACTGGGATATGTGGACGATGAGATGGCAGCATACTCCGGAAGAGGTACCGAAGTGTGCAATCAGTGCACTGAAACTGTGCGATAATGGAATCTTTATGAACGTGCATTTCCTGCTGACCCTTTTAGCGACCCTTCCTGTCGCGACGACATCTTTGGAGCGCAGTTTTCCAACGTTAGAGCGCGTGAGGTCTTGTCTTTGCAACCGTACAAGTGAGAAGCGTCTTAAAGTGCTGGCTCTCATGACTATACGAGTACATCGGAATATACCAGTCCGTCCGGAATCCATCATTGATATGTTTGCTAAGAGCTCACGCAGAAAAGTTTTGTTGTAGAGTTTTTTGCGAAAAACCCGCTGACGTACTATAAATGTGATGCTACAATATTTTTATTTATATTTATTTATTGACAAATTCACCAACGGCATAATTACTACAGAAAATATGTACATTTATGAAATTATGAAAAACAATTAATAGCTCTTTTAAGCCAACACTTGAACATATCAACAGTATGATTAAAGTCGAACATTTCATATGCTGAGTTAAAGCTTCGGGCTATTGCGCAGGTTCGTTGATTTAATCCATAATTGGTCTTATGAGTCAAAGTTCGAAGAGGCAAATAAATTTTCTTTGTAACTTTACCATAAGTCTATAGAAGTGATAGAAATAAACATTGTTACTTAGATGTATACAATTTTTCTCCTACAATTTTCCGATTGTAAGTATTTAATGATCAAAAGTTTTTTTTGACATTTGTTTGTCTCATTTTTCGATCAAATAACGTCGAATTGAAATTTTCAAACTAATTTCGTTTACCAAATTACGAGAAAAGAATAGAGGCGAGAAATAAATAAAAAACCACAAGTACAAATTGGCGTGCTTTACAACTAACAGTAATTAACTTATACCGAACTCAAATTATTTCACAACTGAATTTTATTTTTCAATAAAATTCAGACTTGTATCTAATACAAATTCGATAAGCCCTCTTAATTTTACAAAATATTCTTCCGTAACAATGGAACAACGTTCAGTTTCGAATCAAATTCGCCCACAGAAAAATATCATTTATCTCTTCAGATACAGTCGTATGAAACATACATATACTGGGCAGATAATCGGGTAATATTCCGTCGGAACATTGACATCGAACAAAATGCCAATCAATCGTACATACAAACTTCCATGCGTTAAATATGGATATAATTAAAAGTGAACTTGGCTATTTCTGTCCGGTGTACAATATGAAATCATTGCGTTATTTGAAACGAAACTGAATCAAATTCGTTATTTTTTGCTAGCAACTCCTATAGCAGCTACTTATTCATATCACTCGAGAGCTTTTCGATAAATTAGATTTCTGCGGTAGCAAAGGCGGAACCATATTTTCGCGCTCGCTCTGCTTCCTGTTAACACTTGATGAGGGTTTTTTCTGATCATTAGATATTTTCGTGTTAGGCATTTTGGGTTTTTTTGTCAGTTCCGACGCGAATTCATTGGGCTTTAGGCCAGATTTTTGTATTTGTATTCAAGCAAGATTGGTCTGACCTATTATCGTGCACTATTGCTGAAGGAGCACTTTATGAGTCATTTGAAAATTCAAAAGAAAAACGAACAATGATGGAAACTCTTGAATCGAATTCACATGTCGCAAGTACTTGTAGTGCTACGGATATCAATTGAAAAGTAAATGATTGATTTGTCAACCGGATTCGAATTCACTGACCTGAATGATATATGTGTAATTCGAAAGAAATCCATGAAAAACAATTGTATTGATTTGTTTTGATTGTCCGCTAATATTTGGCTTTTGAATTGTAGAATACTTAGGGCTATTAGATATCGACGCACATAAATCTGTGATTTTGTTCAACTAATGCCACATGGCTAATAAGAACGTTTGGAAATTTTGACCCAAGAGTATATTACAAAGGAACAATATATATTTGTTATATCAATAATATTGCAATTTATTTTTATTTTTACATCAATAGTATTACAATTTATTTAATTTTCGAACGGTAAATGTCCAGTAGTATGTATATTACAAATGAGAAAAAACGATGCCCCGAAGACTCCAAGCAGTAATTGATGCTAATCAAGTATTAAGCCAGCAAATAATTTTAAAAATTCCAATACGTTTAGTTACAAATTTCTGGTGTAGTAGTCGGTTAGCCCTGACTGCCGTAGACTTTTTTCCATTCAATTTTTTATGTATTTATGAATTTATGTTTAAGTTAGACACTAACATTGCGCTGCTTTGTTACGCAACGGTTATTATAATGGCAGGTAAATCTGAAAGAACGGCTAAGAATAGTTCTAGTATTGGACCGGCTAGAGCAAGACCAAATAAAAAATGGGAGTAGGATCATAATCGTGGTTGAAATGCTTACTTTCGCTTTCAATAAAATATAAAATCTAATTATGTTGCAGGGTAACTGATGAAAGAAAATCACTGTCTTTCGTTATGTGCAGCTCCACTGATTTGCTGAACTGTTTTGTCTTCTGAAACACGCTAAGGATAGAAGCTACAAATACGATAATAAAAAAATACGATAATATTCATATGCTTTCAAAGTCAAAAGCCAGAAACGTGTTCCCTTCAAAGAAACATTTGATATCACTGGCGGTTTGATTTGACAGGTTTCCCCGGTCGATGCCAGAAGTAGTCTGAATCGATTCTGCCTATTTTTTTTTGTTTTTTAAATTGAAATATACTTTTATTATAAATTATTTGTACAATCTTAACCCAACTTCATCTTTAATTAACAAGAAAAAAAACTTAAAATCTAGCGGCTATACTATTTTGGCCTGCTGGCTTTTATCGTTTTTTTAGGTTATGCATGGCATAAATTTGTTTCTGACACACTAATGATATTTTAATAAAAAACCGATTTTTCCTTTCGAAGCTAGATATATCTTGAATTTTGTGACAAATATCGATATTTCGAGGGTAATCTGCCCTCTTCTTCAGTGTCTATCGGTCTAATGATATTACCCAGACTCTACGGCAGCTGGGATTACACTGGTCATAGTTTCCTTAAACATTACTTTACACTTAAATTACGATCTAACCTATGTCTAATTATAGTTACTTTACTTAGCCTAATTACATCTAATCTTAACCTAGGTCTTAAATCTAACCCCTTCTGTTTGTGGGTAGCCTGTGTAGTCGAAAAGCGCATCCATAAGCTGCCGTTTCAATGCTATCATCGCGGTTGGCATAAATGGCTCATTAGAGACACCTGTACGCCCTAGTGTCCGAATCATGTCCGTTTATCTGTCCGTAAAATCTTGTCGTTAATTCCACAACTCGGTCCCTAAGGTGCTTCAGTCCCGACTCCTGATACAGGAGAAGGTTCTTCGGCCACTTTTTAGTTACCGGGTTGTAGAACTTGCCAGTGCAGAAGCGCAGGATTCTTCTTTCGAATACTTCCGCTTCTGCCATAACAGTTTTTGAGCAGGTAATCCAGGACGGGGATGCATAAGTCAGGATTGGCCGGATCAGGGTCTCATAGCAGATGGATCTAGCTTTGGTGATCATGCCCATTTTTTTTGGCAAAAAGAGGTCGGATGCGTTGAAATGCAGATTTGGCAGCTTTGATTTTCCGCCGCACAAAGGGATTAAATTTTAAAAATTCCTGGAAATCGATTCCGAGGTACTTTAGAGATTGGCCAGGAGTAATCTTAGATGTTCCGAACGAGACAGCGAGTTTCTTGGTCTTGTTGCGAATAGTTTGAGATCCCCGATATTTGGAGGGGTTGCGAAATACGCAAAGCTGAGTTTTACTGCTGTTTGGTTTGATGCCCCATTCGTCAAAGTAAAGATTTAGTTCTACCAAGTAGTATTCCAGGCTCTTCGCTGCTTGGAGCGGGTCTTGATAGAATCTGCTCCATAATAAAGTCTGGTGGTAAGAAAGCTTGCGGCGAGTCTTATTTACTTTTCCGGGAATACAAACTTGATTAACTTAAACAGAAGGCCTTGGTGCCTGACGGAGTCGAAAGCCTTCTCGATATCTAAAGCACACACCATAATCGGAGTTTTTCATTCATTCAAGTTAGACACAAATTGATCATGCAAGTATGAGATGGCGTGCTGAGTGCCGTGCTTGCGCCTAAAGCCAAACTGGTGTTCGGGAAATATATGTGTGAGCTCACAGTAGTTTTTTATAATTTCCATCCAGATTCTCTCAAAATCTTCCCCAAGCTAGGAAGCAAAGAGATTGGACGGAAATTGCTGGCCTCTTTAGTTTTGCCCTTCTTATAGATGGGAGCAATCTTTGCTACTTTCCATGTGTCCGGCAAGTAAGTAGAAAGAATTCTGAGCATAGAGATTGGTAGATGTTTAATTATGAGATTAAACATTCTATCATGCCCAGAAGACTTCTTACTTTTTAGCAGCAGTTGCACCAAGTATTCACTATTGGCAATATGGAACCGGTCATCTGCATTTTGCGGATCATCCGAAGGGTTCTCGGATGAAAATGTGGCCAAAGGCTCATTATGTATATTGATGAAGCGATTAAGTTCTTCTTTTACTATTTGGCTGTTAAGAGCAGAACTGTCGGGCAGAACGGCCTACAGCTGCGATTGGAATGTAGATGCAAACAACTCTGCGTGACGTTCAGGATTGCGAACAACAACATTGTCAATCATTACCACCATCTCTTGGCTTTTAAATTTGCCAGAAAGCAGATTAATTTCTTTAAACATGTCGGGGCCTGGATTCTGCCTATAAAATTCAGTAGACTGTAACATTCCGAAAAATTATTTATTCTCTGCAGTATATAAATAAATCGGAAGTTCAATGAATCGAAAAGCAAATAAATTATCCATATGTTCTGAAAAATCATTTTAACGAACAATTTCCTCAACAAGTCAACTCACAACTATCTGTACGACAAAACTTTCACAAACATACATCCAATCAAAACTACATACTTTATTTACACACCAGATACATGCGTATCTTCTTCAAGATGCATTCAACTCGAAAATAAAGATGCTTTTAATCAATGACGTTAACAAATGATAGCTACAAGAGAAAATCACTTAAGTGCGACATGGATAATAACTTACGCAAAGATATTGACCAAAGCGTTGCATCTGCAAAACATTTTGCTCATCTTACAGGAAGATAATATCAATTGCAACGATAGCACTATTAGATTTCAACTTTTAAATATTCATTAGCCTAACAGAGCTACTATGATCTTCGAATGGAGATGATCAGTTTCCGGCAACAATTCAGGAAACCGATACAAGATGAACTACAGGTAGCGATATTATTTAGCGACATGTTTTTAATATGCTCATCATAACGGATTTACAAGTTGATATCAGTATTCAGCTTGTGCTTTGTGAGATGTTTTATTGTGGGAATTTGCACAGTTAGAGAGTGATTGTGATTAGATTTTTCAATTGAGATAATCGAGCGTTTTGCTTCCGGTAAGGTTTAATTAAATTAAATTTTTTTGTGCATCAGGAATTTGTTATTCCCTGTTGCATAGAGCTGATCTAATTGGTTGACTACTTAACGTATTCCAAAACACGCTCCTGCTAGAGTACACAAACAATTATCTGCAACACTCAGCATTAAAAATGATATTCGCATGAAAAGCCACTTTCGGATTCTTGCATGTCAATAACTCTTAAATTACCGTTGCTTTCCTTATAATCATATTTCAGCAATCATCAAAAGCACTCAATTATAGGCAAAATATTTGCAACTTCTAGTACGTTAGACTACATAAAACTGGCGGCGAAATCATTTTCGATTTCTTTTACATAAAAAAGCTTGAACTTTGGCTGCTAAAAACCTGCTCCAAAAATTAATCTAATTTAAAACGCTTTTTGTAGTATTACAACTAGTTTCGAGTCCCCAGTAACTTTCTACAGTATCACGAAATTCTGCACTGCTTTATAATGTCCACAGCCTGCAAAAACAACTCAAAAAACGGTCATTGAAAATATGAAATGCACATTGATTTAAAAAATAGATTCTGTCGTTCCGATATGAAATCAATCATATCAAAGCCCTCTTAATTGCACTAATTCAGAAGAAAGTAGAAAAGTTTTTGTCACGCTTCTCGCTGGACCGCCGACCAGCAAGCCGCCATGACATGTGATTGCTTGCTGTGAACGTGAACAGCGTGACCAAAATATATGCCGACTGCGAACAAATAAATTTAAATCAGTTTGATATGATTAAAAGTTTTGTTAAGGTTCGACACGAGTCAAAATCATGAAGACCGCTACGATCACGAGGTGTACAGCCATCGGCAACAATACAGGCAGACATAAACTATCGATCATTGTTCCGCCGACGGTGCGGCAAAAAATTTGACAAATGAGGGCTGTATCGAGAGACTAGATAAAAATTGAGTTATTTTTGATAGTGTGTGCTTTAGATTGTTTTAGCGGATCATTTCACTTTCAAATTATTTAATGGGGTGTTCGTTGGAGAAAAAATAGATGCAGCATATTAAATTTTTTTGAGCTCTGTTTGATGAAGTCTGACACGTATATAGCTCAATTGTATAGCTCAATTTGTTGAGATAATATTTTCCCTCTGAATATGAGCTCATCTCTCTATTGTCATTTTGCCCGTTCGCTTGAAAGTTTTGTTGAAGTTGAGAGCCAGAAATGTCTTTTGGGTTGTAATTTCAAAAGGCATGAAACGACACACACTAAATCGAATATGCCTACTGAAAAATAATAGCCGCTTATATCAGCCCTCTGCTGCTGGGTTAAAGAGAGCCAAAGCGTTCGTTGAGCTGGTCGTTTCGATCGCTCCATCATTGCTTTAGGATCAGTGATCAGATTAACCTCTTATCAGCGTCATATTTCGGACTATTTGGTAGAGTTTTCGTGCTTGGGGTGGACCTTGCTCTGTAGTTCTTTCTATTTCACAGATCCGGTTTTTTCCCAGGTTGCTTCCTTCCGCCTCTAAAATTTCTTCTCCATTCTTTTTAGCTCTTTCTCCATCAGCTCCATCAGGTCTAATGGATACCTTTACGAGAGAGCCTGGTACTCGTAACGACCAAGCTCTACGATGGTGCTAGTTCTAAGACTCGAAATCCATTATTGTCAAAAATTCAATGCAAACATTTTTTGGTGGTGATGACCGTATCGCAAGCTAACAGAAAGACTTTGAGAGCTACCACCCGAAAAATTTCAATACATAAGAAATTAATTTAAAACATATAAGGTGTTCATTTCACCATATGAAAATTTAATGATAGCATCTCTTGGACAAAAATCTACTCTAGCTGCCTTTTACTAGCACCGACACGTCGAACCTGCTTCACGTTCAGACCAACTTACTTCATAAATTAAGTTTAGATTTGATGAAGAGATCGGAAGTTAAAACTAAGAAAAAATGGTGCGGGTTGCCGCGTAAAAAGGTACAAAATTTAATAAAAAGAAAGAAACATCGTAACCAGAATTTGTCTAACTCGTTTTGTGTGCAGATCAAGTCAAGAAAGGAAAGACTTTAAGGAGTGTCACACGCAATAAAATCAAGTTTAAAAAAATTGAAAAACAAAATACTTATGTCTATTGAAGCATGATATTTGTTTAAAAATTGATTAGAAGCATTTTTTAGTGCAAA
Source organism: Nemotelus nigrinus (assembly GCA_947369275.1). Lineage (NCBI taxonomy): Eukaryota > Metazoa > Arthropoda > Insecta > Diptera > Stratiomyidae > Nemotelus > Nemotelus nigrinus. Next base: position 18,726,942 of record OX376372.1, on the reverse strand, counting down.
AAAGGGTCAAAACTATCTCTCTTTTTGAATTTTGCTACCGAAAATTTGTCTCACACTCAAATCAGTATATAGTGCCAATTTCGTTCCATCTGATGACTGCATTGTAATGAATAGCGAAGAGAGTTTTTTTTTGAATGACAATGATCATCCGCATCGACAGCGTTTTTTACATTTTTAAATTACTTCTATCAAGACCAATATATTTATACTATTAATTTCATATTGGTCTAATCTTCTGGCCGTGATTTCACGCGAACACAAATTTCGGGACACACGATGGGTAATTTGATGAAGGGTGGCCGTTTTAGTATACTGAAGAATTTTGAAAATTTTAATCTGGCTATATAAACGAAGTGTCACATTTACCTAATGTTTGGATTCCTTCCCAAAATGCGAAAATTTGTTAAGAAACTCGATGATTTGAATAGTTTTTTTCTCATGTCTACCATACCGACAGGCTTGCCTAGACATTCGTTAAAAATCAAACAGACCAATTTTCATAAGCAGTTATACTCCCTGTAGGGAGCCCGGTAGCTCTGCTCGCTAAGGCGTCAGGCCGAAAAGCGGCATGCTACGGGGCCTGCGGGTTCGAACCCCGCCAGTGCCATGGCTGTAAGTGTGAATGCGTGTGATTGTCTATGAAGGTGGCAAATGGGCCCAAACTGGTGGCCTAATGCTGGCCGCGTTCCCGGCAGCCCTCTTCACTAACCTAACCTAATCTAATACTCCCTGTAATTTTATAATCACTTGATGTTTCCGAGAAAAATAGGAGTACCGCCGTCAGAGGGTTGAACATAACCTAATTTCATCGTTACACAGTCCTTTTTCAATACAATACTTCCTGAAAATTTCAGTTTGATCGGCTCATGTTATTTCATTTTAGTCGAATAATCTCACTTACATAAATTGACTCTAAAACAATTTTTTAATTCACTTTTCGGCAAAACTCATGGTGATTAAAACCACAGCAAATGGAATGACAGCAAACGAAATCACAGCCATCGAAATCACAGTAAAAAATCACAGCGAACGATATAACAAAATTACAGTTTTCGTTTGATCGCTGTGCTTTCGATCATAGTGATTTCGATGGCAGTGATTTTTTTTGCTGTGATCTTTTGTTGTGATTTTTTTTTTGGGGTGATTTTGTTCTTGGTGATTTTTTTTTTGCTGAGAATTTTTTCGATAGCATTCCGCTCCTTGGGAATTTGTTCACTGTGGTCTGAAACTGAAAAATATCAATGGCTGATATGTCACACTACATTACACCTTGAGCAGATATTGGAACTTCACTTGACCGGCTCTTAATTTGTTTCTTATTCGTCATCATCAGATTCCTCCGACCGTTCGCAAACGTGTGGATTTGCTTAGCAAGCAAAGGGTGCAGAATCTATCATTAATAGCGCTAAAGCCGATGATTTGGGACTTCTTTGGTTGGCTGATGAGGAAGATTAACTGGGGCACATGGTATTTTATATGACAGCTGTAATATAAATTATGTTCTTTCTTTTGTAAAACACCATTCTCTGTCCATCTGATCTATCGTATTAGTCTTTTATCAGCATTATAAATAGGCAGGACATCGACCAGCTGCTGAGCAGCACGAGTTTTGTAGAGCGATCTAGTGTCAATAAGAAAATTTTCAAATCGTTTAGCCGTTTTCTTTTGTCGTTGTGGTATCAATCATGTTTCGAGGCTTGTTGATGAGTGCCACGAGAAGCTTTTTTCACGAGAGTCTATCGGCTTTATTTGGACAAGACAAGCCTCATAATATTCACCAATCTTTGGTGAAAGAAAGATTGTCTACAGCCACCACAAGGAGATTAAGATAAGAGTTTCATCCATCGAAATAGTTACAGAACATGCATATATTCATAAATTGCATGTTGTTTCCCCTATCAGACTGATTACTTTGTCTGTACTACAACTGCTCTACAGCTTGCCGCGCACTATAATAAGACTTGGTCTGCTTGAGACTTGAATGGCGCTGATTGACGCCATTCCTCTTATTCCACTGAAAAATATTGCTGATTGGATCAGGTGTACTATTTTCTCCTTTTATTTTCCCTTTTATTTCGTTCTTTATTGATTTGCACCATGACGTCGATTTTTAAGTTAAATCACCTTGGTTTATATTGTTTTAAATATTTATTCTATCTAGGTTTCGTGGCGCTATACATTTGCACATTAACTTCAGGTTTTCAGGTTTGAATCAGAGGTGATTCGAATAAAATCCCTTTGAAATTAGCTGGTATTTACCAAATCTAGCTAATTATGACTTTAAGGACACTGAAACTGATTGTTAAATTTTTTTTTTTTTTTTAAATATTCTTAATTGGACAATGGGCATTCAAATATAAACCAAACTTTTATTCCAGACGAACTGATAATAAGAGCATCAGTATGCAGTGGTGGGGATATGACAAGACTGTTCAGTTCCTCGTATAGCCATCCAAGTCCTGCCAAAGACCAGTAGCGTAATGAGTGAGGCCGAGGTCAAACCTCCTGTTGCGCAACTCACAATAATAAAATTTCTCGTGAACGAAAGCATTCAACTCAGTAAAAGTTAGGTTCTCAGTTAGGTGAACAAACTTTATCAAGGGCCCGAGTGTTTCAACGGCCTCGGACCAGCATTACGGAGGACAATATTCATGCCGTAAGGAAGATCATTGAAGTCAATCGGCGTCAAACGGTTCATAAAATCTGTTTAAAAGTTAGAATAAGTATTGGGAGTACACAAACTATAATATAATCACTGAGAGGTAAATTTACGTAACGTATCAGCAAGATGGGTGTCACGGTTCCTTACCAAAGATCAGAAAAACACTCGATCCAAAATTTCAGCAAGGCTCTTTGAGCGCTTTCAGACTGCAGGACAGGCTTTTCTGTAACGAATTGTCATCTGCGACGAGACATGGGTGCAATATTACACACCGGACTCAAAGCAGGCAAGTATGGAATGTAGGATGAAACTAGATTGGCCATCGATAAAAGCCAAAACGCGATTGCCATCTGGGAAAGTTCTTGCAACTGTTTTTATTGACTTCGGGGGGTTTTTGTTGGTTGATTTATTCCATGATCGAAGAACAGTCAAAGCTTCATACTATTGCAATTACTATTTTTAGATCAAGTTAAAGCTGTCTACCGCAACAAAAGTCGAGAGCAACCCATTAATGACGTTATTCTTCTTCAAGACAACGCTCGCCCCCACACTGCTGCACTATCAACAGCCAAACTAGCAGAAATCTACTGGACGTCGGTAGAAAATCCTCCGTACAGCCCCGATCTATTCCCTTGTGATTACTATTTGTTTGGTCCGCTCAAGAACGCACTTGGGGGCCAACATTTCCAAAATGACCAACAAATCGAACATTTTGTGCGCAATTGGCTTCAAGACCAACCCGTTTCGTTTTATGAACAAGGCATTAAAAATTATCCCAAACGATGAGAAAAATGTGTTGAATTATTAGGAGGTTATGTGAAAAAATAATACATATACATGTGTTATGTCTTTTCATTAAATACATTTTGATTAAAAAAAAAGTCTCGTTTGTATTTGGATGCCCCTCGTATGGATTAATACGCAGTTGAGACATAAATACTGTCACACCATTGAACGCACGTACTGCGTCGTCAGCATTGAACGCATGGTGGTTTTGACATATGGGTTTTGACGGATGGTCTTTGCGTTGTTTGCAAAAAAAAAATGCTGTCTGAGTCAACGCGTTACCATATAGTGGAAAGCCAAAGAAACCCGCATCGCTGTAATTGCGGTTTATAAGTGCAAAATTGAAAGAGGAGAGATCTTCCGGCTGCTGCAGCCACTCGGAAATAGCTGAAGATTTGTGTATTGGTGTGTTAAATTGTGCGAAGATACTGGGGGCGTGAAATATCGCCAGCGATCTGGCCGCCACTCGGCGGAGACCATTAAAGCCATGAAGGCTCGGATCTTAGGAAATCCGTTCCAAAAACAGAGAATTATTGCGTGAGAGATGGATGTGAATGCGAAATGCATGAGCTATACCATCAAAAAAGATTTGCGCTGCAGGGCTACAAACGACACCCTAGTCAATTGCTCATCGCCGCTCTGAAGGAAAATAGAGTGAAAAAATGAGAGCAGCTGCTGGCGGAGTACGGAGATGGGGGCTGCAAATAAAATCCTTTTTACCGACGAGAAAATCTTCAACGTGCAGGAGAAATTCAGTCGACAGAATGATCGGGTGTACGTTCGGTTGTCATTGGAAGCATCACAAGTCATTCCGCGTTTGGTGGGGCGTATAACTATGGTATCACCACTGAGCTGTGTATTTTTGCCAAAAAGTTGTTAAAACCTCCGCAAGAGTGTATCAGCACACAATTTTGAGCCGTATTGTTAAGCACCATAGCCAAACGAATTTTTCAAAACCAGTTTGGGTATTCCAGCAAGATTGTTGTTCCAGAAAGGTGTTCCAGTGGCTCACAAGGACAGAGCGACTCAGGCACGTGTTTGCGTTTTTGAGCCCAGATGATTGACCCTCTGAGAGCCTCGATTTGGATTACAAGTTATGGACGGTTTTGCAGGACATGGTCTGCGATAGAAGATACAACAACATCCGAAGAGATACAATCCCTCAAGTCTGCCCTGGCCAAAGCTGTGAACAATTTCCCTCAATATGAGCTGCGTCCTGCGATAGACGATTGGCCAAAGAGACTCAAAGCCTGTGTGAAGGTGAAGGGTGGTCTTTTGAAAGACTTTATTTTATTATTTTGAAGATATGTACTAAAAATTAATAAAATAAACCTAAAAAAAATACTTTGTAATTTATAAAAACCCGTGTGACAATATTAACGTCCCTACTATTTATATTATTAATTTATTAAAATTTAATTATTTTTTAACTCAACTGCTGAGATTTTAAATACATCTTTTTTATAAGAAAGTTACTATAAATTCCCTGTGCTAATTATTGCTGTGATATTTTTAAAAGCCACATTTAAAAGCACGTTTTAAAAACGCAGCACAAACATTGAGCACAGATACTTTAATTGGAGCTCTGAAAATTGTTGTAGATGTTGAAATCCATAAACATTTTGACGGTATAGATATTGACATGTTTCTGCAAGTAATAAATAACTTCAAATAGAGTATGCATTTATTCTTTGCTTAGGCCTCTGCTAAGTTGCTCAAAAAACGATTACTACATCTCGATTTCATGATTCTATCTAATCGTCAGTTTTTCCAATAGTAATTAACCACATGCTCCATCAGAACCATTAAATTCTTCTGTATCATAAAAATTCAATTATCAAACCGATAATCACTTCATTTCGCTCCGCAAACGTGGGAGCTTACGACTAACTTTGCAGATCATAGACTCCTAAGCTAGGCTCCGTTACCAATGTATTTTTCATGCATTCCTTTTCCTATAAAGTGATTTTATGTGTCATTCAAAAGCACTTAAAATGTATTGCTTCATTCAATCATTTCGACCTGAACTCGTATCCATGCCACGTTGTCCCCAAGCGCTACTGGCCAACATTTTCTCATGACAAGGATTTTGTATCGATTCCAGCACAGGTCGAGCAATCAAAACTGCTCCGGCCAGTTTTTCATTGCATAATATTCAATCGCCAACGATCGAACTGTTTTGATTGACACAGTCAAAAAAACCAGTCAAATGATCTATGAAATCAAACCAAGTAAATTGGAAGTATGTAATGCAATTTCTTCAGATGTCGGCGAAACACTTAATTAAGATATAGAAATACACTTTCGCGATGCCTACTTGCATATAGTATTTGCGCAGAAATATGTATACAAACTGGCGGCAATCATAATTCGTCTAATGCAGCCAGTTTCAATATAAATTAGCGAAGTTAATTTGCCGATATTTACGACACAGCTGTAAATTGATATTATCGATCCCAGTCCGATAGGAAGTTCTATCAGGTTTCGATTTAATTGAGTATCGATTCGAGAAAGAGTTACAAGTATGCACCGTCATTGTCCGGTTCATCCAAAAAAATTATTTGAAACTAATTTGATTCGAAAGAGATTTTTTTTAAGTGATCAATCGTGAGGTGAACGCATTAGGGGCATTGCATGAGTGATGTTGATTCGAAAAGAAAAGCTTTTATCTTAATAGCAACAAACGGCCACTGATCTGTATGCAAATCAGAACTTTATTTGCATTCCAAATGCTACTGCAAATTTAATCGCCTTGTAATCACCAAAAGCTTTCAGCGTTAAATCAATACCCGTCATCCGAAGCATTCACTTAACACATAATCCAATTTGCCGTAAGCTTCATAAATATGCCATATTGGTTGGATATGTACCATTTCTTGGTTTTTCTGACATTTTTTTCCAACTTTGTTACTTTCACTGATTTTGGCATATTGTTAGTGATTCAATTTAGATAACAGATCCATTTGCACGACTGTTTTCCGAATGCCAAATTAAGGAGCTTATTGTTTCGCCAAAGACCGTGGCCGGGACATCGAACCATAACTTAAGTTCATGTCCAAATTAATTCGCATTGGATAAGATTGCATTTGAATTGATGCAGCGAGTCCATTAAGCGAAATGGCTGAACGGCAACTCATCTACTGTAAATCATTCGCCGATGTCTTTTTCATATTGAAATCAGCTGATGGAGGCTGACGTTATCCAATTAGGCGAAATCTATTGGCTGTTTTGTTGCAGCGTTGCATAAGTAAAGTGCGATAAATAAATTATTCCGCATAGGAGATGTTGGCGACGAAGATAGTCGGTTTTATCAAAATTGAATCATTTATGTTCGCGCGAGGTCATTTGTTTGCTGTTTTTATTCGTTTGGTTGGCATCTGTGAATGAACCAACTGTCTATCTATGATACTGCAAAATTTTGTATAGTGCGTTCAATTTTGTTGAAATGATTGTCCAGAAGCAAATGTCTCCATTTGCATAAATCTCAGTTTTGTGTAACTCCAGGCGCGTGGGGTGAAGAAAAGAAACATCTTGAAACCAAAGTTTTAGCTTTGGTTTTATTTAAAACATATCTTTCACTTTTAAGATGCTTTTAGATTTCCGTTTTACATAAGCTCTTACTCGCTTATCTGTAGGAAAGAAACGTCTCGCGTGCGTTATCAAATAATTTTAAATAAAGGCTATTGCACTTTGGTCGATCACTTCAATTATTAAGGGAGACATTGAAGCACCAGCAAACCTGAAAGATTAAATATAATTCACATATATACTTTTTTGCGGAATTGTCGATTGAGTTGCAATTGAATGTGTTACTGTTTGATATGCCGAAAAATGCAATTTGAATGAAATATTTTCGAGCTGCCATATTAATTTGTGCGTCCCTCAGTTTGTTTCCTTTCAAAATACTTTTTTTTGGTTAGAGACAGGGGCGGATTTGACAATTTCGCCGCCCTAGGCCTCAGAAATATTTGCCGCCCTTTCCGTGATTTATATTATATGTAACAATGCGCGATTTTTTCCGATTCCCTAGAATACCTCGCTGTTTTTCGTTGCGCCCGAGCTCACAAAAAAGAAGTATCCGAGCAAAACCGGCACCGGTTCGTTCGTAAAAATTTCCTATTGTTGCGCCCTTGCGCACAAATAATTATTAAAATACACACACGGTAAAGAACCTAAAAGTACCTACAAAAAAAAAGAATCCAAAAATACCATTTTTTAACAGTCCAAAACCGTATACTCCTTTACATCGCATATGATTCCAACGTCTTCGGTCATATTTTTATAAGTAAGTTTACTATTCCGTTCAAAGTTTGCTGCCGCACTTGAGTGGAGATCAACTATGAACTCGACTACTATAAATTAATGTTGGATATGTTATTAGTTAAGGATGAACCCGAAATATTTTAACCTATGATGTTCTAGACTTCATTTTATAGAAAATTTTTATAGAAATTAGTTTCAGTATTGAAGTACAATTTAAAAAATACGTCAAAAATAAAGAGATTCGCATGTAGTTGATATACCCTGTACCATAATAATAAAAACAAATTCTCTGAAAAATCAATGCACGCAAATATTTACCTCTGATACGCTTTTCCTAAATTAAAGAAGTATTATTTGGGTTCTTTTTAGGATCTTTTTAGGTCTTTTTAGGCTCTTTTTGGGTATTTTCAGATACTTTCTAGGTACTTTTCAGGTATTTTGTCGTTTCTTTGGTCCTTTACCGTGATCGCATTTCCATATTTATTATAAGTCAAACTTTTTTATGTCCGAAAAAATCATCAGAGGTGAATTTTTGCGTGCATTGATTTTTTAGAGAATTCGGTTGGCTTGAGGTGTTAGGCTCATTCAACTCAGATGTATATATACCTATACGACAAAAAAACTGCCGTCCCAAAAAAAAATCAAAAATTTGCCGCCCCCGAAATTTGCCGCCCTAGGCCCGGGCCTACCGGGCCTAGTGGTAAATCCGCCCCTGGGAAGATTATATTATCAACGTTTTATAATTTTTTAGATTAGTAATGGAGTGGTAGCCCTGAAAACCTTACTACCCTATGAGTTTCAATGCAGTCTTTTGATCGAAATAGTACTTGAACTTGGAAACAATCTGGTTGGAAAAAGGAGCGCATGTGGTATAATATTGTTGCACGTTCACGGTTCGTGGCTAATCATTTTGTATCTTTGAGAAAAAAACACAAGAATAGAACAATAAATGATTTTTATAAATCCGAACTACATGCGACCTGTCCTATCCAATTCTCAAATCTCTATCTTCTTTTTTCTCGGCCTTTTTGATTCATGCAATTTTCGTTGTACTGTTATTGAATTAATTGGCATAGTGTTCGTAGAATTCATGTAGCACTGCCCCTGCCTCAAATCTTTTCGTCCCGAATAGATTTTACACCAGCCGGTCTCGTGGCGTTAGAGTCGTAGTATGGGGTGAGACGATCCAAGTGCATGATCTTCATTTTGGCCCTCGGCTTTCGGTGCTCCTGATAGACAACGTCGTTTATGCGGGTGATAATTCTATGACTCTATGTTTATGAGTTGTTGAACCACACCATCTGATGAATTCGCTTTTAAGTCATACCTGGTTTTCATGTGTTCGGTGGTACTCTTGATGTTTTTCCGCACAACACGATGTATTCGGTCCAATCGTTGCCTTAATTCGCTTGCGTACTCTGAGACGGTTTGAGGTTGCTCGGGAGGAGTTCTGAACTTGACATCAGCTGGTAGACGGAGTATGTTTCCAAATATAACTGTGAATCCGTGCGGTCGGAGGAAATCCATGCCAAGGATGCAGTAGTCAGTGATGTTGGCAACTAGGAATCGATGCTTGGACAGTAAATTTTCTGGCCTGACTTGGACGTTGATCCTGTGGCTGCACGCGGCGAAAATTTCCGGTTCTTGCAAAGCGGGTCAGGCCGTAGTATCAGTTTGGCAAGGACGCACTGCTCACCGTCAACTTGCCCGTTGACGGTGAGCAGTGCATCTCTCCGCGATGTAGCCTGGAGACGGTGATGATGGTACTGGGGGCGTCAATCCTCCTAGCAAACTTTTCCCCACAAAGCTGACCCTCACATGTTTTCCACCTCCTCACTGCGAGGAGATGTGCCTGCAGGCTCGTGCAGTTTTGGCTTCGTTCGAGCTGCAGAGGCTGGAAAATAGCTCGGCTTTCATTGCTACCGGCAGTCTCGCTATAGATACCCGCGTTCGCCGCAATTCCAGCATCTAGGTGTACCATTTTCATGCTGGTTCCTGTTCACATCAACGTGCTCGCATCTGCACTCGTCTAGTGTTCTTTCTCGGAGTCGGACTGTATTCCGGGTGGCACTTTTAGCTGTTTCGAATGTTTAACTGTACGCCAAGGTATCTTTCACCGTCCGCTTCTCTGCTACTCGAACAGCTTGCTGGAGTTCTCGATCCTGTAAGGCGCAAATATAAGCTTCCGTGGTTGCATCATCACAGTAGGTAAGCCAACAGTGCCAGCCTTTTGCACTCTATTCCGCAGTTGTGACCTGCAGTTTTGTTTCATGTGATCAACACTGTAAAGCATATCGAGTGCGTTCATCAGAGCCGTAGAGTAGGCGAGCAGATCAACTGGAGCAGTCTGAATTACTTCAGCTACTGGAGCCCTTAATGCCAGAATCAAAGCTGTTGCGTGTCCTCGCTCATTCCAATTGCAGCTTTGTGCAGCGGCATCCATCTGGGTCTTGTAGATGTTCCAAGCCGTCTGCCCATCGAATATCGGTGCTTTTATATTTCTTGATGCGCAGCGTCAGCAGTTAAGAAAGAAGCTGGTGCGCTGGTTATCATTATCTTGGCTTGTTCTTAGTCTTTTTTAATTTTTTTGACTTCTTCTCATGTTGTTTTTCTTCTTCGTCCATGCGGTTTATTTTCTCCTGAAAGTAATTGGCTTGTTTATCCAGCTTTTTATTAAGGTGCCCCAGGTCAACTGAATGCTTTTAGCAGCTTCGCCTTCAAATCGGTCGATTGCATCTTCAAGTCTACTGACGTTTTGAGATCCGTTGATTGTTGTTAAATCATCGATTCTATGTTCCTCAGCATCGGCATCATCATTTTTATCAGCGCATTTCAGAATTCTTCTTCTTCATCTCCACCTTCAGCACAGCTCTCCACATCTGCAAAATCGAGCATCTCAAGATTCTGTCCTTCGGACACAAGAGCATCGACTAAGCGGGTAATTAATATCGCCTTGCTACCTTGAATGGACATTTTGCAACTTTCCAATTCCTCTTATAATTCAGCCAAACTGAGTTTGTTAATTCATCCTGGTATTTTGAAATTTTTACTAATGTTCGAAGAAGAACATTAGTATGAAAATCACTTTGACCAAAAATGCATATTTCTTTTTATATATATATATATATATATATATATATATATATATATATATATATATATATATATATACAGGGGCGGATTTGCCACTATAACAAAATGTCAAAAGTCCCCATCGATCCGAGTGCTGCGTTACGTTTTATACGGGGTCAAAGGTCACCAAAAGTGACTTTTCCTAAATATCTCAGTAACGATCACGTCTTCAGAAAAACAATGTATGACGAATTTGTAGCTTAAAAAATTTCCAACAAAAAAGATTCGACAATTTTTTCTTGTAACCATAACCGTTTTTGAGATATGTTGATCTAAACATTTGCTAGTAACAGCATCCTCTTTCTCAACGGCATGTTGATATTATCCGATTTTGATTACGGCTTGGAATGTTTGTGAGTTTTTTTTTATGTTTAAGAGGCGCATAAAAAAAACATGTAAACAAACTTATCTACCACACTCCAGGGTAGATGGAAAAGTGTGCTCTGAAAAGTGATCCCCCCCCCCTTTTTCCATAAAATGGTATCCCGGAGCTTCCATCCCAAATCTTCAGAAATGAGCTCGTTGCCTACTCTTTCCCGACTGTTAAATAGGATAATATCACTTTTTATCCTGTTAATTGCCTATTCTTGACATCGCAGGACCAGCCCTAGACCCACACCCTACCCACCCCCGCAAACGAAATACCACGAAATACCCCGTTTTTTGGTTTTTCCCCCAAACCGTCTTATCCCATGAACGATTAGGGCAAGGTCATGTAATTTCAGGTGCAAATTGGTTTCGAGACGTGCCATGCCCCTTTGGCGCTATGACGTCATCACAGGATTGGTAAAAAACTGATTATTCGGGGATAGTCTGCAGCGGGTTCAGCTCCTATAATGTCAAGAATGAGCGTTTACAGAATTATACCATGATATTATCTTGCTTTTTCATACTCCTATGGCCATCATGATATGTTACAAAAGCTATTTTCACCTGCAATGTTGTTGTTTTGTCCTGCTCCTTCGTGGAATATCCCATACATGATGCAGCAACACAGTTTATATCCGGCAAGAGAGTAGCGAGCAGATGTCCCTCGAAGTTTTATGGCAAAGGGAGGGGATGGGGGTTGGTTAACTTTTCGGAACACACTTTTCCACCTAGCCGGGAGTGTGGTGGATATGTTCGTATATATGTTTTTTTTTATGGGCCTTTTAAACATAGAAAAACCAACTCACAAACATTCCAAATCGCAATCAAAATCGGATAATATCAACATGCCGTTGATGCTGTTAGTAGCAAATGTTAAGATCAATATATCAAGAGGATACTGCTAGTAGCAAATGTTTAGATCAATATATCTCAAAAACGGTTATGGTTACAAGAAAAAGTTGTCGAATCTTTTTTGTTGGAAATTTTTTAAGCTACAAATTCGTCATATATTGTTTTTCTGAAGACGTGATCGTTACTGAGATATTTAGGAAAGGTTACTTTTGGTGACCTTTGACCCCGTATAAAAAGTAACGCAGCTCTCGGATCGATAGGGAATTTTGACATTTTGTTCAACAAGGTTCACACCAAAATTCAGCTTTCCCCTAGTTTTTCCGAAGTTTCGCCTTTTTTTATGTCGGATTTCACTGTGGATTTCAAGTTGTTGGTGTATATAAATTGTAAATTATTTTTGATTTGTAGCTAAATGTCTTTCACTTTTTGAAGGCAGCGGGCGTTTTAGTGAATCTCCCCTATATTTCTATGGAAAAAGGATATTTAGAAATCTCAAATTCATAAAGTGAAAATTAACAACGTTTTTAGCTTTAATGCGATATTGTTTTCGAAATTTTAAACCTGATGTGGACGCTGGTGCCTAAAAAAAAGACAAGGAAAATTTGTAAAATTTCAAATTGCGATAACTTCCGAGAACATCATTAAATTGCCACAAAATATGCAGAATGCATTAATGGGCACATGAAATACGCCTGTGTGATTTTTGATAAAATCAAAATTGAATTCCGTGGAAATATTTTAATTAAATGATACGGGCTAGCTACAATTTAAAACAGGAGGGTTTTGTTTGATTTACTTGTTGTATTAATCTTCGGCAAATTAGTACTATCAAAGAACTTATGTTTATTATATTTTATTGCTACGTATAGTATGCCGCGATTATTGTAAAAAGCATTGTAAAAATGAACTGAATATGACAGAAATTATCATCACCAATTCTTCTCGCCGTTTCTTTCGAACATAATGCCACTTTTATGCTGCCAATAATGAAAATAGATGACACTAATGGAAACTTAATGTAGTCGGACAACGTAATTTTAAAGGCTGGTAACATGAGCGTCTTATCGAAATGACCAGTTGATAACCGTGTATGGAAATAGCACAAAATATTCAAAAAAAAATGCAGAGCCAAATTAATTATAAAAGATGTGTGTCTTTCTCCCTCACAACCCAAATTTATTGCATATCATACATTCATTAGATATTATCTAATTGGAATGATTTAAATTTTCGTATCCGCAAACAAATAATATTGATTTGAATCAGAGCGAATGAAAAAAAATGCAATATCAGGCATACGCACGCCTCGCATTGCAATAAAAGGTTTTAGCAACGCGATATCGAAAGCTTGTCTTGGCCGCGCTAACTTTCGTTTTCTTTGATCGTTTCGATAGCGAAAAAAACAACGCGGTGGAATTCGGTAGACAACATCAACATGTTCCGGAAACAAGCTTTCGATATGCATCAAAGTTTTTTCGACTGCGGACATACATTCAAGTAGTTGACAAGTGCAGCGTGAATGTTGACTGCATGCATGTTAATGTCCTTCTGGTTTTTTGGATATTGCTACTTTTTGACATGTAAAATATGCTTATCTGCAAGAGTTTTTTATGGCTGAAAAATTGTAGAAAGGAAATGTGCAGGAATTGTGATGGATTACAAAATTCTAGTTTATGACATTTTTCCTCCTGATTATCTTGACGTTTTAATGTGAAAACTAAACAGACGAAAATTAATTCCAGCAAAAAACTCAATTACAGTTCTGCAAAACGATGTTGCAAAAAAATATCTGCCAGAATACGCTGCACATAAAAGTGAAATGTTGTTAATATTACCAAATTTTGCTCACTTGTGAAAAAGTTTTATATCGGTTGCATTTCAGGTCGTATGCAGCCGATTGAAAGCACTAGTGGTTTCTTAAGTGCTAAATGCAGCCCGATATAAACCGTTTCGGTTGTTTCAGTTGATATTTAATGATTATATGCTTGTGCAGTAGACAATCAATTTAGATGGTTGCAAAATAATCATGAAAAACTAATTCAATCAGGTGTGTATAATGACTTAAAGTAGTCAGCAGACACGTAAAGTGGCAATGGAAGGAAATACAAGTATTTATTTATTTATTTATTTGCCAAACAAGGCATGATACAATATATATTACAATAGAATAAGCATAAAATAGTACAAGCAAGTATTTCAAGTTAATGTTTATTTGCATTTAGGCGAATAAGGATGGGAAATAAGTAGGTTAAGAAGTTAATAGGGCCTTTGTCAAGTTATTTTTGAAAGTATATTTGGTGATACCTGAAGAGTAGTGATGACTTACAGTGTTGAATATTCTACAGCACCTATTGATGGGTTCATTGTACCCATAAACTGTAAGGTGCTGGTATTCCTTAAGGAGGGTTGTATGCCTAGTCCGCCTTGTTTGATTGTTGAAAGTAATTCGGTTAGAGAGAGCTGCTATACTAACTGTTCCGTTAATGACATCAAAGGCTAGGCATGCGCTAATTATGGTTCTTCTTGATGAAAGAGTCATTAGGTTTAAAAGACCAAGTCTGTATTCGTAAGAGGGAAGATTACTAAAGTCGTTTGGATTATAGAGGTGCCTCAAGGCGAAAAGCAAAAATTGTTTCTGAACTGATTCGAGCCTGTCGCTGTGTAGTTGAAAAGCTGGGCACCAGACTATGCAGGTGTATTCCAGTAGAGGCCGCACTAGTGATGTATATAGAGACTTAGTAACCCAAATGTTTTTGAACTCTTTAGCGCGCCTCTTAATGAAACCTAATTGTTTGCTAGCTTTCGACAAGACTTTGTCGATCTGCAAATTAAAGCGCAATTTGGTATCTAGGGTTACACCTAGGTCTAAGATATGTTCAACCCTAATAAGTTCGTTGCTATTGAGATAGTATGAATTGGCTATTACACTATTTTTCCTGGAGAAACTTATCACTCGACACTTGTCGACGTTGAGATTTAGTTTATTCAGGAGGCACCACTTTTCGAGAGATACAAGTTTTGATTGGAGAAAATCAATGTCGGACTGCGTTTTGATAGTGTGGTACAATTTCAAGTCATCAGCGTAGAAGAGGTGTGGGGTATCAAATAAAATCCTAGATAGATCCGAAATGAAAATATTAAAGAGAAGAGGGCCCAAATGACTGCCTTGCGGCACCCCCGACAGAGCAAAAACTGTTTTTGAAAATTTTCCTTGGAATTTGACAATCTGGGTTCTGTCACAAAGATAAGATTTAAGCCAGTTAAGTAGGCAGCTAGATATACCGAAATTAAGTAATTTCTGTGTCAAAATTTGATGGTCGACTCTGTCGAAGGCCTTACTGAAATCAGTATAAATCACATCAACCTGGTTTCCCTTTTCCATCTCACAAAAGACGTCCGAAACCAGGATCATGAGATTCGTGGTAGTTGACCTGCCTTTTCTAAACCCATGTTGCTGTTCGTTGAGAAGGGGACTTATTATGAAAGTCAGTTGATCGCAGACGAGCTTCTCGAAGAGTTTGGGGATCACTGAGAGAATAGCGATGCCTCGATAGTTGTCAATAGATCTTTTATCGCCATTTTTGAAAATAGGCGTAATATGGGAAGATTTCCAAAAGGATGGAAATACGCCTAATGACAGCGACTTGTTAAAAATTATATACAGAGGGGCTATCAATTGATTGATACACTGTATCACAAAGCAGGGAGGTATTAGGTCAGGGCCAGGTCCTTTATTAATGTTTAGCTCTTGGATAGCGTTGGCAATTGCTTCTTTTGTTAGAATGATTCCCTCAATGAGTGGTGTGGATAAAGGTTGGGTAGGGCAGACAGTTGAATTTATTGTAGGGATCGAAGGAGGACAGAACGAATGTTGAAAGTGATCTGCAAATAAATTGGAGATTTCCTGTGGAAGCGAAGATAAAGTGTTCCCTCTGAACATAAAAGCGGGATAGCCAGTCGTTTTTCGTTTCATATTAACGAAATCAAAAAACTTTCTTGGTTCATTTACAATTTTGTTACCCATTAAAGTCACGTAAAGCTCATATGCTTCCCGAGATTTAACCTTCACCTGGCATGCTCATCCTGAGTAACAAACCTGGACTCGTGGGGTACGTACGAACCCCATTGAGAAATATCTTTGCAAAAATTGAAATATTGATTATTTTGTCTTAAAAAAATCAGAGATCATCTTTAGAAACCACTTTAAACTGTACACTAGTCCGAGTTGAGAAAAATCAAGATCAGCGTTCATAAATAATTCGGAAACTTGAAAAATTAAAAAAAATGCGTTTTTTACAAAAAAAAATCATAACTTTTTTGGTTTTCGATAAGAAGGGCTGAAATTTTAGCTGTGACTTCTTCTGTTACATCACTATAAAAAAAATAGTAATAGATTTCATGGGTCTCTAAGAAAGGTATTTATTTTGAGAAATTAAGGTATGGGTTTTACGAAAAAAAAATGATTTTCGAAATATAGGAAAAAGTAGTTTTTTTATTTTTTTTTAAGAGAAATGTATTACAAAATAATCATTGAAAGAAGTAGAGTTAATGAAAAAAAGTTTTGCAGCTTATAAAAAAAAATTTAAATTAATGACCGAGATTAAATCTCTGGGGAGCTTCAATTGAGTAAGACGACGTTCCAAATGCGGTGTAATTAAATGTAAATAAATTTTTTTTAAGCAATAATCTGAAGTTATTTTTATTTCTTCTTGATTTTAGACGGCTTTGCACGCTCTCAAAATTCTAGCATTTACGATCGCCATGTCCAAGATGCCTTGAAAATATCGCTGCGGCCACATGTACGTCTTTTTACGCACATTGAAAGAGTGACACAGCTTATGAAAAGTGTCCGTTCCTCCTTTATTTTTGTTATAATAAAGGACAATATTAGGTTTATCCTCGGTCATTTCTTCTGTGTGAAGAAGCGAGGAGGCCAGAAGCACAATTTTTCAATTTTCTTTTTCTTCGGAGCATAGCTGAAAAGCGTTAAGTTTTCAGCATGGAAGAACTTTGTGAGTGGCAAAGATCGGCCACTCACAAAGTTCTTCCATGCTGAAAACTTAACGCTTTCCTTCGCAATAAAATCCACTGGGATTTCCCTTTTGTTCTTGTGAATAGCATCGTCAGATTATTCATAGCTTTCACCTGAAGAATTCTCCGAGCTTGAAAGATGATCGCCACTATTATCATCCATTGGTTCCTCGTCCAAGTCATCATCGAGCAACTGCTCTTGTAAATATCGAGAACGCAAATTATACGCCATTCTAAACGTAAACAAAAAAACGTTGAAAATAGTAAAAAAAATTATTGATGCATAGAAACGTTGATTACTTATTTTTCTTTTCTTCCTAAACACCAAAATTAAAAACACAAAAAATGCCCCAATTCACGAAAAAACGACGTTGATGGCACGGTGGGGTACGTACACACCCCAAACTGCTTTTGATGACTGTTGCAGACGAACTAACGGTCGCAGCGCTATCCCACTGGCATAGGTATAAAAGTGTATCCCTTGACTACCGATAGATGTCGTTACGAGTTTCGATTTGAAAGATTTAGATATCGAAAGCCGACGAGAAAGAGCGTGGGGTATGTACATACCCCATGAGGCCAGGTGAAGGTTAATTGAGAATTCTTTGGATAAAAGATCGTAGCTTTCCTTTAGCTCTACGCTGATATTGCGATCATTTTTAATTGCTTTATAAAGTTTGTTTCGTCGGTTCCTTAATTGTCTCAAATTATTGTCAAGCCATGGCTCAGAACGTTTATTGCGTTTTTTTATCTTTGGTACATAAGTGTTAATGGCTTGAAAGATTTTTTCGTAGAAAAAAGAAACAAGTCCATCCAAATCTAACGTTGAGATGGACCTTGACCATTCTATGGTATCCAGATAATTTTTAATGCTTACGTAGTCAGCATTATGAAAATCAAATACAATTTCATTATTGTGTGATTGGTTAAAAGCAATATTGATAGTGGAAAGTTCAACGGTAATAGCGGAGTGATGAAGAGTATTAGAGAAAAGATTCTCGGCGTCAGTAGTTGCACTAACCACCACCGCGTCATAAAAATTGATAAATATTAAATCTAACCACTTACCATTCTGGTTAGAAGTCGATATAACTTGCTGTAAATCATTGCCATAGAATGAACTGATAAGGTTGAAATCAATGGCGTCAAGAAGGTTGATCGGGAGGAGTTGGTTATCATTTTCATCAATAGTAAATCTGATGTTTGGACGGTTGAAGTCCCCGAAAATGATTATTTTGTCTTCCTCATTCATAGAAGCAATAATGGAGGATATGGTGTCATTTATATTATTGTAAGCAATTTCGTTAGAGTGGGTTGATACATAAAAAATTCCAATGTACATATAATGACAGTTAAATAGAACTCTGACGAATTTATGTTCAAATAACTTGCACTGATTAGTTACAATAGGTTCGCTAGAAAAGGAGTTGTGTGTGGCGATAAAAACACCACCTCCTCTTGTGGAACCAGTCTGAATATAATCGCGATTAGCTCTGTATATAGTCCAATTAGAGTCAAGAATTTCCTCATTAAGATGTGATTCGTTCAACCAGGTCTCAGTTATGGCCAGGATATTGAAATGGCAAGATTTAGCGTCAAGAAAAAGTTTGCTTTTATTGTGTCTCAGCTAATGTCAGCATATATTGAGAGTAATTTCATATCTTAGTACGACACAAAAACATTAAATAAGAAATACAAATTTCAGTTCATGTGCTGGGTTCTTCTTCGTTTTAGATATAAATTTTTTTTTAAAATTTCGTTCATTAAGTAATACAAATTTAGCAACTTAGATTTTTTAGGAAATATGTGGGCAGTGTTAATTAATTTATGGACTGAATTAGGCCCTAACTCCATAGCTGCAAACAATATGTTTTATTCCGTAGGGTGCTACCATCTGACATTATCACCACATCAGGTGTTCTTCAGGATAGTCACTTCTATTTATTGTATATTTCAACGACCTGATTCATATTTTTTAGGGAAATTTTACTTTTTTTTAAATTTTACACAGTAGCATGACTATAAAATTTTAACCTACAAGCCAATGTATCACATTTTGCTAATTGGTGCGCTCTTAATCGACTATCATTAAATGTTGATATTTTCAGTACCTTCCTTTACTCCTACTCCCTCGATTCCATTCAATTTATCTGTTCTCATAAAACTTACGAATTGGGTGTAGTATTCAATTCAGCCTTTTTTGGCTCATAAAAGAATTTGTCAGATTTTATTTGCAGATTGGCGATAAACATTTTACTACTGTGATCAAAAAAATAAGGTGAACCCGATGAATTAATGTCACCGTCTTCAAAGTATTTTTCTTCCGACGCGATACACATATGCTAACTATTTTTTACTAATGTTCGATGAACATTAGTAATAAAATTGATTCGGCCGAAAATTCATATTTATATATATATATATATATATATATATATATATATATATATATATATATATATATATATATATATATATATATATATATATATATATATATATATATATATATATATATATATATATATATATATATATATAGGTGTATATGCAAAATAGGTCCACGTCTCTTTAAATGTCAATTATCTTTAACCCTTTGGCGCCGGCGGCTATTTTAGTGATATTTTTAATACACCTATTATTCTGTCCACAAATAATTTTTGCAAAAATTAAGGCAACGAAATAAATTTTGAACGTGTTTTAAGTGTGAATCAGATAGTGTTTGGAATTTTTTTTAACCCCATGTGTTCGTTGGTGCTTAAAAAGAGATCGGGTAAATTTGAAAATTTTTAAATTGCGATAACTTTTGACAGAGCTATTCAATTAATATGCAACCTTTAGAACATATTGGTATTTTTTGGTTGTAAATTGGCGTAGCTTTTAATGAGCATGTTGGCAACCCTGTAGCTAGGGCAGGCGCTGAAAGTGAAAACCTTCAAATCATCGACTCTCCTGAAAAAATGTCGCTTCTTGAAAAAAAGCCACTCATATATAAATCTGATGCTTTATCTACTGAGTCAAAGTAAAAAATTTGAAGTATTACAACGGGCACGCCTGGTAACCCTTTCCCAATTTACCTATATTTTTAGCTTCAAAAATTTCTGTTCACGGAAACTCACGATCTGATGATCAGAATTAGTTGAAATTTACAGAATGTATTGGCCTTAAGTAGGACCAGGTTTGATAGAAGTTATTTGGAAATTCGGCCAATTGTGTGCCAGTGGTGCCATCTTGAAAAATCAATAAGAAAAATAACTGCTTTTGGCCCTATAAATTCTGATTCAGTCATTCGATTTTGACGAAACTCACACCGTAGCTGAACTTTACTTAAACTTTACTAATTTTGGTTGAAAAATTCGGTTGGAACTACCAGCTATGGTAAATTATGTGTGTTAAATTTTAAAAATTCCTGAAGAAAATAATGCTCTTTGCCCTATACCTTCAAATGGCGAATTAACTTATTATAGGCAACATCACAACGGGCCTCTCTTGCGCCTATGTGTGCGGGTCGGCAGGTCTCTGTGGATTGGCAGCCATTTTGACCTATTATAGGCAATACTCAGTAGAAATTTTAGTTCAAAACAATGATAGGGTTGCCAGCTATGGTTGTTTTTGTATTTTTTTTGGCATACCTTTAGCAAGTGATTTTATCCTAGAATTTTCAATTCGTAGTGATCTTATTGTGAAAATAAACACCAAATACTAAGATCTAAAAAATTTGAAAACTTTTGCAAATGGTAACCCTAAATTTCTTTGGATGCCTATGGCTTCCATTGCAGTCATTGGATCAATACGAAATTCGCAGAGCAGGTTGACTTCTACGTAAGGCAGATGCGACATATTTTTTACTTCGATGCTAGCAAAGGGCTGCCAGCACTAGGCCTTTTTGTTATTTTCATTCCGATAAATGCTTGCATTAAGTATTTTCATCGCAAACATTTGCAATGAAAATAAGCCCCAAACACCTTTCTCCCGCAGTAACTTTCGATGAAGTCACCGAAATCAAAATAAGCTTAGATTCTTTCATTACTTAGGGTGTATTAGTTTTAAGTATGAAAAGTAAGTAGTGGTAGAATACACAGTCAAAATCTGCACAAATCCTCTACTGTTCCTTGAACATTAGTGTTTCTAGCGGTTCTGATGCGCTAGGGTTTTTTTAATCCTCGAAACAATTGTTAAAGCCAATTTTCGGAGTGGCTTTCAAAGTGCGCAGCGATTCGGCTATGCTCTCTTCAGGCATGTTCAAACGATAACCCCGGTGCGCTCTTTTAGCTCAGGGAATAGTCAGAAGTCACACGGAGCTGAATCAGGCGAAAACAGTGGTTGCGAAACGATATGGGTAGAATTTTGTGCCAAATGATCACGAAGAAAGAATGCAGTGGGAGATGGTCCATTATCATGGCGCAAAAACTAACAATTGTCTGTTTATAAATCAGGCCTCTTTTTACGAATAGTTTCACACAAACGACGCGTAACGCTAAGATAATATTCCTTCTCAACAGTTTGGTCTGGTGAAAGGATTTCATAATGCACCACACCACGGTAAACGTAGAAAATTGTTAACATGTCATTGATTTTTGAACGACTTTGATGCGGTCTTTTCGGTCTTGACTCGCCTTTCGCACGGTATTCGCTTGATTGGTTGTTTATTTCCAGATCATATACATAAAGCCAAGCTAGTTTCATCTCCAGTTATCATGAGTTTCTTGACTTAATAGTCAGGAAGTATTGCTTGACTTAATAGTCAGGAAGTATTGCAGACATCAACGCGACGCTATTGTTCCCAAAAATGGAGTATTTTTTGACACCAAACGAGATTTCACTCTTTTCAGGCCCAAGACATCTACCAAAATTGTCTGATTTAATCCAAACGAAAGACTGACCGCATCAACAAGGTCTCTAATTGTCAATCGATGATTTTTGAGCACCAAATCTTTGATTTCCTTGATAGGTTATTCATCAGTTTATGCTGATGGTCGTCCAGGACGATCTATGTATTTAACGCTTCCTCTGCCTTCTTTGAATTCTTTGCATCATTTATAAATATTTTTTTTGTCAACCTGTTCACTGAAGGTATTTCGTAAGAATTTCAACGTTTCTGCAATTTCTACAGTGCAACTTCTTCGCTCAACAAAATCACACATTGTAAAAATCGCTAAATTCACTTTTTGTTGTCTGCAAACCCGTGTGAAAATATTAAACAGCTACAAATCTTGATATAAAATTTGACAAAGATGTCAAACACAGTATTACCAATATAAAAATTAAAAGATTTTCTCAAGTCTGTTAGCGCGCGAAGTTTAAATTCAAATTTCACCGTATATTTTGATCACAGTAGTGTAGCAATCATTATTTTGATGAATTCATCTAATAAAATCAGTAAAGTAAAATAAACTTGGTGAATTATTATTTACTTCGTGGAGTTGTAAAATACTATCTTTTCAATGCCATATATTCTATAAAATGCTTTGAAATTTGAGCTTTCACTCTCTTCTAATAGTATTTCAAATTGAGAAGATTGCATACCAGATCAGTAGCATTGCTGACTCTTCAAACGCAAAATTATCCCACCGTTTCTATAGCCTTCGCCAAAGCCTAACATAGTATAAAAGTCACTTTAACACACTCAATTCACATGTGTTCTGTTCGATTTTTTTTTCCTACAATAGACAAACACCTACCGCATAGATACCATTCAATATGATTTTGGTAACAGACGCAAGGTCAGTGCGAGAGTAACAAATCGCAGTTACCTCAGGGGATTATTATAATCAAAAGACAAATCAAAGACGAAAAATGTGTTCGTACCTGTTTAGTATGAAAATTACAGGAACTTTGATTTCATTGCGCATACAGAAAAAATTCACGCTACTCGTAATAGCGAATCTGGCAATGCACTTGAACTGCACGGTAATTAAGATCAAAGATTAAGGTGTTTCCCATAGTTCTAAAGTGGCTGTAGACGGTGGCTGTTGAGTTTGGTCCGCAATAACAAACATAATGACGTGCATTGTGCCAACCTGAGCAGATTTTTATTTAAAGATTTACGAGTTCGTATTGTTTTCTGCGGCACAATAATCAAATCGAAGTGAATTACACTTAAACGCAAGGACGTTGGAATTAAATGTTGCTGATGAAACGTTTGCTATATGTTTTGGAATGTTAGAATGGAATTTCTATCAATTGTAAATTAGTGTAGAAGTTTGAGTATTTGCTGATGTCTAAAAAGACACAAAGACTTGAATACATTACAACTTTATGCGAAAAAAAAGTTGTAATAGATATCGTTATAGATAAGTTGAATAAAATATTTCCATTTTTATTTAAATTAATTTCTTAGCATCGAAAATTTCAAGTAATATATCTACAATTCAATTTAAAATATAAATGACTTAATATATTTTATGGAATATACTCAATACTCAGGATGTAACAATATTATTGCGCTGCGCTTAGTAAAGCTAATGCGTATATTATTTCGAATTCCCCTTCGAAGAAATTCAAAAATTAATATCTATTATCTTCGTCAATATTATTACCGAACTACAAACATAATCTTACATTTTTGCCACTTTGACCCCATCGAAATTAAGAAATCGATCAAGTCTAATTTCGATATCCATCAATGTTATCGAACTAACAGTATGCGAAAGTGATAAAGTCTCTGTTAAATGCATTTAAAAAATTGATGGTATTGTTTTTTTTATTTTCTCATATTATAAATTCCGTTTATGTAATATGTGCAGCTAACTATGATGGTTATTGTGTATTTATCTGATTTATTAGCAACGGGTTTTATACAAACTAATAGATCGATGTGGAAAATGGTAGTGATGAGCGTGAATATTTGACGCTGTAGGTGGTACGGTGCAAATACCGATGTAAATCGATCATTCGGCAAATTGAATTGCAAAGAAGCATTTTTACGAGGCTTGTAAATAGTTTTGTTAGCTGCTATGAATTTGATAAGAAATTATTGTCTAAGTGGTCCATATCCATTGAAATGATAATATTGAAATAATATGCAAAAAGATGGAGTGCACTTACAAACTAATGTGTGAAGTAATTGAAAAATATGATGTAAGGCAATAAAGTGTAATGATTATACTCGATTCAGTCAATTTTATTTAGCCTGTTAACAAAAACAATTGGAAAATTTCAATTTTTGGTACGATTTATTATGTCGATAAATCGACGGAGAAACATTTCGCAATATGAAAGTCAGCTAATATTCATACATAATGACGAACGTATCACATAGCTCAACAATTTTTTTTACAAACGTTGGCTCTGAAACAGCCCTATGGAAAATATATAAAAATTATCAAATTTCTTATATAGTCAGCTCAAATTTTCGAAATTTGTTAAATAGATCCTACCTATTACTTTGTTCGGAACAAAACCCTGTTTATCCAACGGAACAACTGTTTAACGGAACAAAACTCTGTCCTCATATCAGAGGTTAGTTGAGTAATTTGAACATTGAACTGATATTTGACAGAAAGCTTGTCCGGAACCATATCACTTGGTCAAATTCAGCAGAAAATATTTAGCCCTCACAAAATTAAAAATCTGGAAATATTTAAAGCATACACCACAATTGGAAAGAATTGTACATTTAAATAAGATATAGTTTGATCGTAAAACACCGAAATCTTGTACTTAATTTTTGCCTTTTGCCAAAATGTCAAAAAAAAACTTTTCCAAGTTAGGATGCAGAAAATTCGCTGGCCTCTTTACTATTGCCCTTTTTGTGTAGGGGAATAGTTTGAAGCATTGAGCTGTATTGTTGAGTATTATCGGATACTTATCTTTAAAAACTTTGGAGGTAGTATCTCCTACAACATCAAAGATGAAAACTTCTCCCTTACTGCAACCAAAAGCCTGCAACAACAGTTTCACGTCAATATCAACCTACAGTGGATTTGCGTTTCATCCTTTGACTTCATCGAAAGTTAGAGATTATCGAAAATATGAAAAAAGCTGTAATGGCCACTTATTATCATATGTGCTCCACGGACGACAATCCAAAACATGAGGACTGTCCACCGGGTCCCGACAGCTGGTGCAAGTGGCGGAAAGCTGAAGCATCTGGAGAAAATCCAAAACTAATTCAACACCCTGCACCACTTCATACAGAAGTTCAAGAGTATATTAAACCAATATTTGAAGATTTATCCCGTGATGATTTGCTCAAAAGATGTTTGGGTGGCCATACGCTAAATGCAAATGAGAGTTTCAACTCGACCGTTTGGCGTCTCGCTCCAAAGCACTTACACTCAGGATTAAAAATCATTGAAATTGCCGCGTACACAGCAGCTGGATTGTTCAACGAAGGAAATACATCTCTTTTACAAGTAATGAAAAATTTAGATATAATAATTGGCAGACAATGTAGATCATATGCAGATAAAATAGATGAGCAGAGAGTGACTCGAGCAAATCAGCGCAGCTTGTTAGCTACTAAAGAAGCACGTCAAGAGGAACTTTTTGAGAAAAATGAGCTATACGAAGCTACAGAAGGACTTTTATATGGCGCTGGAATTGCTGACTAATCGGTGAGCCACTACAATCATTGAATTTTTATGTACTCAAACTTTAAACGCGTTTTTCTTAAAACACAATTTTTCAAATCGGAGTGGATAATAACTTAAAAAGTTTGCTATCTATCGCACTGAAATTTCGCACACATCTTTTCAGTGATATTACTTTCTATATAAACCTATTTGTTTTGAATTTTTTTTTGAAAAAGAAAAATTTCCTTGGCAATAACGATTGAAAAATTTGGCTGAAAATTCAAATAATTCTTATAAAGTGTTTTATTCTGCAAATTTTTATTTTTCATTTATTTTTTTAGGTTCATCTACGAAACATAACCTTAATAATCACACAGAATTGGTTTTTTATTATTTTCGATCAACACTACAGAGACTACAAACTACGCCAACCGACAACTCTCGCTGCGACCTTCCCGAAAAAGAAGACTGAAAATCAGCTATTTTGAAATGTTTTAAAATTGTTCCGATTTTTGTAATAGATGATATATATTTATTTTTTTTATTTAAGAATAAATTATTCTTAAATAAAAAAAATCATAAAAATTGACTGAAATTCGCGGGTCTATATGTGTTTCTCCCCTTAAGATTTAAAATTTTATATGGGAAAATATTAGGTGTCATAATTGTTCACTTTTAGTTAGTTTCAGGACTTTTCGTTGGGAGTACATTTGCTTAATGTTTGATTAAGCATAATAAATTTTCTTTTACAGCTTTGAATATTATTTTCGTCTATCACAAACATTAAGTGTTTTTATTTTACACAAATTCTTAAATAGTTTTTTTTACGCAGGTACAGCTTATGTTTTCATCTCATTTGAAACTAATTGAATGAAAACAACTGTAAATTTGGTAAACTTTTAGCTGAATCATTTTCATTATTGCTGGGGTGAGACTATGTGAAATTTTAGTTAAAACTAGTATAAATTTGACTAGTTAATAAATTACAAACTGAAGATTTAGTAAAGGTAATTGAATTTGATCACGGTTCCCTTCTTGTCTATAAATCAGCAAAGACAACGTATATCATTTCTACAGCATCGAAGCCGAGCATATTGAAACGGGAAACCACTTTGTCAAAATAGAATTTTCAATGTAGATTAACATTTTTAATGTTAATAAAAAGTTGTTCAATTTTAATCATCCCGCAAAAACATTTCCAATTTGAAAATTTAAATCAAAAAAGCAGAAACGAAAAAAATTATAGGTGGATGGGGTAGCAAAGGTAAACTAAGCTATGGAAGAGATAATAAAATAGCCATGCAAATGCGAAAACTGTTAAAGCTTTTTTGAATACTTTCTTAATCTTGAATCAAAACGAAGTCAAAATTTCTCTTTCTGAAATATTCTTAATTAAAAAAACTCTCATTTCACTGGATTTTGCATAGGCTGCAAATGATTTTTCGAAGATTGTATGATTTTTTTTTTGATAAATTTTTGAGCTATATAAAATATGCATTACATTTTTTTAAGGTCCAGTTATTTTTCTTTAAAATTTCTTTAAAAAGTATTTTCCTGTAAAATATACCTATCTTACTGTTTGAATCGGAGTCGAAAGATTAATATATGCAATCATTAATCGTTACCTGAGTATAATCAACTGCATAAAGAAAAAAAAATTAAAACTAAACTAAATCAACTTTTACTATTTAATTTTACATCTACTATTTAATTTTACTTGCGGCACCAGGTGGGTTGCACTATGGCTCATCAGTTATTTGAAACATCAGAAATATCTTTACTACTCATTAAAATCGAATGAAATTTAGTTAGCCAACACTTATTTAGACACAATTTAGTCTCTCAAAATATCTATATGCATGACTGACCAAAGTTTCACCAAAAACATTACATTTTTCACGTCAAATTCATGATCTATTGGTTTCAGTCCACCTGATTTCATCTAACGTGGGTGTGTATTTTGATTTCGTAAAATTTACTTTCAATAATATTCGTGACCACAGCTTCTGGGTAGCTGAGAGTATATATCGCAATTTGGTTTTTTTCTTTTGATTGATTCATTCTTTCTCCATCTTCCGAATGGTCCAGTGCAACCACCAGTCTATGAGCGCAAAATGGTTTAAAACAAATTGCTTTACTGCAAATGATCAATATTCCACATCTGTCACGTTCGTGATGAATGCATTCATTCTGTTTAATAAATTAAATTAAATACACAAGAGTTTTTTGATGTCACTGTTGGGAGCAAATAGTATCTTACATACGTTGAGAGCACCCAGTCAGTATTGAAGAACAGGTGCTTTGTACACTAGTTTGGACATTTAAGTGCTATCATTGCTCAAGGATAGAAGTTTTTTTTTCACATAAGTACTAGAGTGGCTCGCGAATAAATTCTCGCGGTTCAAGCACAAGGTCGAAAGAATGATTTACCTTTCGCTAGAGGAACAATAACGATTAGGGTCGCTGGAGCGATATGAGAAAATCGATTGAACAATTTATTTAAAATGATCACTACTATATATAATTTTGATTGACGACATTACGTCGGGAGTAAACCAAGGAAACAAATTCGAAAATCTTTCAGTAATATTGTTTGGTTTTTCTTCTAAAACTTTCAATCGAAGATGTTGGTGAAATTTTGCAAAATTTTTATCATACTCAAAATAATTCACAAAATATTTATAAAACATAATTATTTTAAGTTTCGTTCAAGTAAAATACGGAAAGGATCCAACAGTTCAGCTTGAACTAACAAAATTTAATATTCTGTATCATAAAATTGTTACATTTAACCTTAGTTTCTCAGCCCTATAAATTCTGTCAAAGTCCATTCGATCAACTGCATTCAAAGCTTTTGGTCAAAAGGTATCAAACTAAAAACAATTTCATGGGAACAATGTTGATTAACGATCTTTCAGGCCAACTCAACTGACCAGCCAACTCAGAATTTGCTTTGATCGTGATTGAACAAAAGCCTGTGGTCGCCTTCGGTTAAGCAATAGCGACTCAATTCTTTTCTAAGACCGTGCAGTTAATTAGTGAACTGTATGCTAGAAATAATATAAGAAATCATTTTTTGTTGTTGTTGATTAAAATGGATATGGATCAACAATCACGCTTTCAACTAGTATATGCGCTGAAACTACGGAATTGTGTCCCGAAATATTAACATAAACAAGAGATCGTGTCATGAAAACATGTTGCGGACATAAGTGGAAGATAAAAATGCACTTGCATTCGTTCCGAAGTTCGTGTGAGTAGAAAAGCGGTAAGTAACTTTTGACAAGGTCTTCTCAACAGCATGAACTCATTGATAAGTTTGGCACGAAATGATTATGAATCGTTCTACTTTGTCATGTGAAACTTGGATATGCCATATATGATGGGGTTTTTGTCATTCACGAGTATTTCGCATCATCTTTCCACAAGTAATTGTGAAGAAACCACAAAATTTAGGAAATGTATTTCAATTCGCTTTCAAATTGATTCGGAAATATGAAAATGTGGCATTTAAAAAATAAAAAAAATGTTAAAAAAAAACTAAATGAATTAACAAATATTTCCTATATATAATATTAAAAAATCTCAAGTGCCAATTTCTCGGTTTTTCAAATTTTTTTTTTCCAGATGTTTTTACACTTATTGCAGCCTGAAGAAAATGTTTGATCCTGAATGGTTCTCATCTATTTAAATCAAATTATTCCATGATTCAGCAGCGGCTTCTCCGAAATAATTCTACAGGTAGTTATGCTTTTCTTGTCTCAAGCTTCACTGAAGGCTCTATAAATCGTATGACTGTCTTTTACAATTAATTACTAAATGACTAATAGATCTTTTTGTTAAAATGCACCAGAAAAATTGTAAAACTACTTTATTTAACTCATTTCCGATAGATACCAATTGACCGATATAAACTGTAGAAAAGGGTAGATTATCATCGAAACATCAATAGCTATCAAGAAACTAAAATATATCTAGCTTCTAAAGGAAAAGTTTATATATAAAATTCCTTTAAAAAAATTCTTCTGTGACAACTTAAGAGTTTATTTTTAAACGATAATCCATTTTCTCTATTTCTGTTTCTCGCAATCTATACTTTTTTGTACTCTCAACAAAAGCTCCAAATTGTAGTTTCATTAAAACATAACTGTAGCAATGCGTTCACACAGTAAAAAGACTTAGGGGAAAAGGATTATTATATTTTTTGCATAAAAAATAAAAATATTATAGTTTTTGTAATAAGATAACTCACTTATATTTACGGGCTACGGAACAAGTTGAAATAAATAGTAGTAATATGGCTGGAAATTTGAATATTTGATACAAATATTTTTTCAGCTTAAATGGAGCAGCTATAAATTTAGTCTTTATTTATTTCAGCCAATATCAATATCATTTTTAACAGGCGTTTGTCAAACTAAAAAAAAACTTCAGTAAAAAATTAACAATGTATAAAATTCACATATCAATCATCAATAAAAAATATAAAATCATAGAAAATAGTCTTCATAGCAACAATAACAAAATGAAAGAATACAATTTAATCGAAAGCAGTTGCAAGAAATTTGCTGAATTAATAATCTGATTTAAGCTTTTAACTGAAGGACTATTAATAAAAGTATACCTGTGTTTGCCCAATCTGCATAAAAAATTTGAGCGGTAATTTATCTGATAGATTAACATTACGTCGGCACAGCATATAGCCAGGAGCGGAGAGCATGGGACATTGGAGTACCATAAAAATTGAGCACTCGTCAAGGAGGAGGATTAGTCGCGGTTCTAAAGAAAGAACTTGGAATAAGGACAGACGATCATTTTACTCACAGCATGGGAGGTAAGACTGAAACAATAATGAGCGTGTATATGTACGATGAATGTGCCTTACTGCACCATGTAGATATTTGTTATGGAGAGACCAGATTTCACATAAATATTCTAGGACTTAGCGAATGTTCTAAGATGCGGTGGCTGATCTTCTCACGCAAAGTTTGTGGGCCTTATATCATTTTTTTCGTGAATTCCAGTACTCATTATTACTGGTGTGAAGGCCAAAATGAAAGGGTCAGAGCAAACCTTCATATCATTACTGCTCTTGAGGTTTCTTTCAACGTGCTTAAAAGTCGGCATGAGGATACCCATAAGGAGACCTAAAAGCTTTTCAAATTTGCGACAACCAAACAATTTGTTGATCGCTGTTTGCGCGGCAAATCCTCCACCAGTTGGAATCTGCACTCGCAGTGAGAAATAATTTCAAGGACTAGCTGCAGCAGCCTACAGCACAGGCTCAGCCTGCTCATTTATAAGCGCAATTAGTGCCGTACGTGAATATTCTTTTCATCAACCACCAACGAATTCAGAGCCTAAAAAAAAACTTGAACTTCGACGTAAACGACAAAAGCAGCACCGCATCATTAATCTTCATGCATCGTACCTACTGGTGTCTTCTGTTGCAAAGTCTGGCTCTGTCAGCGCTCCTGAGAAGCCTGCATGTGCGCTGCATGACACACCAAAAATACCTGTAGTTCGGCCTTCACTTCAAACTTATGAAGAAACTCCAGAGAACATCTTGAAATTTATTACGACTATGTCTTGTTTTTTTAGTTAGTGTTTTATCCTATAATAAACTCACTCCTGACAATTTATTGGGTAGAGCAATTGTCCCATTCAAGTTCATTATACCTGCGGTTTAGGTATCGTTTGATAGTTTTAGCTCAGCTTTTGATATTTCTCATACAATTTGCTTTAGAGGCGCATGGCTTACTGTCAATATTCAGAATACAGAATTCTTTCTATGCCTTTCTGTTTTCCGAAGATGTTGCAATTGCATAGCATCTTTAATCGAAACCTAAAACATTCTTCATGGAATGCTCTCTGTAGATTTTGCTCCTTTTACTCTTATTGATTGTATGATATAAAAAAGTATTCACCCAATGATCTGCAGGATTTCCAAAGTTTACGGTCTGAAGCTTTTGTGATGGGATTACTTTTTTGGCCATCAAATTCAATATGTTAGAGTCAACCAAAATTCTCCTGACACTACGAATAATCAATAAGTAATCATAATGAATATAAACCAAGGTGATTAAACTTAAAAGATATGTTTATTTTTCAATATAGTCTGCGAACAAGTTAATACATTTAGTCCATCTTTTTTCGAAACCCAGGATACCCTTAGGAAAAAATTCTTTATCTTGAATCTTCCAAAATGCCTCAACAGCGGCCATCATTTCGCTATCATCTTGAAATTTCTTACTCCGAAGGTGTTCCCTGAGCCAAAAAAGATGTAAAAGTCACTGGATGATGTAAAAAAAAGTTTTCCGAGGAAAGATATAAAAATTCGAATCCTGGTTTTTAAATTGCAGCCAGAGAAACTGCAGCCTCGTTAATCGGTGCGTGGTCCTGATGAAAAGGCACTCCGGCTCACAGTTTGCCACATTTTTTTTCCTCCATAGGTTCCCACAATCTTCTTATTGGGTCTGCGTAGAAAGAGCCTAATATAGTGGCTCCATTTTCCACATATTCGACTATGAAAATTCTTTCCGAGTCTCAAAAAACTCATGCAGAACCTTCCCCGCCGAGCTCGCCATTTTGAATTTCTTTGGAGTTGGTGAAGAGGGTTGCTTCCACGTCATTGATTGCTGTTTGGTTTCTGGATCAAAATGGTTGATTCAAATCTCATCCATGATCACGAAACGTGACAAAAAAAATCTCCTGATCTGCCTAGAACTTTTCGAGGTTCACTCTTGAAATGTCGACTCGTTTCTTCTTTTGCCAGTCGGTTAACACTCTCGGCTCCCAACGGGCAGAGACCTTCTTCATAAGTGATTCATGGGAAACGATTCTTTGAACATTGCCATTCGAGATGCCTGTGACCTCAGCTATTTGCCTGATGATCACTCTTCGATCTACGAACATAACCTGTTTGATTTTTTTCACATTGTCTTCTGTGAGGGACGTGGTTGGACGTCCTTCGCGATGTTCGCCTTCATTGGATGGAATATAGAGGAACAGAGTTCCCTAATCTTTCCACCATGTTGCCGTGTATGTCTCTGTGATTTACTTGGTACCTTTTGACGTCCTCTTTTAAAATGCATCAACCATTTTATCTCCTGATTCCTCTCGTATCTGCCCTATTTTATCCTTGTTTAGTACCAAAGCTTCGATTTTAATACTAATTTTGGTCTTGTTAGTGTTTTAAATATCTAGATGAAATCGTTCTTATCTTCTTTCTGCGTTCTGTTAGCTATCCTTTTCAACATTAGTCATGTATCTGTGATGGAAAGACATGAAGGAAAGCCGACAATACTCTCCCAATTCTTCATCTGGCTATCGGTCTTCCGTTTCCGACCATTGTCTTATATCCAGCTTCTACTATTTCAGTAAACTCTTTGAAAACCTAGTTAAAATAGAGTAAGCATGGTTTTGTCAAAAGCAATTATGGTTTTATCAAGAGCAATAGGGGATAGATAGAACACATAAAAGAAGGAAAATCATTCATAAATATCAGGAATAACAGTGAACCCTGTATCGAAGCCTGGAAAACGGCGAAAAGGTGACATAAAAGAGATGATATAGTGGAATACACATTACCACTTAAGTTACAATCAGAAACGTAGATTGAGAACCAAACTTAAACTATGGCTAAATATCCCACAGCCGGCGAGCTTAATAAAAACCTATGTATTCGACAGAATCAATTGGTGAATGCAACATCCATTTGTTTTTTTGTGTTTATGGACTAAAAAAGAAGCTATCAAGTAATTAAAATTTAATAAATTAGAGAGGGGTCATCTGAATTTAGTAAACTCATGTTGTTCAGAAGCATATTGTTAGTGATTTTTAAAGAGTTTACGAAAGCATGAAACGAGAGAAATCAGACAATAGTAGAAAATGCTCCTTGATCATTCGATTTGAGAATGGTAGAAATATATGCTAATTTCTATTGTCTGACGGGAAGGAGTCACAAAGAAAGCTTAGGTTGCAGATGGATATTATTTTTAGAATAACATATAGGGTACAAGAATGATGAAATTGACTTTGTGTTGGGGTTGCGATAATAAGCGAGTAGTGGGGACGCGTGACTGCCCAAATTTGGGAGAGAGACGCAAGAGCGCAAAAAGGCAGTTGCTTAGTAATCGGCATATAAGATGAACCGGTTCCACCATTACATTAATTAGAATTAATAGACGCCACGTGTTTATTAAAACGATAGTTTATGAATAAAGGTGACGTTACTGTTTAGTAAATTCTTGTTTTCTTTATTTAAAACCCACATACACAACACTTTGATAACTGGATCAGGATGCCTTCAGGACTACAACCGGCATTAACATCAAGACATCTCAGCAAGGACCAATTTCCAGAGGATTGATGTGAACGAGAGGAATGAAAGCGGAGTAACATAGAAAATTTAACAACAAAAGATTGAATCCAGGACGAAGAAGAAGTAAGAAAAGTGTTTGCAGAAGGCTTGCAAAATAAACTAGCATATCACGCTTGAGAGCAATTGCGGTACCAAAACGTAGATTGGAGAGAGCAAGTAAGCTATCATGACAGCTAGAAGTTGGAAAAAAACAAAGAAATCCAATAAAACCATTGAAAGCAGAAACTGTGCAAAGCCTTTACATTTTTTTCCGAATTTCCTTCGACTCTCTCGTTTCTCCAATTTCATCAACAAATTGAAATTGACGGGGATGAAACCCATTTTCACACATTAATTGATATACGAAATATTCAACAATGTAAATATCAAAACGACCTATCAAATTAAATCCATAAATTTATGCTGCTCTGCACTCTCATTTCCAGGTCACCATAACGATTGACTGCAAAAACTATCTCTACCACACCATCGTTTCTACAAACTAAGCCACGTATATTACGCTTCTAATAGTTAACGCGCGAAAATCTCATTCAAAATGCCACCACTTGTTTCTATAGGTTTTCGATATCTACTCAATAGCAATTTATATAGCAAACAAGCATGACACCAAAACTGCACCACCTGTTCACCGCCGCTTTAATCGAATTACCGTTGCCGCCCGCAAAATGCAGTCATTGCAGTTGGAACGAGGTAGCACAGAAAATGGTTATGTGCATATTTCTATAATTTCATTTAAATCGTTTGGCTGATAATTCAAGGCTGAGCTTTATCATTACCATGGAGACCAACCAGGTTGCCGTTACTGCCGCTGTTTTACTATAGTCAGCACGGTCGTTTAATCAAAGTTATTATGACCTATGATTTGATAACAAGGGAACTAATAATTGCTCGTAGAACTAATTTACACTTGTTTTAATTTTATGCGCGTGCTTTTTGAAAATCGCTTCGGTAGCATGTTTTTAGGTTAGTCGAAGTGGAACGTGCTAGATCATATCGAGTTGAGCTTTTGCAGAAAGAGTAGTTTAAATTACTTTACTATGTTACTCAGCGTCGACATGTTGACTCAACGTTAGAGTACAAACGAAAATGTGTAATTTTTTTCAAAAACGGGCTTCCGAAATTGTGGAAAAACTCGAATGATTTTCCTGTTTCCGATTTAGTTTTGAAAAGCTAAAGAGCTGTATTTCAATTCGACGTTCACTTTTATGGCGCAAGTGAATAGAACTTATGTATGATCCGCACGCAATATGTCACGGCAAAACTATAACTAACGAATCTTTGATTCAATTTTTTCAAAAACAATTCCAAGGATGTATCAAACGTTTTACTTGGAATTCGTGATTTATTATTCGAACAAGTTCTGACCGTTATTGACTTGCACAAGCATAAGATTGGCAATAATATTTCGTTGCGAAAATTTTTACAGCATCGAATCTAAATTTTCAACAAAAACTGGAAATCATAGGAAATTACCTTTAAAAGAACTGCAACCCAGTTCACGACGCATGTTATTTATAAAATAATTGGCCGATTTCTTCGACTAGAAAATGTTTTTTTTAATAAAATCATATGAAAAACTGATCGCTGTAGTTATCAGAAACTCTCACGGCTATTAAAGGAAATTATTTAGTGATTTATTTTCATGCACTGTTGTGAAATTAATTAATTAAAACCATGAATGACTGATTTCAGTTTCGGAATTTTATTAAACACGGTTTTTTTGTAGCGAATCAATAAGAAAAATCCACAGGTTAAAGATCATTAAAAAATCTTTTAGTGATGCTGATTGTTAATCAAAATTAGACTAAATAAAGCTGCTCTTAAATTTGACGATTTTTCTTGACTTCAGAATGAATAAATCACACTTTTGACACTCATTAGTGATGTCAATCACATGGTTGTCCACTGAACTGGCTTACATATGTAGAATTAAATCATAAATCAACGCCAGATAATTGGTCGTTATAGTTCGAAGTAGATTTTTATCTAAATCGCAGTAGATATTAAACGTCTCTGTAATAGTATTTTTTTGAATAATTAAGAAACAAAATGCATACGTTTATGCACATAAATTTGTAACAAGTGTAACTGGAATTGAATTAATTGTGAAGAACATTAGCTTCGATTTTCATTTTCTCGTCATTTTGTGAAAGCGAATGCAAATTTGTCTGTTTCATTCTTCTTTGTAACTAGATTTGTCTAAAACTGAGGAGTTGATTGTCATAAGACTATGGACCAATGTAATCAGATGATTTTTATAGTACGAGTATTTGTTGCGAAAATATCGATTGTTAAAATGTGATGGCCCTGATAGTTTTTTGTAGCTTGTCAGTTCGTGTATTTGACTAGTCAAAAATAAACATTTTAAAAAATCCTTTTTTTTTGGGTGCATGACCATTTTGCTCAAAAGCTGATTTTTATTTTATGCGGAAGGGCACTTTCGATCCATTTAGATTGTGTATTAAGGAAGACAGTACAGGTCATCATTGTAAAACTCAATTTCAAACTAGAGGCAAACCTTACGGATCAAAGCAAAATTAACGCTACCTTGAAAAAAATGAAAATAATACCACCTTGAGAACTTTTTGAACGTCGAAAATATAAATTGAAATAGTGACAGAATGGTTTTCAAAATAAAATTGAAATGATGTTTCAGACTTGACTTAGTACATGAGCGTTAAATTCTATTGGATACTCGTGTCGCTTGTACGGTGGTTGAAATTTGACTCTTCGAACGTTTTTTTTTCGGAATAATCGGCTTGCTGTGATTTCCCACTCACATTGTATCAGCGACCACTAATACTTGTTTCTCACAGTAAGGTCTTGTAAGGTCGGCTAAGAAGTTGGATTATTTAGGTTTTTTGGAGAACAGATGGGCAGTTAAGAACGAGTTCTTTAAAAGAGGCTACTGTGGATTCATCATGCTTTTCAAAAGAAATATTTCTACCAAATAGTTGATTTTAAGATAATATAAATTTCACCAGCAAATTTAATTGGAACATGCATAATATTTATTTCAACATTTTGGTAGCATCAACGATCCTTTCGACATTAATTGGAATTAAATAGGTGAAGTTCTGTCGGTGAGAATAACTAAATATAAGATAATTTTAAAATTGAAAAATGAGTATAATATTTTTTCTCCTAGTGTAGATGGCAAAAAAAAATCTATTTGCTAGATCCCCGGGTGACCTATCATCAGGGGCTATGTAAGGTTTAATTCACTAAAACAGACCACCTAAGAGCCTACAAATTTTCGAGTCGAAAAGTACTGGTTCAACCCGGTCGTGCTGACTCACGTATCGGTAACCACGGACTACTACAGAAACTACTATAGCTCATGGGTCGGTAATGCAACCCTCCTCCCGCTTTATGCACTGCATTTTCTCGACTTATGTTCAGATTGCGTGCCACTTGCCAGTTCTCTCCGCCTCAACTGCACATAATGAATGTTTGTTGTCAGCATCATCGAGTTCTGTCACACAATACCGGCAGTACGGTGTGACCACCATACCCATTCTGTTTAAATATTTCCTGAAGTAACCGCGCACTGTCAAGAATTGACAAAGGTAAAAAATTACCTCTGCATGGCTCCGGTTAAGCCAAAGCTCAAGGAGACCAATTAGCTTAACAATTAGCTTAGGCGTTTCGAGTTCTTTATCATTTTCACCCCAACGTTGTTGCCAAAGTTGGAGACTAAGAGTACGAGCGTGCGTCAGAGTATCAGTTCTGCACAGCTCTGGCCGAAAGAGGTACACTTTCTTGCGTTCTAGCGCTAGTAAGTCGATCGAGATTACTCCCGATTCCACCATTTTAGCCTTTTCTGAGACCGTGTGGTAGCTACAGGCAATTCGCAGATCACTTTTGCACTGCACACTGGCAATGCGCTTCCGGCACTTCTTAGTTCGGAGTGCATCTCCCAGACTTCGGCTCCATCTAGCAAGATGGAATCAGTCCTTACCATAACCTCCGTCTCATCCACTGCGGTCACCAACGTTCGCCATTAGCCTGCTCAGCGAGGTGATAGCTATTATAGCCTGTCACATGCCCTGCGGATATGATCCCAATACGTAAGCTTGGTGTCCAGGGTCACTCCTAGATACCTGACAGACTTACTGCTCTGGACCTCCACGGAGTCAGCTGTCATGAGTATGGTCATACCCATGACAGTTGAGAATCTTCGTTTTAGGGACCGCCAGCTGGAGGCCGTGTTCAGTCATCCACCGATCCTCTCTCCTAATGACTTGGTTAAGTCTGAGTTGAGCAAATTGGGCAGATTTGGAAGTAATTACTGCTGCGACGTCATCAGCGTAACCTTACACAAACATATATGCAGGCATTTCCAGGTGCAGCAGATCATCGTACATGACGTTCCACATGTCAGGTCCTAAGATCGAGATCTGCGCCGCATCTGATGTGACTGGCCTTCTTTTGAATCTTTGGTCGGTGTCGTAGAGCAATCATCGGTTCCTGAGGTAGTTCCGCATAATGGCTAGCAAGTAGTCAGCAATAGGGCTCAGAAGATGTCCGTTTACCTCGCCGAATTGAAAGCGATTTGTGCGTCTAGTATTGCTAGCAGGACGATCGGTCTGGATTGATGCAATGCCTCTTACGCTCTTGCTACAGCCATAACAACCCCTCAGATGACATAAATTGTTGAATGATCTTTCCAGAAGCAGTGCTGCCTGCAAAAAAGATCGCCAGCAGATTTCACTGCTGATAGCAGCCGCGGCCTGAGGAACCCTTCAAGAAGCTTCCTCGCAATGTCCAGCATGCACAGTTTACGGTATGCCGATGTATTGCCAGGTTACCCTTCCACTTGCCTACCAGTACCAGTTCAGCTACTTTCAACCACGACGGGAAGACCCCTGCGACAAAACATGAACTATACAAATCCAATAATAGACGCGGTTTACTTTCCGCCAAGACTATGAGCTTCGACCGGCACCCCATCAAGCCCCGGAGCCTTTCGGTTCTTCATCCTGGACACTGCACTGTTCAGCTCCTCGTTCGTGCAGAGAGAAACATTCGCCTGGCTCACGATGATGGGATTATCAGTCCTTGGTGGGTGTACCGGGAACAGTATAATTGGAAATGATTGAAATGCTGTTGATTCCAAAAAAATGTCACCAATCTCTTCGATGCATTTTTTCTTGCAATCTAATGGATATTTTTAATAAGTCAAGTTTATAATTTTATCCAAATAACACAGCTTTTTCTCAAATTTTCGCTTCAACTAAAATATTATTCGAACCTCGAATGAAGAAAAATATAACCTATGACTAGTTTCAAGAGATCAAATTTCAGATATTCTGGATTGCTTAGTCAAAAACGCCATATTTCAGATATATGATGTAGCGATTTTGGGCCTGAATTCACAACGTTCAACAAATACTACGCGTTTCTACACTGCATCAAAATTAGTAAGCATAAAAAATTTATGAAAAAAATTATAGAATCTTTTGTGAAACAGTAAATTTAAATTAGAAAAAAAAGTATAAAATTTATATAAGTATGATGTAGTAAATCTAATCATTCGAATGCAAGAAAAATAAATCAAATCATAGGAGTTCGAAAAGAAATTATAACTTAGCGGGTTGGCTGTATAGGACCGATATAATAGGACCGAAGTTTAAGAAAAGGGCTTGCGAAAAAGTGATGGTTGCCCATCGAATAGGCAGGTGAAAGTTAATGCACTAGCCTTGAAAAATTTGGTGTACTTATTTCAAGAAAGAAGGACGCGACGTGTTTTCATACGTCATACACAAACATTCTCTAGCCGCAAAATGCATTTACAGACACAAAGGAGAGAGGCTTCGTCCGTAAAAGGCTGGCATAAGGTGAATAGCCCAAAATTAAGATTGGTACTGGTACTAATTTCACCGTTATGATCAATTTTGAAAAGTCTCCAGTATTTGGCAATTCTTTGGAGTAAAAATTTTGACAATGAGCAAAGAACGTTTTCTGAAGATCATACAGAAAATATGATTCCATTTATTCCATGTAGGCAAGCAGTTTCGGGCCCAAATAATGTGGGTGAGGATCGACCTGTACTTGTGATTCCAGCTAAAAAAAACCATAATCCCTCCTTAAAACTACAGGCCAGCTAGGCCACGAGAACTCTGGAGAGTTGGAAAATTCTTTTGAGGCTAGCGCCCACTAGAAAGGCCTACAAGTTTTTTACTAATGTTCGAAGAAGAACATTAGTATTAAAATCACTTTGGCCAAAAATTCATATTTCTATATATATATATATATATCATCAAAAAATTTCAGTGAAAAAATCTCAGGAACGCGCCATCCGATTGAGCTGAAATTTTCAGGACACATTGATGTATATGCAGAATAGTGCCAGGTCTCAGAAAAAGTTAATAATCTTTAACCCTTTGGCGCCGGCGGCCATTTTAGTGATTTTTTTAATATACCTATTATTCCGTACACAAATAATTTTTGCAAAAATAAAGTTGACGACATAAATTTCGAACAAGTTTTACATGTGAATCGGATAATTTTTTGGAATTTTTTTAACCCTATGTGTGCGCTGGGTGCCTAAAAAGAGAACGGGAAAATTCAAAAATTTTTAAATTGCGATAACTTTTGACAGAGCTATTCCATGATTACGAAATTTTCAGGACATGTTTGTTTTATTTAGTTGTAGATTAATGTAGGTTTTAATGATTGTGCTGGCAACCCTGTAGCTAGGGCAGGCACTGAAAGTGAAAACCTCCAAATCATCATTTCTCTTGAAAAAATGTCGTTTCTTAAAAAAAAGCCACTCATATGTAAATTTTGTGCTTTGTTTACATAAACAAAAAAAAAAAAATTGATATGGTATAACGGGCACGCCTGGTAACCCTTGTCCAAGTTACTTATGTTTTTAGCATCAAAAACTTCTGTTCACGGAAACTCACGATCCAATGAGCAGAATTTATTGAAATTTTCAGAATGTATTGGTCTTAAATAGGACCAGGTCTGATAGAAGTGATTTTGAAATCCTAGCGATTCTGTGCCAGTGGTGCCATCTTGAAAAATCACTAAAAAAGATAACTGCTTTTAGCCCTATAAATTCTGATTGAATCGTTCGATTTTGACGAAATTCACACCGTAGCTGCACCTTACTTCAAACCACATTTGGTAGAAATTTGGTTGAAAAATTCGGTTGGAGCTGCCAGCTATGATAATTTTGGTGTCTTAAATTTGAAAAAATAAAAATTTGGAAGTGAAAACATTCAAACCAGCGAATATCCTAAAAACTGTCCGTTTCTACAATAAAACCAATCTGTTTACAAATCTTATGCTTAATCTACACAGTCAAAGTAAAACTTTGGAAATTTCATGTCGGACAAGAACGGTAACCCTTTCTCAGTTAACCTATATTTTTAGCTTCAAAAACTTCTGTTCACGGGAACTAACGAATCAATAATCAGATAGAATCGAAATTTACAGAATGCATTGGACTTAAGTAGGGCCAGGTCTGATAGAAGCGATTTTGAATTGTAGGCAACTCTGTTCCAGTGGTGCCATCTTGAAAAATTACAAAGAAAAAAAACTGCTTTTTGCCCTATGAAATGTGAATAAGTTACCAGATTTTCATGAAATTCCCACAGTAGCTGAACCTTACTCTAAACTCTGTTTGATAGAAATTTGGTTGAAAAATTCGATTGGTGCTGCCAGCTATGGTAATTTTTGTGTCTTTTTGTGAAAATTCGCTCAGGAAAATAAAACTTTTTGCCCTATAACTTCCAGTGCAGTCATGAAATCAATACGAATTTCATACAATTACTGAAACCTATTATAAACATTATTCAAGCCAAATTTGGTTGAAAAGCCATGATAGGGTTGCCAGCTATTGTTGGTTTTGTGTTTGCTTGCAATATCTTTATTAAGCGGTTTTATCGTAGAATTTTCAATTGGTAATGATATTGTAGTGATCATAAACAGCAAATATTAAGCTTTCGATTATTTGAAAAAACTCGCTGCAGGTAACCCTAAATTTCTTTATACTCCTATAACTTCAAATGTAATATAACAACGTGAAGCAGATGTGATATATTCTTGGCTTTGATACTGGCGAAAGGTTGCCAGCACGAGTCGGTTGTGCTACTTTTGTATCAATAAATGCTTGCAGTTAGTATTGCTACCGGAAACATTTACAATGAAAATAAATAACCGATGTTTCAATTCCCAAAGTTCTGCAAATTTTTCGGATCGCAGCCCCAAACTCCAACTTCAGTTACAGTGCTGCAGGCACTGAGCATTTTCTTCATTGATGTTATATGAGATGCTGCTTTCAAAATTATGTGAAATAAGCAACTGATAACGAATATAATTAACCCGTGTTTTGCTCTCATAAACGTTGAAATTCATGCCAGTGGTAATATCTGAAACCTTCTCCCATATGAGTTATAATGCATTCTTGAGACAAAAGTAAAACATGGCATTTGAAACAATTTGGCCGTAATAAGCAGCGCATGTGGTGGAATATGCACTCAAAACTTGCACGATTCTTCTACTGTTCTTCGAACATTAGTGTTTCTAGCGGGTCAGGTGCGCTAGAGTTTTTTTTTTTTTGTTATGTTAGATTTTATGTTAAACCCTTTTGAACACAATCAGTATCTTTGCATTTGACATTTTTTCGCTGCATCATCGCTCTCTCATTTACAGCTAAATCATTGTTAACAAATTGCATTTATGCGGTTTATATATCTTTAATTTTGTGTGTATTAATATAATTTTAGCGGTCTTGCCAGACTCTAGCACCGGTGTCACATATTCTCTTGTTTTGAAAAAGTATGTATG
This sequence comes from Nemotelus nigrinus, assembly GCA_947369275.1. Taxonomy (NCBI): domain Eukaryota; kingdom Metazoa; phylum Arthropoda; class Insecta; order Diptera; family Stratiomyidae; genus Nemotelus; species Nemotelus nigrinus. The sequence goes on along the minus strand of OX376372.1, from coordinate 18,684,149 downwards.
CTATTTATATTGTTACCAATTTTTTTTGGCTACCATATATATTTTAGGCTTCTGAAAAATATTTAACCACTCTTTTTTTATATTCATCACATTGAAATAGTTTTTATCCTTCTTAGTTTTTCGATAGGGAGAACAACAATAACAATGAAAAATAAAATAAAAAAAATTACTAAATTTTTTCATCTAGCGTTCATGGGTAGATTATTTAATTCAGAGTATACTATGGTCTGAAATCTTTCAGCCAAGGTAAAAAAACAAACAGAGTTTCGAGGCTTAGTGCTTTTCATATTTTACTTTTGTCGTATTTTCGTTTCTTTTCTTATCTACACCTTTGATATTTTATATAATATTCTTCCTAATTTGTTTTCGATTCAATTCTGACTGATTCTTTGGAATTGATGGCACGTTGCTTGTTCAAGACCAAAAAGCGGTACTTTCATCAATAGCCACAAAGCTAACATGCTACCAAACCGATATTAGAACGTGGAATTTTGTTGTCGCTTGCGATAGATTCAAAGTGCAAAACAGCTGATGTTGATGCAATTTACTTTTAATGCACTAAGCCCTATTTTTACATGTTTTAAAAGCTTAATTGAATTTATGCAGCACAAGAACCACTAAAGAATAATCTTTTTCACAATACAACAATATCAACTAATCTGTATTTGCAACAAAAACCAACATGTTTCAAATCCAACTTTTATGCGTATACTATTTTACCCATCCAACAAAGTTGTGCGCATTGTGCTCTTATTGTCTTCAAATTGTGCTCTTATTGTCTTCAAGTTAATGGTTTTAAATTTGCCTCATATTTTCGCTAATTGACAAGCATTATCAGTTAAAATTCATTCGAAACAATTTATCACGAAGTTATAATTTATAATTTTAAAAGCATTTCTCTAAATACGCACCCTTTCCAACTTAAATAGCTCATACTTAAAAACTTAAAAAAAATGTTGACTCGAACTGTGATGACATTTTCTCACCATCAAAACATTTTCAACGCAACAAAGTTGCAATCAACCACTTGCACTGCTCAACCAATATTCGTTCGTAAAAATGCAAAAGTTGTCTAATTAATTTTATATATTTCAAACTAAACTATTTCACGAAACTCAGAACTAGTGCCTATGTATGATAAATATCAAACTTAACATATGCATCATGGTATGTACAATTTATTACCGCAAACTGTCGATTGATTTGCACTCGAACGTCACTTTTCGCGTTCCACTTTAATGTGGATTAATGGTCATTAGATGCAAACTAGCTGCAAGTACGACTAGGCTAACATTTTATAGATACATGTTAGAGCTTAACGCTGCAGTGATATTGATTTGGAATAGACTATAAAACTGTTCGGCTGGTGTTTGATTGCATGAAATTCGTTGAAAGTTGTAGTTTTAATGCAAGTATATAAATAAAAACACAAACAAGAATATCTAATGCAAAACTTTTGAAATGTTATTGCGAAAACATATTCAAATATTTGCAATTACTTTGCATATACGCTTTGAAACTGTTTTTTTTACATTCACTGTTTTATTAAGTTCCGCAAAATTAACATATCTCAACTGAAGTTATTAATATTTTATTTTTGAATCATAATAAATTGAGATTATCCAGGAATGCTTTTTGCTGAGCACCCAAACCTCGAATCTATACGTGAGTACTAGCAAGGACATGGTCTTGTCAGACAGTAGTTTTGAGGTTCAGATAAGATTTTGAGATTTGAGAAGCCTGGAAAGAGAATTTGAGCAGCCACCCGCTGATAGTTACAGAGCATTTCATCCTGATAGTTACAGAGCATTTTTCCATTTCTGTACCCTTCAAACTATTGTATTGAAGGTACTTAGTATCGATTCGATTTGCATCAATTTTACTGTCCTGTGTTAGCTTTTGAATGAAATTTTGTTAACTCAAATACTGGTTTTCGATCAAAAGTTCCAAGCTCCACTTCTTTATCTGCGAGTACTACATCACTTTTCTGAACAAATTTCTCAGATTAATTACCTATGTATATATCAATATATTTGAATGAATTCTTAATGGGTCGTAAAACCAAACAAATAATTTATTATATGCTCACGGATCAGTACCCTTACAACAGCTAATACTTACACGCATCAAAATGAGTAATGTCCCCATCAAATCATCTCAGACCCACCAGATCGGACCCAAGTTAACAAGTCTGTTAAGCCAAGTGAAGATTCGTTCGTTGGACTCGCGAACGAAAAGATTCACCTTGTCAAGGTAAGCTTGATTCTCCGCTGCTGCCGTCTACTGTCTGGGACCGCTCTGACGTCGCATCGTGAGGTGCCTCTTCAACGTTCAGTACACGATCTTCAGCCAGGTCTAGTGCACTTTAGGCAGTGCAGTATTGAACTTTCGGATAATTCACTGTCAATGCCGGAGCAGTCGAATGTGATATGATGGCGACTAAGTTACAGCAATGACCTCCATGTAAACTGCATGGGATGATTTGAAGACGGCATGTGATTGGATTTGGGAATAATTAATTGACATTATGATGTGAAAGGTGGTGATGAGCTGATGAGTCGGTGATGAAAGTGAAACCAATTTAGTTGATTGCATAAGACTAGTAGATAATTGTGAAGATGGCAATTAATCTTTTCCTCAAGTTTGTAGGCGATTTGTTTTGGGCAGGTGAGTACGTATGTATTAATGTGTTGAAAGAAAAGTTTGATTAATTCAATAAGTTATTTAGGCCATTTTAACGAAAGCTGACCGTTTTATAGTGTTTGTAATGTTTCACAGATTTAAAATTACGATTTCAACTGCAACTCCTGATGAAATTTGAAGGTTATTGCTAATCTAATAAAATATCGGGAACAATTTCTTGGAGGGAAAACCCCCAAAAAATGCATTACCATATTCGAAGATGAGATGTGAATTAAGAAATAGATAATATGCAGCACCAAATGATATATCAAGTCTAGTTTTCTCTAAGTGGGATGACACTTAATAGCTTACAGCTGATGGATTCAGGGTCGCAGTTTGAACACAATATATGTGTATCAAACGTTTCTGACAGGGATATAGCCCGGCTTTATTTTCTATTACTATGAGCTGTACATTGCCCTACACACTTGTAGATAGAACAATACATCTTCAACTTCAGCTAGCTGCTAAGTGTGGCACGAGCCTAAGCCGCTAGCACTGCAGCTACTGTTGGACGTTACGTACTGTATTCTTTCTTTCCCTTTTGTTTTTACTAATGTTCGAAGAACATTAGTATTAAAATCGATTCGGCCAAAAATTCATATTTCCATATATATATATATATATATATATATATATATATATATATATATATATATATATATATATATATATATATATATATATATATATATATATATATATATATATATATACCTATCATCAAAAAATTTCAGTGAGATAATCTCGGGAACGCGCCATCCGATTGAGCTGAAACTTTCAGGATACATTGGTGTATATGCAGAATAGGTCCAGGTCTCACTAAATGTCAGTTATTGTTAACCTTTTGGCGTCGGCGGCCATTTAAGTGATATTTTTAATATACCTATTATTTCGTACACAAATAATTTTCGCAAAAATAAAGTTGACGAAATAAATTTCGAACGTGTTTTACATGTGAATCGGATAATGTTTTGGAATTTTTTAACCCTATGTGTGCGCTGGATGCCTAAAAAGAGAACGGAAAAATTTGAAAATTTTTTAACTGCGATAACTTTTGACAGAGCTTTTCAATCATTACGAAATTTTCAAGACGTATTGATATTATTTAGTTGTAGATTTGTGTAGCTTTTAATGAGCGTGCTGGCAACCCTGTAGCTAGGGCAGGCACTGAAAATGAAAACCTCCAAATCATCGTCTCTCTTGATAAAATGCCGCTTCCTCAAAAAAAAGCCACTCATATGTAAATCTTGTGCTTTTTTTACATAGACAAGAAAAAAAATTTGATAAGGTATAACGGGCACGCCTGGTAACCCTTACCCAATTTACATGTATTTTTAGCATCAAAAACTTCTGTTCACGGAAACTCACGATCCGATGAGCAGAATCAATTGAAATTTGCAGAATGTATTGGTTTTAAATAGGACCAGGTCTGATAGAAGTGATTTTGAAATGCAGACGATTCTGTGCCAGTGGTGCCATCTTGAAAAATCACTAAAAAAGATAACTGCTTTTAGCCCTATAAATTCTGATTGAATCGTTCAATTTTGACGAAATTCACACAATAGCTGGACCTTACTTTAAGCCACGTTCGATAGAAATTTCGTTGAAAAATTCGGTTGGAACTGCCAGCTATGATAATTTTGGTGTCTTAAATTTGAAAAAAAAAATTTGGAAGTGAAAACATTCAAATCATCAAATATTCAAAAAAATGTCCGTTTCTTGCAATAAAACCAATTTGTATACAAATCTTATGTTTTATCTACACGTTCAAAGTAAAACTTTGGAAATTTAATGTCGGACAAGAACGGTAACCCTCTCCCAGTTAACCTATATTTTTAGCATCAAAAAATTCTGTTCACGGGAACTCACGAACCAATAATCAGATACAGCTGAAATTTACAGAATGCATTGGACTTAAATAGGACCAGATTTCATAGAAGCGATTTTGAATTCTGGGCAAGTCTGTGCCAGTGGTGCCATTTTGAAAAATTACAAAGAAAAAAAACTGCTTTTTGCCCTATAAAATGTGAATAAGTTACCAGATTTTCATGAAAATAACACAGTGGCTGAATCTTACTCTAAACTCTGTTTGGTGGAAATTTGGTTGAAAAATTTGATTGGTGCTGCTAGCTATGGTAATTTTTGTGTCTTCGGTTTTGAAAATTCGCTCAGGAAAATAAAACTTTTTGCCCTATAACTTCCAGTGCAGCCATGAAATCAATACGAATTTCATACAATTAATGGAATTTATTATAGACATTATTCAGGCCAAATTTGGTTGAAAAGCCACGATAGGGTTGCCAGCTATTGTTGGTTTTGTGTTTAATTGCACTATCTTTACTAAGCGGTTTTATCGTAGAATTTTCAAATGGTAATGATATTGTAATGACAATAAACAGCAAATATTAAGTTTTCGATTATTTGAAAAAAACTCGCTGCAGGTAACCCTAAATTTCTTTATACTCATATAACTTCGAAGTAATATAACAACGTGAAGCAGATGTGATATATTCTTGGATTTGATACTGGCAGAAGGTTGCCAGCACGAGTCGGTTGTGCTACTTTTGTATCAATAAATGCTTACAGTTAGTATTCATACCGGAAACATTTACAGTGAAAATAAATAACCAATGTTTCAATTCCCAAAGTTCTGCAAATTTTTCGGATCGCAGCCCCAAACACCAACTTCAGTTACAGTGCTGCAGGCACTGAGCATTTTCTTCATTGATGTTATATGAGATGCTGCTTTCAAAATTTTTTGAAATAAGCAACTGATAACGAATATAATTAACCCGTGTTTTGCTCTCATAAACGTTGAAATTCATGCCAGTGGTAATATCTGAAACCTTCTACCATATGAGTTATAATGCATTCTTGAGACCAAAGTAAAACGTGGCATTTGAAACAGTTTGGCCGTAATAAGCAGCTCATGTGGTGGAATATGCACTCAAAACCTGCACGATTCTTCTACTGTTCTTCGAACATTAGTGTTTCTAGCGGTTCAGGTGCGCTAGAGTTTTTTGAACCTTTAAATATTTTTTGTATTGCTGTGAAATTTTAGGCTTTCTATAATCTCTGAAAAAAAGACCCCTGCACAAAATTTGTACTTAATTTGGGCTATCATCATAATATGAGTCATAAGTTCTTCGGAAACTGTATATGGCAACCATTCTAGTAGGGAAACTTCCGTAATTGACGATATCTGAAAGTCGATCAATCTTGTAAAATTTTAAATATGTGGTTAATTGGTTTGTTTTGTTATTCTTGTACACTTTTTGGGAGTTTTTCAACTGAAATGATACCATTTTGGGGATTTTTGAGCCTGATGTGGGGTTTTTTCAAATCTAGATCTGGCAGCACTGGTTACAATACAAAAAATCTCTTCTTGATATATATTAGGAGAGCAAATTAAAAATTCTAAATTTAGAACACATGACGTAACTACATAACGCTATGCTCATCAAACACTGTTACTATATTCACGTCAAAGCTACGTTTGATAGCTTCAATTTTCATAAGGTTTATATAATTTACTCGAAGTGTAAACAACAAAGTTTTGTTGTATTATCAGTATGTCGAATTCTTCAATTTGGAAAAAAAAAACTCTAGCTGAAGCTCATATATTGCTCACCAAACCTTATCTTGAATATGTTCCATAATTTTGAACGTGCGAGAGATCGTCCCAATTTAGAAATGGTGAGTTTGACATTGAAGGCAAAGAGCGTCCAGGACAGCCAAAAAATTCGAAATCAAAGAATTGGATGCAATACTCGATGAAGGCTCAAGCCAAATGGAATATGAACTTACAAAATCATTAGAGGTAACACGCCAAGCTATTTCCTATCGTTTGAAGGCCTTAGAAATAGTCCAAAAACACAAAAATTTGGTACTTTATGAGTAGAAGCCAAGAGACTTCAAGAGGCACTTTTTCACGTTTGAACAACTAGTTTAACGGCATAAAAGAAAGCGTTGTCTTCATTGATGATGAAACATGGATCCATTACGATAACTCAAATCGTAAAAAATTCTATGAATACCCTAGGCAAGCATCAAAATCGACGACCAGGCGAAATATCCATGGTTTCAAACTCATGCTCTGCATATGGTGGGATTACAAGAGTGTTGTTAGCTATGAGCTGCTCCAACTGAATCAAACTATCACTGGTAAACGCTACAAACAATGTTTAATGCAATTGAGTCAAGCATTGAAGGAAATTGTTCAGGAAAATGATTGTTCAATACAACAATGCTCAGACACATGCTGTGAAAGTCGTCAAGGATTGCAAGCCCTGCACTAAGATGTCCTACAACACCCACCCTACAGCTCAGACACTGCTCGTTGGGATTACAATTTGTGCCGATCGATGGCGCATGGCCTGGCTGATGCTTTCTATGAGAAAACCAAGAATGTGCTTGATTCCTGCTCAAAAGAAAACAAAGCACATCGGGTTAACAAGGAAAGACGTTATGTACCCTCAAACAAATTTTGGTTGAATTTCGCTTTTGAAATAGTAAAATACTGGTTTCTTACTATTAAATATGTGAATTTACAAAAGTGTGTACAAAGCATATTTTACGTCTTAAATGTGTATTTGTTTACGGGCAAATCGTGTAATTTTACCCTAAAAAACGTAAATTTTGGACGGCAACGCATGAAATTTATGTAGCAAAGGTTACTTTTTATGAGTTTTTTGGGATAAAAGTAAAGTAATGCCAGTAAAACCCTCGTACGGGTCTAGGGGCTGAAGCTGGTAGAAAGCTTCATTACAATTTTTCAATCATTGTGAATACGAGTGTGGAATGATTAGTTCCACGACTCACTTTACCCCTGATTTAAATCAGGTACCTAATCAGAGCTAGGTGAACTCAAAGCTTGGTGTGCGGACTCTAGTCCGAACCTGGATTCGAACCAGGGATTCCACACACAAGAAGCCAGTGCTCTACCCACTGGGCTACTCAAGCTTATCTTCGTGAATGTCCATAAAAATGTTTGAAAACACGATAATAAATGTTGTTTCATCACACAAATAACATCAGAAGCTATCTATTGCAAACCAGTTTAGGAAGCAGGATTTTCAGCTCGTTAAGTTTCAATTTCAATCAAATTGTTATGGAAAAAAATTTAACTATCCAGAAATCAGCCACTCAAGACAGGGAAATGCTATATCATAAAATACTACCCCAAAATTAAATATCAGTAACGAAAGACTGTAAATAGATAGTTTTCAGTGTTAAAAAAAGGCGAGAGTCCTATCAAATCAAGTAAGCGAAATATAGGGTGATTTATTATGTCATACACTCAGAGAAATATGTTTCCGTAAATCAAAGAAAATATTTACTCGTTTACGAAATGTGAAATCTTCCACAAATCAAATAAACTTTTATTTGATATCAGTAATTTGTATAAATATCATGTAAAAATTTCTTACATTCAACGGAATACAATTTTTACTTTACCTCTCTTCAAGTAAGTAATTTTTTTCAAATCTCTATGAAGTTAGTAAATTATATCTACAACGCGAACATATTTTTACATGTTTGAACAACAACCACGCTTCAATATTCGACGAAGAAATTCATAGTTTTTATGACTTCTATCAACATTTCCTCTACACAAATAAGGGGTCGATAGCTAGTTATATCTTTTTGTAATGTAAGATATGTATATGTATTTAAATAAAACTCGAGTTTCGATTCTATTCGTTTTTATTCCTTCGACAATTCCAAGTAGACTGACTCAATCGTCTACGTACATTCAAAATGTCAATTATCTTAGCTTACTGTTTAATTAAGTTTATTTAGAACATAATTCAGTGTTGAGTGTTTATAATAGTTAATTCAGTGTTGAGTGTTTATAATAGTCAATTCAGTGTTGAGTGTTTATAATAGTTAATTCAGTGTTGAGTGTTTATAATACCATACAATTGTGTAGGTGTCATATACATAACTTCTCCCCCTCACACTTAGAATTCTCCTGAATTCTATTTTCTACATCAAATTTTACAATTCTTTGCTTTTTTTTTTTTAATATACAATGTTTGTTTAAACTAAGTTCATTTAATGACCTATTATTAAACATAAATATAAGTTTTCCAAAAATAAATTTCTTTGTTGTTGATTTTTTTTTTAAAAAAAATCAGTGAAGCTAATTACAATTTTTCTTTCTAATATGAGAACTTTATCAAAATTATCAATCAGCATTCTGATCTTTTGTTTGTTTTTATTTTCTCTTCTGACAGCCATTTGTATCTTACAAATTTAGGTTTTCAAATATTAACAATCTATAAACTTTTGCTTTTTTTTCATAAGTAATTCTGTATTGCATCGTCTTTGTTGTTAACATTCGGTCACATATTTGCAAAATTGATTTTTTTTTTTTTTTTTTTTTTTTTTTTTTATTAAAGTACGTTTTAAGCTAATTAATATATTTTACTTTATGTCTCGCTCATAAATTCCTCCTAAAGTAATGCATTTCATTCACATTTTCAATGTATGTAAAAAGTACTCGATTGCGTATTGTGTGAGTGTCTACTATGTCAATCAAGCCTCTCCTAGGTCTGTCGTTCATTTTTTTTTTTTTATATTAGAGTCTGTACTTTATTTGTCGAATGTCTTAATTCTGTTTTTAGTAGATACTTGTGTTGTTGTCATCACTATGATTATTGTGTCAAAAAGGTACAAATTTTAATGTAAAGTAAAGTAATATTTAAATGAAACTAACTGTTAGTATGAACACAAGTTTGTTTATATTTTTAGTTTTCCCTGAACTATTTCTAAGATCATTCTTTCCCTGAAATATGGTATATCTACTTGTGTAAATGTTGGGTTACAATTTCTTGTGAGGCATTCAGCTATCATACAGCAGAAAACTCCACAATCGCTCCCATTACTTTGCCTTGGACAATTATTAGCACTTTCTTTAATGAATGCTTCTGTAACAAACGGTATTCCCTTTTTATCTAAGGATTCTTCTTTTAAATAGTTCTCTAATGTATTAAGAAGTTGTGGATTATTATTTCCTAAAGAGTCGTAATATTTTATAGTTTTGTTCCTTAAATCAATTACCGCTAGGCACCAATGTGTACCATTGACATGAACAGGAATTAATATAAGATCATATGCAAAAATATCCGCATTTTTCGTCCAATTTTTCACTGTTTTATAGCCTAAACGTAATAAAGTTGGAACAAAGAAAGTATTCATAGTAAAAACCTTCGGGAATTCATGAATTGAATAGATGTTGATTTGCTGTTGATTGCGTTCTACTAAAAGGTTTAAGTAAAAGTTTATAATATTGTCATTTAACCATGATGAGCCCACCAGACTATTTATATCTTGACGTGTTAGAGTTAAATTAAATTTTGATATTAAAATTTCTTCCTGTGATTCCCCATTTGTAGCCTTATTAATTACTTTTCTTTCTTCTTTGGTAATAGGGTCCATTGAGTTTGTAGCCTTGTCAATCACTTTTCTTTCTTCTTTCGTAATAGGGTCCATTGAGTTTCCTTTGCAATCCACAGACTTACGTATCCTCTTAATATTGACTGGATGAACATTTTCTAGCTTTGATTTTCGATATTTAGGTAATTGTTTGAGTCTCGTCGCTTTGTAATTTTTTATAAAGCCTGTTGTACGTGTTTCAAAATATTCTTCTCGTTTTACATTTTGTTTTGCTAGCATTTTGTTTTTAGTGTCGATCAAATTTTTTTTTATTTGTTCAAGATTTACTTTTCGATTCTGCACTTCGCATGGTGTGCACTTAATAGATGAATGGTACCTCTGATTATAATTTCTTAATGCCTGTTGTAGTATTCGTTTCGGTGCGAATTTTGTCTTTCCAAAAGTAAGAATCCTAAATTTTTCAGCTATTGTGCTATGTAATTTTTCTATGTCAGCAATGCCAGTGTGGCTATGAGGCTTTGTCATGTGATGAATAATACCTTCATTTTGAAAATATTCTTTGATTCGAATCGCATTAAACTCATTACCTGAAACTATTTTGTTTGGTTTTCCAAATTTCGTAAAATGCTCTTCAAGAGTTTCTATTATTGTGAGATGGTTTCTGTCAGGTAAATAATATGCTGTGCCAAATTTCGAAAACGTATCAATACAAGTGAGGAAACAATATTTCATTATAAAATACATGTCGATATGGATTATTTGATTTACATCCGTAGCTGTTTCCGTTAGCTGAAATTTCGGTTTGATAGGCCGTCGCTCGTATTTAACTTCCTGACACACATCGCACTGATTTATTACTAGTTGTATCAACTCTTGTAATTTCGGATAGTAGATTTTGTTTTTAAGCATTTGGAAAGTTTCTTGTATGCCTGAGTGAGAACTTTCTCTGACATGATAAAGCGATATCTGTTTTATTGCCTCAACTTCTGTGTGAATATCTTGTGCTCTGAATGAGCATCTTGCAAATTTAATTTGCCTGTCGTTTGAAAACATTTGTCTAATATGTTCCTGTACTACATTATATTGACTATCCGATAGCTCTGTGTATATTCCAGTTATGCCCTTCTTGATATACCTTCTTAAGATATCACGTAAATTTCTAAAGTCGTGTTCGGATATGTATATTATTCTTTTTCCATGCATTATCTCTATTTCTTGTGTCTTATTATTTGTTAAAATTAACTGTGTTTTATATTTGTTTACAATTTCTGACTTTATTGGGATATAATCCAAAAGTTCTTCCTCCGCTGAATGCTTAGTCGCCATGGTAGAATTTATATCCTCTTCGACGTTGAGTAAAATTCCTAAATCTGAATATGCTTGAGTCTCTTTTTCCAATTCATCTGATACAGTTTTGTCTTCTCCCGTTTGCTTGATTCTACTTAAAAAATCTGCTACATGGTTCTCTTTTCCCTTGAGATACTCTATTTCATACTGATATTCGCCTAGTTTGGTAAGCCACCGTTGATGTCGAGGTGAGAGATCTTTACCTTGATATTTGGCGTTCAAGTATTTAATTGGCTGGTGATCCGTATATATCTTAAATTTGCTTCCATAGAGGTATGGTCGGAAATAGTGGATCGACCACATGATGGCCAAGAACTCTTTGTCTATAGCCGAAAAGTTTCTTTCATGTTTTCTCAGTGTCCTGGATGCAAAACATACCGGGTGACCATCTTGCGACAACACGGCGCCTATCGCGTAATTCGACGCATCCGTGGTTAAGTGAAACTGTTTTTTATAATCTGGAAATTTTAAAATTGGTGGCGAGATAACTAAGTTTTTCAGTTTTTCAAACGCTTCAATGTAATTTGGGTCTTTGATGTTGAGCTTAGCTCCTTTCTGCAAATACTTTGTGATTGGTTGGGCCACCTTTGCGTAATCTTTAATGAATTTCCGGTAATAACCAGTAAGTCCAAGAAAACTTTTTATTTGTTTTTCCGTTTTTGGTATTACCAGGGACTGAATAACACTAATTTTTTCCAGGTTTGGTTTCAATCCTTCATTTGTGACTACATGCCCAAGAAAACCAGTTTCTTTCTTTATGAAATTGCATTTGTTTATTTGCACTTTTAGTTTGTGACTCTCTAAAACTTTGAAGATATCTGTAATAGCCTTTACATGTTCCTTTAAGGAAGTGCTAAAAATCAAAATGTCGTCAAGGTAGACAACGCAAGTTTTGTTTATAAAATCCCGTAAAATCTCATTCATGAGACGTTGGAACGTTGCCGGGGCGTTTTTGAGCCCAAACGGCATACGTACAAATTCGTAAAGACCATGTGGCGTTACGAAAGCAGTTTTTTTCCTATCTTCTTCTTTCACTAAGATCTGATGATAGCCTTTCGCCAGATCTAGGGTTGTGAAATATTGCACGCTGAGAAATGACCGAAATCAATATATTAGCATCTTAATATTGTTATAGTAACAGCATTGTCCCTAATACATAATTTTAACAGCTCAATATTGTATGTTAAGAAGTTACAATATTATATTTGCAGTTTAACATTACATATTAAGCTGTTAACTTTTTATATTCAGAACATCTGTAAATATAAATGTTTTAACATCTTAACATAAATATATTACTATGCTAATATAAATGTATTAAGCAAGGGTGGTGAAATTGTTGGTCATACAACAAAGTACATTGCTTGTATTGTTAGTTAGGATGTTCATATTTTATGCGGCAATAGCACACTGGAATAACCTAATGTTCCGCGATCATCGAAGCTAAGCAGTGTTGGGCGCGGTTAGTAGTTAGATGGGGGACCTCTTGGGACTATGGAAAAATCGTATCGACGGCGTGTTAATATTAATAATTGGTATACCAATATACTATAGTAAGACGTTAATATAACTTATTGCCATGTTACTATAATATATTGGCATATTAATATATATTATTGGTGTGTCAATATAGTATTGTAAGATGCTAATATAACTTATTGCCATGTTACTATTTAATATTGGCCTACTAATGTAATATTGTAACAGAAAAATTCACCACACGCATGTCAATATATAACATTTTAAGAATGCTATGTGCGGGCAATATAATGTTATTGCTAGGTCAATATAATAATGTTAAGAAATGTTTTTAATATAAATATATTAGCTGCAAAATATATTAAGGGTAGAACAATGATTTTTCAGCGTGTGTGAATTTCCTAGTTTACCTAATATTGAATCTATGTTAGGTAAGGGAAATTTGTCATCGATTGTGACTTCGTTTAGCTTACGATAGTCGATGACTAATCTGAATTTTCTTTTCCCCGAATTATCAATTTTCTTTGGAATAATTATCAGCGGGCTTGAGTACTTCGAATTGCTCTGCCTTATTATTCCCTGTTTTTCCATATCCCTAACTTGCCTACGCACTTCTTCTTCGTGTTTAGGAGGGTACCTATATAACTTAGAGTTTATTTGCCGATCTGTGGTGGTTGGGATTTCGTGTTCTATACTGGGTGTACTTGTGAGTTGATCTCGTTCTTTGAAGAATATAGCTTCAAATCTGTTAATTATTTTTATTACTTCCCGATATTCTTCGCTGTTCAAATGATCTAATTTGAGGTGGTTCATGTAATCATTTTCGATTTGTTCTAACGTATATATTTGATTAATGATGTATGGATTATTCAAAAAATTTATTAATTGACCGTTAAGAGATATTGTTTGGTTTTCGAGATCAATCACAGTGCTTAGTTTGTCCAACAAATCAACACCAATGATAAAATTATATTTCCTGTTTGCCAGGTTTCTAACTTTCCACCTTATTTTCGCTTCAGCTGGTATTTTAAATTCTAATGGGGCAGGTGTATGTACTTCATAATTTACACAATCTTTTCCTGTTATTGTAGAGAAATATAGAGGTTTGATTTTGATTTTTTCAAACTCTTTCAGATTCTCGTCAATGATGCTAAACGAGGATCCCGTATCTATTAATGCTGTGTATTTTATAGAGTTAATAGTGAAATTAATTAGTGGCAGGTCGTCCGAGGCTAGTTTAGAAAAAACGTTGCCTGTTCTGACTGCACTGGACTACCACTAACATGATTTGACTCTACGTGATCATTTTGTCTATCGTTCCTTTGGAACTGATCATTATTGAAATTTTGATACGAATTTCTTTTACTTTCGTACCCCATATGCTTCTGCACATTATCTACTTCCATAGGCTCTACACCCTGTTGCCTATATTGCCCAGAATTTTCCCAAAAATTTCTTTTGTGCTGGTTGGGATTTTTAAGTGAATACCTAGTTTGATGACTGAAACCAATATTTCCCGAATTTTTAAAACGATTAGTTTGATGTTGATTTGGTTTATTCGGTTCTGAATATTGACCTTGTTGGTGTCTGTTTTGGTCGTCACGTCTGTTTCGTTCCCAATTCCGGTCTGTTTGGTGTTTGTACTGTCTGTAATTATATCCGTTTTGTTTGTAAAATCTGTCTTGTTCTTCAAATTCTTTATGTTGGTGGTGTTTATTTCGTGAAAAATTATTTGCTTTTGAAAAACTATTTACTTTTTGTTGTCTGTATTCTTGTCTGATGCAACTGTTTTCGAATCTTCTACTACCCATAATTTTCAACACTTCTTCTAATTCACAAATTTCATATATCTTATCCAAGAGAACACCTTGGGTCATTTCTTTAATCGTATTTATAAGCAAAGAATCAACATTACTTAGATCTATATGCAAATTATTCGAATAATATATAATTAATTCATCGGATTTACATTTAATTTTTTCTACTTCTACTGCAAGCTCACTCACTGTGTTGGCTTTCAAGCTGCTAATCCATTTGTAGATGTCCGATGGCTCCATATCGGGTTTAAATCTCCGTTTGAGTTTTTCTTTTATCGAATTCCAATTATCTGGCTGCTGTATGTTTATAATAACATCCTTTGCTTCTCCCTGTATTCTTTCAAAATATATATTTCTCGTTGCAGTTTTTCTTAGTTCTTCGCTCTCAATCGTTTGTAGAAAAAATTCTACGCTTCGTATAAATGCGTTTATTGATACTGCTCCATTGCCCGTAAATATACTCATATGTTGTATGGTTTTTAGTACGTTATTTTGTGTTGCAGCTTGTTGGGTCGTTGCTCGTATTAACGCTTCTCCTACTACCCGTAACTGACTTTCCCTTTCTGCTAACTCACGTTGTAATAATTCTATTTGTTGTTCCATTTCAAAATTTTTAATATCTACTTTTCTTATTATGTTATATTCTTCACTCCTCTTTTCTTTTCTATTATTCATTCATTATTTATTAGTGATAACAACTAATAAAAAAAATTTTTTGTTGTTTTTTTTTTTTTTTTTTTTTTATGTTTAGGATCTTGTCCTCACTGTTCGGATTTTCAGCTCCGGAGGGCTTTTGTTATTATTGTTGGTAACAACTAGTGATATATATATTTTTTTTTTTTTTTTTTTTTTTTTTTTTTTAGGATCTTGTCCTCACTGTTCGGATTTTCAGCTCCGGAGGGCTTTTGTTATTATTGTTGGTAACAACTAGTGATATATTTTTTTTTTTTTTTTTTTTTTTTTATGTTTAGGATCTTGTCCTCACTGTTCGGATTTTCAGCTCCGGAGGGCTTTTGTTATTATTGTTTATATTAGAATTCATTTGAAGACGGCTGCCTTTCGTTTTACCATATTATATATTAATTGGAACTGATTTTTAGTTCAATTTTTTTTTTTTTTTTTTTTATTTTAATGTTATTTTTTATATTTAAAGTTTCTCTTGGAATCTTCGATAAATCCTGCTTCAACTATCCTAATAGTACATTCATTCCCAAATCGCATTCGCTTATAGATATATTAAAAATTCGACTCGTTACTGTAATCCAGCTGAGAAAACTTTCTGTTTACTTAACTTTCTTTTCGTGTTTCTTTTTCACTAAATCTTCATTGTCAATTTCTTGCGATTGCTCATCATCTTTTTCTCTTTTCTTTTTTTTCAGTTTATAATTGCAAACAAAAATACTTACTGTGTGTATTTCTCAATATGAGCCTTCGAAAACGTAAATCTGCTTCTCACTCCTTGCGTAAATTTTTCGCGAAAGGAAGCGAACAACGAGTTGAACTGAACTTGATAAGTCCGACCGAAAATGTTGATTTCAATTTCTAACCGGAAATCTTTTCGAGTCGCGAGATAGAGAGAGAGATCACTTCTTGTTCACTTTTTAATTCAATCACTTTTATCACAACTTGTATCTATTTCTATCTATCACTATCACAGTCTGTATATTTCTACATTTTGCAAATTTTCTTAATTGAAGAGCATTCGCCGCTCAAAGTTTCATTCTTCGATCACACTTTTATCTCCACCAATGACAAACGGTTTGTCGAAACTTTTCACTAATTATTATTATATTATTTTATTTTTTTTTTTTTTTTATAGAGCAAGATAACCTAGCAGCCTCACCAGGTCTTTTAAGCCGACTTTTGGCTTCGTGTTCGGACTCTTGCATTGTTTTTATTATTATATATATAAAAAATTATTTGCCCGAGATTCGTATCCGACTGCGCCAGTTATATCTTTTTGTAATGTAAGATATGTATATGTATTTAAATAAAACTCGAGTTTCGATTCTATTCGTTTTTATTCCTTCGACAATTCCAAGTAGACTGACTCAATCGTCTACGTACATTCAAAATGTCAATTATCTTAGCTTACTGTTTAATTAAGTTTATTTAGAACATAATTCAGTGTTGAGTGTTTATAATAGTTAATTCAGTGTTGAGTGTTTATAATAGTCAATTCAGTGTTGAGTGTTTATAATAGTTAATTCAGTGTTGAGTGTTTATAATACCATACAATTGTGTAGGTGTCATATACATAACTAGCTTAGCTCGCTAACATGTCAATCCAAAGCAGCAATCTACCGCTCGCGGGTTCGAATTCCGCCGGGCTCATGGTTAAGGCATTAATCCCGAGATTGAAATGGAGGTCCCGAAACTTCGGGATTAGAATTTTCGGGATCCCAAGATAGTCCCGAGATTTCGGGATTTTACAAAAGAACTATATTAAGCGAATTTAAACAGATATATGTGATTATTCGTACACAATTAAAACTTTATTTCAAATTTCTATACATAAAATCAGAAGTTAAGTTCATTATAATGCTAAATTTATGCACATACATACATACACGGGTGCTAGCAAGTAAAACGTTAATCTTAATTGCATCTAATTAAATCTTATGATCTAAATTCTTCTTATCTTCTTGTGCAATAATTTTTCCTTATTTGGTCATGATAGTTAATTATAAAAATTTGTTAAAAACAAATTGAAATTTAATCAGCATAATAGAACAAACATTTTATTGGGCTTAAATTAAATTATAAATATGACTTATACCTAATGTACTAGCTTAATGTGTCTTCGGTCTAACAGCTCAGCATAATAGATGCTACGATAATATAATAAAAATACATTATTCTTTTTAGTTGTTTACATATCAATTACAAAATAATATTGCTTTTCAATGAAATAAGTGATAAGTAACAATATCGATTGGTTCAAGCTCCTGATTTGTTTTGAATGAATGCTGTTAATAAACATAATTCGTCAAGAGTTTCAAAATTTAAACTAGACCTGATTTTGCTGCACATATATCCAGCTGCTGAAAAAGATATTTCGGTTTCTAGATTTTTTGGTGGGGTATTAAGCATGTAGTCATACGCCAGTTGTAATAATTAGCGCCTCCGTTTTCATAAAACGATATTTCTTTTAGTATAAAGTTCTGGGTTGTTCGCTCATGTCGTAATGACCAAACTTTTCTAATTCTCAAAATGGATTGAATTTTATCAATCCCGAAATCTCGGGAATCCCGATCGAAAATTCGGGATCTCAAAAATGCCCAAAATATGGCGGGATCCCGAGATCCCGAAATCTCGGGATTGGATGCCCTACTCATGGTTGACTTTGTTCGTCTTCAGTTATCCTAACTCCATTGATTAAGTGTCATATTATAGCTTTAAGTGGCGACTAGGCATAAATAACACTAGCGCTTCAGAAAACAAGAAAAAAAATGTGGCACTTAAAAAAAGGAAAAATTGATGTTGACTCTACTTTTCTTACTTATTTTTTTTCCCTTTTCACTCCCTTCAAAGTAAGCTACTCTTATGATATGAAGAGAGGGAGAGTTTTTGCGTGCCAACAACATGCGATGCTTTCAAGCGGTCCCCCATCTAAGTAGTAACCGCTCCCAGCGCAGCTTAACTTCGGTGCTCGTATGTCAACCGATTTATGCCAGAAACTATATCAAATTTTACTCAGGGCAAGTTCAATATCAGTTCTTCGAAATGAATAAATTCCTTTCTTTGGATTGAGTAAATATTTCTTTGGCGCAGAATCATTACCAATTTTCTTTGATAATGTGTTCATTTTTCTTCAAAAAATAGAAATATTTTTCTGAGTGTAGATTGTTTTTTCGACTAACAATAAAATTTTTACTATAGAATTCAACTTAATGCCTTTTATTTGAGATTAAAAACCAAACCTTTTAATAAATCATCCTATACATTAGCTTATAGTATGATACTTATAGCTACTTTTCTAATTAACTTATATCTACACTTATTACACGAAAAGAACAGACTTCACTGTGCACTTAACTGCTGCTATTCAAATATACATATGCAACGATAACGAAATATCAGACTAGCCAAATTACCGTCTTTCGTCACAATGTTACATCAATAATAGGTCAAATTCAAGCAAATGGTACAATTTTACAGCTTTGGTTTAAATGTGAGCAGCGAAGAAGTAAATTTACACTCTTTTTGCGAACGTTTACAACACGTTTTTTATTATTTAGTTGATATGACGTAAAAGCAAAAAATGCACACCCAATGTGTAAAAAATATTGAAAAATTTAAATGATTCGTTAGTTTAAACAGATTATATTTCCTATGATCAAAGAATTAATTTTAGACCCACTTTTTAGAGAGTACGGGCCAGGATTCGCAAATTGAAGGAAATCAAAAGAAATATTTGGATCTAAAAGCCCATTCGCACTGAAAAGCTAAATCGACCACAAATCTACCTACCTGATTAACCATACATTTGTCTCGGCTTCCGACAGTCTAAAGCTACCTGATTCAAAGTTAATCCAATATAAATCAGGTACTATTGTGAATTTTATCCCGGCTGAATTATTTTCAGAGCGTACTGAATGAAATGTCTTTCGAAGTTCGTTCTAAAATAGCGAAAATTGTATTAATTACTCTTTTCCTGGTAATATATAATGGAAAGTATCTAGAGTTGGTGGGAGTCTGGGCTGCCATCACGATTAAAGAGTGACATCGGTAATTCTGAAATCATACCTAAAATAATTTGGAGCCCGAGAATAGCACAGTTTGAAGTTGATTTCAGGAAAACAAAGAAACACCTCAGAGGATAAGATGACCTGCAAACTATGTCGTTAGATCAAAATAACAAGCCAGATGACCCATTTAATTGTGAATTTTGGCATCAAATTCCAAAGACGTGTGCCCTGAAAAACACATAGCAAAAAAAGCTCTCGTTTTTTGGAACGATGACCCTACGCAAAATAGAGTTTTCAAATGAAAATTGTTTAATAAACATTCTTACCCGAAAATGGTGAAAACTATGGCAGGTTCATATAGGAGTTGGCATTACTAAAAGTAAGATGAGACTTGCCAAAGGCGATCTGGACTATGGCGGCATCACATTTTCACTATCCATTTCACTATTTAAACGTTTATCCCCGAAAATTTTAATATGTACACTCATTTAGTCATTAAAAAGAGGTTTCCTTCAATGCAGTATTGGTTTTGTTGGTGATAATTCGCGAAAATCAAATCTCGATTTATTATCATACAGCCAAACAATTTCTTCTTTCAATGTCGTTGACAGTTCGAACTCGTTGGTGGCGTTTCATATCCTAATCTTTTTCTTCTTTGTTCTCTATTTCTGTTCTTGTGTTACCAGTCTGACTAATCTGTTCCCTATAATAGTTTTCTATAAGCCATTCACGCTCTGTAGGTCCTGAAAACCTAAACACCGACTGATGTTTTTTTTCTCATAATGATTAAGAAGAGCTTTTGTGAAACAGTCCTGAAATTTAAAAATATATCTTAGAATTTAATATGAGCACATTGAATTGTTGGATGGTCTTCAATGCTGCAATAAATATTTCAGGTTTATTCGAAGTTTTGATATATTTTGAATCAATTACTGTATTGGCACTGAGTCTTTATGCGAATGACCTGACACTAATCGCTATCTACATTTATATACATTTATTATACGTGTAACCTTTTCACTCAAAACCACAAAAATACGCGATTATCATTTCGCAATATCAATATTATCCAAACACCCTATTTAATCCGATGCAAACATACTGCAGTGGTTGAGCGCCCAATGTGCATGTGCCGACCAAAAAACACCATAAGTTTGTCATAATAGCAATCATGACGAAGTTCGGCAACGTCAACGACGCAAACGCGCCTCAATTGTGGGTGTAGTAATTGTACGAAAATATCGCGATCTAGAAAACGGTGACCTTGATTGCGCAAATCACCTCGTTTTCTCAAAGCTCACCGAAGCTAAGCCCAGCGGTAGTATCCCAAGTACTTCTGCAAATTCGCCTGCATCGTTGCTTTAACGAGATTTTTGCGCAGGTAACCTAATTGGCCGGTGTCATAAAGAACCGTGCCAATTAATTGTGCTTTTTGAGAGTCGGAAATGTTTTTAAAGTGTTGTTGCTATTCTTAAATGTATCGCGAGCGATTTAAGTTTTTTACCAAAGAATTTGTCCTTGACGATATTGCGGTGCGGTACGGTGGTTGATGGTGATGGCGACGCGACCATGCCCACTGTAATTGACGTTCGAGAGTAAAGGTGAATGCTTTATTAATGTCGAATCACTCTGCATAAGTTTGCACATTTGCTGAGTGTGTGCACACGCATCAGCTGCCAATTTGGCTCGAATAATTTTTTGCGTGACATTTCGAGATTGAAAATTATGAAATTACTTAGTTCAACTATTGGATGCGGAAGAAAATAAATTGAGATTTTGTAAGATATTGATGGCTTTTTATTTAAATTGATAATATAATCACTCATTTCACTGATGGAAACTTCGGAAATACCACGGTGCAGATCAAATCTGATTTGAATTTTTGTTATTATGGTAAGTAAAAATTCACGGTTGCTTTCAATCAATTCGAAACTTATCTAAAATCTTTACAGAAATCACTTCAAACTAAACTTGAGGAATATAATAGATTTGAGCACATAACTATTTCAAATCGTACAAATTTCATAACCAGCATTAATAGCGTGTAAAACGTAAAATACGCTTGACTGAAAATGTCGAAAACGTTCAAGGTTACGCCGATATAATAAAGAATCTGAGAAAATCTTTTACTAAGGAGATAAATATTCCTTTGTTTTCGTTTCAGCTAATGAAATATTTTGGAAATTCTAATTTCCGCCATACGTAAAATACGAATGGAGAAGGTTCAAGTAATCCACTTGTAAATAGTCGACGTTGTACGTGTTTCATCTTATCATTTGTTTATTTATAGTTTGAAGACCAGGCTTGGCAGTAATACTCGGGGACACTACAAACTAACGAATAAAACAAATGTAAACATGTACGAGGGTGAAGATGGCAGCACTCGTCAATAAAAGCTAAGAAATGTAGTTGTGTATCTTTTGACATGTACTCACCAAAATTTCAGCCATTTTATACTCGCAGTTGTTGTTTGACAATTGTTTGAGTGAGCCGATGTGACTGTTTTTGTGAAAATGGAAAAAATCGAGTATCGAGCTGTCTTTAAATATTTGCTTTTGAAAGGCGATACGTGTACGCAAATAAAATATGAGTTGGACTTTGTGTACGGGGACTTTACATCATCATTTACCACAGCGAAATTTTGGGCAGCTAAATTTAAACGTGGCCTTACCAGCTTGGGAGACAATGAATGTTTGGGACGTCCAAACACTGCAACCACTGACGATAGCATCGCTAAAGTTCACCAAATAGTGCTAAACGACCGTCGAATTAAAATGAGAGAGATAGCAGACGCTATGAATATGTCCAAAGAACGTGTTTGTCACATATTGAATGAAGATTTAGCAGTTTGCTCACGTTTGACCAATAACGTGTTCGAATGAACCTTTCTCTGTTGGCGAGATTTATGCGCAATAAATCGGAGTTTTGGCACCGATTAATGAAACTTGGATACACCATTATACGGCTGGAACAAAAAATACAGTCGAATTAGTGGACTGAGCAGGGGGAATCGGCTCTAAAAAAGGCAAAGTTGGTTTTTTTTTGCCCAGGAAGGTGATGGTTATTGTTTTTTTTTTTATAGTCATGGATTTATCTTAATTGATTATCTTCAAACTGGAAATACCAATACAGCATACTACGCATCACTTGAAAAGCTGAAGGTAGAAATTCCGGAAAAACGGCCACATTTGCAGAAAAAGAAAATCATTTTTCACCAAGACAACGCATCGTCTCACACCTCAGCGGTAGCCATGGCGAAAATCCATGAATTACGGTTTGACCTGCTTGACTATCTTTCTTACTCACCAGATCTAGCCCCAAGCGACTTCTTTTTGTTCCCTCATCTAAAAATGGCGCTCGGAGGGCAGAGGTTTTCGTCAAATCAGGAGGCATTCACCTTCGTGAACAATTATTTGGCAAAGAAAAATGCCGAGTACTATTCGGACGGGTTAAAAAGATGGGAGCATCGCTAGGAGAAGTGTAAAGACTTCCAGAGAGACTATGTACGAAAATAAAAATCAATTTAAAGCAAAAATGTCTTGTATCTTTGTTAGGTCAGAAACTTTTCAGACCACCCTCGTAGACTTTTTAGCAAAAAGTAAAAAAAACTGGACATACAAAAAGCCGTGGATATAATGTATGCAACATGCAAATCTTACTTAAGTTTTCAATCGAAAGTCATAGTAAATTCTCTGAATTTTCCGACAGTAGTGCGAAGAGATCCAGAAAGAGAGTAATAACACATTATGGGAAGCTTTTTTTATGTACGAAATATCAAATGGCATTTTGATGTATTCAAAGCAAGTGAATCCCGTAGGCACCATTTATCTAGATTTTCTGTAGGCAATCGCTGAAAGATTTAAGTATCCTGAGCTCTTGCGATTTTATAAATGATATGCTTTTAAACGTTTGTTCATTATAATTTGAATTGTCAGTAATCTGCTCTACCTATGGTTAATACTGATGGGACAACTTATCCAGTAAAATGGTTTGAGAGCTAGCAATGAAGGTTGGAGTAGGCATACATGAAAGTCCGTTCATATGCTCGACGTAGAGTTAAAGTAGAGAAAACCGCGTTTCGGCGCAAAAGACATCTTTTCGTCAAAAAGGTGAGCAAGACGACAAAGGCTAAATCTATTTCTTATAAGACGACTAAGCTTACATATGAATTCCCTTCCCATCTTTGCTTCAACTACGCCATGATAAAAGAGGAGATGTATAAAATTAGAATTCTGCACTAGCAGGCTCTACAACCTGGTCACTGAAAAGTGTCTAAAGAACTCTCTTCTACATCAGGAGACAGGACTGGATCTGCTTAGGGAATTAGCTGTGGAACTGAATTGGAGGGTATAATTGAGACCTAGGTTAAGCTTACGTCTAATAAGACTAACCTAATTGTTATTAGACATACGCTAGTAAATTAAGCTACCTTTTAAGTATTAAATAGCTAAGTCAGCTAAAGGTCATTAAATTATTTTGTAAGTGTAGTATGTTCTCTTTTGTTTTCATAACTATAATTATTTCGTTGTAGATATCGATGTTAATGTTGAAGTTATTTGACTCAAATGTGCTCTGCTATCTGAATGGTTCTTTCGGGTTTGTTAGAAATGCTGAACCTTTAAACCAACAATGAACCTTATTTTATATGAATCTAGAAGAGCGTCTTGTAGTCGTTAGTTCCTCTTAGATCGAGTTTTCTAGTGAACTTTTGAGTTTCAGCCTCAGTTTTGAATTCTTCCAGTTTTAAGTCTATTTTTGGCATATCATTTTCATGTATCATAATTTTACCTTGCAGTTAATCGATTGTATCCTTCGTTTAACGGTACTTTTTCTGTACTCTGGACACCATCTCGTCACAATTCTCTGCTGATGTCACATTTGAACATGCACATCTGTGCATTTGTCTTCTGGCCTGGAAGAAGCGCTGACGTCAATATCAAATACTCTACAGATTTGATCTACATTGATGCTTTGCACCACATGACAAGCATACTTAAAAATTTTTGCAACACTATCCAGAATATGATTAATAGTTAGGTTTTAAGTATTCAAGTTGGCCCTTACTTTCCAAAGTACAAAGCAATGAAGGTCCTGTAGCACGTTAAGATTAGCTGTTTCGATTTTTTCAGGAATAACTTCAATTAATAACTGTATCTCATACGCTGTTTAAAGATCCGGTCCGATGGACCATTATATTATCGCAAATTGCGAAGATTTTGAACAAAAGATGATTTTATTCAGAGTTTTATTAAATTGAAATTTAAAATTTTAACATAGTCCTATTAGTTCGTTGTTTTAATGAAGTCCTTTATTTTTTTGATACTCGGCCATCTTGTTTGTCACTGTCCCTTTACTATCCATTTAAAGTCGTCGGGAGTGGATGTAGTAGAGACTCCATTTTCATAATCGAAACTTTTACAATTGTAAAATAATTAGTTTCACGTCCCGCTTTGCCCATGATTTGACTCAAGTACCTTATTAGAGCTAGATTACCTCAAAGCTGGAAGTATGGTCTGCCGTCCTTATCTGTAATCAAAACAGGGACTTCACACGATTGGAGATCAATGCATGGACATCCGTCATAGTGAGATAAGATGAAAGCTTGGATTCCGGTAAATAGAAAGATGAGCTGCATATGGGTGGCAAAATACCAGATGCATAATGCCTTCTTGATGTCTATTTCAAACCAATTTGTCGAAAAAGACTTTTCAACTCTTTCATTCATGGCCGTGAAAGTCAAATGCCTACATAATATCGCATATCATGAAACTAGAAATCCTTAACAAAATTTTCGCTATAAAAACGAAATTATTTACACCAGAACTTGAACTTTAATAATGCTATGCCAGAAATTTTATTCATCGTTGTAAGCATAGAGATCTATATGGCCTGAGTTGAAAGGACTCCCAATTCTGAGCCAAGTCATATGGCTGAAGAGATTTGAGGCAACGAAGCAAAAACATCTGCCCCCTACGGTAGGGAGCCTTGAAAATTGCCGTAAAGGCAGCTTTATCCTGATAAGAGCAGCACTCTGCAATCGTTATTCTCTTGATTATACACTGACTTGCTTCGTGCCTTGACTTGTGACTGCTTGAAATTTTACCTATTTTTGAACTGTGTCCGAGAGATGAGCTGCGGCAAGCATTAAAATCGGGTATTATGAGAACCCATTTTCACACTTTGTCTTTAGATCAAAAGCGACAGAAAGTTTTAATTTTAATTTTTTTCCTACTGAAATTTATAGAAGAAAAAAATTGTACGTATGTGTGCGCTATACATTGTTTGATTCAACTTCTTTATGCCTCCAAATTTTGCTCCATTTTGGTGGTATATTGGAAATTTTAGCCGAAAAAAATCTGTTTTATCGATGAATATATATGAAAGCAGCTCATGGTCATACTTGCGTCAAAATTGCTAAAGCAAGCGTTGAATCTGATGCAATCATAATATTATTAATATTTCAATAAAATTCGAGAAGCAGCAATTAAATACCTTAACAAATGAGACGTATGTTATGATAATACTAAGAATTCTCAGCGCTCGAGGGTGTGATCGATCAAACTACATCAAAACCAAATCACTTCTACAATCATTCACACGACGGGCGGTCTGCACTCCTTTGAAGCAGCAACAATAATAACAATTTTCTGACGAAAATGACAACAAAAATACTCGAATCCGGACAATGGACTTAGCTTTAAGTCTTATCTTGCACAATATTTTATGACGCTCACTGCAATGTTAGATATCTATCCACTTATAAGTAATATAATATCAAAACAAAGTCTCACAAGCACTAGTAAGTATGCGACTTGCAGCATTCGTTTGGCGATTCAGGATATACGTCATTTTCGTGACTAGGAAAATCGTGAATGATTTGGTGATATAGATGACAAGAATAAGGTCACAAGTCAGTTGGAGATCTAGAGAATGATCTAGAGCAATAAGTTCAAATTGTAAAAGATATTACATTCATTGGAGGTTTTTTTTATAGATTTTTCGATTCAATGCATATTTGAGTAATGTATATGAGTATCTATATAATTAGTCTTAATTTGATGTTGGTCCAAAGAATTTTCGCTCGCTGTCATAAATGTGATGAATTCGAGTTTGTTTTGCAAATATCTGTCAAATTGGCTTGCGCAGAATTTTATAAAAAAAATTACAGGTAGCATTTTATGGGAAAATATTTAAATTGAAGTTAGATGTTTGATCGAATTTGACTTTGTTTAATTTTTGAGCAAGGTATTTTTCCAAGAGAAGTGATAATATAAATCAAATCGCCCTATCAAATGTTTTTCACATAGCCGTATCCTGGACACATTGAAAAGTGGGTGGGCTTTATTTATCACACATGCATTTGGAATAAAGATTTTTTATGCAAAAAAAAAATCTAATCACAAATTTAAGAATGTAGGATTCAAATCATGTCTATTACTAGTTTCAAGACAAAAATAAATGTAGAGGGAAAATGAGCTAAATCCACAAAATTAAAAAAAATTGAATTAAATTGAATTATGCCCTGATGTGATAATAAATGGCAGTACTGATACTTGTAATAATAATTGCCATTAAGTTTTATATTATTAAACTACTTATATCATTGAACATTGTGCTTCATAATTTGTCAATCAGTTGTGATAGAAGTGCAATTTCAAGCGTTAAAAATCTTGGTAATTAGTTTTAAATTACTGTCAGTAGTTTACCCGAGTCCTCTTTTGACTTTAAACCTTGTGATTTTTGCACTCCCGCCGAAATCAAGAAGCAACTCAAGTCTTTAAAGCCTAAGTCATCGCCCGGTGAAGATAAAATGCCCAACATATTGTTGAAAAACCTCCCTAACTGCGCAATCATAGCACTATGTTTCATCTTCAACTCCTGCTTGAAATTAGGCTATTTTCCAGACAATTGGAAAAACGCAATTGTAATTCCTATTTTGAAACCAGACAAGAGTCCCAACCATTCTCAAAACTATCGCCCTATTAGCTTGCTGTCGTCCCAAAGCAAACTATTCGAAAAAATAATTCTTACGAGGCTATTA
The DNA here is from genome assembly GCA_947369275.1 of Nemotelus nigrinus. Taxonomy (NCBI): domain Eukaryota; kingdom Metazoa; phylum Arthropoda; class Insecta; order Diptera; family Stratiomyidae; genus Nemotelus; species Nemotelus nigrinus. Next base: position 18,656,688 of record OX376372.1, on the reverse strand, counting down.
AAAACAGTAAACGCACACAAGGTATTGCCTGACTGGCAATTCGGCTTCAGGCCTGGCTTCTCCACTAATCACCAGCTTTTTAGAGTAGTCAATCATATCCGTAGAGGATTTTTGTCTAAGCACTCAACCGGCTTAGTTCTATTAGACATTCAAAAGGCCTTTGATTCAGTATGGCACCAAGGGCTTACATTCAAACTTATGAAAAACTCCTTTCCTGTTTACGTCACTAAAATAGTTGGTTCCTTCCTCGAATCTAGATCTTTCGTTGTAAAAACTCGTGCTACGTCCACCAAATATAGCGTGCCTGCAGGCGTCCCCCAGGGGTCAGTACTAGGCCCGACACTTTTTAATATATACACTGCTGATATACAACGCTGTTCTAATTGTGAAATTGCTATGTATGCGGACGACACGGCCATTTATTGCAGCTCAAGCAACCCTGATGAAATTGTCAACATACTCCAGCAGCAGCTTGCTCTTATCAGCGAATACTGCAATAAATGGAAAATTTTGATAAATCCGGCCAAAACACAGGCCATATTCTTCAGTAAAAAACGAGCATCAAAACATCTTCCCAATCCCCATATGAACATTTTATTAGCGAATGTGTCTTGGGCGCATGTGGTTAAATACCTGGGCGTTCACCTGGATGCAAAACTTAACTTCAAAGAGCACACCGATGCAGTAGTGGCCAAAGTTAACAAAAGTATTCGAGCCAATTACCCCTTCATCTGCCGAAATTCGAAACTTTCGATTGATAACAAAATCTTGTTTTTCAAATCAATAATTCACCCAATAATTCTTTATGCAGCCCCCGTCTGGAGTAGTTGTGCTTCGTGCCATAAAAAGAAACTGCAAATAGTTCAAAACAAATGCCTTAAATTAATCCTTAGCAAACCTTTTTATTTTTCAACTCGACTCCTCCTCATGCTGGCCGACATTAAGCCTGTTTCACTGTTTGTCGATAACAGATTATTAAATTTTATTTCAAAATGTAGCGTCTCCACCAACCAACACATCTCATCACTTACTAACGCTTATGTTTAAAAACAAAAAAAAAAAACACACATAATAATCTTTGCATAAGCTAGGTATAAGTTAGTTTAAGTTAGTACGTAAACTTTTAATATATATACATAAAAAAAAAAAAACTACCCACAAGGTTTTGTTAGCTTTTTTTCCTTAATCTCAAAAATTTGCATTAGACATTCCTTCTTACAATACTTAGGATTCCTTATAGATATAGCAACATAGATGTAAGGACATGCTGTTCAATCTCTAGACATAATATTGGTGTAAACACAAAATTTCACATAATACTGAATAAAGCCATTATTATTATTATTAGTTTTAAATTTTATTACTAACTAGAACAAACCCAACAGAAGCTTTTTTGAAATCACTTTAATTAAATACGCAAGCTGATTTTTTCGATAGGGATCAATTAAATCTCTTCCGGTATTTTTTTGCCTTTAGTAAAAAAAAATTGAACCAGCCTTAACAAACTATTATCAGAGCCTATGAATCTATGCTTAAGATGAAAATTTGGGTTTTCTTCGGAAAAAATGTTTACATTTCCGAGCTTATGCTATTAATCGCAATATAAGGTTTGAAAATAGCGACCTCATATCAGTGAACGAAAAAAAACCTTATCGTACCGTACCTTAATGTACTGTACCGTACATTTATGACGCCCGTACGGAAACACATTCACTACAAAAACTACACATACCCTACCTCAGTCTGTAAAGTTTGCGTACATGTACAAACAGCCACGATGCAAATGTACGCTACGATTAAATACTGTACGGTACATTGTCCACAAACCTTATCCTCTACAATACGGAATGTGTACGCCTACACAACCCGTACACAAACGGTGTACACTAAACGTACTGTACGTTTAGTGTACTTTTGCGGTTTATTTATAAGAACAGGAAAAAAATTATAGATAAAAGTGATAATGCCGTAGCCGAAATGAATTGATTATGCTCTCCTGTGAAGTTCAATATTTTTGACTCAGTGCTTTCACTTCTAAAGTGTTTTTTCTTTTAATATAAATGAACCGCAAAAGTACACTAAACGTACGGTACGTTTAGTGTATACCGTTTGTGTAAGGGTTGGGTACGCGTACACATTCCGTATTGTAGGGGTTAAGGTTTCTCGACAATGTACCATACAGTATTCAATCTTAGCGTACATTTGCATCTTGTCTGTTTCGTTCGGTATATCGGTTGTGTACATGTACGCAAACCTTAAGGTAGAACTATAATGCAATTAAGTGAGCTTTAAGTAGCTTAAGTGACAGTACGGTTGCATTGAAAACAAGCGGCATACCCATAATGTACTTATCTGAATTTTCGTTAAGTTTCGTTCAATTCGGGCCACTTAAGTGGCGTACGACTGGGACCGTACATCAATTAAGTAAATTTGACAAGAGGTTTGCGTACCGACTACAACCAATAGAAGGCACGTAAAATATTTGAATATGTTTTCGTGGATCGTTTGGTATTTTTGCAGGAGGTAAAAGTAATGATCGTTCGTATGCGGTATTGTAGACGCAATAATAGGTATGTGAAATATTTGAATATTTTAGGTCTGTTTGCGTACTTTCAGTCAGTGAATTTTCCTGAATCATGTGGTGGGGGACATTCATGAAAAGTACAAAAACGGTCACATTGCATTTCCTGAAAATTGACAAACAAAAGTGTCAGTTGTCGGTTTTCAGGAGAACAATAGGCGCGTTTTTTTGCTCCTCTATCCAGCGGAGAGTAGAGTAGACGCATTGAAAACAACAACACTCCTACACCAGTGAATTCACTAGTACAGAAATTCTATGCCTCATTTGTAGTTCACGTGTTGAAGTGTAGAATGTGCTGACAGAAAAAAGAAAAGCTCATGAGAAGTTGTATTTTTTTCTGTGAGGTGGCTTTCGGGTTTTCAGGGTTATGTTGAATGTTTTGATAGTTAGGGAATTAGAAAAAGCCCTCATAATGTGTAGAAAGTTAAAAGAATGAATTTTCTGTTAGTTTTTTTTCTATTTTCTATCGATTGTGGTAGTGTATACTAGTTATTTTCTCCCTTTTTTTCAGCTGTTTTCTGCTACCACAGCGAATACCGCAACCTGTGTCAGTCTTAGCGAAAGCACTGCTGTTTTATACTAGATCGTTGTTTGTTGCGGCATAGTTGTACTCTGCACTGCATCGGAGCAAAAAAACGCACCTAATAATAGGTGCGTTTTTTTGCTCCGATGCAGTGCAGAGTACAACTATGCCGCAACAAACAACGATCTAGTATAAAACAGCAGTGCTTTCGCTAAGACTGACATAGGTTGCGGTATTCGCTGTGGTAGCAGAAAACAGCTGAAAAAAAGGGAGAAAATAACGAGTATACACTACCACAATCGATAGAAAATAGAAAAAAAACTAACAGAAAATTCATTCTTTTAACTTTCTACACATTATGAGGGCCTTTTCTAATTTCCTAACTACCAAAACATTCAACATAACCCTGAAAACCCGAAAGCCACCTCACAGAAAAAAATACAACTTCTCATGAGCTTTTCTTTTTTCTGTCAGCACATTCTACACTTCAACACGTGAACTACAAATGAGGCATAGAATTTCTGTACTAGTGAATTCACTGGTGTAGGAGTGTTGTTGTTTTCAATGCGTCTACTCTACTCTCCGCTGGATAGAGGAGCAAAAAAACGCGCCTAATGATAATAAAGTCATCCTAAGCGGTGATAAATTATCGTCACAAAAATATTCGTCCTTCATAATATTATAGGCCAAAAACCATTTGACAGTTTTCAGTATTTTTAAGTAGATGAATTCTGAAGCATTATAGTTCTACCTTAAGATTACACTCCTAGTTTATCTCTAAAGTACCTCTGTGTTGACTTCCACGAATTTCTGAAGCTTGATCTTTATGTGCGGCATGAAATACTGAAAAAGGGGAAATTTTCCGTTTTCAGTAAAACGGAGTGCAAAAACGGCTTTATTGCAATTAATTGAAATTAATCGTGGTTGCTCATTGACAGTTTACAATATAGGAAGTAGTAATTAGATGACTCGAATATGATTATGCGTGACATTGTAAAAAGAATAACAGGTATCTAAAATATTTTTTCGTCGATCACTTAAATGCTATTTTTACAGGAGGTAGGAATAATGAGTTTCAACCATAATTTCAAAGAGAAAACGCGTTGAACAACATACGAAATAATAAATTATATAGTAGTTTATTTACTTGTATCTTTAAATTACTTATTTTTAAAAATACAAGTACATAAACTACTTAAAATGCCGTCTCACAGCTTTTTTCATTCAAAGAATAACCACACACCATGCCTCAGCTGTCCACTATTGAATATTAAACTTCAGCAGTAAAGACCTTGTTGATTAAATATATTCCGGTCGCATACCAATATTGCTCAAAAAAACATTTCTTTCGTACACTTATTTGAATATAAGTACAAATTAAGAGCCTGCACCAAGCCCATCTTTATAGATCTAATAATCTACAGCAAAGTGCTGAGGTTTAGCTCAGCTACAATTTTCTACGATTTCTTGCAACAGAGCTAGCAGGCTATGAAGACAACTATATTTCAATTGCAGCAAAAATCTATTCAAATATATTGCGTAAACGCTCACATCAGTTCATCGCATATGCCTCCAAATTCAAATTCATATTCGCCACTCTGACGGCAGCTTCATGAACCTTCACTTAATTCTATTATGGGCAAATTAACCGATCGACTTCAATTGAGTGAATTTTCGTTCAGTTTCAGCGCTCACTTAAGTTCACTTAATTGCATTATAGTTCTACCTTTACAGACTGAGGTAGGGTATGTGTAATTTTCGCATACAGTACGCTTAAGGTACGGTATTTTTTCGTTCACTGCCTCATATATATAAAAAATCAACTATCATGATTCATCAGCTCATCCTGTCCTTATCTCTTTGCTATCCTTTGCTAGAAAAAAAAAACAATGAAAAAATCTTAAATCATGAGAAACAAAATTGTGAAAAGCAGTAAAGACTGAGTGATACTTAGAGGTGTAAAGATCACCCTCCAAAAAGGGAGTGCATATTCTGCTTGACAATAAATCTAAATCAGATTTTTGCTTTTGATTACGAATCTGAGTTGTCTGGATTTGTGGTTTATCAAATTAACCTTTGAATATAAATAAATGTAATAACGCATATTTCACAAACATACCGGTGCGAGGTGATGAGAGATGAAGAAGCAAACCTAGACTCAAACTCTGAGGAAACTTCAGACGAGGGCAGAGAAGTAAAAGGCAAAACTGAGACTGAAAATAATAAGGACAAACCTCGTAAGACAAACGAGAACATGTCGAAAATAATGCAATACATGAAACACCTATCAGCGAAAGGAAAATGCTGAGTTGATTTCAAAAAACCATAAGCTGATGGATTTATTCAGCAAATAACAATACAGACAGATAACAACTTAAACTAAAACAGAAACTGATGAACCGAAAACAAAATGACAAGAATCATAAGGAAACAAAAATCAATGTGTTTCTCCCGTGTCGTCAGGGGCAGAAGGCCATGAAATAGAACATTGTTAAATGGACATGAAGGCTCGAGATCTTCTTCTGTCGGCCAGTGATCAACCACAAGTACCTAGAAACCACTAGTAACACAGAATCATAAAAGGAAAGAATAACAGAACATACAACACCGAAGGTTAGAGAGCGCAGAAAAAAAAAGTACTACGGCCCCTGTTTAAATGAGAAGGCTACAAAAGTGAACTCAAATAACCAGGTTCCTTTAAGACTTAAAAATAAATAATGAATCAGCCAGGCCTGGTGACATTGGCACCAAGGTGGTTCCTGCTACATCTTTTGACCACCGTAAACTTACCAAATATTTAACTGAAGAGAAAGTACAATCCGACACTTCCTTTCTGGCATAAACGAGAAATCTCAATATTATAATTCGAGGTTTCATAGCCTATTCCTAGATTAGATCAATGAGGATCTATAGGCTTTGTCCTTTCATCCGCTGGAAATTTTCTTTCACAAATTGAGTAGCTTGAATTCTAGGCTAGTCAAAACTCTATTCCCGATGAGTGAGACCAACAAACATACCATCCGTACAGTACGTCAGCTACGACTAAGACATACCGACCAGGAAATGAAGAGTCGTAGTACCACCACTTCCAGCAGTTTGGACATACTGCTAGTTATTGCCATGCCGAAGGAAAATGTGTCAGTTGTGAAGGTGACCAACACCACTTGGTTTGCCCTAAACTGCGTAAAGGAAATACCAAATGTGTGAATTGTGGTGGTAATCACGTTCTTAACTACGGAAGGTGTTCGAAAAACCCCAAAAACATAAAGAAGACATTTGCACTGGTGGCAAGCATTCAGTCTGTATCACAGTTTACTTAAATATACAATCACACAACTGAGCCCCAAAAGCCACAAAATAATATTCAACATAGAGCGGCGTAGGCTCAGCCCAATATCGCACAGACAGCTTTCGTGGCCCGGATGATCTGTACCATGCAAGAACAATTCCAGAGAAAAATTAAAGGACATGCTGAAAAATAGTGCAGGGGATGCTGGTAGCTCTCCCTAGCCTAAAATATAATAAAAACCATAAATATCAATTCCCAATTATATGTTTCTTCTTATTTGGAATACAAATTCCATCATAAGCAAAACTGGAGAGCTGACGCAATTCCTATATCACTATAGGGTGAATATCGTGCTCATCCATCAAACATTTCTTAAACAAGCTGATCGACTCTACATCTCTAAGCACAATCTTTGTCGCAATGATAGGTTGACAGATAGAGTTGGAGGCAATTCAGTCCAACAACCGAAACTCTAACCGTACATTAGATGGAAGCAACCTTCATCAAGATGCGCAACGATTCTTTCAGCAACATCCACTTTGACATGGATTTCAGCAAATTATTTCAAGAAGAAACTTCTGTGTTTCTTGCAGGAGACCTGATGGCATATCACCGCTGTTTGGGAGACATGACGAGCAATCAAGCTGTAATCAAGCTACAATGACTCATCATGGAAAAATGTATAAGTCTACATAGCGCTGACGAATCTTTACTTTCGCAGAGCTAATAGTAACATCCTACATATAAATTTTTCGTTCAATTTCCACCAAAACTTTTGACTGAGTGTCGTCAATGAACTCTTGTCTAACCCCAAGCCAGTACTCTTCATCATAGAAGATATATACATTGACGAGCCTCAAACAGAAAGAGAACTGGTAAGGTTTCATGGACAACACGAAGAAAACTAGCAGCCACCAGCAAAAGAGCAATATAAATCATGACTGCCAAAATCAACAGAGGACAACATGAACCTTTAAAAACTTCCAAGATATATAAAAGATCTCACAACAAAAAGAGCTAAGAAAACGAGTGGTTCTAGCTTAGAATGGAAACAATCCCACTAAAAAACGCCACCAGCGGCCGGATCGTCCAGCACCGCAAAAAGAAGAGGAGCGACTTCTCGCGATGCATGGAGCCTGGTGATGACAACCAATGAAGCACGCAAAAGTACTTTCAGTTCAAAAATAAAATTGTTATGCCAATTGTTATGACCTAATGACCTGAAGTACAAAACCACAGACAAACTCAAAGCGTTTTCTAAGGTGTTGGAACTGAAATTCCTAGAAACTCTCCCATGGGAGGCCAACGAAGGTAGAGAAGAGGGAGTCTCTGATTCTATAGACCAAATATTTGCATTCACGTCAACTGGAAAGCTTCGAGTCAAATCAATTGAACTCGAAGAGAGCTGATATGGTTATGGAAAATCAATTATACCGGAGGATCAGTTCAGCTTCAAGCCACTAGAGTTCATAGCGCACCAGCTCTCAAGAGTGGATAACAGCTCGCAAGAGCGGTATAATTTGTACAGGTTTCAACCAAAAAAATTCAATGGGCATGGTCATGTTTGATGTGACAAAGGTATTTAATAAAGTCTGGTAGGCAGGATTGATTTTCAAAATGCATGCATTGTTAATATTACTTCCATACGTGCAACTTGCTGCAACTTTTGTGGAGGGCAGAATTTTCTGGGGTAGAATTAATAACTATCTCCCTAAAACTCTATCAATAGAACTTGGAGTCCCGCATTGCTCACCACTATCCCCAATACTGGACAATATATGCACAGCAGATGTAAGAAATTGCCCAAAACAAAACTAGCCTTAAACATAGACTACACATGCATATTTGACACCGTAAATCATTTTCATAACCAGGCAATATGTGTAACAACTATAACTTACAACCACTAACAAAGTTTACGTTAAAAAAAAATGAGAATTGTTTTCCTGTTTTTGTTATCATGCCTCCTACACACTTCCTATGCAAAAATTCATTTATATTGACAGGAATTTGAATTTAATATTGAATCCCGAACGTAATCAAACGTTAAATCGTTATGTAATCCATCCGTTCCATTTGTAATACATGCATCTAAATGCTGAACCAAACCGCATAATAAACGATCTTTTCAAAGTTCAACGGTTCCTCAAACATTGCGCAAGATATCCGATAATCCACTTTGCAGAAGGCCAACACACCACATTGTCAGCTCGCTGATACCTGCTTCCCATCAAATTGCTTCTCTAAAGACCCGCAAACATGAACTTTGCATGAGCTATCTGTTATTGTGCTGCCGATAATGCTGATGATGTGCTTTTACACATAAGGTACTGCATCTATACGAACAGGTCGAAGATACTTAGTGTCATCCAAGATGATGCTGCATCGCTCTGAGTGGTTACAAGCTGTTTTCGTTATTTTGCTTATGATCTAAATTACGGACGGCTGATTGAAGGTATTTTTCATGACCTCCACCGGTTATAGCTCTTGTAATGGAAATATCCACATCTGCATGCTTCCTGTGGAGGAAAAAGTGAAATGGAGCACGAAACCATCGAGTAGCTTCTCATGCAAATGATATCCATCCGTAAAGTTTCTAAGCCTGCGTGAACGCAAGTACAATTCACTGAAAGATACAGCAAAGCTTAGTCTACACAGTTTCAGAACCAATCTGGCTCTACATCGTCAATCGAGCTTAAACACTCGTTGAATGGCTGTGCTATTCACTTTCGATATCAACAAAACGAAAGTCTTGAAATGCTGCCCGATAGGTACGTGCAGATCAGCAGCACTACGGTAAACTGAGATATTCGTGTCTTTAACGGTCCGACCGTTGCTTGTTTACGTCATGTGTAAGTTCGTTTGCTGTCATGCAAGAGGGGACTGGTTATCTCGTGGCTCCAAGCCAACAGTCGAAGAGAACGAGCCAAATCACGGCTACGGTGCCCGCATCTTAAGAGATCGCGCCAAAGAGTTGCTTGTCTTAAGTCTAACGGTATATTCAGCTAAACTAGTTCCACTAAGCTTGCAATCGGTCACTGGTTCACTGCATCAGTTTGCTCCGGTACACTGTTAAAAACCGAGTTTTCCTAGCCGGACTTGATTCGGATTTGAGAGTGAACGCAAATCTTCTCGTAACAACTCCAGTTAGAGGGGCAGGCTACTGCTGCTGCTGCTGTTGCTCGCTGTTATGGAATGCACAATCTTTAGATGCTGAAAAACTGCAAGAATATCGCTCAAAGATACTACCTCCACCATGGCTTGATGGAGCGTTTGAAAGATTTTCTTTGAATGTCGTGCTGCAACAGAAGGTTTTATATATCCGTTTGATTCAACGGACCGTTTCAGTTTGGTGCTAAGACGCGGGGCGCGTGCTTCCTCTATTTTTCTTTCTCTGTTTTTTCTCGTGTTGCCTTTTCAAAAAACACCTAGCTAGTCTAGAGAATTGAACTGGATTTTCTGACTAGTTCGAATTGCCTATCGAGTAGATAGACGGGATCGAAAAGAAATCGTTTATTGGATTTTAAGTTTGAAGTGAGCCATAGGGATATTCAGACGAATCAAAAGGATATTCGTGACCAGAAAGGATAACATTTACGAGTGTTTGGTAGTAGTTCGACTATTTGCGAAGATACATCATTTTTCGTTCGAATGATACTGTCTTGATGGATCAGTGTTTGTAATAGTGATTGACAGCAATTGTTACGAGTTCAAGCTAGCTGCTGTCTAGCGGACAGTAATTCTTGGATTAATTTGTGAAAATACTTTCGTTCGACCAGAAAAGCGGTTGAATAGTCAATCAGGATAACTGAAACTGTTCGGATTTGCGAAGGAGGATTAATACATCAAGCAAAATGTCTGTAAAGTGGAAGTTTAGTGATAATGCGTTATTAACTGTGCTGTTTGTGGTGGCGATTTTATGCTTTAGTGTCGAAGGTGTTCGAGTACAAACGAAACGTATTAAAGGTGAGTGAATTCAAGATTTATATTGTATTTGAAAGTGAATGAGATTGAAATATCCGAAATAGTCCGGCACGTGTTGTCGGCTTGTGGTTAAATTCTTTATTTGCATTAACCAACGATTTCTTTCGTCGGAATTCAATCCAAGCAATATTTCATGGCGTGGTGAAATACATGCGAAAGTTGTCCTGAAAAACTCTTTGAAATTCATCGTAAAAGTGACTTGTTGAAAGTTCTCTATTGAATTGGACATGAAACAATTAATTTTGTCGATCAAACACCTAATTTTCGGTAATTTCCATTCTCGGAAAATACATTTAAGATACTCAATGTAATTATTTCGTGTGAGCTGTGTTCGAAAGTAGAATCAAAGTTTCATTGTCAATGAAGTGAATGTGTGGGATAAAACTGAAATTAGACGGTTTCAAAACAATAACTGGTGTAATATGTATAAAATTATTAATGGGAAATTTAGTTTTTAGAAAATAAAGCATAATTTAAGTGGTTTCATGTACTACTAATTATATACCGAATTCAGTAATATCAGTCAGTTAGATTTGACCAAATTTTTAATTTCATTAGGTAGGTCTTAGTAGTACCTTTTAAAAAAAATTATTAAGAGCATTGGGAATAGACTTTCGATTTTATAAAATATTAACTAAATCAGATGAAAGGGTATAATTGGCAAGTAATGATCCTACTGAGCTTAAAATTTTTTTACATAAAATCAAATTAATGATTTGAAAATACACATTCTCAACGTCTTTGTTAATTAATTTTGATTGAAATGAGTTAATTTTTTCCCGTTTCGTATCATTGTACAGTACTGTTAATTTTAAATAATTTAAAACAATATTTCAAAATAATGTGCTTTGTCACAAATTTCAAGATAACTAGGAGCAAATCCAAATAATTAAAATTTTTAGCTGTTCATTACCCAGCTTATCAATTTGGTTGAGATTCACCTAATTACTTATTTAATTAGACTTTTGGGCTCCAAATCTGTATCATTTGTACTATTTTAAATAGATAGACAATCTATCATATATGTATATGTTTGATATTAATGCAGATACGAAAACTGCATACAAACTTTTCCGAGTCTAAACATGTTATTTAGTAAATAATCAACCTGGGAATAATTTATTCTTTGAGATGGTGAAACAATATGTCGCAGTAAATGTTGGTAGAATTGTTTAGTCCTTGCTGAAAAAAGGTCACAGTTTTCACCATTTTGGATCACAATAGGATCATAAATTTCAACAAAGCTGAAAAAAGCTTTAGTGCTCCCTGAATGCTCTGAATATTTTCAGTTCTCAGGTGTATTGATTTCCCAGTTTTTGATGTTGTCCATACTATATTTTGTACGATAAAATGTACACAAAGGTGCAAAATATCTTGCAACCGCACTCAATGTCGCAATAACGACAGATTTTATTTCATGCCCACAGCTCCTAGATTTTTTTACTGCGATGAGTTGGAGAAGACATAGGGATAATATCCATCCATGCTTCCTCAAACTTATCCCTGTGAAAAAATCTAGGAGCTCTGGGCTTAAAAGGAAATCTAGCGTTATTGCGAAATTGTGTATAATTGCAAGATTTTTTGCATCACCAGTAACAAAAAGTGATTTTTACCTCAGGATGTTTTTTGAAAGCCTATCGTTTAATATTGATAAACAGAAAACTTTAGTGGGTCGTGTCGTATGTCAATCTTTTTGTGTTTGTGAAAATGTATTTCTATTATAAACATATTTGAACTTTTGAATGCAATCAGTTTTAGTAGAAGCTGTCATAAATAGAGTGGAGAAAATATTAAAACAGAAAACATTCATTTGAATTAAATAAATTTATAAGCGAAAGCAATTAATAATGGAGAGAAGCTTTATTAAAGTCAGCAATTTATTACCTCAAGCGTATTTTCAAAGCAAAGATAGATTTAAAATGGAGCCAATATAGCAGGCTATCGCATTATAAAATTCAATGCCGAACACAGCAAAATTGGCAAATAACATAACATAATAGAGCTCAAAAAGAACTGAAAATCACATATCAAACGGAACAATACTTAAAGGAATTTTTGTAAACTTTTCTCTAGACACATGTTAATGAGATCAAACATTTAATTTAAGCTTTGAATTGTTATTAAAATTGATAATGATTATACTTCCCATTACACCAACGTAAAATTGTCTAGAAAGTACTAGCACGATGTGTTTAATGGAGCCGTGATGCATATGCACCGTGTTTACTATTTGAGAGATGGAGAGAGCGGAAGGAAGGAAACCAAAAAGAAAATATGTGCCGCAGGACTAAAAGTAACTTATTACGGTGCCTGTAGCATCTAGCTAGAAGTTAAGGAAAATACACATGATCGAGACCTGTCAACCAGTAATAAGTGGCGGATTTAGATCAAGTCAATTCAACCAAAAATCTCTTTTTGATGTAATTCAAAAAAAGAGAACTCATTCTACAGTTTACTACAGTCTGCATTACTCCCGAGGTGCAATATATATGTAGATAGTTAGACAAGTAATTTTATGTGTTGTGGAGAAAAAAATGTTAAACTTGAAAAACGGACAACGTGTGAATCTTCGCTGCCCGCACTCAATGGCTTTAAACTTATACTTTACAAGCATACTCGATGCAATGAAAAAACACCAAAGGAACAAAAGCAAATGTACATTCATTCATCAATTCAATAGCAGGCCGAAAGATCAATCAGAAAAATCTTCTGTAATGTAAAAACTAGATTTCAATTTCTTGTCGGAAATCACACCTAAGACTCTAAACTGACAAACAGCTGAAGAAAGAAATCAAATAAGGGATAGAAAAGAAAATAGGGGTGGTTTTCACAGTGAATGAAATCTGGTGACATCAACTTTTGCACAGTTAGATTCTTCATTAAATATGCTAATTTTTCTCAAATTTCGATAACATGTATACAGAAACATGATTTTTTTTAAATATTTGAGAAAAAGTGGCAATTTTCTAAAAACAAAGATGGTTTTTATTGCCCTTTCGACAATTATTAGAAGCCTTTTATACGAACTTTTATATGAATCCCACTTCTATGTTTTTTGCAAGACATCATCTCTTTGAATTCGAAGAGCATTTGCAAAAAAAAACAACTAAAAATGTATCTCCCTCCTTCAATTTCATTGGATTCACTTAGCAATTTCATTGGATTCACTTAGCAAACTCAATGAGCGTTCTATAAGCTTCACTTATTATATTATATAAAAAAAAAAACTGTCAAACGAAAACCAAATGTTCTCACATGAAATAACCATTGAATTTTTTCGTTAACATGAAAAAACCATTGAGTTTTTTCCGGCAAATCATTGACCAATTCTTTTAGAGATTGTTTGTCCTTTCAAAACGATGTGACCAAAAACGAAGAATTTACCTACTTTCTTTACTTTAGATTGCCAAACACGTTCAAAGCTCAGTTGCAACGAAATTGCTAGTTTAATTTGAGGTGTTTTTGGTCTGAGTGCGTAGATAAACACAGAGTTTTCATTCTTTTCTTAAATATTGGTACTTCTTAAGCGTTGACTTTACCGAAGAATTTTTTTATGCAACAGCTATTAAATATATTGTAGACACATTGAATGCTTATTTAACCTTTGACTTTGTTTTGAAATCTCCCAGAAAAAAAAACTAAGAGTACCAAATGCGGATTCGATCCTTTTATATCATAAAAATGATAAGTGCCGCAGACAGATTTTTCGCGTTAAAAATTGTCTAAAGTTTAAATTATATTGGTTCCAGTTTTTCGAAAGTGTGTAAATAGCGGCGCAAAAATTTAGAATACTAAGAATTTTCTAATCCACACTAGAAATTTCTATGGAAATAGCAAATTAAAATTCAGCACTAACTAGAAACTTTGAAAGTGACTTTTGATGCAGATGTCAAAACTATTCACCAGAACATCCTTCCATTGCATTGGGAAAGATACTCTTCAGGTGCACAGGATGAATTTCTCAACAATCTTCTTAAGTTTTTATATTTTTTTCGTGCAAACGATGTCCACAAAATTTACGCGAAATTGTTCTGAACAAGGAAGTTGAACAGCGGGCTGTAAATTCAATGTAGAATGACCTGATGGGTATCACCAAAGTATCTCTTACGCTCAATATTTCATCAAGATGAAATCTATCTTACCTCCTAGTACATTTTATAAAAAAATGACCTATGAAAACGAAAGACTTAAGCGAGTAACTTGAATATTTCTAAGATTATCGTGATTTCATGGATACCATAGTGAAATATTTAGCCGAATTAGAACCTGTGTGTTTATTCAGAGGGACTTTTAAAGGGAAATTGAATATTCATATCAAAAAGCTACATGGCCATGGTTTCACTCCGTCCAGAGATAAAATTTGTGAAATTGCTTTCAAATTCAAGGAAGCTAGAACACTAACGATCCATTTTATTAAGTGGTACGATAACGGGTTTGAGCTGGTTGGCTGAACAGTTTTTACGACACTCAATATTCAGGTAAACCTACAGCGACTATCCTGTTTTATTCGAAAAAAATGTAACTAAGCAAAAGTGCAGGCATCTTGCAGAATAAGCTGATTACGGTTTGGTAAATTACTATCTGAATCTTCGATAAACGCAGTTCCGACAATCAGATAATGTTTTTGGTTGTTTTTCCATCCAGTCGTAAAATAATTTTCAGTTTTGCGTTTTTGACAGAAGAATGTGCTCGAAATGATACAAAATGCCCCACAACTTCATTATTGACAATCGTGTCGCCTCGAATGTCCCATTAGCCTCAATATAAGCTGCGTTTTATTTTCATCCAGAGTGTAGTAGGTATCCTAGATGCATAATAAAACGATCCAGAGTAGCACGCGAGTTTTTTTCTGTCAGACAGTTGTCATTTTAAAATTTGAGCTGTCATATAACCAACGCCGTTTTCAAATGTATGACTATTTATCCTGGTTGCCAGGGTGACATGGAAATTTCTGAAAATTCCAACTATTCCAGTTGATATGACTTTTTGAAATACGTTCCACAGAGAGCACGTGTACGAACTCTACTGAATTCACAAGTGTTTGTACTCTGGATGTTGTTGTTGTTTCGTGTGCAAATCGATATCCTGCACTACTCTGGATGTATAATAAAACGCGCCTATTATCAACTGTCATTGATCATATACATCCAGCAACTACTTCATCCTAATTTTTGCTTGCATTCAATACAAGGTACGATACTAGTTCAGTAGTTACTCCTGAGAAAATCTACCAGAAATTGATTCTGTTTTGCAATTTAAAAGATAAGATTCTTTTAGTTGAAACAAAGAATTTGCAACTAATATAACTCCTTTTGAAATTCTAATTTAAAGAAACAGGAGGTAAAGGACAAAAAAAAAGTCAGAAAGCACCGAATCTAGAAAAATGCACCCAATAAACCAAGCAAATGACTGCGGTCAGTTCTTCAGAAGCAGAACGAAACTGCGAAGAGATAATGACTCTAATAATGTGAATGCGCTAGAGGAAAATAAAAATAAGTAAGAGTAGTCACACACAAAATAAAGGATCAGGTACAATGTCTACATTGCAATACATGGTTTCAAGCAAAATTTGGTGAGTTCGCAAATACGTGTGACAAGTATGGAAACATACTTTTGCAAAACAAGACCTTTAGTATATATTTATTAGTTCATAGTGTCAACATCATAAGTTTGTTTGCCAAAATGAAATGGAATAAAAAACTCCTGGAATAAAAAGGGCATTTCACTCAAGTGCTATGAATAAAATGGCTAAATCCAGCTGGCAATTTTTGAGTTTTTTTTTATCAAAGGATGTTAATTTTTGTATACGTTTTCTCTTATCTTATACATAATAAAACATTGTTACATATATCTTGTTGCTGTTAGTGGGACAGCAATGAACTCGTTTTTTTTTGTGAGAGATAAATCATCTTTACCAGAACTACCTAAACATACTACTCAGATTGAATTTCATATTTCACTCAAATTTTTAAAATTCAATTACTCTGTTTTATTGTGAAAATTATCGATTTGATTTTTTTCATGATTTTATTACAAATTTTCGTAGGACTTGAAATAATTGAAGCTTTAAGTTTCCACAAAATGGACTAAAATTTGTGAAGTAAATATTGAAGTTATAATAAAAAGTGATATTTTTTTTCATTTACGCTAAGAAATCATTTTAGTTGTATGTTAGTAAGAGGATTTTAAGCAAAACCTCAAAACCTTGATTCACTCTAAAAAGATAGGTACGTAAAGTGTGAGAAATGATATTGATTATTTGAGATAATTAGTGCTTTGCATTAAGGTTTTTTAAAGCTTAAAGTCAGCCAGGAAATATCACATAGCTCAAAGCTGAATTTTGTGAAAGAAGTCGATGTGATGATTCTATTCTAAGCAGTTAAATATCTTATTTTTATTTTACGAGACCTGTTGTTACTCCGAGGCACTATCAAAGCTATAATGTGACAGCAAATGAAGCACCGGTGCTGTCTAGTTACCCGTTCTTAATAAAACAAAAGACGAACAAATAAAACCATGAGCTTACGCGGAGATTCAAAAACGCGAGAAGTAGCTAGCTTGTGCTGGCGCCTTAGCGAGGAAAGCTACCGAACTCTAATAGATTGGAATTCGGTATCTTTTCATTTTCAGCCAGAAGAAATATTGAAGTCATTTCTGTGTGCTCATGGAAAATACTAAAACGCAGATTATGAAATCAAATTTGATTAAATCTGATAAATGTCAGTCTTACTAAAAACTTCACATAAATTGAAATAAAGAGTGTACCTAAAATAAATCGAAACAGCTCTACTTAACATATGTTAACCAACATATTTTAAATAATCTTTAAAATATAATGGTTCGTTTAAATCATCATTTAGAAACTTCTGCTTACTATGATGCCCTTGAAACTATGAGAATGCACAATAATATTCGTGTTACCCGCTTAAATCTGTCGTTTTTACAGATTATTTTTTTCCCAAAATGTACCAAAAGCTAAGATAGATACAGCTATTTGTTCACACTTAATCAACTGAGGAAACACTAAATGTGAATTTCAGACTGACTTGCAATGTCTAACTCTTAACAAGTACCGTAACTTTAGAGCCAGACATTCAGACATAGATAGGTTTCGGATTTTTATTTCGATGAAATCTGTTGCTATTAAAGTGAAAGCAATGTTCTCGTTGAAAAATGAATGAATTGTTCAAACGTGTTTATGATGTACAATATTTGTGACATTGGGGAATGTTTTCACAAGCGTTTGCATAAATATTTCAGCTATGTCTGACACCAGCTTAACATAGAGACTAGTATGACTTGTATTTTTAACACCGATAGAATCTGAGCCAATTTGTAAAAATATCATCACATTGTTTCGATTGCACCAACACTTATGTCTATGGAAAAAAGCTTCTGTTATACGAAACATCAATAAAAATTATATAAAATGCTTGAACCTCAGAAACAGTTTAAAATTTTCTGATTCAACTAAAGTGAAAGTTTAAAGTCACAGAATGTTCAAATGTTAGCACAAAGATCTCAAACATTAAAACGCATACCGTAACTTACTACATCAACTCGTATCTTAATTAATTCATTTTAAACTCGAACAAGTAATAATTAATTGGTTTCTGTAATAGTACAAGCAACAAATTGAAATGTTCATTATACACTTAGATGTACTTGCTTGAAATAAAAAATTTTTCATGTTAATGTAAACATTAATTCTTATTCATACATACAAACATTCGCTATTTACTATTACATGATTTATGAAAATTACAACCGAAATTCCCATACTATAAATCTTAATCTCATATTAGACTTCAATTGGTTGTTTTCATAGTCGGGAATAATTTAAATTTCACAGGAGCTCGAAATCATTCATCTAAAGTTTTTCAATTTCTCTAACTTACGTTACATGTCTGTTTGGATTTAATATTCATATTGTTTCGCAAACCTAGGTTTTGTAAAACAAAACAATTCAACAAGCCAAATTATTAATGAATCGCTTGAAACAGTGAAATTAAATAGTCTCTATAGTGTTGAATACGTAACATGATACTAATGCATGGCTTAATGTAATTCAGTATCAATTCCGATGAAATGTGATGATTTATACTTGTTTTTGACCGTATTGCTGCTAATAGACTATATACGAACATGGTTTATTTTTTTGTTCATTATCAAAAATCTATTTGAACAATAAGCAACAAGCAACTGACGCAGCAGGTGTTGTTTGAAATACTCTACATAGTTTCATATGTTTTGATGAATGTTTTTTTTTTTTTGGATAAATGACGTGTTATTCAATAGGTTATTAAAAATTATTAACTGCGATAATATTCGAAAGTGGATTTGAATTATGTTTTTGAAAATGAAAGTGAATTTGGTATTGGTTGCACGCAATTATATCGTCAATTGGCCTTACTTATCGAAAAAACGTCATCTAAACATATCCGAATTTAGCGGAAAAATTGAAACATGCTCGTTGTGCTGAGGGCAGGCTAGTGCCATTATAAGACTGGAAAAATTATTTATTTATTGTTCATATCAATAGAACTAAATCAAATTATAAACTGGACAAAATATATTAAAAATATGAAACTGAGAAAGCTCAAAGCCTATTCCGATAGCAAAATAAGGATGCAAAACACAATCCAAAGCTGAATTGATGGTAAATAAACTAATACAATGGGAGACATGAATATTTCCTAGACATGAATATTTCCATTGGAATCGTAGCTCGAAGCTGAGTTTCAGTCTGTGCTTCTGTTGACGTAATTAGTTTGTTGCCGTTAGTTTACTTTATGTAAATGCATGCTGTTTACTGGCAGGCAAAGGTACACTTTAATAAAAATAACTCTTTTGAGAAGCTTTTTAAAACAGGACAAAACGGGTATGAGTCGGTAATTCGAGCTACAAAAAATATCACAAGCTCTATGGATGGGAAATATCTTAGCAAATTGCGAAAGTTAGAGAAAGGTACTGGTTGAAATGCTAAGATTTAAAATTAACGACAACAAAACACAAAATGAAGATGAAAGTGACTTAGCGAAAATATCTGGTAAGCTATCAGCACTAAAGCCAGTGCTTGGATCAAGAGATCTCATTGATTATTTCCAAAAGATTAGTAAAAAAGAAAAGACATAGAATAAGTGGTTGTGGAAAAATCGATTAATGACAATTTTTGAAACTTGAAAAGGTCATGAAGTGAACGAGACAAGTTTGTATCTCATACGCGCTGAATTTTTAGATCTAAGAGCAAATGTAACAAATTAAAGCATTTTAATATTTACTATTTGTTTTTGATATTTTAGTTTTAGGCTTTAGTTTTAGGCTTTGAACCTTTGCATCAGGCTATTTGAACTCAAAATTGCTCACAAGTATTTAAAAGACAAATCTCCAGCCAGTTTATGTTCAAATAACATTGAATCATTTGTAGAATTTATTTTAAGTCAATTTCGAAGCAAAACGTTGAAGATGCTTACTTAGCGTTTTAGATACTACTTACTTAGATAAGAGGATTTTAATATAAATTGAATTAATAACCTTTTAACCCAAAAATGTATTATATTCCTTACATAAATACAGTGTTAGTGAGCCCATTATAGTCATGTAAGCCCAATCTTGCCTCAGAACACTAGCCATTTTTCGAGGTTTTATTTATTTATTTATTTATTTATTTGGTGCGTATACAATTCAACAGGCAAAACTGCCCAGTTACAGATTGGATACAATCAAAAAAATAAAATAACAAGAACTAAATAAGAATATATAAATATAAGTATGTAAAATAATTAAAGTTAGAATAAAATAAAGTAAAGTTAACTAAAGCAAAAAATTCATTACAGTCACGAATAATCAATTCAAAAATGATAGGATACAATGACAAAAAAAAAAAAAAATACTAAGAAATAAATGAGTAAATATAAATATAAATATATAAAAAATAATTCAAGTGGTAAATTAAATTAAGAAGAGATAAGGCAAACAAAACAAAAAAAAAAGAAAGAATCCATTAAAGGAATAGGAAATAAAATTAAATTAGGAACAAAAAAGAAAAAAGAAAAATTCATATACATATGTGAGTATATATAAAATTAAAAATATACAAAAGATCTTAAAGTAGTAAATAATGAAGTAAAATTAAGTAGAGCAAAAAAAAGAAAAGAAAGAAAACCATTAATAACAAGAATAGAAAATAAAATTCATTAATTAGAAACAAAAATTTTACTTCGAACTATATTTTTGAAAATGGCAATAGATTGTGGAAGAGGACCAAGTTGAAGACTATTATGAGTGCGTAAGAGTCGTAAAACGGGAGAGTAAAAGAAAGTGTCAGTACGGGCATACGGCACTTCAAATAGAATGGAGGACCTGATTGGCCTTACGGAGTCCCGCTCAATGAACAAAAATGCTAATGAGGAAGATAGGTTGCCGCGACAGATTTTGAACAGGAAACACTCATCCAAGTAAACTCTGCGCTGCTCAAGGAGAGGAATGTTAAAAAGAGATAGACGTTCACAATAGGGTAAATACGGCAGACTATATTTAAAAAGTAAAGTACGTGTAAACCTACGCTGAACAGATTCAACAGCGTCAGAGAGGTATTTGAAACGAGGACACCACACTTGACTGCAGTATTCCAGTACGGGACGGACTAGGCTAATAAATAGGTGGACACAAGTAGAAACACTAAATGAATTGTGGCAGGAACGAATCACGAAACCAGATATCCGAGAAGCTTTCCTAGTGATAGTAAGGACATGAACGTCGAATTTCAGTTTACGATCAAAGGTGACCCCAAGATCTGAGAAATGATCGACACAAGAGAGGACAGTGCCATCAATAGCATAAGGAAAGACATAAGTGTGAAGCTTTAGGGAAAAAGACATAGAAAAACACTTGGAAACATTAAGGGACAAACAGTTCAAGTTACACCAACCAGAGAGAGCTTGCAAATCATCCTGAAGAAGCAGAGAGTCAGCAGTATTTTTGATGATTCGGAAGATTTTTAAATCATCTGCATAAAGAAGACATGAAGACTTAAAAATAGGGGGAAGGTCATTGATAAAAATATTGAACAGAAGAGGTCCCAAGATGGAACCTTGAGGAACACCAGAAGAAGGGGAGAAAGGTGAGGACGCCAAGCCAAAGAGGGAGACGAAACAAGTGCGATCAGTTAAAAAGGAAGAGATCCAGGAGAGCAGAGGTTCACGAATGCCATAATGCTTCAGTTTGACAAGAAGCAGCATATGATTAACAGAGTCAAAAGCTTTGGCAAAATCAGTATAAATGACGTCAACTTGATTGTTGCTGTCAATTGCAGAAGCGATTACATGAGTAAACTCAACAAGGTTCGTAGAGGTGCTCCGGCCTTTTACAAAGCCATGTTGCTGCGCTGCAAAGACACAGTAGAGGGTATCATAGATACGATTGAAAACGAGGCGTTCCAAAATTTTGGAAAGGCAAGGAAGAATGGAGATGGGGCGATAGTTAGAAGCAAGGTTCCTATCACCCGATTTGAAAATGGGAAGAATGCTAGAGAGCTTCCAAGAGGACGGAAATTTACCAGCACAGAGACTGACATTGAATAAGATGGCTAAAGGGACACAAAGGGAAGACGCAAGACTTTTTACGAAAAAATTGGGAATACCATCCGGGCCCGGGGAACAGTTAGTGTCAAGTGAGGACAAAAGCAATTCAACCTCTACGGGGTTAGTTACGACTGAGGAGAGACAAGCAGGGAAATCAAAGGAAAAGCAGTCAGTAGCAGGAATCGATGGGATAGTATAAACAGAAGAAAAATACATAGCAAAAAGATTACAAATGTCGAGAGGGTTGGAAGCAGTAAAGGCATTAAACACTAGTGAGTCAGGAAGAGAGGAGGAAGATTTTAAGGAGCGGACAAAAGACCAGAAATTTTTTGGGTTATTCGAGTTCAAGGAAGCTTCAACAGACGAGGAATATCTGCGTAGTGCTAATCTAATTTCTTTCTTGGCAGAGGCACGTAAACGAGAGAAGATTGCATAATCTTCACTAGATCGAGAATTCGAAAATTTGAAGGTTTTTGGAAACAGGCTTACTTGTGCAAAATTTAAATTTAAGATTTGTGTGCGATTTCACATTGCGTTGGCGGAGGATAGCTGCATTGTTAGCCACACTGAACGAAAAAGGTACATATAATTAATGAAAATGTTCATCATTACAATTAATATATCACCTTTTTTTAACCGATGCACAAAATTATTTCATTTCAATTCATTTCAATTCCTGAAATTCACTATGAGCTAAGATCCTTATTTCCATATTGTTGGATTAACGAGAAAGAGTTTCTATGTATTTTCTACTTTGACTTTTGATTTCCTCTACAATTGTTTCAGTTTGTAGGTCTTTATAGAGACAAGCATCGCAAAATTAATACGGAGATTTGGTGATGTATCCAAATCAAATGAGAGTGCTGTTTGCTTCTGAGCATCCATTTGAAGCTGATGAATTTGAGCTTCAGCCGCTGATTTTCACTGTGACGTTTCAAGGTGTCTTGGTGAATTCCAATGTATTTGATTTCGTTACTTTGAAGTATTAATATATCGCTGAGACTTATTTGATGACAAGTTCATTTTAACAATATGAAGTTAGTGTGGACGCATTTAGATTCGTTCGTTTTTATATTCCACTCTATAAGTAATTTTTAAATATGTGAGATGTGCAATGGCAAGATACGGAATGCCATAACTGGATTTAAGTTGATGCGTACTAGTGCATACTTCCGTTTCCGAAAGTATACTCGGTCGTTGTGGCACTTACTGGAAAATCAGAAAATAAGAATTAATGATTTCCAACTGCAAGTGGTCACATCAGTCAAGTATGCACTGTGTGCTGGTCTCTGGTGAGAATCAGTGCATACTTTCGAAACCACTTTGTCAAATAAAATTTTCCATGTAAATAAAATTTTTTTCAATTTTAATCATCCCGTAAAAACAATTCCAATTTAAATATTGTATAAAACACAGGTCCTAAAACACTCTCTTAAGGAACTCCAGCTTTGCAGTTGTGAAGCTTTTATGTCGAATCTAAAATGTTGGACAATTTAAAAAACCTTTTGAAAGTGTTTTGGAAGCATTAAATTGATTTTGAAGATGGTGGTTAGTTAATGAACAGGTCCATACGATTTTACAGGAGACAGGTCATTGTCTGGTTTAATGATCATTATCAGTAGCAGCTGCTTGAGCATGGCATTGCTCATGAGATCAGTGCCTGGAGACTTTTTGAAGCAAATTTTCTAAAGACAATTATTCATGATTCATTAGCCAAAGTTTTGAAGAGCTGTGTGACATAGATTCTTTATTTTGTATTATTGCATTGAACGGTTTAAAGTTTTTTTTCAAGTAAACTTAGCTTTCGATTTCCCATTTCCCGCCAACTTCCATTGAAAAGTGCCAATGGAACTTCCATTATGGAACGTTTTTTGACTTTTTTGACTTCCGCAGCGATTAGTCAATATATTTGTTTGGAATGAGATTGTCCAAGAATAACTGAAGACATAACTCAGTGTTTTCTGTTAGTGCTACCTTGAGTTCCCTATTAGCTTTTTAAGATGAGCCTTTGTTTGAGGCGATCTGTGTTGCTGCCAATTCTCACGTGTTTGTCTTTTTCCTCGGCCTACAATTCAAATCGACGAAAAGTAAGTCACCTTCCGTAGGGATTTATATGAAAGTGGTCCAACAAGAGCTCGAAAAATACTTCTACAAATGCGGCGTGATGATGTATTCCGTTTGAAATGACAAAGTTAATAAGATGAATGATTTTTAGAGAATTTTAAAGAAATTTGTTAATATCCGATGGCTAGTAATTTACTGGATATCCGATTTTCAACTCAAGCTGCAAATTTAGAGTTTTATTACTTGACAAGAAGGTGCAACGATTTTGGGCTGAGAGATTAGTCTATTGGGATTTAAAGTTTGTTGACCACGTTTTCAAGGTGAAATAATTTTTTTCAGCATCTGAAAAACACGGCAAGCTCTGTAGTTTAATCAGCTATTACACTGTAACTTTGTGATGCATGAGATATCTATTAATAATATGGATTTTTCCTGTTTTACACACCATCGAAGAGTGGCTGCGGCCTTTTAAAATATTTGCAATAAATTTTACCATGAACCCAAGAGCATTTGGATTCATCTTCGTCTCCTCAACATCAATATCAGCTTCAACGCCTTTGGTTATCGTTGACAAGCCTTTGCTGCTATTCAGTTGGTACATGCGAAACTGACAACGTTCAAACTCTTTAGTTATATTAGGCTAAGCTGTAAAGAGAGCTACCGGCTACGCGGCTAGCATTAGGCGGCCAGTTTGAGCCCATTTGTCACCCACCGCTGGCTTGTTAGAGCTGATAAGTGACCACTTTGCCAAACTAAATCAGCTGATTCAATGTAACTGTACTAGCCACTTCAGCTAACTCTTCAATGTGCTAAGAACCAAATATCTTGAGGCGATTGTTATGACAGAGTGTGTTCGATGGTGTCCTCTTGTATCTCGCATCTCTTGCATAAATTACTGGATGTCAATCTCATTCTGTTTGCATGAGATGAGGTAAAACAGTACCCTGTTAGCAAGCCGACCGTCGCTTTCAAGCAGTTTCTGTTGCGCTTGAGCCGTTTCCTGCTTTTGCATAGATCAGGTGATGGCCATAATGCCCTGGCTAGCCTGCATTCTACCCTGTTTTCCCATTCGCACTTTAGTTTGGCCCATATGGCAGAATATAGTGTGCTTGTGGTGTCAGCAATTGATCGTGGTACAGTGATGCAGGGGCTATTACTAGCTTCTGAGACTTTCCTTGCTTATGACCTCACTATGTCCTGCACTCACATAATCTGAATAGGAATATGCCTTACTTTTTCATTGAGAACCAGTCTGCAAGTGCTAATAGTTTTTGAAACACTTTAGCTACTTTCCTGGAAATTTCTTCTGAGCAAACCTGGATTTTTCACTCCGATCTGTAGGGATTGATATTTTAAAGAAGTCAGGGATAACCTTTTTTTCCCTGATACTAAAATTATCATGTTGACCAGGCTTCTGCTTGTTTTCACCCTCCGAAATACTGGTGGTGGTTTTGTTCGCTTTTGTGACCGAACAGTTTCCGCGTCGTTTTCGTCAGCCAGTAAGTGACAATAGTTTTTACTGGTTGATGCTTGCTGCTCTCTTTTGGCGCCTTTTTATAATATCGTTCAATCCCCACAGCGATATCAATTGTCACTTCCAAGCCATTATAATTAGATAAATATCCAGCTAAATTAACATTTCTCAGAGAAGAAGCTTTGTTGGAATTTTGCTGGAGACTACGTAGGTACTTGTGAATTTCTTGAATTGAGTGAAAATCGATTTGATTCAAGGCATGTTGATGTCAAAGCCAATAACAGACGAGGATCAATCCCCAGATGTAGAATGTAATATCAAGCTCTAGTAGAGCTACGAATCTGCTAACACAATTTTGATTTATTATTGTTTGACTTATTCAGGTTTGAAGTTACCATATTAAAATCTTTTGAAATTACCATAAATCGATCTGCCTGCTCATATAATACTGGGATAATGCCTTTGATGAGCCTTTCTAGCCTGAACCTTTAGAGGCACCAGGCACTTCTTTTCAACCCACACAACCACACCCAATCGCGAAAGTCTCTCGACTGACAATATTTGAACTCGAAGCTATCGGAGTGGTAAGCCGCTACCATACCAACTGCTCTACAGTCACTGTGTGATGCACTTGAGAATGGAGTTAAAAAGTTTACAAATTTGTCTATGAAATTTTATTAAAAATTAACTGAGCAAGTCTAAACTTTTTTGAAAATAATATGTCATTACTTTTGTCAATATTGTATCCAAATGCCAAAAGAATAATTAAAGTAATACATAAGCCACAACAAAAAACATTTGCCATTTACTGCACAAAATCAGTTCCATACATTTGTAAGTTTAAAAGAATTTAAAAAGCCTCCAAAAACGGCAAAGCACAACAACTTTTACTAAGTGCAATTTAGTTATGCGTATCCATTCCGCATACGATTTAATAATCAGCATTTCATTTTATGAACAAAACCTGATGCTCAAATACTGGAAAATAATACGCAACTTAAGAACCAGTTGAGTCAGGTCAGCACTATATAATGTGACACACTTCTGCTCACTCTATACATATTAAATGCAAAAAAATCGCATGAACAGTAAAACACCGCCTTGAGACGTTCATTATTAGCCCGAATACCCAAAGACAAGTAAATGCATGCAAATCATCTTAACGATAAAAACGGGCTTGTCAAATTTTTTCGGCAACCGTCTTTTGATCTTAATCTTGATCTTCAATGTTGTACCGTCGAAGATCAAATAAATTTACCTAAAAAAAAGCTTACGTGGTGTGAAACTAGAGCATTTCTATTTCTTCTGAGCTACTTTTGTATGTACTTTCTTGTCATTCTCGTTCTTAGCATCTGTTCTCTTTCACTTAATGAATTATTATCGGCAAACCTGATATCACACGGTGTATGAAAGTCAATTTAGAACGCGCCGTTATGAAGCAGAATCATGCATGTAGATACAGTACGATGTCCAAGATATTCAAGCTTTTTGATGTTGTCAATCTTTTTATGATTGTGTTTTTTTTTCTTCAGTGGTTGTTACATTGCTTGCGATATATTCGAATGTTGTAGAATGTTGTCTTTGTATTTAAATAATTTGAATTCGAATTACGTCACATTTTGGTTGAAGAATTTTTATTGTTTGAAAACATATCAAAGAATTTGAATTTGTTTGAATGCATTTCGTGTATACGAATAATATCACCGTCAATCATTTTGATAGCATTAATTTTTTTTTGGGAATGCGCTGTGTATCAAAAAGTTTAATTCGGCTGATATGATCGATGAGTTTTTTCTTGGTGACATCAATAATTGTTTCATGTGGCCCCCAGGTAGATTTCAATGATTATTGTAAAGAAACATATTGTGTCTAAGATGTTAAACCTAGCTTCAAGCTTTCATTCTATTTATTTATTTATTTATTTATTTATTGTCTAAATCAGCAGTTAAAGATTAGACAAGGAATCAACTTACATAAAAAGAAAAGAGACTATAAATTAAAACTAAACAAAGTATAATAAGGCGGTGAAATTTAATCACAATTCAAGATAACATTTCATAATATTTCATATGATAAAACGCATGCTCTTAACTTATTTTTAAAAGTGCGTAACGTAGGCGGAAAAGGACTAGTATTCAAAGAATTATGCTGCCTAGGCAAGCGTAAAAGAGGAGAGTAAAAACATGTATGAGTACGAGCAAAGGGTACGTTGAGGGGAAATGAAGACCTGGTAAGACGTACCGGGTCACGAACAGAAAACTGCGCTCTGGGGATAGATGTCAAAGAACCAGTAATCATTTTGTATAGGAGACATTCGTCGAAATACACTCTGCGTGAAAGGAAGGTAGAAATTTCAAGGATGGAAAGACGCATCCTATACTCACAGTAGGAAATACGTAACTTGAAAGATAGTGAGCGAGTAAATCTACGTTGTACCAACTCAACAGCATCAATTAAGAAACGGTAATGAGGACACCAAATGTGTCAACAATATTCGAGGACACTACGCACGAAGGAAATGTATAGACGTACACACGTGGAAATATCAGTAAAAGGTCTGGACACTCTTAGAATGAAGTCACACAAGCACGAGACCTTGGATGTGATACGCAAAATGTGGACATCAAATTTTAATTTAATGTCAAACACAACACAAAGGTCCATGAAATTATCAACTGGATTGAGGAAGTAGCCAAGGATAGAATAGGAAAACGTCATGTGGGATAGTTTACATGTGAAGGACATCTGGAAACATTTGGCAACATTGAGGGTAATACAATTGGCAGAGCACCAGTTACCCAGAGCAGACAAGTCATCTTGCAGCTGGGAGCAGTCATCTACTGACTCAATAACCCTAAAAATTTTCAGACTGTCAGCGTACAAGAGACAAGGGGAGTTGAAGAGGAGAGGGAGATCATTTATAAAGAGGAGGAAAAGAAGAAGACCAAGAATCGACCCTTGCGGAACACCACAAGTAGGATAAAAGGGGGAAGAAGAACAAGAGTGAAACGTTTCAAAACAAGCACGATCACGAAGGTATGAGGAAAACCAGCAACGCAGCTGACCCGAAATATTGAAACCATCGAGCTTTGAGAGGAGAATTTCGAGGTTCACGGAGTCAAAAGCCTTGGCAAAGTCTGCATATACTACATCCACTTGCTTTTGCTGGTCGGTGGTGGAGGCACCAGTATTGGTGAACGAAAGTAAGTTGGAAACTGTTGACCTAAGGTCCAACTAGTGATGAGTCTGCATCCGTGCGTGCGCATATGCGCCGAGGTAAACCACGCAAAGCATATGTTGCACCCAAACATAACTTTCCGAACAGCCAGAAAAGTGGCATGCTCATTAAGCAACCTTTTGCTCAATTATGTGGTGATGAAAAAGTGGTGATGAGATACGACTTGACATACGTTCGCTTATGCGCTGTATGGGCACTTATGTTCACTCCTGTTTGCGTATGTCAAAAAGTGCCTTTTTTGCTCTAAAACTGATCGGTTTTGACAGACGATTACGTTCGCAGACTCATCTTTGGTTAGAGCTCTACCCTTGACGACCATGTTGCTCAGAAGCGAGAAGAGGTTCAATTAGAGGATAAACCCTATTGTAAACAACTCTTTCAAGAAGCTTACTGAAGCAAGATAGAAGGGATATGGGACGATAATTGGAGACGCAGGATAAAGTTCCGGTTCTAAGGTTGGGAAAAAAATATTTGTGGAGTGCCAAGAAGAAGGAAACGTGCAGGAAGAAATACTTAGGTTAAAGAGGACATATAAAGGAACACACAAATATGATAACAGTGACTTAGCAAATATGTTAGATACGCCGTCGGGTCCGCAGCTGGTGCTACTATCTAGGTTAGCAAGCAAACCTTCGACCTCCAACGGGTTCGTTAAAGACAAACAAAAACTATTAACATCAGAGGAGAGAATATTAGCGGACAAAGATGGGTTAGGTCGAGAAGTGGCAGAGGAAAAGAAATGAGCAAACAACTCACATATTTCTTGAGGCGAGGAAGTAGACAAATCGTTTAGGTGCATCCGAGAAGGGATGGAGGGAGACATTTTAAGGGAACGGATGTGGGACCAAAAGGGTGTCTGCTGACAGGATGATATGGAGCTTCAATGTGGGCATGATAAGCACTCATCGCATAACCATCTTTTTAGCATACGAGCGTAAATTTTTGTATCTAAGTAAATCAGCTTCTAAGCCGGAGTTTCAAAATCTACGACGCGCCACGACTTTGGTTTTAAGAGCACCTATCACGTCAACAGCTAGCCAAGCCGGATCAACACTTCTTCGAACACGAAAAGTGGGGGTGTGACAGAAAACAATAATAGTCAAGAAATCATAGAACGCATGAACGCATCATCAACATTTAGACCTCTGAAAAACGCAAACCAGTTAACAGCATTAATAACATTGGACATGGAAGTGAAGTCAGCTTTATCAAAGTTATAACGTAGCGCAGATGTATTTTTATTCTTAGGGAATGAGGTGAACGAAAGTTCGGTGGCAAGAGGTGGATAGTGAGGATCAGGGCTGACATAAGGTGACAGAGCAGCATATAAATGAACAGATAACAGAGCAGAGCTAGTAAGAACAAAATCAAGTAGTCTGTTATTAACATTAGGAACATTATTCAACTGTGAAAAAAAGCAAAAAGAGAAAAAGAAGGATGTATCTAAAGATTTATTGCTCCTCGATAAACTTTCAGTGAAGGTTGTATCCCAGACCAAGCTGGGAATATTCAAATCACCACATAAAAGAACGAAAGAAGAGGGGAAGTAGGTGTTAAGAAACGCGGAGGATACATTCAACAGGCAGAGAAGGTATGAAGTCGATACAGGAGGGCACGCAAAGTGTATTGCGAATACCGTATTGCGAATGTAACTAAAACACCGCCGCCGTCAGATAAACCAATGGCTGAGCGATCACGATTTTTGCTTAAGACTGTAAAAAGAGGTAAAATTTCATTATTGAATATATCCCCTATCAGCCAGGTTTCAGTTAAGCATATAATGTCGTCAGTTTGAAGAAAAACTTTAAAAATTACATTTTCATTACATATGATTCCCATATCCATTATTTTGACTCACAAGTTTTGTTAATTGAGTGATATCACGATTTTAGTAAGCAAATGTTGGAAAGTGCTGAAATTGTGGGGTAGTGCGCACAAAAATGAAAGCACTGGTTTTCGTAGATGAAATACGTATTTTCGTCTGAAATTTGTCACAAAACTATTCGAATCAGAGCTCATTTTCATTTACCAAATATTATAAATTTCAGAGCGAAATGAGTTTATTGGAAATACAAAAATATTATTTATTGCCCCTTGACATTTTCCAACATACCGTCTTTATCATGATTTTAAGTCCTTGACACGATTGACGTGTTGAACAAAAATAATTGCTTTATTTTTGTTCAATATTCTAAAAACAGACCTAATGACCTATTAGCTTTAGCACCATACATCCTGTGAGTAACTTTTTTGACCGGATTCCGAAAAAAATACCTCATCTGGCTGACATTGACTTCAGTTGCCGGCAAAGCTGTTTTAAGTTCCGTTCCTTAAGCCACATTCCACTAATGAAAAGCCATTGTATCGCTCTTGCTATACACATTTTATGCCCTTCTAGACCTACCTAGATGATTAAGCCACAAGTCAATATCAATTATAATTCATCATTTTTCCTCGAAAATGAAACTACAAATAATCAAGAAATCTTGTATGTTGGTATGTAGCTAATCTATACGTTGTTCATTCCTCTAGGTAATAATGTTATTTCACGATTTCTATCTCGGCAATTTTGAAGGTGACTTGCATCACGACATTTGCAGTTACCTATTTTTCGTGTGCACTCGATGCTCTGTGTGGCCGCATAAATATTACAAACATTTTGCCATGATGTCGACGACATTGTCATCGCACAGCCAACTCGCATTGTCGGCATGTTGCTGTGAGTAACAAAATGTTATTAATGTTGGTTACCACTGTTGCCGTTGCCGTCGCGTCCGAATTGAAAAAAATTGAAATTATAATAGACGAAGCAATAACATAACAATATTAACTGCAATAGCAGTTTGTCGGGATGGGAATAAAAGTCGACGTTTGTTGGTTGATTGGGCGAAAATGTCAACTAGTTGAATGGATTGTGGAAAATTTGTAAGATTGTGTAAGCTTAAAATATATTATTCAATTAACATAAGGCAAGTGCTTAAAAATTTTAAATAATTACCATCAATTGATTATTAAATACCTCACGCCAAATCCCCCATGCCCCAATGAATCCATCAAGGAAAAAACCAGAGTAAAAGGCAATATAATTCATCATTCTTTGGTCGATGAATTCCCGTCACCATCGTAAATATCTAGAACAAACGAAACTCACCTCACCTCCCAAGCAAAGTGAAATCGAATATTTTAAGAAAAACAACCAAAAAACTAAACAATAGAAAAACCATTCTCACCGCATGCTAGACCATCATCACTTGCTGTTCCGGTGTGGTATAGTGAATTGTTATTAGACTGTAACAGACAGTATGTCTGGAATATATGCATATTTCATTGAAAAACCTCTCAAGTTTTCATCTATACACTGATATAAAACTCGCTATTTCTTAGTGAAAATCATATAAATTTTCCATTTTACCAGAAAAAATTCTCATCGTCTTTGGTTTTTTTTTTGCTGAAAAATCGACTGTTTTGAATAGTTTCATTGGTGGTGAACCATGACAACATAACCAGTACTGTCTAAGACAAGGCAGTACAAGCTAATTCGTAGTAGCAGTGCAATAAATAGTGAAAAGAGTGGTTGGTAGTTGCGAAGACAACGAACCGATAAATGAGCAACAGGAACGCCAAAGACCGGCAGAATCGACGAAGCGAACACAATGAAAATGAATCAACAGTTTTTTTTTCGCTTCTCGTTCCGGAAAAGGTCAAGATGTCTAGTTTGAGTGCGAAGAGGAAATTAGGTGGATTTAGTTTGAAAAAGAAATTTGTTGGATTCATTGTTCTGTATTATAGATGAGTGTGAATGCTATCTACTTATGGGATTTGCATCTTGAGCTGCGTTAAGATGAATTCAGTGAGCTATGACGATGCAAATTTCAAATAATATTATGGTTATAGTATTTTAGTCAATTTGAAATAGCTTTTAGGATTACGCCCACGCCAGGTCTATTTAAATAACTTACAGTGCTAATCACGAGTACTTAACGAAAAAATCGCCATCGGTTTTCCCCTGGTATTAAATATCGCCATATTGAGTTAAACCTGATTGACTAAGACAATGTTCACTGCTCACTTAGCTAAATATCAGCGAATATGATACAAGTAAACAAATGCAGCAGCCCGTCATAATGCCAAAGATTGTTTTTGCGTAGATATTCAACATTGATTTACTGAAAGTGACATTGCGAAAAATCAGTTTTGGATAGTGACTGCGGTCTTTCTAAACAGGCGCCAAATTAAATTTTTCTTCTGTGAATTTTTATTGGTGCCTGTTGGCCACGATATTTTCGAAGTATTTTTTTTTTATATATATAGTGCTTTATTTTCAAAACATGACAATAAATTACAGAATAAGAATTCAATTTTAATACACTACTCCTCCTTTTAAGGTAAGGAACCTTGTATTAGGAGTGAGGAGTTGTAGATAATTTTTCATTTCAAATTATACAATTACAAGAAAGAAGCGATTCAAGTTCATTATAAAATATATACATAAATAATATTTAAAGTTTGAATAAAAAAATTATTAAGAAAAAGAAAAAAGAAAATACATAGCCGAGTAAGACCGTCTACGTTATATTAGGCACAATAAAATAAAATTCGCACAGCCTTGTGTGAAATAATAGAATGAAAGCAATAATTTAATGTCTAGAACAATATAAAAATAAGAGAAAAGAAGCATATTAGTAAAAAACACACCTAGCTAAAGCATTATCTTAAGACCAACGCATAAACCAAAAACAACGAAATAGTGTGTGTGCGAGAGAGAGATAAAGATAAAGAGAGCGAATTTATTGTTAACTCTCGTAATATAATTCTTTCAGTTTTTTTTTGAACATTTCTAAATTATGAGCTCTCTTGATGGACCTTGGCAAGTTATTAAAAAGTTTTATTCCTATATATGCACGGTTAGTTAACATAACCGACCAACTATTTTCAATGTACAGTGGCACTATTTCGGTGCGTTGTTTCAGTGTGAAACGATTAATCTAATCAAGTCAATCGGCTGACAAATGTCAAAATTATTTAATGTTTCCATACCAATGTTAAAGATGGCGCACTTACATTCCATGAGCGTGGGCATACTACCCACTAAACTACACGAACTAATTAAAATAACCCCAAAATATTTTCAACCTTATATTAAGCGAGATCTTGGGAAAATGTTTCTTGGTCTCACTGAAATATACAAGGCAAAAGTCGGAGTTGGTATTTTGTCAAAAGAATGAACCTAAATCGCTCTAATTGATGTCAATTTATCCTTGTTAAAAAATAATAATCAGCTCGGTAGCATCCAAATTCACCCCCTCGTTTCTTTAAAAATGTTCGATAAATAAAAATATTAGCTATAGGCTCGATTTGAGTGTCTCAATTTAACATACTAAATATTTACATGAACTTTCCCTGGATTATTTCTGGAATAATTTGAAAATTCCACATATGGTGGTCATGAGGTTCAAGCTCTATAAGCAGTCTTTACGAGCTTAGCTTGAGCTTGGAATATCAGAAAGTATTTATTTTTCTTCAATGTAGACAGTTAGCATGTAGTAAGCTAATCAGGTAAGTACTTAGTATGCAAGTATTTGAGATATTATAAACGATGTCATGAATCGTGATTCTTATAAATCGGAATTGCTCTCGAGAACTTTACTAATGTTCCAAGAAGGAACATTAGTATTGAAATCACTTTGGCCAAAAATTCTATATATATATATATATATATATATATATATATATATATATATATATATATATATATATATATATATATATATATATATATATATATATATATATATATATAATCAAAAATTTCAGTGAAAAAATCTCAGGAACGTGTCATCCGATTGAACTGAAATTTTCAGGATACATTGGTGTATATGCAGAATAGTGCCAAGCATCAAAGTCAATAATCTTTAACCCTTTGGCGCCGGCGGCCATTTAAGTGATATTTTAAATATATCTATTATTCTGTCAAAAAATAACTTTTGCAAAAATAAAGTTTCTGGAATGAATTCTGAACGTGTTCCAAATGTGAATATGCTAATATGTTTGAAATTTTTAACCCTATGTCTGCGCTAGGCGCCTAAAATGAGATTGGGATAAATTGAAAATTTTTGAATTGCAATAACTTTTGACCAAATCACTAGATCATTATGAAACTTACAGGACAAATTGATGTTGTTAAATTCCACACTTGGAAACTCTGTAGCTACGGCAGGCACTGAAAGTGAAAACCTTCAAACCATCGAATCTCCTAAAAAATGTCCGTTTCTTACAATAAAAACTAACTTGCATAAAAATCTTTTACTTATATACACAGTCAAAGTAAAACTTTGGAAATTTCATGTCGGACAAGAACGGTAACCCTTTCCGAATTTACTTATATTTGTAGCATCAAAAACTTCTGTTCACGGGAACTCACGAACCAATAATCAGATACAGCTGAAATTTACAGAATACATTGGACTTAAGTAGGACCAGGTCTGATAGAAGCGATTTGGAAATGCGAACAACTCTGTGCCAGTGGTGCCATCTTGAAAAATTACAAAGAAAAAAAAACTGCTTTTGCCCTATCAATTCTGATTCAGTTACCAGATTTTTATGAAATTAACACAGTAGCTCAAGCCGGATTTCGTAGAAATTTGGTTGAAAAATTCGATTGGTTGACTATGGTGATTTTGGTGTCTCGGGTTTTGGAAATTCACTCAGGAAAATAAAGCTTTTTGCCCTATAACTTCCAGTGCAGTCATGAAATCAAAACGAATTTCATATGATTAACGGAATCTGGCTAGAAAACCACGATAGGGCTGCCAGCTATTGTTGGTTTTGTGTTTATTTGCAATATCTTTATTAACCGATTTTATCGTAAAATTTCCAAATGGTAATGATCTTGTAGCGACAATAAAAGATATTAAGTTTTCGATTGTTTGAAAAATTTTGCGGCTGGTTCTTTATACTCCTATAACTTCGAATTCAGTCATCGGATCGAGACGAAATTCGCTGGGTCGGTTAATTTCAACGTGAAGCAGATGTGATATGTTTTTGGCTTTGTTACTGACAAAAGGTTGCCAAAACGAGTCGGTAGTGCTATTTTTGTATCAATAAATGCTTAGAGTTAGTATTCAAAACGGAAACATTTACAATAAAATTAAATAAATAACCAATGTTTCAGTTTCCTAAGTTCTGCAAATTTCAGCCCAAAACACCAACTTCAGTTACAGTGCTGCAGACACTGAGCATTTTCTCATTGATGTTATATGAGATGCTGCTTTCAAAGTTTTGTGAAATAACGAATATAAGTAACAAATGTTTGGCTTTCCTAAATTTTGAAATTCATGCAATAGTTACCCTGACAATCGTTCCACCCTATTAGTTTAAATACATTTATGAAATCATAACGGTACTAAGCCAAATTTCGTACAAATTTAATTGAAACATTAGGTTGGAGCTGTGGTAATTTTTATCTCTTGAAATTTGAAAAATTGCTCAGCGTAAGAAAAGCATTTTATTCTATAACTTCCGCTGCAATCAATCGATTTATATAAGATTCATACCGTAAATGTACCTTATAATAAGTCAGCTTTTGTAAGATTTTTGTGGACCAAATAGGTTAGAATTGCCAGTTATTGCAAATTTTGTCACAGTTGTACTGGACGATGTTACCGTTGAGTTTTCGATTGATAGCAATCCTGTAGTAAAAGTAAGCAATAAATTTTCAAATGGTTTGATTTTTTTGAGGTTGGCAGCTCTGAGAATGTTTTCACCCCTGAAACTTCCAACGCGGTCATTTGATCTAACCGGAATTTACGGAATGATATGATCTTAACATGGAAACAACCTGGTATTCTTTTGTTTTGAAAAATTAAGGTAGGGTTGGCAGCTATAAACGTTACTCTAAGCCGTGTTTGGTAGAAATTTGGTTGAAAAATCGGCAGAATCGACGAAGCGAACACAATGAAAATGAATCAACAGTTTTTTTTTCGCTTCTCGTTCCGGAAAAGGTCAAGATGTCTAGTTTGAGTGCGAAGAGGAAATTAGGTGGATTTAGTTTGAAAAAGAAATTTGTTGGATTCATTGTTCTGTATTATAGATGAGTGTGAATGCTATCTACTTATGGGATTTGCATCTTGAGCTGCGTTAAGATGAATTCAGTGAGCTATGACGATGCAAATTTCAAATAATATTATGGTTATAGTATTTTAGTCAATTTGAAATAGCTTTTAGGATTACGCCCACGCCAGGTCTATTTAAATAACTTACAGTGCTAATCACGAGTACTTAACGAAAAAATCGCCATCGGTTTTCCCCTGGTATTAAATATCGCCATATTGAGTTAAACCTGATTGACTAAGACAATGTTCACTGCTCACTTAGCTAAATATCAGCGAATATGATACAAGTAAACAAATGCAGCAGCCCGTCATAATGCCAAAGATTGTTTTTGCGTAGATATTCAACATTGATTTACTGAAAGTGACATTGCGAAAAATCAGTTTTGGATAGTGACTGCGGTCTTTCTAAACAGGCGCCAAATTAAATTTTTCTTCTGTGAATTTTTATTGGTGCCTGTTGGCCACGATATTTTCGAAGTATTTTTTTTTTATATATATAGTGCTTTATTTTCAAAACATGACAATAAATTACAGAATAAGAATTCAATTTTAATACACTACTCCTCCTTTTAAGGTAAGGAACCTTGTATTAGGAGTGAGGAGTTGTAGATAATTTTTCATTTCAAATTATACAATTACAAGAAAGAAGCGATTCAAGTTCATTATAAAATATATACATAAATAATATTTAAAGTTTGAATAAAAAAATTATTAAGAAAAAGAAAAAAGAAAATACATAGCCGAGTAAGACCGTCTACGTTATATTAGGCACAATAAAATAAAATTCGCACAGCCTTGTGTGAAATAATAGAATGAAAGCAATAATTTAATGTCTAGAACAATATAAAAATAAGAGAAAAGAAGCATATTAGTAAAAAACACACCTAGCTAAAGCATTATCTTAAGACCAACGCATAAACCAAAAACAACGAAATAGTGTGTGTGCGAGAGAGAGATAAAGATAAAGAGAGCGAATTTATTGTTAACTCTCGTAATATAATTCTTTCAGTTTTTTTTTGAACATTTCTAAATTATGAGCTCTCTTGATGGACCTTGGCAAGTTATTAAAAAGTTTTATTCCTATATATGCACGGTTAGTTAACATAACCGACCAACTATTTTCAATGTACAGTGGCACTATTTCGGTGCGTTGTTTCAGTGTGAAACGATTAATCTAATCAAGTCAATCGGCTGACAAATGTCAAAATTATTTAATGTTTCCATACCAATGTTAAAGATGGCGCACTTACATTCCATGAGCGTGGGCATACTACCCACTAAACTACACGAACTAATTAAAATAACCCCAAAATATTTTCAACCTTATATTAAGCGAGATCTTGGGAAAATGTTTCTTGGTCTCACTGAAATATACAAGGCAAAAGTCGGAGTTGGTATTTTGTCAAAAGAATGAACCTAAATCGCTCTAATTGATGTCAATTTATCCTTGTTAAAAAATAATAATCAGCTCGGTAGCATCCAAATTCACCCCCTCGTTTCTTTAAAAATGTTCGATAAATAAAAATATTAGCTATAGGCTCGATTTGAGTGTCTCAATTTAACATACTAAATATTTACATGAACTTTCCCTGGATTATTTCTGGAATAATTTGAAAATTCCACATATGGTGGTCATGAGGTTCAAGCTCTATAAGCAGTCTTTACGAGCTTAGCTTGAGCTTGGAATATCAGAAAGTATTTATTTTTCTTCAATGTAGACAGTTAGCATGTAGTAAGCTAATCAGGTAAGTACTTAGTATGCAAGTATTTGAGATATTATAAACGATGTCATGAATCGTGATTCTTATAAATCGGAATTGCTCTCGAGAACTTTACTAATGTTCCAAGAAGGAACATTAGTATTGAAATCACTTTGGCCAAAAATTCTATATATATATATATATATATATATATATATATATATATATATATATATATATATATATATATATATATATATATATATATATATATATATATATATATATAATCAAAAATTTCAGTGAAAAAATCTCAGGAACGTGTCATCCGATTGAACTGAAATTTTCAGGATACATTGGTGTATATGCAGAATAGTGCCAAGCATCAAAGTCAATAATCTTTAACCCTTTGGCGCCGGCGGCCATTTAAGTGATATTTTAAATATATCTATTATTCTGTCAAAAAATAACTTTTGCAAAAATAAAGTTTCTGGAATGAATTCTGAACGTGTTCCAAATGTGAATATGCTAATATGTTTGAAATTTTTAACCCTATGTCTGCGCTAGGCGCCTAAAATGAGATTGGGATAAATTGAAAATTTTTGAATTGCAATAACTTTTGACCAAATCACTAGATCATTATGAAACTTACAGGACAAAT
The DNA here is from genome assembly GCA_947369275.1 of Nemotelus nigrinus. Taxonomy (NCBI): domain Eukaryota; kingdom Metazoa; phylum Arthropoda; class Insecta; order Diptera; family Stratiomyidae; genus Nemotelus; species Nemotelus nigrinus. The sequence continues at coordinate 18,617,481 of OX376372.1, read as the reverse complement.
TGATGTTGTTAAATTCCACACTTGGAAACTCTGTAGCTACGGCAGGCACTGAAAGTGAAAACCTTCAAACCATCGAATCTCCTAAAAAATGTCCGTTTCTTACAATAAAAACTAACTTGCATAAAAATCTTTTACTTATATACACAGTCAAAGTAAAACTTTGGAAATTTCATGTCGGACAAGAACGGTAACCCTTTCCGAATTTACTTATATTTGTAGCATCAAAAACTTCTGTTCACGGGAACTCACGAACCAATAATCAGATACAGCTGAAATTTACAGAATACATTGGACTTAAGTAGGACCAGGTCTGATAGAAGCGATTTGGAAATGCGAACAACTCTGTGCCAGTGGTGCCATCTTGAAAAATTACAAAGAAAAAAAAACTGCTTTTGCCCTATCAATTCTGATTCAGTTACCAGATTTTTATGAAATTAACACAGTAGCTCAAGCCGGATTTCGTAGAAATTTGGTTGAAAAATTCGATTGGTTGACTATGGTGATTTTGGTGTCTCGGGTTTTGGAAATTCACTCAGGAAAATAAAGCTTTTTGCCCTATAACTTCCAGTGCAGTCATGAAATCAAAACGAATTTCATATGATTAACGGAATCTGGCTAGAAAACCACGATAGGGCTGCCAGCTATTGTTGGTTTTGTGTTTATTTGCAATATCTTTATTAACCGATTTTATCGTAAAATTTCCAAATGGTAATGATCTTGTAGCGACAATAAAAGATATTAAGTTTTCGATTGTTTGAAAAATTTTGCGGCTGGTTCTTTATACTCCTATAACTTCGAATTCAGTCATCGGATCGAGACGAAATTCGCTGGGTCGGTTAATTTCAACGTGAAGCAGATGTGATATGTTTTTGGCTTTGTTACTGACAAAAGGTTGCCAAAACGAGTCGGTAGTGCTATTTTTGTATCAATAAATGCTTAGAGTTAGTATTCAAAACGGAAACATTTACAATAAAATTAAATAAATAACCAATGTTTCAGTTTCCTAAGTTCTGCAAATTTCAGCCCAAAACACCAACTTCAGTTACAGTGCTGCAGACACTGAGCATTTTCTCATTGATGTTATATGAGATGCTGCTTTCAAAGTTTTGTGAAATAACGAATATAAGTAACAAATGTTTGGCTTTCCTAAATTTTGAAATTCATGCAATAGTTACCCTGACAATCGTTCCACCCTATTAGTTTAAATACATTTATGAAATCATAACGGTACTAAGCCAAATTTCGTACAAATTTAATTGAAACATTAGGTTGGAGCTGTGGTAATTTTTATCTCTTGAAATTTGAAAAATTGCTCAGCGTAAGAAAAGCATTTTATTCTATAACTTCCGCTGCAATCAATCGATTTATATAAGATTCATACCGTAAATGTACCTTATAATAAGTCAGCTTTTGTAAGATTTTTGTGGACCAAATAGGTTAGAATTGCCAGTTATTGCAAATTTTGTCACAGTTGTACTGGACGATGTTACCGTTGAGTTTTCGATTGATAGCAATCCTGTAGTAAAAGTAAGCAATAAATTTTCAAATGGTTTGATTTTTTTGAGGTTGGCAGCTCTGAGAATGTTTTCACCCCTGAAACTTCCAACGCGGTCATTTGATCTAACCGGAATTTACGGAATGATATGATCTTAACATGGAAACAACCTGGTATTCTTTTGTTTTGAAAAATTAAGGTAGGGTTGGCAGCTATAAACGTTACTCTAAGCCGTGTTTGGTAGAAATTTGGTTGAAAAATCGGCAGAATCGACGAAGCGAACACAATGAAAATGAATCAACAGTTTTTTTTTCGCTTCTCGTTCCGGAAAAGGTCAAGATGTCTAGTTTGAGTGCGAAGAGGAAATTAGGTGGATTTAGTTTGAAAAAGAAATTTGTTGGATTCATTGTTCTGTATTATAGATGAGTGTGAATGCTATCTACTTATGGGATTTGCATCTTGAGCTGCGTTAAGATGAATTCAGTGAGCTATGACGATGCAAATTTCAAATAATATTATGGTTATAGTATTTTAGTCAATTTGAAATAGCTTTTAGGATTACGCCCACGCCAGGTCTATTTAAATAACTTACAGTGCTAATCACGAGTACTTAACGAAAAAATCGCCATCGGTTTTCCCCTGGTATTAAATATCGCCATATTGAGTTAAACCTGATTGACTAAGACAATGTTCACTGCTCACTTAGCTAAATATCAGCGAATATGATACAAGTAAACAAATGCAGCAGCCCGTCATAATGCCAAAGATTGTTTTTGCGTAGATATTCAACATTGATTTACTGAAAGTGACATTGCGAAAAATCAGTTTTGGATAGTGACTGCGGTCTTTCTAAACAGGCGCCAAATTAAATTTTTCTTCTGTGAATTTTTATTGGTGCCTGTTGGCCACGATATTTTCGAAGTATTTTTTTTTTATATATATAGTGCTTTATTTTCAAAACATGACAATAAATTACAGAATAAGAATTCAATTTTAATACACTACTCCTCCTTTTAAGGTAAGGAACCTTGTATTAGGAGTGAGGAGTTGTAGATAATTTTTCATTTCAAATTATACAATTACAAGAAAGAAGCGATTCAAGTTCATTATAAAATATATACATAAATAATATTTAAAGTTTGAATAAAAAAATTATTAAGAAAAAGAAAAAAGAAAATACATAGCCGAGTAAGACCGTCTACGTTATATTAGGCACAATAAAATAAAATTCGCACAGCCTTGTGTGAAATAATAGAATGAAAGCAATAATTTAATGTCTAGAACAATATAAAAATAAGAGAAAAGAAGCATATTAGTAAAAAACACACCTAGCTAAAGCATTATCTTAAGACCAACGCATAAACCAAAAACAACGAAATAGTGTGTGTGCGAGAGAGAGATAAAGATAAAGAGAGCGAATTTATTGTTAACTCTCGTAATATAATTCTTTCAGTTTTTTTTTGAACATTTCTAAATTATGAGCTCTCTTGATGGACCTTGGCAAGTTATTAAAAAGTTTTATTCCTATATATGCACGGTTAGTTAACATAACCGACCAACTATTTTCAATGTACAGTGGCACTATTTCGGTGCGTTGTTTCAGTGTGAAACGATTAATCTAATCAAGTCAATCGGCTGACAAATGTCAAAATTATTTAATGTTTCCATACCAATGTTAAAGATGGCGCACTTACATTCCATGAGCGTGGGCATACTACCCACTAAACTACACGAACTAATTAAAATAACCCCAAAATATTTTCAACCTTATATTAAGCGAGATCTTGGGAAAATGTTTCTTGGTCTCACTGAAATATACAAGGCAAAAGTCGGAGTTGGTATTTTGTCAAAAGAATGAACCTAAATCGCTCTAATTGATGTCAATTTATCCTTGTTAAAAAATAATAATCAGCTCGGTAGCATCCAAATTCACCCCCTCGTTTCTTTAAAAATGTTCGATAAATAAAAATATTAGCTATAGGCTCGATTTGAGTGTCTCAATTTAACATACTAAATATTTACATGAACTTTCCCTGGATTATTTCTGGAATAATTTGAAAATTCCACATATGGTGGTCATGAGGTTCAAGCTCTATAAGCAGTCTTTACGAGCTTAGCTTGAGCTTGGAATATCAGAAAGTATTTATTTTTCTTCAATGTAGACAGTTAGCATGTAGTAAGCTAATCAGGTAAGTACTTAGTATGCAAGTATTTGAGATATTATAAACGATGTCATGAATCGTGATTCTTATAAATCGGAATTGCTCTCGAGAACTTTACTAATGTTCCAAGAAGGAACATTAGTATTGAAATCACTTTGGCCAAAAATTCTATATATATATATATATATATATATATATATATATATATATATATATATATATATATATATATATATATATATATATATATATATATATATATATATATAATCAAAAATTTCAGTGAAAAAATCTCAGGAACGTGTCATCCGATTGAACTGAAATTTTCAGGATACATTGGTGTATATGCAGAATAGTGCCAAGCATCAAAGTCAATAATCTTTAACCCTTTGGCGCCGGCGGCCATTTAAGTGATATTTTAAATATATCTATTATTCTGTCAAAAAATAACTTTTGCAAAAATAAAGTTTCTGGAATGAATTCTGAACGTGTTCCAAATGTGAATATGCTAATATGTTTGAAATTTTTAACCCTATGTCTGCGCTAGGCGCCTAAAATGAGATTGGGATAAATTGAAAATTTTTGAATTGCAATAACTTTTGACCAAATCACTAGATCATTATGAAACTTACAGGACAAATTGATGTTGTTAAATTCCACACTTGGAAACTCTGTAGCTACGGCAGGCACTGAAAGTGAAAACCTTCAAACCATCGAATCTCCTAAAAAATGTCCGTTTCTTACAATAAAAACTAACTTGCATAAAAATCTTTTACTTATATACACAGTCAAAGTAAAACTTTGGAAATTTCATGTCGGACAAGAACGGTAACCCTTTCCGAATTTACTTATATTTGTAGCATCAAAAACTTCTGTTCACGGGAACTCACGAACCAATAATCAGATACAGCTGAAATTTACAGAATACATTGGACTTAAGTAGGACCAGGTCTGATAGAAGCGATTTGGAAATGCGAACAACTCTGTGCCAGTGGTGCCATCTTGAAAAATTACAAAGAAAAAAAAACTGCTTTTGCCCTATCAATTCTGATTCAGTTACCAGATTTTTATGAAATTAACACAGTAGCTCAAGCCGGATTTCGTAGAAATTTGGTTGAAAAATTCGATTGGTTGACTATGGTGATTTTGGTGTCTCGGGTTTTGGAAATTCACTCAGGAAAATAAAGCTTTTTGCCCTATAACTTCCAGTGCAGTCATGAAATCAAAACGAATTTCATATGATTAACGGAATCTGGCTAGAAAACCACGATAGGGCTGCCAGCTATTGTTGGTTTTGTGTTTATTTGCAATATCTTTATTAACCGATTTTATCGTAAAATTTCCAAATGGTAATGATCTTGTAGCGACAATAAAAGATATTAAGTTTTCGATTGTTTGAAAAATTTTGCGGCTGGTTCTTTATACTCCTATAACTTCGAATTCAGTCATCGGATCGAGACGAAATTCGCTGGGTCGGTTAATTTCAACGTGAAGCAGATGTGATATGTTTTTGGCTTTGTTACTGACAAAAGGTTGCCAAAACGAGTCGGTAGTGCTATTTTTGTATCAATAAATGCTTAGAGTTAGTATTCAAAACGGAAACATTTACAATAAAATTAAATAAATAACCAATGTTTCAGTTTCCTAAGTTCTGCAAATTTCAGCCCAAAACACCAACTTCAGTTACAGTGCTGCAGACACTGAGCATTTTCTCATTGATGTTATATGAGATGCTGCTTTCAAAGTTTTGTGAAATAACGAATATAAGTAACAAATGTTTGGCTTTCCTAAATTTTGAAATTCATGCAATAGTTACCCTGACAATCGTTCCACCCTATTAGTTTAAATACATTTATGAAATCATAACGGTACTAAGCCAAATTTCGTACAAATTTAATTGAAACATTAGGTTGGAGCTGTGGTAATTTTTATCTCTTGAAATTTGAAAAATTGCTCAGCGTAAGAAAAGCATTTTATTCTATAACTTCCGCTGCAATCAATCGATTTATATAAGATTCATACCGTAAATGTACCTTATAATAAGTCAGCTTTTGTAAGATTTTTGTGGACCAAATAGGTTAGAATTGCCAGTTATTGCAAATTTTGTCACAGTTGTACTGGACGATGTTACCGTTGAGTTTTCGATTGATAGCAATCCTGTAGTAAAAGTAAGCAATAAATTTTCAAATGGTTTGATTTTTTTGAGGTTGGCAGCTCTGAGAATGTTTTCACCCCTGAAACTTCCAACGCGGTCATTTGATCTAACCGGAATTTACGGAATGATATGATCTTAACATGGAAACAACCTGGTATTCTTTTGTTTTGAAAAATTAAGGTAGGGTTGGCAGCTATAAACGTTACTCTAAGCCGTGTTTGGTAGAAATTTGGTTGAAAAATTCGGTTGGTGCTGCAAGCAATGGTCATTTTGGTGTCTTGGGTTTTGAAAATTTGCTCAGGAAAATAAAGCTTCCAGTGCAGTCATGAAATCAAAACGAATTTCATATGAGATATGGAACTTATTATAGGCATTATTCAGAAGGAATCTGGTAAAAAAACCAATATAGGGCTGCTAGCTATTGTTGGTTTTGTATTTATTTAGCAATTTTATATCTTTATTAAGCAATTTTATCGCTAAATTTTCAAACAGTAACAATCTTGTTGTGACAATAAATAACAAATATTAAGTTTTCGAAAATTTGAAAACTTTTGCGACTGGTTATTATAACTTCGACTTATAGCTTCGAATGCAGTAATCGGATCAAAACGAAATTCGCAGAGTAGGTTGATTTTAATCTGAGGCAGGTGTGATATATTTGCTACTATTTGCTTTGATGCTAGCAAAGGGTTGCCAGGGCGAAACGTTTCCACTATTTTCGTAGCAATAAATGCTTACATTAAGTATTCATAACGCGAACATTTACAATGAAAATAAGTTACCAATGTTTAAGTTTTCTAAGTTTTAGAAAATTTTTGGTTACAAACATCTTGCGTTCTTTGACCTTAAACATCTTTCTATCCCTGTAACTTTCGACGAAATTATCGGATAAAATCGCAACCGAAATAGTTATTTGATTTTGACGTGAGGCAATTGTGGGAGACTTTTAGTTGCAGTGCTGTTATGCTGCTTTCAAAGTTTTGCAGTGTTTGGCTTTCCTAAATCTTGAAATTCCTGAAATCTTTTCCACCCTATGAGTTTAAATGCATTATTAAGATCAAAGTGGCTTTGCACTTGAAACAAAGTGGCTTTGCACACGCCTGGTAGAAAATCTGCACGATTCTTCTACTGTTCATCGAACATTAGTATTTTTAGCGGTTCAGGTGCGCTAGAGTTCTTTTTAACCTTAAAAACGCTCTATCAATAATACTATACACATTTTATATTAATTTACTGACACTTTATTTTTTTCTTTCTTGCAGGTAAGGATACATTTTCAATCTATTCTGAAAATATCAGGTAAATTCAGGTAAAGCTAATGTGAATTTAAAAATGCAATTCAAAACATACTTTATGCTACATGGATGATTTTTACTTATTTATTGATTTATGATCCTTTTTAGCAAGCTAATGTCCCATTACAAAATAGAAATCCTTAAAAATTACCTGAAAGAAACTAAGAAAATTAACAATGCATAAAATTCAAAATATACGCAATTGAAACCTCAACGAACTAAAGGAATACATAAGATAATATGGAAGAAAGTAAAACAATAGTAAAAAAAATCAAGCATGATAAGAAGCTTAAAGAATTGAGTTTTTGATTTTGAATTGAAATTGAGAGAACATTAGATGAAAACGACCAAGCTGAAGATTGTTTTCGTTTCCTGGGAATACGCATTAACGGCTAGTTAAAGCAAACTTCGATTAACTTTACGTAAGCACACCTTATAGCCAAGCAGAGAGCATAAGACAGTGAAGTAGCTTGAAAAGCAAGCACTCGTCAAGGAACACTCGTCGAGAATCTAATGAAGGAATTTGGAATTTAAACAACAATGACCAACTAAATCTACGCTGAACGTATTCTACCGACTCATTAAGGTATCTGTGGTGGGAAAACTACACTTGACAACAAAATTCTAGGATGCCGCAAACAGTTGAAGTATGAAATATAAATAATTACCAGATGGTGAGAGGTAGAGACGGTAATAAAAGGAGTGGAACATCTAATGATAAAACCAGGCAAACGAGAGGCCTTGGCGGTTATATGTGCTGGTCAAATTTGTGCCTTGGATCAAAGAACACATCAAGGTCCTTAAAATTGTCAACAGCGGTTATATGTAGATCGTAGGAAGAAAGTGACATTTTATACTTATAGAAAATTATAACGTTTGGATATGTTCAAAGTAATCGAATTTTTAGAGCACCTATCCCACAGAGTACAAATATCATTTTTTAGTAAGAAGCAGTCGAAAACACTTTGAAGTCATCAGCAAACAAGAGGCAGGGACAACAAATAAAGGAAAGGGTATCATTGATAAAAACTTGAAATAATAATGGACCAATAATGGAGCCCTGAGGATCTCCGGAAAGCAAACAGAAATGAGACGAGGTGTTTGGAAGCACAATTATAGCACAAATACGACCAGAAACGTCGGATGAAAACCAATGCAAAGAATAACAGACAGCCGATAGCCGATAGCGATTTGCTGGTATAATTTTCGATCAACAGGAGAAAGGAAGCAGCCTTTTTTTCAAGAACTTTACCAACACAACGAAGGAGGTAAATGGGTTGATAGTTAGAAACGCAGCTTCATACTTGTGGATGAGTAAATTTTAAGCAAATTTTCTGCCGATTGAGAAGGAACCCTAGGAAAAGCTGAGGCAAATTGAAAAGCTGTAAAATCTATATTTTGAGCAGAACGAGCTCACTTTGAAAGTAACTCTCATATATCAATTTAATCGATAAAACCATATCAACTAAACAGTCAGCCACAGACTCGGCATTGCTAATCAGCGAAAAGTCGAAATTCAATAAATCAAGCCTAACAAATAATACAAAGTGAAATTTTATACGCGTAATATCTTCCTAGTTTTAAATTATTCGCTAGTGACACTTATGCTTGTCCTCTCAGCAAAGTAAAAGTATTCTTCGAAAGACTCATTATTCAGAAATTAATTAACCTAAACATTCGATTTGCAATATATTCAAATTTACATAACACCATACCGCGAGAAACATCTGTGTGCTCCATTTAAACCATACTTTGTCGTATCATCTACTATCGATTTGAGTCCGTGCACTATCTCAATGCCTGCGTAGTTGACTAATAAACTAACTCAAATATGCGAAAGAAATGTGTAACTGTTACTCTCACTATCTACTTTGCCATGCTCATACTGGATTACGTATAAAAAGGATTAGCTAAATTCCCAACGTATCAGAAATTTATGCATAAAACCGTGCTTAACTTGCAGAAAAACAACAAACGAAGGGAACGTAAATCTTGTGCAGCTGATGTGATAAATGTCGCACGATAAGATTGTAAGAGGGTTTTTATGCCAGTCAGTTAGTTCAGCAGTTTTATTCAGTTTTTATTGGAAACGCAACGGTGTCTATGTTGCCCGGATTTTGTGGACCATTGACGACGGCTCACAGCTGCATTGGCACACATAATCGCGAAATAGCACAGTGACTAGGCCTACTAACCGCCATTTCACACACAATGTTCCAAATCGTAGTTATAATCTAGGGAGAAAATTGGATATTTTACTAAACTTTATGCAGGTAGCTTCAGCTAGGTAGTTCACACTGAATCGATGGCATAATACTTGGTTCGCATACGCAATCTACTGAGTTGATGGTGACGTGAATGATTTGAATGATAGGTCTGCAAACTGCTTGAATTGCAACGAATCTATGCAGAATAGCGCTACAGACGCAGAAGTTATTCAAGTTTTTGGCTCACTGATGATATTCACTATATTTTGCATTGATCATTCGACGACGCATGAAACAACTAGAACTGCGATAACGACGTCGTTATGGAGTTTTATTGCGAAATTTGAGATTAGCAGTCCTGGAAAGCTTTTTCACTATTCGATACTTCCTTGATTTTTCTCAGTAGCGATATGCAATACGATGAATACAATTTATACGTTAGTCAGATACTGTATTTTCGTAATCACAAATTTACTAGTAGTTTTACTCGGGAATAACTCGAATGGACTTTGTTTCGTAAACTAAATACTTTTTCTGTTGCATTGGATTTTTTGATTTCGTAAACAGACTTGTTAATCGTGTTTTCATTAGCTCTCATTAATATTTGACTGCATTCCAACTTGTTTACTTTGTTGTTTTTTTTGTGAAATTTAGGCAACCTCTAATTACATGCGTTTACCAATTCGCATTGATGATCATTGAAAATCAACCTCGAATAAGCCTTAAACTCTTGACATGCAGTTATTTGATACTCATTTCATTCGTCGGATTTAATTAATTTTCGAATTTCATATCCGAACTGCAATTTTTACTGACCAAACGAACTCTCACTCTATAAAAACACCTTGCACTTGCTTGTCACATTCCATTCGAGCATACTCTAATGCATCTAATAAATTTTAATTTTTTCACCTGCCGCAAAGCGAAATAAATTCCCAGCATACGACAGCATAATCAATCAAATTTCATCCAACAGCTTCAAGTGGAGCATAAATTTAACCTTTATAGCAGCGAAAGTAACGCAATCGGTGGCGCACCCATTAAGAAAAATGTACAAATTCTTTCGAGATAAAAAAAATCCATTGAAATTGGATTGATAACGCAGGCAGAAGGTATAAAAAATTATGAAATGCACAACGAAATATATTTCTGTTGCGTATTTTTTTTTTGACTGAAAATCAACGTAAAATTTAATCGTTAATGAACTTTGAATGTTTTTTTGTCTCAAGCCGAATATCATTTAAACTCATTCGGACAATACCTGATTGAAAAATATCGCCGAGCCTAATGTACAAGATAATCATCTAGATGGTGATTACAACTTTTTTTTTCACAACATGTTTCATTCGAATTTCCTCCCTCGTTTTCAAGCCTGCTTTTCAGATTAGTCTTTTCAATCTTTTTGCAATGCGAACAGATTTCAGCTTTAAAATATGATCTCCCAAATAAACTTGATTTATTCAACTTTGTTTATTTTTTTTTAGTTTGGTTGTGTACGTTTTTCATTTCAAACGTTTGCATAATCGATTTATAGTCCTAAATAGAAACATTACCTAAGTGTTTGACTGTGTGAAAAGTTCCTTGCCTTGAAATATTATTCGCAAATACTAGAGCCACTAGTTGAGCACGTACAATGCATACTTTATTTTTTGCTGTTGAAGTATCGATAGCTACACTTGTCCATAGCTAAACAGTGTCGATATTCGAACTATGTTGCACGTTTGGTGTACCAAATATATGAACAGGTAGATTTTGAAGTATTTTACAAAGTGATTTTTACTATGAACGGTTTCGTTTTGATGTATTTTTTGCTAATGAAATTATGCAAGGCTAACGTTTTAATCATTATTAATTCAGTATATCATGGGAAAATGGTTGGTGTTGAAAGTGACTTTGAGGGTGGTGTTTTGCTACGTTCGATTCAATTTTGTATTGATTTAATGAATGTGAATATGACGTCGAGGAATTGAATTTTAGATGCAAAGTGAACTGGAATGATGACTTGGCAAATATTTGGTGTGGTGTATACTATAATTACTACATCAAATTAAGTTTCGGGGAAATGTTACACAACACGGAAACGATAATTTATGTTAAATGACATATTATGAACGAAAATAGCTATTAGAGTAAATTACCTCAAAAAAAATATGAACCAATATTTTGAGATTTTGTTTTTTTTTATGACCATTTCAAATCAAATAAACAAGCAAACTCAACCATCAATAAAAATGTTATATATATCTTGACAAAGGATCAATTCCTAATGTCTTACCGAAACTAAAGTATAGCGAAACCCACATCTTAAGAACGATAAATTGTATTAATTTCAATTAAATGACTTGAGCATATATATTCAAATGTAATGATTCTTAATGAATCTTTTTCGTTTTCATTGAGCAGCCAGTAATATGTTCAAATCAGCGGGAAAGTGTGATATTCATACCGATCTTCAGAATATAAGTCACCACATCAATGAATACTTACTGATAGGAAAGCTAAAAGTTGTATGCGCACTTGCTCAAAGAATCCAACAAAATACCAGATAACCTTTCAATAGACGGAACATACTTGAAAACGGCTCTAGATATGCTTAGTTTGAACATAATTGGTAGTTTTTACTACAAGTCAGCTACATCCCTGATAACACACTGGAGACTTTGACAGACATAATCAACGCTCTTTTTCAAACAAAGAGCTTTCTTTGGATCTGAAAGACAGCAATTATAACAGTTGTTCCTGAATCAGGCAAAGATCTTTACTTCTCGTAAAACTAGGACGGACCTATAATTAAATTATTAATTCTTAAAAAAACAAAATCACTGATCGTCGTCTTTTTTAGCGGCTTAATGAGATAGTTGAGGAAAAACTCATCATACCGGAGTATAATTTGGCTATATTCTACTGAAATTCAGCTAGCTAAATTTAAGGGATTGGCCATATTCGATGTTGCCAAGGTGTTTGATAAAGTCTGGCGTGCGGGATTAATTTTAAACTACATGTACTACAAATTTCGCCACCCATCGTGCAGTTTATGGCACCATTCCTCCAGAGCAGAAAGTTTTGTGTTAGAATCAACCACTACCTTTCCGCAGTCCGGACAATAGAAACTGGAGTCCCGCAAGGCTCAACACTCTCCCTCAAAACTACAAACCTGCATTAATATGATATTGGAGTATTTTCAGAAGTGGAAAATTCAGAGGGCAGAAAGTACTAGCTGCAGCAAAACCCAGTTCTATGATGATAGATCAGAAATGAATTTGTTAAGATTGAACTTTTAACTCAAATAACTGATTTTCCAATAGCGTATTCATGGAATAATCAAATGCTGGCTAAACAACACTTTGAGTATTTAAAGCAGTGAATAAAAGAGTCGGACTTAAAATTGAACGTCAATAATTAAAACTTCTTATGGCTATTGAAAACTGAAAAGAAGTAAAAAGCCTAAATTCTAATAAGATTTCCAAAAAAAATAGGATAAAGACTTCATGCAATTTCATAAGCTATCTTATTTTCTATGCAAACATATTTGGACACTAAGAACTTTATCTTATTATTATGCTGTAGAACAGTTTTCTATTTTTCTATAATATCCTGGAAACAACATAGACTAATTTGCTGAAATCATGTAACCGGAAGGTCTAATATACAATTTTTTCACGACCATAGCACATGATCAAAGCATTTGAAAAAATTTCAATTATATGTACATATCAAGTTTCTTTCAAGTGCATTTTTTTCTTCAATGATACAATGATTCACTCACTTTATAGAATAGTCTAAACAAAAACACAATGTCAAGAATATTTCCTGCTTGCCTGTTTTTAACGAAACGCATCTTGCTGGTCAAGCTGTAAGCCACATTTTGCTGTATTTAGGGTGAGAGTTAATACTTAATATTGGCTGCCACGATCGAAATAGTCTGCCAATTATGACCAAACTGCAAAAACTTTATACCGGGTGTCCAAAATATATCACCCTATCATCTTTTGCAACTGTCAGTTTTGTTTTGTTTCTTTTTTCACGTAATTGACAATTACACGGTCGTCTCCGCATCGCATTTTGGTGAAAGACCTCACTTACAAACTACTATCTGTAGACCGTCAGTTGCGTCTAAGCTACGCGTTCTTGACCTCAACGACTAAGTGGACGATTTTCGGTCGAAATTCATCATAAAAGACAGGGACCATTTCCTTCAGATACGCAAACAAATAAAATTTGCACTTTTGGGACAGTGAAAATTTACGTATCATTCACGAAAAGCCATCATATCCATCCAAAGTTACAGTGTGGTGCACCATTTACGTCGTAGGTTTCATCGGGCCTTATTTTATCTATGGAGTCGTGAGTTATGAATTAGGCCTGGAAAACAATTAGTTCAAATCGAAATGACGAAATATCAATCGATAAACTTGCAACCTACGATTTCAAATCGTTAAGTTGTGGCCAAATCTTTAGGCGAGCTGCTACACTGCGGCAATCTCATTAAAGTTAGATAAATTCGCAAAAATCGTTGAATATGTTTGTTCTTACTTTTTTTCGATTGTTCCGTTAACGACCTTTCAACTATGATTTTATTGTAGCTCCTTCATACAAGCTGTCCAAACCAATAAACCCACATTGGGCGCATATATGAATCATTGATTTTACTACATCTGTAAGGCTGAAAATAGGTCATTAAGCTTATTAGTAAGAGAATTGTATTTGTTTTCATTCGGAAAATTATTTAATTCATTGTTGATGAAGATCTATACTTTGGCGAGATTAATATGCAATATTTTTCTACTTACCGGGGAATATTTACTAGAGCCAATAATTTGATTGACTCCAAATCTAATCTCAGCTAATGCTTGGAAAAACTCAACTTCAATGAGAAAAATACTCGAATGAAATTAAAGCCAAAGTGAGTCATTATGCCCATTATTTCCAATTCATAAAAAATTATTTCAAAATCAAGCCCCAAGGATAAACAACTCGATAGCCTAATAAGAATAAGTAGCTGAATAAATGAAACTTTGGTAAATTCAAATTTAGTAACTTCAGAAGATCGCTGTGAAAAACCAAATTTAATCCATATTTTGAAAACTTGGATATTGTCTCGCAGCTTTTTCGTGAAAATGAAAATTAGAAATAGAAATAGTAAAGAACACGCACTTGACAGTAGCTAGTTACTACTTTCTTCCATCTTTCTAGCAGCTTACGAATTCCATATTCAAAGAACGGTTAATACTTGTTGCTACTCATAACTTGACCCATTTTTTGCATCTTCACAAACATGAAATTCTTACTCCGTCAGGCAATGAGACATCAATTAGTGAATGAAGCGGGTAAGATAGGACTTTCCATTTGAGCGTTTCGAAGTCGTTTTAGCAACGTATGACTGAGCGCGGTGGTGCTCCAAAATTACTTTGTTGTTTCTTTTTTTTGTTGTTTCAAGGCCTAACAAAAAACTCAGTAGGATTTCGGGTTGATTTTTAGCTGATTTGTGATACACATGATGCGCTATATGTCAAAGATCTAAGATTAATGCTTATGTACCTGCTAAAGAATTAATTTAAGATAATTAAACTGTTTCTAATTTTCAAAACCACATATTTTTATTTGTAGTTTTTCTGTGTTTCCTTTGAATTCAAGAGAAACCCGTCCTTCTTCAGTATCCATCAGTTTGAGAGACACTAAAAAAAGGCAAATTAACTTCAAAGTATTGACATCTTGTCAAGAAATTGAAATATATGTAGCTTTGAAATGAGCAACTGGCGTTTGAATAAAAAATTTTACTGATAAGCACATTTTTTCGTTCATTTGCTTTCGGGACAATATCTTCCACAATATCATTTGGATATCATGATATTTATTCAATTACATAATTTGTTGTCCGAAAATTTCACGTTCAACCGATATTAAAAACCGATATTAATTACATTATTGTTTCTTCAACGGCTTCCGCCATCTACTTTCAACTAGGGAAAATCAATACTCTTTATGTGCTTTTAATTTTGTGCAAAAATAACTCAGAGAGAGCATTAAAACCTCCAGTTATGTAATCATCGCAAGAATTCCAAGTCCCTTAAATGATCTGATTTGCATTTTGCCATTTTCACTTGAAATTTCACTTGAAAATTGCAGACTTAGATGTCAATCGCAACATCACGAATCAGCTTGCAGTCGTAAATGATACCTAAGACACAGACCCAACCTGAAAACAATACGGAACTGGAGCTATCGTAACGATTTTACTAGAATCTAAACGTTTTCCTTACATATTCATGAAGTCGTTTAAAACTTAAATGTATCATTGATGTAGTTGGCGTGGTGAATTTGATTCTTAAGCAAATTTTATCGATTGCAAAGCTATGACAGCAAACTGGTCACGATTCAAAACTGTTGAGGGCTAAGACTCAGATGGAGTAGGTAGCAGGTTATAGTTCAGACTGAAAATGAATTTATGTTGCGCTAATTTTTACTGTAAGCCAAATGTTTGGTTTTAGATTTTATGAGGAATGCTCGTTAAATACATTATTTTGTTTAAAGTAATCGTGGAGATGAATAGTAATTTTTCATTTCCTTGATTAAATCAAAAAGTCAGCGAAAAATGTATTTTCAAACAATGATTGTTAGCAAAGAAAGAAGTGTAAGATGATTTTTATTCATTGAAATAAACAAAATCAGTGCCAGAAAAAAAATTTAAATATTTTAAACTAACTAAACTTCATTGCTTTGTAAGAAAATCATAAGACAATATTTTAAAAAGCATGAAATTTAAAATTTGAAAAAACATGTCAAATCCTCGCACTAATATCTTTTCATTGATTTGAAACAAAAATCTGATATACATTTTTTTTTGTCTATTCAAAACTACTGGCCTAAAAGTCAAACTAATATGCTAACTAATATGCTGTGTATGATCAATAAAGGTCTAATAAATTGTTCAACGCCATCGGGTACAAACTGACTAACGTTTTGATACAAATGGCAAATTTGCTAGGTACCTTTTTGTTTAAGCTGATTCGACACCTTTATAGACGGCCTCTGCTGAGTAATCATTAGAGTCGTTGACGGCGGTTTAAAACTGAGCTTAGAACTGCCACACGCATGGATTCAAAATCAAATCAAATTGAATTAGCGAATTCAGTTGAATGATGTGCTCATAGATTAGAATAATTTGCCAGTTTGCTACATTAATCGATGCATCATGCCAGACGGTTTTCCATTGAACTGATCACTTATGAAAGATGTAATGATCAATGAGCTGTGAATGCAAAGCTATATGCTACTGTTTGTTGGATCTTGAGCTGTTCGAAGCTGGTATGATTGTCTCTAGAATTTATTGAATTTAAAAGTGACAATTTGTCACCTCAAGCAATTTCAATTGATAGATTAACCAATGAGTAGTGTAATGTGGCAATTATTTTAGATAGATGGGATTTGTTGGCTGGTGGGTTTTACTAGGGTTCGGTTTGTAACTATTATAATTTTACAGATATTAATAAAAAGAAATTCTTTTTGTTAGATTTGACAGTTTGTCTTAAACACAAACTGGTTTTTAGAAAAAAATACCAATATATATATATATATATATATATATATATATACATTAATAAACTTTTCTAAATTAAATCAGAAATTCTTGATACTGATCAAAAATAAACATTATAATTCAAATAATTCATATATTCCAAAAGCCATAAAAAAAGGTACACTGCATTTAATAAAATGATTTTTTAGCATTAAGCATTTTGTGCGAAAAAATATAAATTTCATAATGCTATTAATTTCGATATTTGTCTTAGAAGCTCAAATTCTACAGTCTGTAAAGTAAGAGCGTGGTCGTGTTAGTTTATAAAAAAATTTATTTGATGAAACTTTCATATTTATATATACATTGTACACATTACAAACAATGATGCAATTCGGTCAATAATGTATCCAGTCACCACCGGCGTCGATAATTGCCTGGCATCTCCGAGGCATGCTTTCTACTAATTTGACGGCGTATTCTAGTGGCAAGGATCTCCAGATCCGACGAATTTCGTAAGACAACTGCTTCAAAGTGTATGTGCGTCTTCCACGAAGCTTCAGTTTAATATATGCCCACACATTTTCAATAGGGTTTGCATCGGGCAACTGCGACGGCCAATCCAATGTAACGATGCCAGATTGAGTCTTCCACTGAGTACAGAGCTTGCTGCGGTGTTTAGGATCGTTGTCCTCCTGCAGAATCCAATCTTCATTTTTTGTGAAGGACCATCGTTTGGCAGATGGCAGTAAAGCCTTTTTGTAGATTTTTATCATTTTCTCGGCATTTAGGTTGTCAGTAAAGAGGTGCAAAGTGCCGAATCCCTGCTTTGAGAAGCAGCCCCAAAGATGCACCTTTATTCCATGTTTTACGGTCCGCTGAACAAGCCTATTGGTGGAACTTCACCAGGCTCGCGTGAGGACAGAACGTGCTCATATAGAACATTCATCAGTAAACATGACATTTTCAAAATCTCTATCAATATTCTCATGCGCCCAAGTGAGTCGCTTTGTCACATGTTTTTCAGTCAACAGAAGCTTCTTCATTCTTCAACAGAAGCTTGTTGCACCATTTCAGATCATGAGTACGAAGATGGGTTCGGATAGTTTCGTAGGATATATCTAAACCTTTTGCCATTAATTTTGCTTGTCCTTGCCGCAGTGCTAAAGCAGGATTCCGCGAAAACAGATTCACTATTCTTTTTTCATCTTTTTTGTTCACTTTTCCTATCGAGCCACGTTCTGGTAAATCATCGACATTATTAGCCACTTTATATCGCTGTATCCACTTCTGTACAAATGCCTTCGACTTTCTCATTTATTTAGCAGCCGCTGATTGCGACATTTTGGGCAAGACAATGCATCAAGGCAATGACATTTGGACAATGCATCAAGGACAAAGCTTCCCTCTATTGGCTCGCGAAGGAATTAGAGCGAAATCTTTCATTACCTGTCGGTGAAGTCGACCACGCTCTTACTTGACAGACTGTAAATAAAAAAATTACTTGTTAACTAGATAAATTCTTTTGTTTTTCGTAAATAGTTGCAGTGCTTCATGAAAAAATCTTCTTGCGTAGTCAACAAAATTTTTGGAAAGATTGAAAGTGTTTTGAAAATAGTAGAGCTAGTTAACGACTTAACTGCATTTTAAATTAGGGGAAAAACATAGCTTCACGCCTTCATAATTTTTACCGACATGCTAACTCTTGAACCTTAAAATAGCAACACCCGTTAGATAGTTGATGCTGTTATTCTTTAGCAAAATATCTTTCTGTTTTGACTATCCCATGATTATCTTTCCAATGATTTTGCTTTAAATCAGAGCTTAAATCATTTTTTAAAGCCTTAAAGGTAAAAGTTTCTACTAAGGACAAGAGCATGCTAAATGTTTTCTTTAAAAACATGCTACTAAAGACTTTTGTTTTACTGTCTCTGTTTTTCTCGATTCTGTTTTCATGCTTCAGATTCAATGGTACCTTCAAAAGCTTTGAGTCATTTTCTATTTAGTTTTAGACCTGACTTTTTAAGTGTATATCAAAGGTGCTGAGTTGCCAGCAAAATTAAATATATCTTTTTGGCTAAAACTCATCTGAATTTAGTTGTAGGTATAGAAAAAGCATTAGGTCTGTTCGCGTACTTTCAGTCACTGAATTTTGCTGAATTTTCCTGAATCGTGTGGAAGGGAAATTCATGAAAAGTACGAAAACGCTCTCATTGTATTTCCTGAAAATTGGCAACCAAAAGTGTAAGTTGTTGGTTTTCGGGAGAACAGTAGTGATTACAAAGTCATCTTAAGCTGTGATAAATTATCGCCACAAAAACATTCGACCTCCATAACAACAGTTACGCAAAAAATATGTTGCTTGCCGCGCACATTTGAAAATATTTACTCGCGCCACACCGTTCGACACTTTTCAGTATTTTTCAGTAGATCGGATCCTTCTGAATTTTACTGAAGGAGGGGAAATTCTCAGTTTTCATTAATTACGATTAATTGCAATTAATCGTAGTACGCGAACATACCTAATATTTCCATCATATTGCGAACCAGCTTTTAGCCAGCTTGTAGCTAAAATTGTTAGGCTCGTGTAACATTCTTGTGCCTGTTGGTTATCGGTGGCGTGGGTAGCTTGAGCGACGGAACGTGCGTCATGCTTTATTACTCTAACGTTGACCTACACTAAAAAAACTAAAATGGTAAGGGACATGCTTGTGGCACCACGGAGTCAATTCTATGACATTTATCAATCCAACATATTATCAAATATATTTTGAAAAAATGAAAGAAGAAAAGGGTAGAAAAAATTAAAAAAAAACACCAAACAAATACAGACAACGGTACCGGATTTGGTAGTAGAAACTAACAAATTGTCTTAAATTCATTTAAACTGGTCGATCATCAAATTTAAATATTTAACAAAAATTCAAATACATCGTGAACTTGACAATAAATCTTTCTTGTATTTCTGTTTTTTGGTTATTGGATATCATCTTTTAGCATGACTAAGGAGCATAGTTGAAATACAATATAAACTATCCCAATGATTCGGTGCTCAGAAATGCTCAAATGAAAAAGAGGCATGTCGAGGCAGTCAGTTTGAAAAATTAACATTTCTTTATTGTATTTTAGACTTGTGTAGGTCGCTGAGGCCCAGAATGATCTCAAAATACCTACAAAGTTTCTTCTGCTTTGATCCGCAAAAGTCCCGAACATTAGAAAGTTGATGGAACTGGTGTTTCCTCCTTTTTTCTCTCTGACTATCAGCATTTATCAAAACTATACTGCTCAGTTACAATTTAGTCACAAGTTCAACTTTCTCTTTGATTGTTACATTAATTCTATAAAACTGCGAAATCGCGCTGTTGTAACACTTCCGAGCTATGTAATGAGACGCAAAATGGTTTATCGATTTTTCAAAAGCTATGTGTGCCGATGGTGCTATCAGCTGAGGATCTTTTATCGCCGCTACTGTAAATGTCTAATAAAATTTTCAATGCTGGTGCAGTAGCAATTGGTTTTTGCACGATCATTATTTGATTCCATTAATTTAACAACAAGATATGTTTTTTTCCACAGACTCAAATAGTTTATTTTGTGTCAATTTTACACTTCCGTAAGCCTAACCTACCAAAAGTATTGCTCCGACACAGCTCAAATGCTCAATCAACTTAAGTCTAATCGTATACAAAGACGATTAACAATCAAAATAGTTCAGCAGCAATCGTCCTCGTAGATGAATGGCTTTTGACTCTACCACGTTTTTCTCCATGACTCAGCTAAAATTCTATTCTCGTGGGCACCAACATGTTTTATCCGCCAACTGACGGTTCCATTGCCGCTATGCCAAGCTCAGTTCGCTGACGTTGCCGCTAATATCATCATTTTTGCTGCAAGTTCAAAATCTGGTTTGATTAATTCAATAAATCTGCTTGCACCTGCTTACAAGTTCAACTTGACCAGTGTTAGAGCTTAACGCTGACGATAAACTCAATGGTAGCATGGCCGATTTGGAGTGGCAGAAAGATATCAAGTTCACTGTTTCCACCAGTATTCATGAAAGTGATGTCACTGCTCCACAACAAACCCTATCAGAAACTCTTCCTTTACTTGCTGTTTGGTCCTTCTTTTTATGCACATAAATTGTATTTTAGGTGCAGATTAGCTTAAACACGCGTTAAATCCTACTAAATGTACCACAAGGTTCGGTTCTCAGCTAAACAATTTTTAATTTTTCATCTCAGGCATGGTTCGTCTGCCCTACTTGGTCACAGCCATGTGTCCTGTTGAGACTGTCATGATTTTATTTCAAAAATTGCAATTCTGCCATTAACCACTTGCAGCCAAAGAAATGGGAAAAAATAAACTGAAGAACCAAATAAATGCCGAAAATTTTAGGTGCACTTTATTTACCTACAAAGGACTGTTCAAATCAATAAGCTGAGATATACTCTTGAAGTTCAGTTAACTTTACTGACTTTTTACTTCATGGCTCAAATAAAATTCCTTGCTTGCAGGCATTTTTTTCGCAAAATTCCTTGATTTTTTCCATCATTCCTCTTGTACAGGGGCGGATTTTACCCTTTCGCCGCCCTAGGCCTCAGAAATATTTGCCGCCCTTTTCGTGAATTATATTATATGTAACAATGCGCGATTTTTTTTTCGATTTCCTAGAATACTTCGCTGTTGTCGTTGCGCCCGAGCTCACAAAAAAGGAATATCAGAGCAAAACCGGCACCAGTTTGTTCGTAAAAATTCCCTATTATTGTTCCCTATTATTGTTAATTCCCTATTAAAAATTCCCTATTATATATAAAATAACAAATAATTACTAAAATACACACACGGTGAAGAACCTAAAAGTACCTAAAAAAATAGAATCCAAAAATACCAATTTTTAACAGTCCAAAACCGTATACACCTTTACATCGCATATAATTCCAACGTCTTCGCTCATATTTTTATAAGTAAGTTTACTATTCCGTTCAAAATTTGCTTCCGCACTTGACTAGAGATCTACTATGAACTCGACTACTGTAAATTAATGTAAATTAATTAATATTTTCAGATACTTTCTAGGTACTTTTAAGGTATTTTTGAGTTTCTTTGGTACTTTGCCGTAATCGCATTTCGATATTTATTATAAGTCAAACTTTTCAAGGCGCGAAAAAAATCATCACAGGTGAATTTTTGCCTGCATTGATTATTTTTTAGAGAATTCGGTTGGCCGGAGGTGTTAGGCTCATTCAACTCAGATATACGACAGAAAAAAAACTGCCGCACAAAAAAAATCGAAAAGTGGCCGCCCAAAAAAAAATCGATAATTTGCCGCCCCCGAAATTTGCCGCTCTAGGCCCGGGCCTACTGGGCCTAGTGGCAAATCCGCCCCTGCTCTTGTATGTTTTTTGCTTTGAAGACACTTTTATATTGTCCCATAGAAAACTTCACATCACCTCTCATGAATTTTCTCTTCCTGAATACTTTTCACATTACATGTCCAATACAATCAATCAACAATTTTTCTTCAAATAACATATGCTACAATCATTATACATCCCTTTCGATATTGTCAAACACATGCATCATTAAGATGAGAGAAAAAAACGTCAACCTTAAGATAGTAAGTAAGTACCGTTCACCTGCTTAAAATATCTACATGGTATAACAACAACTTCCATTATCATTCCCCGTGACAACACTATAGATTGTCATCATTAAAATGTGAAATGAAAAATACTTTCACTCGATATTGTAAGATATTGTATCTTTAACAGAAACCGACCGGTAATCACTTCAGCTAAAAGCCTAGGGCTCTTGTTTTATCAAATCAATACACACAGTCTTGCCTATTACAGTTCAAAAATGATCATATGTCCGAGTTTGCCTTGAATAGGATATCATGAACGGTTAATAAAACGCATGATTTTGATAAAATAAAGACGATTGTTCGAATTTCGTTATCGAAATAGTTGACTTTTCATTTAATAGTGTTCATTAGATAAAAGTATTCAATGTTATCTTTGAATGGCTTCGGATTATTTGAAATACAGATAAATTGAAGACAAATTATCTGGATAATACTGGGTTTGTAGATTATCTTATCGCAACGATATAGCCTATAAATAATCCGACTATTATTAAATTACTTGCCATATAATTATACATACTTTCTACAATTTGTTATCAATTGTTGGATAAGAGCATATGTTTCAAGTTGCATACAGTAGTACTGCAATATAAGACCGGACCTTGAATTTGATATTGGATCAGATATACAACAAAACGTATTAATATAAAAAATATGGCATTGTGGGCTGCCGAAGATGATTAAGTTTTAGAAAATTATTACAATGGGAATTTGAAATAAAATTTAAATGTTTCTTTCGGTATCTTTTGCAGAAATTCCATATCTTATCAATATTTTATTGAATAGTATACGAAAAAATTGTATATGGGATATTTTAAATTATTCGTTGCTAAATATGGTACAGCCAGTTAATATGAATTCTTTGAAAAGGTTTGCAAGTGTTTCATATTTCCCATATATATTTGGTGAATGGTGAAAACAGAGTGATATGCAGTTATTTGCAAACCAAAAACTAATATTAAAAACGGGAAAACAAATCGACGCAATCAAGGGATCCATAAAATACGTTTGCAAATTAAATACAAAAGAAAATTTTCCTAAAATCACCATTCTAATATGCTTTCTACACATGACTATAAAACAACCATTTCTCTCCTTTAACCGCAAACTATGTTACACTTAGATACACATTAAAAACCACTTAACGGGATCGTTACACGCATGATTTACTAACTTTTCTCCTATCGGAAAACTCGAGCAGTGAAAAGAACGCCAGCTACTTGTTATCATGCAAGCACGCCATGGCTGGCTACTGTCAGATACTTTTTAGCATAGATACATCTTTCTTCAACCTTGTAGCCGTTACATGTCTGTTCCTTACATTGTATGCGATCGATGATTGGAAAATTTTCAAAAACTATTTAAACATGCTGTAGAGGTCTTCATTTTCTTTTGCGAATTCAAAGTAACACTACGCATACTAACCATCCATGCAAACACTACAGTGCAGTATGTTATTGCAACTTGAATGTATCCATTTGCCGAACAAGTTGCGTTCATTTCGTTATCGGAAAAAATGCATCAAGATGTTTGTGAGGTGGATTGGAAGTGGTATCCAAATGGTTTACAAGTTTTCCGATGAAATGTAGCCAAGCGTTTCTTGAACATGTTCATTTTTGGTATTGTTTATCTCTACAGTGGTGTAACTTGACTTTGAATAGTGCGTCGAATTCTTTGGTTTAAACGTTATTGTGATCAATAAATTTCTTTCTTTCACTGGAAAAAAACTATACGAAGGAGACATATCGGTATTATTACTATGTAATGAATTTCACTGAATTGCGTGAAAAAGGTTTTATGTAAAACACATTTTCTGATTTATAATCGCATTCAGTTATGCAAGATGCATGTTATATTATTTAAGTGTTTGAAAATTCAATGTTTTTTTTATTGTCCGTAAACTTTCACCAAAGAGGTGCATACACTCAGATTATTGTTGGAGCTTATTACGTTATAAGCTTATGAGCCTAGTTTGTTTCAAATACTAAAATAAGAGCAAAATGCTTCAATAAACTAATAAAATTAGATTATGTTAGGTCTGGTTTTACGGCTGCCTCATTCAGACAGGCTGCAGAAAAGTTAAACTCACGCACACAAGAGCCCATTGAGATCCTTCATTGCATAGTGTACTACCATTATTAAGTGGAGAGCCACCCCAAGTCCTTGATGAGTTGTCTAACCTCCTTCAGATTCACCAAAGCCCCTTCAGTTAGGCAAGTAAAGAAGTATGAGTCAACGGACTACATCATTCTTCCCGTAAGGGCCGTGCGTCCAAACTGTTTGAGATCGAGACCACCACAGGAAGACCTTGTTTTGTGTATGGTGGCATGGTATAGGCGTTGTTTGGTATCAACTGTTCCAACCTGGCCAAAACAATATGGCTGAAATGTACTCTCAATAGCAGCGAGAAGCTCTTCAAGAATTATAAATAATTCGTCAGGCACGCAGTGCTCGCGGACAGGGAAAGAATCATGTTTCTCCAGGAGAGGACAGTACCATATACAGCAACACTCACTAGGAAAACTCGAAATGGAATTGGCTGCCACATTTCGCTTCATCCACCATTTTCTACCAACATTTTGCCATCAGATTTTCATATTTTTTTGCCGTGTTAATCCTTTGCAGATTTAATACCTTAGCAGCTGTGTAAACGAGATGGAGGTGGATAGTGCTCTGAACTCTTCAAGTTTATTGAGAAGTAGGCTTTATTCTTTAGAATTTGAGGCCTTTAAGAAGTCTGTAAAAATAACATCAGCTTGACGTTGGGAATCTAATGTTAAGGTAACAAGAACACTCTGAGATTTTTGAAAAATAATCGACCGTTAATAAAACCTAATTGTCCCAGAATAAGCAATGATTGGAGAGAAAGTTAAATTCTGCATCAAATCAGATGAAAGAAAATAGTTAAGCTTTAGGGATTAGACCAGATAAAGAGATTGCTTCAGAGGCTTATATAATGTTGAAATTAATGTTAAATGCTAATGTTTAAACAACGTGCAGAGAAAATGAGAGAGCTTTCATCAGAGTTTCCGCTTCAAAAGGATTACTACCAAGTAGGAGTAGGGTAATTGGGGCACGGCAAAAATCAGGTTGATGAATTTTTAACGCAGGAAGCGAAAAAAGTAGCATAAAAATCACAAATAGTCAAAAACTTTTCAGCAATAACATTATCACAAAGAAACAACGTATCAGGAACTGAGATATTCAACTTAATGGAAAGGTTTTGGGATTGAAATATTTTTGGATGATTAAATATGAGGATCAAGTGCCTACTTCCTCTCAAAGCAGCTGTGATTCGCTCGCTCAGTACTTTGCCTCATCGTTCTCTGTGCCCTCCACAACTTCTCTTACTGCTGAGCTCTCTAGCATATTACCGACTTCATTTTATCCTATTTCTTCCTTTACGCTTGGTTTTCTGGGTAAGGCTGTTCAGAATAAAATATTACTGGGATTCAGACATGTAAATATGATCTACAACTCTTTGGTGCTGCCTAAGATTACTTATGGTATATTGAATTGGAGTCAAACTTCAGAGATGAATATTGACTCAATTCATAGAATACTCAATAGGATAGTTAAGGCAGTGCATGGACTTGATAGAATGACTCAAAGTGATATACTATACAGACAAACAGATAAATTCAATGTAAGGGATATTATATTTATGGAAAAAGCTAAGATAATACATAAAATACTCAATAATAATATAAAATCTTCGATACATCAAATAAGATACTGTGATTATCACAGCTATCACACAAGATTTAAAAATAATCTCAAGCTTGATATCGCTAGAACGAATAGAAAACATAAAGATCCTATTAGATTAGCTATGGAAATCTTCAACAATCTGCCTAACTCTTTGAAGAATGTTAGATCTTTTCCCGTTTTTAAAAGGCTGCTGAAGAATCACATTAGTCACATAATGTTCCCCTTTCGTATCTGCCATTATTGGCACGCTCTCAGATATCGAACCTGACTCCGATCCTTTACATAGATTTCTTATAATTAATTTATCAAGTCAATGTTTAAATCTATTAAAAAAGTTGAAATCCTATTGCTTTCTTGATAACAGGAGTAGAAAATCTCTTCATAGTTCTCAAATAAGTCATGCATACAATTGCCAAAGCTCCAAAAGCATAGACAAGCATAGACATTTAAGTACAGTTTCATTTACGGAATGTAGAACAAATCACTGAGTACGTTCTGAACACAAGTTGTCGTTTAGTGCATTGCAATTCTGTACCGTTTCACACGTGGAATAAATCGACTTTCACGCTGCGTTTATATAAACGTTGCATACAAGTTCCGCGGCACTCGCTTAAGATGCACTTGGTTTATCTCCAGCCTTATTGTACCAAGAAATAGCAATTTGATTGACTGACCGGCTATTAATCTAACATTAAACAATAAAATAAATTTGGTAGCAGAATTCAAGCCTTACGTAGCAGATTTTTTTTCAGCTCAAAAAAGTAGCAGATCTGCTACAATTGTAGTAGGGGAACAACACTGCAGTCACACAGTACCGCCAGTACGGTGTGACCACCTTACCCATCCTGTTCAGGTACTTCCTGAAGTAACACTGCCCTGTCAAGAATTGACAAAAATAAAAGTTTACCTCTCCGTGGCTCCAGTTAAGCCAAGGCTCAATGAGACCAATAAGCTTAGCCGTCCTGCGTCCTTTAGCACTTTCACTCCAACGTTGTTGCCAAAGTTGGAAGGTAAGCGTACGCGCGTGCGTCACAGCCGCAGTTTTGCCCAGCTCTGAGCGAAAGAGATAATCTTTTTTGCGTTCTTGCGGTAGTAAGTGGATCGGGTTTACTCCCTACACCATCATCACAGCCTCTTCTGAGATATGATGAACGGAAAGTATCAAACTTAGATGAAAAGTAGCTTCAAACAACTACATGGATAGAATATGTGGCAAAAATGAAATCGAGATCACAATCAAAACAATAAAAAACCACAGTTCTGTTAGCAAAAAAAAGGCTTCGACAACAAGTATATAATACAAATTTAATTCTGACTCAAATATACATTGTTTTATAGTAGTATTTTAGATTCCTTTTGAAAAATCCTCAATTTAAGGAGGCGGCTGGCTGCGAAAAAATAAATTAGACCAAATTTTCATATATTGCATAGTTATGTTTTTTTTGCACTTTTTTTTTTCTCAGGAATGGTTTGAAAAAAGTTGATGAATCTTTTTTCAGTGTTTTCATGTAAATGAAATAAAATCTTAACGTTGAATTTTCGGAAATATTGAACACTGGCATAATTATATAGTTTAAAGCTTCATGCATAATTTAATTTTTTTTTAATTCTCAACGGTAAAATTACAGTTAACCATAAACGAGAAAAAAACGAGGAAGAAATATTCAGCTGAAGCTGAGAAAAATATACATGAGCATTGACAGGTTTTCATAGGATTTGGAGTGACTAGCCGCCCCCTTAAAGTCCTGAGCTCAAACATTCAAATATACAACGTTTTGTAAGTTGTCGCACATGATGTCTAAAAGTGTGGCTACGTGTGAAATACAAAATGCACTCAAGTACTTGGTTGCAAGTTATGTATGCATATCATTTCACCTCAATCTGACCCAAAGCGTTGTAGCATGAAACCACAAGTCAACTGCTGCACGCAATTTCACAACTGTTCCAAAACAGTCACTGTAATCGATTTCCTTTTGCATAATACACATACAAAGCAATAAATTTAAAATTTAGCACATTCAATCGAATTCCATGGCAGCCAAACAACTATCGAAATCGTTAAAGAACTTCTGTAGCTGCCGCTGTTGTATGTATATTTGACCCGAGCAACCGCATATGCTCATACAAACTCAAAAGGCTTCGATTTCATGTTCAGTACAAAGAAAGGTATGTGAAAAAAAACTTGCAATTATTGCCATAATCGAAAGTGAATAATAATACATTTCCAAGCATGTAAATAATATAACGTACCGTGAAATCAATATGAAAAAGAAAACAAATTGAAATAACTGTATAGAGCTATGCTGACCAGTCTATGGACGCGTACAAGAAGCAAGGGTACGTGTACATCTTTATATGCTTTACTGCACCGCATGCGTACTTTTCTTGAAGTATTGAGCTAGTGTTCCAATCGGAACATAAAACAACATCAGATCGTTTCCAAGCCGCCAACAAGTTAGATATGCTCCAATTAATTTCTTATATGGAAGGACGCAGGAATTTATTTTCAAGTTGATCACAGCTATAACCGTAAACATCAGATGTTTTGCTGCAATCGAATGTATCGGATGTCGGATTGGGAGATGTATAATGTAAAGTTTAGAAAAGAATCCCCAAAAGTTTGTTTTTTAAATTAGTTAAATACAAATTTGGTCTTAATTCCGGAATTACTTGCTAAATGTACCGCTGGCATAGTTTTTTGCGATTTAAGATGACTAATTGACTAGCTGTAATCTTATCTCATTATCAAAGTTTTAATTAGCAATAATAAATTTCCATTGAAAACTTATTCATTTAATTTTTTCTTCTTTCCAGGTAAGAAACGTGAACATGCACATTTCGAAAACAATTTCGCAATACCGAATTTCATTTGGAATAAGAGGTAAACTCACAAAAATCCGACTACGATTGACTTAGCACACAGGTAAAATGACCTTAAAAATTTTGCTTAATTTCTCCACCTGAACATTTCAAACCACCTACAAAGCCTCATTGCAAATTTTCTTATACTGGTCAGTGTATTACAAACTAAGAAAGTCATAATCTAGATAATAACTCAACTTACATCTGTGCTATTATTATTTGCGATTTATTACCAGCATCAGTACCGTATATGGCTATCTCTAAAACTAAACTACATAGATATTACATTTGCTAAGCGTGTTCATACAGTTTTCTTAATCCGCCTAGTAATTCGTATCTGCACTATCTGAACACAACTATTAACATAAATCAATCTTGATTCGAATCAAACTCAACTTCGAAATAAGAATTAGCCATGGGCAATCGTAGCGAAAGTGGTGCGTTGTTCAACAAGTCTACATACGTACGTTATTAAGGCAGTCTTCTGGTCTAGAAATTTGAAGAAATCGTTTTTTTTTTTTTTGCATATTTTCAAAGTATAGACCTTTAAGAATAACTTATTAAAAGGATTTTTCGAAATTCAAATTATTTTCGGAGTTACAGTGATTTTCCCGACATGCCGACTAAACCGATGCTGCCGGAGCAAATCATTAGTAAACGGTAGGTGTTATCCGATTACTTGGATGAAAGCTACTTCATATGAACTGTTTTTTCGCCGATATGTACCTGAAAAAGGAGTACCTGGAAAGTCATTCTAATGTATAATGTTTTTTTACAATATACATTAGTTAGTTTAATCGTCAAGCCAATATATACCTGAAAAAGGAGTTCCCGGAAGGTCAGTGTAACGTATTTTGTTATTTTTATTTTGATGTTTCGTGTTCAGTTTGGTTTAGTTTCAATCGTCGTTCACTGTGTAGTTTTTTCAGTGTTAATTTTGAATTTTTAGTGTAAAATGGACAGAAAAAGTGTAAAAGGGTCAAATTTGCGTCCTGATAGGAAGAGAAAAAGAAAAATCCCAAGTAATCGCTATTCTATGGAGCAAGGTGCAAGTTTTATGAGTGCTTCAGCAGTGAAACTAAAAAGTTCGAAAGACATTGAAATTAAAATAGAAAATAGCTGCGGATATTGTGTTTTAGAATTTTTTTCGGTTTTTACGGCTTTGTCTGCGGTAGTTGTTTGTGCTATATGCAAGGAAAACATTAAATTTTCTCGAAATACTCCTCGTGGGTTGGGATTTAAAATTGCATTGCAATGCAGTTGTGATGCTTCACAATACATCAATTCATCACCTTTCATCAATAAAGCTTATGAAATTAATCGGAGAATCGTCGTAACAATGAGACTTTTAGGTATAGGAAGAGAAGGCATTAATATATTTTGCACTATGATGGATATTTGCCAAGGAATATCTATTAGTACGTACTACAGTTGTCTGGAAAATTTGCAGACCGCTGCACGTGCAGTTTATGATATCATAATTTCAAAAGCTGCTGAGGAAGAAAAAGAGCTAACGAAAGCCTCTGAACCTGAGGCTGACCCTACACATCTGACTGTCTCTGGTGATGGTACGTGGAAGAAACGAGGTTTCAGCTCACTGTTTGGAGTTACGACACTTATCGGGAAATACAGCAAGAAAGTAATTGATACGGTTGTTAAATCCAGCTTGTGTCAAGGGTGTAGTTTGTGGAAACAAAAAAAAAATACTGATATTGAGGCTTACAATGATTGGTATGAAGAACATAAGAGTTCTTGCACAATAAATCATAAAGGAAGTTCCGGAAAAATGGAAGTCGACGCTGTAATTGAAATGTTCAAACGGTCGGTTGAAAAGCATGGAGTCAAATATGCAAAATACATCGGAGACGGTGACTCGAAAACATTCAAAGGCATTCTCAACATAGACCCATATGATAGTGATCCTGTAGTGATAAAGAAAGAGTGTGTTGGACATGTGCAGAAAAGGATGGGCTCTAGGCTACGAAAAGTTAAAAAAAACAATGCTGGTATTTGTGGTAAAGGCCCTGTAAAATTAACGGACAAAGTAATCAATGAATTGACTTTATACTATGGTTTAGCTATTCGCCGAAACCCTGAGTCTGTTGAAAATATGAAGAAAGAAGTGTGGGCTACTTATTGCCACAAAAGTTCCACTGATGAAAATCCACAGCACCAGTATTGTCCACCTGGAGAATCCAGCTGGTGTAAATGGCAAAAAGCTGTTTTTGAGGGTACTCTAAAAGACTTTGTTCATGAGAATCCACCATTGAGTGAAGAAGTATTGGAGGTAATAAAGCCATTATACGAGGATTTGTCTTCGGAAAACTTGCTGACCAGATGTTTAGGTTCAGAAACCCAGAATAATAATGAATCACTGAATTCACTAATTTGGACTTTTTCACCTAAACATATACACGCTGGAAGCCACACCATTGAAATAGCGAACAACATAGCTGTTTGTATTTTTAATGAAGGTTTTTTACCACTTTTAAAAATTATGGAAACCATGAACATAAAAATCGGACCTGAAAGTCATGCGTTCGTCAAGAAACGGGATCAGCAACGAATAAACCGCTCCGAGCTCCGAGCCTCTGAAGCTTCTAAAGAGGTTCGAATTGCTCGTATGGCTGAAAGAGCTTCAGGAAATCTTGCATTTGAAATAGAAGAGGGAACATTGTATGAGGCAGGGATCGCCGATTAAAAAAATGTAAGTATAACATATCATTAAACGACTTACACCGCCCGAAATGAGAGTCCAAACTTCGAACGCGTTTTTCTCGAAACTACTTTTTTCGATACGGTTGACATGATATCTCAAGTTCTAATAAACCGATTTACTTCAAATTTTGCACAGACCCTCTCAACACTTACAGTTTTGGTCGGACGTAGGGGTTTTTGAAAATTTTGCTTTTACTCTTTTTAAAAAATTCCCAAAGTTGAAAAAATGAGTAAAAAAACTGATTTTTTTTTTTACATGGACGCCATTTTGCGAAAAAAAAATTTTTTTCAAATCGCCTACGTCAGACGAAATTTACATCATTCTTTTTGAAGCATTCATCAAAAATTTATGTTTCAGATGATCAGGAGAATTGGAATCATGTCAACCAGGAGACAACTTTTTTTTTTTACTCCCTACTTTGCTGGCCTTTAACTATATCAATTTTGAACTTTTTTGTTTGCTGAATACATTTTCATACTCTTTATATGTTAATATATAACTGATAAAAAAGTGGAAACTAAAAATGTTTCTTGTTTTATTTTATTGCGTCCGTAAAATCACATAAAAATCGAGTCTCTAGACCAGAAGACTGCCTTAAGAAGAAAAGGTGTTGCAACCATGAAGAGATGATGAGTCCCAGTTTCTTCGAAAAGTAACCTCACTTTTATCCTACCCTAGATAAACCCAAAAAATGATTTAATATGTTCATTCAATGTATCTCTGGCTAAACAGATAGTTTTTTTTTGTAAATAGATACAAGCAACACTGTAACTCGTATCCAGATGCTTAGTACTTCCTAAACCAAACACGTACATATGTATGTAGATACCGAGGTACTCTGAATACCTTGCCCGAAGGCAGATTATCACCTAGCTGGACGACTCTACACAAGAATGTTATCTTACAGTTACGATCTGGATTACATCATTAATGTATTGGCGCGATTAATCTTGGTTATGATCATTGTGTCGACTTTGTGTACACTTGTAAGTTTGCTCTGTTGTTTCTACGGATCTTAATTCTTTGTGGGCTGGCACCTTCATTTTAATTACAACATGCTCGTCGGCTACGTAGGTAACATGAGACCACTTTCACGAGCCATGATTTTCTCTCGGAAGCTGTGCGGTTTGCTAATACACTTCATAGATGTAAATATCTTAGGTCTATAACGGCTTAGCTAGCTTAGTTGCAGCAGGTTAGCATCGCTGTTTTTTGCATTATTAACGAAAAAGGCATAAGGGAATCATCACAGATAATGTGTGTGACAGTCGATCCATTAATGGGAATTTGGTTAGTATGAACTAGTTTCCTAGAAGTGCATAGTCATTGGTGTTATGCAAGAATAAATGTGTTGAGTTCGTTGGGTTATTGGAAGAAATGTTAGATAATTGTGTAAGGGAAATTGATTAGAATGGATATCGGAGTACGTGGGAAGTTTGTATTCGTGGAAATATGTTACGTTGTTGCGAACGAGCCGTACAGTATTCCGTTAATTAGGTGAATGTTTTGAGGCATACACATATGACCGTATAACTTACATCTATTCGTGTAAGACATTTATAAAAAACTTCGAAGAAATCTGCATAGTTGGTGTCCTAAATTCAACTTAAAGTTTTTTTTCAATATGTATCAAAATTTCAATGAATAAAAAAGAATACACATAAATATTTAAAAAACTAGCATAAATAATAAAAATATGTTTTAAACATATACGGAATGTAGTATATATATATTTAACAGGTCGAAAGATCCACCACCGAAATGTCCACCAACTTTTTTTTAGAACACAGCTACATCAATAAGGGGAGACGAAATTGAAAAGGTATCGGATTGCATCCAAACGCCTTGCTGCCGCTCACCCAAAAATCAAAACGCATTTCGTTTTTTTTTTACTCTTATTACTTTGTAAAAGTTTGTTGTTTTTGGATTCACTTTTGCTTAAAAAATGATTTTGCCACCATCACGATCCCGCAAAGTGAAGCATGCGTAAATTTTTCCACCTCGCTGTGAGTAAAGTTAGGCTCTCTTTCGATTTATGCGACAAAGCTTATTATATATGTACATACATATTTAGATGAACCACCAAACGAAAAATATTCAATCTTACCCAGACTAACAAAAGTATACCCTGCAATCCAAATGCCACCAAAATTGATACCTTCTTATGTACGCGTGCAAAGTGGCTGTCAACAAAAAGGCAAAGCACACTCCCATCCGGAAATGGGTTTTAGGTCCTAGTATAGTCATAGGCAACGAAACAGCCGACGAATGGACTAAGAGAGTTTCAGGAGCTCAAAATAGCCCCGGTGTTACTCCACCAATATCAATAGCTAGCACCACATTCAATCTAGCCGCGGTCATATGTACATACAGGACGGACTGCAAAACAGAAAACTGCGCCAACTCAGCAGAAACTGTTTGAGAGCGACGGTTGACCAGCTTACAGAGCAGTACTTAGCTGCATCTCATGCGAAAAAGATAAGACTAGCATCCAGATGTGTGAGATGGAATAGAGCACCATCGAGAATAATATATGGTATTGCTCAGCCTTAAATAATAAACAGCTCAAAATTTTTGGCTTTTATAACTTTCAAGTGCTAGCAGAGTTTTGTAGCATGGTTATGTTGAGTCAGCTGATTCATTTTAGCTGAGTGCTCATTTGGCAGCTTTAACTAGCCATCAGAGTGGCTCAAATGGCCAACAGCTGGCCAAATATAACGAACAATTGTTAATAAGGCCAAGCGGTTTTTTTTTTGAAAAACTTAGTAGTTTACAACACTCTCTAGTAAAAGGCAACATACGTCTTCTTTACAAACCATATCCTCTCCACACATGGTATGGCCTTGCATTTTGTCCGGATTACGTCCATTTCAGAAAACGACTCTTCCAAAATATTGGTGATGTTTAATAAGCTGCAACCGGTTACTAAAGCTCCTGAAGCAACCTGACTATAGTAACCTATACTAACATGAAAGAGGCTTCTCGTTCAGTTTTTAAATCCCAAAACACAGTAAATGGAGAATGTCCTGTCTAAGAAGCGAAAATATCTAAAAAAAAAAAAAAAAAAAAAAAAAAACCGGCTAGTTTAGATTAGGAAAGACAGTGCTTATACCCTATTGAGATTTTCTATATTAAGAATACAATGAGCCCTTTCAAATCTTTTAAAGAAATACCACCAATAAAATAATAATTTGTTACAACACTGAAGCTATTTGTAACTTACCGTGCCAAATCGATGCAGGAAAATATCGAGCTGTTAAAGATCAATGCATTAGCCGCCAACAGAACGATCAATCTTCAAACTATCATGGGTGG
Organism: Nemotelus nigrinus; assembly: GCA_947369275.1. Lineage (NCBI taxonomy): Eukaryota > Metazoa > Arthropoda > Insecta > Diptera > Stratiomyidae > Nemotelus > Nemotelus nigrinus. The sequence continues at coordinate 18,582,400 of OX376372.1, read as the reverse complement.
TGGAGAATCAAAGCACAAAGCATCTAAAGCAAAAATCCAAATACGTTAACTGTTGCAGCGAGCATCTAGTAAACTATGAAGGCGCTCAAGAAAAATCCGAAATCATAAAAAAAAATTGCTAGAGTAGCTGGAGCTGCCGCCGTTACCACTCTTCTGTCGACAAAATCAAATAATCCACCCGGAGTCGAAACCCCGGATTTTCAAACCCCGCTAGCTCCCCTAACATCATGGGACAGATTCTCATTATAATGAGAAAGCTACTTAATGCAATGATGAAGAGCTTCAGAACGAAAATGGGTATGTCATGTTTAAAAAAAACGGGAAAGTTATGCTTAAAACAATTTCTGAGCGACTGTGGAATCGACATTATGCTCTTTTAAAAAGCTTTCTCGAATGGAGGCATGTGCTGTCAGAAAATATTTTGAAAGCTGTATAATTTGCTAGTGTTTTGCTTCATCTCCCACATACATATACGAGTATTGATCCAAATGATGATAATCAATGTAAACCAAGGTGATTAAACTTAAAAAAATGTTTATTTTCCAGCATAATCTCCTAACAAGTTAATACATGTAGTCCATTTTTTTCCAAACCCAAGATACCCTTTGAAAAAAATGATTTGTGTCTACTCTCTCAAAACACTTTAACAGCAGCCATCACTTCTTTATCGTCTTTGAATTTCTTGCCCCGAAGGTATTTCTTGAGCCGAGAAAAGAGGTAGAAATCACTCGGAGCTAAATCTGGCGAAAAGGACGGATGTTCAAGCAATTCGAATCCTGTTTCTTGAATTGTAGCCATCACAACTGCAGCTTTATAAGCCGGTGCTTTGTCATGATGAAACAGCACTCGGACTCGATGTTTGCTACGTCTATTTTTCTTAATAACCTCCTGCAATCTTCTTATTTGGCCTGCGTGGTAAGAACCTGATACACTAGCTCCCTTTTCCAAATTTTCCACCCTAATAATTCCTTCAGCGTCCCAAAAAACTGATGCATACTTTTCCCTGCCGAGCTCGACCCTTTGAATTTCTTCGGTGGCTTCCAGGACATCGATTGCTATTTAGTTTTTGGATAAAAATGGTGGATCCAGCTTTCATCCATGGTTACGGAACGTAAAAAACACTTTTCCAGATCTGACTGGAACTTTGCGAGATTCACCCTCGAAATGTCGACTCGTTTCTTTTCTTGCTTGTCGGCTAACATTCTCGGCAACTAACGCGCAGAGACCTTTTTCATATGAAACTCGTTGGCAACGATTCTTTGAACACTACCATACGAAATCCCCGTGATCTCAGCTTTATAATTGATGGTCACTCTTTGATCTGCCAACACGATATTTTCGAAATTTTTCATGTTGTCTTCAGTAGCCTAGTATAAAATGTGGTTTCAAAGTGGATTAGGATTGGCCAAACCATGTTGTATACGCGTACCGGATTGATTTGGATAAGTCAATCCGAACAGGAAATTTTACCGGATTGGACTGACTTTGGCGTTCAAAGACCCGGATCGACGAACTGAGGATTGAAAAATGCGAAGCCCACTTGAGTTCTGTTTATATATATGACTTTCCGATACGATATACTTCACTTTAGTAGAACTGGCTGAATTGTATTCGGTTAATCCAATCGCACCGAAACCCTACTTTGAAATTTCATTTCAATCCGTTTCAGTCCAAATCGGTCAGGTTTGTATACTAGGCCAATGAGGGACGTGGATGCACGTCCTTGTGTTCATCTTCAGTGGCTGTTCTTCCCAGCTTAAACTCTTTGGCACAGCATGCAACGGTGGAATATGGATGAGCAGGGTCACTTACTGTTTTTACCAGGTCACCGTCCATATCTTTGGTAGAACTTTTTTTTCAAACACAGGTACTTAATGACAGCTCTATTTTCTTTTTTCTTTATTTTGATGCTCTCTCCTTGACATTTCGTATTCAAATGTATGTACCTCTCTGGAGTCGTGGCCTATTTATATGTTTTTTGTATGGAATCGTTGCCTATTTATATGTTTTTTTGTATACTGACTGGATCAACCCTTGTACAAGGTGTTATTTTAAGCCTGACAGAACTTACGAAAGGGCTAACGATCAAATGAACTGTCATACTGCTCTCACTTTTTTAATGTAAAAAAACATTTATAATCAGTATACTCTGGCAAATCATCATGAATAGATTGACGCTTGAGCAACGCTACCAAGTTATCCAGATTTACTTTGAAAATCAGTCATCAATTCGCGCTACTTATAGACGACTTCGTGACTTTTATGGCGCTTAAGCCATCCGTCGAACTGTGGATAGGTTTCCTACCACATATTCTCTAAATGATGCAATAACACCACCACATCAAAGAAATGTGCGTACTGAAGATAATATTGCAGCTGTAAACGAAAGTGTGGAAGAACATCCAAATTTATCGATTCGTCGCCGGTTGCAGATATTGGGGCTCTGTCCGTCCACTACATGGAAAATTTTGCGCAAAGATCTTGGGCTACACCCGTTTAAGATCCAGCTGGGGCAGAATTAAAGCCACGAGACCATCATATGCGTCGTTTTTTTGCCGATTGGGCTCTAGAGCATTTGGAAACTGATCCGATGTTTTATCGCAAAATCGTGTTCAGCGATGAGGCTCATTTTCAGCTTAACGGGTTTGTTAATAAACAAAATTGCCGCATTTGTAGTGAAACCAATCCAGAGCAGACCATAAAGATTCCATTGCACCCAGAAAAATGCACCGTTTGGTGCGATTTACACGCTGGTCGTATCATTGGACCTTATTTGTTCAAAAATGAAGCCGGAGCTCGTGTTACGGTCAATGTAGATCGTTACCGCACCATGATCATTGATTTATTGTTTGGAAATATGGATGACATTGATCCAGGCAAGATGTGGTTTCAACAAGATGGCGCTACTTGCCATACGGCAACGAAAAAGTGGCCCAAAATAGGACGTCCAGAATGCGCTTCGTCAAGAACAGCCGCGGTGGTCATATGCAATCATTTTTAAATGTTGATGCCAGGTATTGATCTTTCAAATAAAAAAAAATTGTTGGATTAAAATTTAATTTTTTGTGTTATTTTTTACAGTTTAAAGTCCTAAAAAAACACCCTATATAAGGCTAATTTTTTTGGATGATGTGTAAGTAAGCTTCAATTCGAGGCTTCACCGTCAAATCAACAATGTCGGGCAATTTTTCATCTAAGGGTTTTCATTTCACATTTCGAAAAGATTTAAATTATTCGTTGACTGCATTGATTTATTCAAAAACTACCTTCCTCTTCGTATTAAATTGATCTACCTTTTCCTTTCAGCAACTTTCCAAGACACCTCAGGCAGCGCACTTTACACCTTTATTGATTGTTAAATCTTTCAAAGTTTTTCTGTAAACTTTGATGCAAAATATACTGTAGTCATTAAAGAATTTTATGGAACAAATTTTTACAAAATAACCTTGAATTTCACGACCAACTTCATTTTAAATAGCATAGTTCACCTTGTCAGGCGTATTTATCCCTGGTAATGTCATCATCTGATACCTCGAATACATAGCTTATTGGCAGTTTATTGGTACATAGTTCATCTACTATAATAACATTATACTTTTAAACTAATGTACTTTTCAAACATTCACCTTGTTTCATAAAGTATAGATTTTGATACACGATCTGCCATTCGATACTAGTTAATTTCTTGTGCCTGCGAAAATCAAATATATGTTTTCTCATCTAATTTATCGTATAGTCCTCATATGCATTTTTTCAAAACATATCAATAAAGTTACCTTATCAGCTCAGTAAAAGTAGTTTTTTAACGAATATACCAAGAAAATCTTTTGATGCGGCACTCGTACACATACGTTGCAGGCAGATCATATTTCAATAATAGTTTACGACATAGATACTTTTTGTCTCCCCATTCTAATTCATTATCAATAATCATACCTTTCAACGTACCTTTGCGATATTCAGAGCTAAAAAAATTATTGGTATAATTTTAATCAAACTTACATAAATATTGAGCGTTAACCAGCATCTGATAAATTTTCGTCCAATTCATTTGGTAAAATGGAACATTTCCTCTACTTAAATTAGTAAAACCTCTCTCATGTTCCAATCAAATTCCAAAAACTTTCCCCGAAATTTTAATTTCAATACAAGCCATTGTCAAAGAGTTTTTATTCTAACCCATCAACAAACAAAATACTCAAAACTCAATCTCGCGAATACGCCTGAACATCAAATTTCATTAAACAACATACAATACTCCTCTAAATCATCTCGAATTACCATGAAATCCCAAATTCATTCACCCACCAAAGCAAAAAACTACCATCAATTCAATCAATATCAAACAACTAAATAATATATCCTCTCGCAATATTTTCACCTAATCATCATAAATCGGACAAAGTACGCAGGCCAAGACTGATTGAGTTAGTTGAAAGTTTTCATATACGTTTTGTTGATTTTTCGGTAGCACGTGAGCTTTCATAACAATCGTTTATCAAAAACAAAAAAAAAACTAAGCAACATGACTCGGAATGGGATTTTTTTGTGTGCCTAAGGTCTCATCTACTGTTCGGATACTTTATAATGGGATAGTTAGAGTGGATAATAACTTAATTATCATATTGATGACTAAACATGCTCACGGTTGTTCGGTTTTTGTTACCGGCTGAATTCCGTCTACTCATCAGATTGATTGGAATGAAGTTCGCGAATGCTCGATTGGAGTTTGAAGATAATGAAAACTAGTAGGTTTTTACGGGAAAATGTTAATTTCACTGTACGATACTGAGTAAATAATCGAGCTAATCAGATTGTAGTTGGTTAAATGATTAATTACACATGGGTTTTTTGAATATGATGATTTCTCTCTGATTATTGTTGGGAAACTTTGAAAATTGGATTGTTTATAGTACACGTGTGATATTTGCAAATTGAAAAATGAAAGAAATTTAATAGTCAATTGATCATCTAAAATTTAATCGTTTTCCTTGGTTTTATTTTTTCGCGCATCGTATATCAAATATCTGCATTTGTTAAGATCTGAATACAAAGCAACGAAATGAAAACTAAATACTTTTTCTTGTATTTACTGTGCCAGTAAGTTTTGTCTTATATATTCCTATATTTCGGGAAATCCAGATACATTAAATTCAATCAGAAAGGGACATTAAATTGAATACTACTATGCGGGCCTTTTTGGGCATCCAGATTATCTCCGAAACTATCCATAGAAACGTAACCAGCCTTTTCATGGATCTTAAGGCCCAAAAGCTCACATATTGCCTACTTGAAAAAAAGACCGTAAATATTCAGATTCGTGGACCCCATGGTCTCTCCTCCGATACAAAACGTTAAGGCCATCTGCCACCCTGTCTACCAAATTGAAGCACAAAAATCGTAAACGCGAATAGGACAGTGCTAGAAATGTCAACGATTTGTACACTTTGATACAAGCTTCCGCACCCTGACTCGCTGTGTTAATTACGACGGGCTTTGCCAATTCCAAGACTTCAAGAAGTGGCAAAACAAGGAGTCAAAATGTAACAACTGTCGAGATGAGCACCCTGCCAGTTATAGGAGCTATCCACATAAGCCGAAAATCCTGACGAAGTCTTTCGCACAAGTAACAAATGCAAACGCAAACAACACTACCCATCCTAGTAGTCTCATATCGGATCTCAAAAGAATCCTAGAATCTCAAAACCCAACCTTAAATTTAGCTAACCTAAATATTCTAAACAACACGGAACATATGGGCCTCTTTTTGCCTATAATTCAAGACCAGTTACATTCAATGATGAAAGACAGTCTACTTTGCGTCCCAAACCAACCAAAATACTTCATTCTACAATAACAAATGAGTTCCACTAATCAAATTTATATTTTCACTTGAAATGTGAATTACCTACTAAATAAAACAGTCCAAATGATTGTGTTTTTGATTTATTTCAAACCTGACACAATGATTCTGCAAGAAACATTCCTCAAACTCGAGAACCATCTCCGGACCTCCAAACTACTTCTTATGTAGGAATAATAAAATGACTGATAGAAGAAGAAGTACTGCGATTCTTGTGAAAAAGAGCATAACACATCATTCCATCGCAACCCGCTTTTTCAGGAGTACAGCAGCCATCCTCATGTAGGTGCAAACATACTTTCTCAAGTTAATGGTGATATAGATGCACTAATGCATAGTGCATCGTGAGCTTTTTGCACAATATTCCTCGCTGGAAGTTTAAACCTCTACAGCTGCCATTGGAAAGCTGCAAACAATAACCGAGCAAGGACCAGTATCATAAACATACCTGATGGGCGAATACATTTTAGTCATTGAGTCATTGATACAGACATCCAAGTCTTTGATACAGATCTTTCTCACAAAATCAATCAAAATATGCACACAAACATCCTTGACGAACTGCGATCAGACCATAAGCCCATGCTCTTTCGCATAGATAATATCTTCATTGATGAACCACCAAGACGAAAGACCATCACCAACTGGGAAGCTTTTTGAGTCGCACTGGCAGAAGTAGCCATCATTTAAACATCTGAAGCAGCCAGGGACTTCTGGTCAGTAATATAATCCTTACAAACCCTTTAATCAATCAAGATACTTATACGGAGAAGAAATTAAATGCAGGGAAGAGCTGGAGGCACAGGTGACTCTTTACTGAAACGGAAAGTAAACTGGCTTACAAACCCTATCTGTGGTCAAATAAGTGAGTTTAAGCCTGGTACAGACCGTTGACAAATCTTGTCCATTTTCTTGTCAGACAAAATACTACAGAATTCAACAGACATTATCAATGCATCTTGTTGACCGAAGGCAAATCGAAAACCAGGCAGAACGTCAGTTTTTCCAGAAATGAGGCCAATCAGCTTACTGATTCCAACCAACAAGGTTTTGTCTAACTAACATCCTTCCGGAAGAACGATTCCGGTTCATGCCATTTCTCTCTTTTCGCGTAAGAACAGACACACATTTTTTCTCACAGCTGACAACACTTCTTGAAAAATCCCTGAGTTGCTTTGTCCGCAGGCGATGGTTACATTTCGCCCACATTCTGATTCGCAAAAACCGTCACGTCGACTCTGCCATCCTCCATCAACTTAAGTCTGAACTGCTTCTATAAATGGAAAACGCAGGCGATTCTCATCACACGCACAAGAAGACATACTTTACAGATACTTAGCTAATACTTCAAATACTGTCTTTGAATCCAAACTACATTTAAGTAGTCGAAATATAATGCTTAGAAACTCACTTGAGATTATGGCCCACGTTGGGCGCTGAAATGTAAAGTGCTCTTTAAACCGTTGTGATTGTTAAAACTAATTATGTTTTGCTTGAAACCGTCAAAAAACTATGCAACATTATGTAAAACATGATCAAATCAATCATCAATCATGTTTTATCCCTAAAGACTAGAACTCTTGAATATATGAATGTGAAGGCGTTTGTCAAACACTTGCTTAAATTAATACGAATTTAAATTTGTATTTTTCAAGCCTCTTGTTTAAGTATAAATATAGACTATTCCAATAATATGTTAGTGTAATAACTGTTACTAAATATTGATACAATATCAAACCAGGTTATCCCTTGTCTGATGACAATTATGTTACATTCATAGCTTTTGGATCTAATTGAGTCCACATTGATTGCATTTTTTTGAACATTTGGCCAAAGTTTCACTTTTGGTTAAGTAACTGAACCTCTTACACTTAGTTGATAGGACTCAATGCTAACAATTGCTTGGTTGAAAAACATTCGCAATATACCACTAGTCTGATTTTTGCTTGTTTATCGCAAAAATAAACATTAAACGATAATATCACCTCATTTCTTGTTTTGTTGAAAAATTTTAAAGCATCATAGATTCATACTCCATCTGCAAAAAATAAGAAACCATGCCAAAATCACTTTAAACCAACAAACCCAGCTAATCAGACCTCATTGTCAGCTGTTCTTTGAATTTTTTCCCAGAATTACCAGTGAGATCTTGAAAAGTAGCTTAAGGTCATCCATCCAATTCAGTAAAACACACAATACAAATGCACTTCAATCAGATTGATGAAATTGCCACTGCTGATGTAAATGCTAATACTGAAAACAACTGACTTGAATGAACACATTTTTTGCAAGATTACTTGTATTACATGCCATCCTACAACCAGCTGCAACAGACAGTACTAATAACGATCAAGTCGGTTCTGTATCTCGCCCAAACCGAAGCATGCCAGACGATATGCAACAACTGCTCCAACTCATTTTTTACCCAATAATTTCAAGTCTGAGTGAAACATTTTCAGCGAAAAAACAACAACATAAAAAACATCACAGTTTTTACTATCTTGCGTTTTTCTTGTGCGTATTTCTAGTTTCGAGTTCATTTCGATTTATAGCATTTTCGCTTTAGACAATTTACTGTCCAGGGTTGTGCTGCACATATACCCAAGCTCATAGAGATACTTTCGAACAAAACTCAATGTTTTAGTTCGACTTTTGAATATTTTTCTTTCATAAAAGTCTTGCGAATGAACAAATGAAAATAAAGTAGGTAGGTACAATGAGACATACATACCAAAATTAATGGTTTGCATTTAAATTAACCATGAAATTTCAGAGACTTGTAGAGTTTTCGAAGCGGTTGGGGCTAGCGTTAAAAACAATTGCGTTTTGTCATTAAATCGGAAAAGTCTCTCGCAAAATGTACAAGATTAGTGGGTCAAGGCTTCAGTTAGTAATAGAAATCATTTTCGCTTGGGTGTACTCGTGCACGAAAGTACTGAAAAATGTGACAGACATTAAGTGGAGTTTTTATTTAGTTGCCGACGGCGAGAAAAATCAGAAATTTATTTGAAAGTTTGCAAACGGAACTGAAATTTGAGCGATGGGAATTTCGGAATACGTTTTTCTTATCAACGTTTCAAGGTCTAAAGATTTTCGATTGAAAGTAACTGCTGTTGGTGACATTTTAAGATAAAGATATAAATCTTAGGAAATATACATCTTTGCCATTTTTTTTTGGATATAGGTATAAATGCAGTGATGAAGTATGAGACCTCTAGTAGTAAGGTGGCAAAACTTGCAAACAACACAGTTGCCGTATATAGTCCTATGTTCAGGTATCCAAATCAATTGCAATATCGAAAGCCTGAGCATCACTCTTTGAGTTGTATTATATTCAACATAATTTCTCGACAACCTTCAAGGTCAAAAGGGAATTTATAGTACAAACACCAATATTGAATCCAAATTTAGAAGCCATTCGAAAAATGCCACCACCTCCGCCTGCATCACACTGCAATAGTTCAGAGGACTTCAACGGACGAGAGGACTAGGCTAATCACTCTTAAAACTAACACAAACCTTGGCTCGCTGGGATTATTACATGTAGAGTGAAATTGGTCGGCTGGGTTGAGCACCTGTTACTACTAGGAGATAATATTCCATCTGACCTACTGAAGATCACCTTCAGATTCATCAGCGACTAACGCTCGTTCAGTATCGATGGCGTTACAGGCATTAAACAGTATGGTATTCTCTTCAACAACACCCTGAGCAATTTCGAATGGAAAATTGCCAAAAATGCCCGATCCTCCAACCTAAAAGCGAATTAAGTTGAAGGTTTTCCTTCCATGTCAGTGCAACACCTTAGTTAAGAAATTTCAATAATTTTGTATCAAAAAATTATGAACTTGGGAAGACCGTACCTAGTTAAAAGCCAATTAACTTCAGGTACTTAAATTTCAATGTTAGACAATTTTTATTTTAATCAATTATTTAGAATATCAACACCATTTATCATTTTAAACGTGACTGTGAAAGCGTCTAAGATGGTCCACGTAAAATGCGTTACAAAATTGTAACCATGCCGGAAATCAGCGAGAAAGTGCGAGGTGTGACTGAAAAATAATCAAAAATGATTTATGCTGCAGTAATATCAAAAGGACGCGTAACCGACGTGAGTTGCACAAAGAAACACTTATGACAAGTCTGATTTTCACCGTCAATCAAAAACGAGTTCTACCGATACTTTCCAAAAAGATTCTGACGCATTTTTCGAAAGACAATAAACATTTTCTGCGCCAATAAGCAACAATGGAATACAAACAGGTACAAATCACTCTAAATATAAAACTGCACTTTAGAATGAAAACAATAGCTTGAACGAAAGACGTTCTGGCAATTGTAACGGAAATATAGGTGATGCTAGCGACAGAAAATGTCGTGATGCCGGTTTTTTATAGCTTTATAAACTAGCTATCTTGAAAAAGGTATGTCAATCTCTATAACTTATTTGCGAAAAACAAAAAAAAAGAAACCCGGCTTGAAGAAACGGAAAACAGCTCGTTTAAGCTAGCTGGTTGGGCACTGGCTCGCACCATCGCACTAAGCTTTGAGTTAACTAGGCTCTGAGTTAGTACCAGAGCTAAATCCGAGGAAATAGAGGCGTAAAATTCAGCCTCTCACTCTCGTAAAAATTTAATTATAAAAATGGAGCCTCTACCGGTTTGACTTTCCAAACCCCGAATGGTTGTGGCGGGACAACTTTGCTTTTTGAAGAAATGAAAAATCATTTTGTATCCGAACAATACACTTGCTGACAAAAGTACATTAGCGGAAGGGAAAATTGAGATTGTTTTGCCTTTTGAAATGCTGAGACATACACTGGTTTCCCCAAATTATGTGTCCTATTATACTACACTTTCGAAAAACCACTACAGTAATGGATGATGGTATAATCAATTTAGTTAAAATTTAAATGACTTTAACAGAATCTTGAGAGTAGCGGGTATGACATGAATTAATATTAAAGTAGATCAAATTCAAGAAGAAAAAAAGGATGGTAAAAAGATAGCCTCTTTTCCAATAAAAATACCCAGAGAAAGCTCAATATAGCTCATTAAAAAAAATATTACACTCCAAGTACAGTGGTTTTCTTATACAGGGTGGCCCAAAAGTTTCTCCCCACCTATTTAAGCAAACCACCTATTAAAAAATCTAAAGATCATATTGTGCTTAGTTATGACAGCGTTAACATCAATATTAGCTGTGCAAAGCAATATAGTGCATTTCCAAGAAACAAAATTAAATGCATTTTTCCCTATAGTCAAGTACAGAGACGAACCCTTTACAAAGCTAATTTTAGCTACTCGGGTAATAAGAGTCTTTCTGCAAACCTACCTGTGAAATATTATTGCTTCGGTCCTCAAGGATCCTTTTTCATTGCCGTGTTTATCGTAAGTTCTGATTTTTCTTAGAACAATTTTTACACGCTTCCTGAAAAAATCATTATTTTTTTAAAGTCTATCCTAGAGGACTTTTGTATTTCTTCGTTATTACTTCGAATAGGATACAAACAAAGATTCAAATCCAAACTCTTGGCGAAATAGGAAAATCCGTTTCCGAAATATAAAGATCACTAGGCGTCGACAGGAAGATTGTACGATTATGGGTAGAAAGGAGGAAAGGCGATATAAAGGATAAAGTACGTTCCGGAAGACAGACAACTCTTTCCCCTACAATAAAAATAAGGAAGATGGTGGAAAGCAAACCCGGTATTGGAACAAAGACTGCGAACAAAATGATTAATTAATCCGAAAATTACCAACAACGGTAAATGGGAAGACATGCCTACGTGAGACAAGTAAAACCACTTCTTACTGCAAATAATGTCACAGATAGACTTAACTTCTGTGGAAGGATTCTGTGAAGATAGTGCTCTTGGAAAGTCTAAGAGAGCTAACGTACTTTTTACGGATGAATCCCCAATTGTTTCGCACCCAACACCGAAAAAGCATAATATGAGAGTAAGAACAAGTTATCCAAGCACTATTCAACCCATACAAAAGCCGAAATTTGAACTCAAAATAATGGTTGCCGGAGGAATCAGCTTACGTGGAAAGTCGAGACTTCATATTGTTGAGCAAAACACAGCCGTAGATGGATCCTATTACCGGAACAGCAATTTTCCAGCTTACGCCGCATGACAGAAGACATTTTCCACATAAAAATTTGGTAATTCTTATGCAGGATGGGGCACGAGCGCATACAGCAAAGGCAACACTGACACTGGCAGAATCGATGTTTTCAACTGTTTCAGAAAACTCTTCTGACCTTAATCCAATCGAACACGTTTGGGCTAGACTTCAAGAGAGTGTAATTCGACATCCGATGCCGAAGAATAGACGACAATTAATTGCAATAGTACAGCAAGAATGGAGCAGCTACACCAAGGCCGAATTAGAAAATTTATGTGATAGTTTTAAACGAAGTATTTTATAATGTATAGATAATAATGGTAGACATACGCATTATTAAATAAGAATAAGAATTTGTATTATGTTAGCATCACAAATAAATTTGAATTTCTAAATTATGTTTGTTGGTTTGCTTTTTATAACAAAAAGTTTGTGGGGAGAAACTTTTGTGTAACTCTGTATGTTTTTTCCGATGGCTTTACATTTGAGTAGAATCTGTTTTACCTCTTTCAAATTATTGTAATAAACTGTTAATCATGATAAAAACAAGAACTTTTTACCTCGTGCGATTGATAAACGCTGAAAAATTGTTCATCATTCATCAAATCCATTCAAAACTAACGCATCATCTCACCTCATACATGTCGACAAGGGTTAAATCATGTCCTTTTTCTTCTAAAAACTACAATCACAGCTAAACCACATTTTACTATTAAGTAACACAGCTTGTGCTAAATGTCACAGAAATCTAAGATATTTTTTGAAACACATGCACTTTATACATGCAGCAAAACTGTGCACCATTGTTTCCAATACATAGCCTGTACATTACACCACATACAATACCACAACTCACGGTTCTTTTGCAGTATTACAAATACGTCTTTTTAAATCAAGATAAACTTAATTGCATGCACAGAAATTTTATTCTGAAGTGTAAAGAGGTCATCGAAAAGTGCTCGTAATTGAAGTTTGATTGTAGAGATATTTTGTTTGAATTTGTTTTCTGCGGAATGTTTGTGAAATTCACACAATTATAGACAAGTAACGATACTTCAAATGAATAGACGATGTTTTATGAAGACTTGAGCTCATATTTGAAACTCAAGTGAGTCTACAGAGTTTTATTTATAATCGACTGAACGTTTGTAGATTATTTTCGATAAAATGCTAGAAAACGTTTGTTATGGTTTTTAGGCTTTTTGTGGTACAATGTCATCACATCAGAAAATACTAAATGTTATGCTGCTTTGGCATCTTTTTGTCCCATTAAAAAGAACCTTAAATCGCAATTATAGTATTTGAAACTAATAACTTATATCCTATTTGATTATGCCAAAATATATATATAAAAAAAAGCTTGCACTTGAGCTCTCTTCAAGGCCGACAAAGACAAATAAACAAAGTGTTCTCTTATGCAAGAAAAGCTTATTCACATTATTTTGATAAATTAAGGGGGCAGGATGGTTTCCGACTTCAACAAAAAAAATTTTTCAATTATTTTTTTATATGAAAGTAAAACATCTCAGGAATATCCTTTGAAAATTTCGAGGCGATCGGACTTAAACTCGCAGAGATACCGGTTATTTTATGATCGTGTTCCCAGGTATATTTCCACGAGAAGCCGAAATAGTCTAGCTCGAAACTCCGAACTACATTTTTGAAGTCGGTGCGTAACATAACTCAAAAAGTAATGCACCGATCTCAATGAACTTTGCCGGACATCTTTAATATGATAAATACTCGCGGATGAACGATCGTTTTTTTTTTTCAAAAAACTTTTTACTATTTTTTACAGGCAATCAAAGGCTGATTTTTTATGTGAAAATGGTACCTCCAAATTAAAAACCGCACCAAAAATTGGAAATCGCATATTTTTCAATATAGTTTCGTTCATCCGCGAAAAAAACTAATATATTAAGTAAATCACTTCGATTTTTTGATTTCAGATAACACTGTCAGGCCAGGTTTTACGCACCGCACGACGCCTTTTTTTCGAAGCGCCTTTGATCTACTGCCACCACGGGATAACTAATTCATATTTTTTTATACATTAAAATATTTTTCCTACATACTCTCAAAATATAGTTCTTTAATGTGTTATAAAAAAATAGTAATTATTTTCGCTCAAAGCTGAGAAAAAAAATCGCAAAAATCGGCTTTTCTTCGGCCTCGGAAACCATCTTGCCCCCTTAAGTACATTAGAATGATAGTAAGCACATTCAAAAAGTTAGTCGAATGCTATATGCTGCTTAAATAATGTAGTAAATATACATACGAAACTTTCAAATAATTTAAAAAAAAATGTCTACCAATTAAAATAAAATACTCCCAAAATTTGGTCGTAAATAGAATGAAATGTAGATAAAAGCAGTAACGTTTCATTGTGACTTGAAGCCACTCTTTATATTCGAATGAATCGAGCATATAACCATTGTTCTTCTGCCGTATTTATAAGTGACAGGCCTGTTGGTCATCTATAGAGTCATGTGTTAGTCTTCTTAACGCTTAACGCTAATTCGTCAAAATTTGAAATACCTCATACGCTGCACAGCTCAGTTTGGAAAATTATTTCGAAAAACTATAGCTACTCAAATAAATTGATTAAGAAACCTTAAATATCACCGATTAACCAACATGTACTCTAAAAAATCTATTTGTAGTCTGTGTCTAATCTAGCAATCATATGCATGGCATTCATTGTTTCTTATCAGGATCGTGCAAATCATCAGTGGTTTGTTTTAGCTCTTAACAAATTCCCATGCTAACAACCGTCGACAGTTTTCGCCCGGAGCATCGACAGTTACTAGTCCGTCACGTTAATACATCAAGTACTAGGTACAATATGACTAGGGATTCCAATCCCGAACCATATTTTCAATCCCGGGATTACGGGATTAAAAAATCTCAAATCCCGGGATCCCGGGATTTGAAATTCAAAATACAACACAACAAAATAAGTCAAGTTTCTAGTAAACAGATTATATAATTTGCCATCATTTCAAAACTACAACAATAAGTAAGCTCAAAACTGGATAAAAAATTGCATTATTACTAATTTATATTATTGATGCAAATAAGAACAATAATTTTAATTATCTAAAACGTTTACAGTATGAAGACAGATATTAAAAATTACATCTATTACAAATTACAACAAAAAATCACGACCAAAAACCACAACAACAAAACACAACTCTTAGAATTTAGATACATAATAAAGTAACATATAAAAAATTCGGCCAAAGTTCATTGGGTTTTTCGGAAGTAACATTGAAGCAATAGTAAAGCATCTAAGGTATCGTCTCCAAGCCTGCTTCTAAATTTATTCCCGATTTTGGACGCCGCGGAAACGGTCGAGAAATATTGGTACGCCTACTCCAAACTATGCAAGTGCCACCACTTTCGAAAAGATTCATTTCTTTTGCAATGGTTTTAATTAGATTAGTTTCTGGCGGCATTTCATGATTGATTATTTTCATACTTTTGCAGCTCTTCTTGTAGCGTTAATTAACGACTACCTTGTTCTGGATTCAATATGGTTATCTACTGGGTTCTCTTCATTTCTTTGGCTACCAAGCATAGTGTTCAGCATCTAGATCATTGAAGTATTTTTTTAAATATTTGCGTTGCTTGGTTTCAAAAATAGAGATTTTATTTCACTTGGTAAATTTTCGCTGGTACAATGTGGATTCTGGAGATAGCTTAGCATACCAGATAGCTCGGTACACTGACGCTCTTTTATTCGGTCCAATATTGCAATTTTCATAGCATTCAGAAGAATAGACCATTTTTCTCCTAACAGCCTAAATACAAATATTGATGAAATATTAGCAGTGCATAAATTTGCAAGTCTGCGACTAAAGGCCGTCACAGCCAATTTTACAGGGAGTAAAACTTCAATAATTTTCTGAATCGAATCAAACTCTGTTGCTTCTAATTGCTCTGAATATTGCAGGCCTATTAATGTATACTATTTTTCAAAATGGGAAACTATTCGAGCATTGTCAAGAGACTATTTCATCTTGTTTTACAATCCATTTAAAGGAGACAGTTAAATGCCTTGCTCGGATCCGACATAGTTTTAAAGATCGTTATTATTTTTCGTTGGAGTTTTTTTAAAATATAAAACTACCTAACGAACTTTGCATGCAACTAACGCATGCATAAAGCGCTGATGTCCTTCGTCTGATCTAGCGTGTCTTGCAGGCGATCGGTTTCAACGTAGTTAGCTGATTCAGGACCATCCAAATCTTCGTGGTCGTCGTTCAGACTATCGGCTGCTTCATCAACTCTTTAACCTGGAATGGACCTCATATTATAGTGAACATCGCAAACTGCCAAGTGGATGCTATGCGCCAAACAAATATTGCTCTTATTTATTTATTTATTTATTTACATATTCAACAGATAAAAATCCAATAACTGAATAAAGAAACATATAATATATACAAAGAATCTACTAATGAATGAATGTAAAATAGAGAGCACAAAATAATAATAATAAAAAGATCAAATATCATAAACAAAGTAAAGGTGAACATGAATAAATTCAAAATTAAGAAAAATAAGAAAAGAAAAAAAACTACAATGAAAAAGAGAGAAAAAAAATGTAAGCATATATATAGAACAAAAAGAATATCGAAATAAGAAAATCAAAATTAAAATTCATGTATCATATGAGCAAGGAAAAAAGATAAAAACGTATTAAATAGAAAAAGTAACGACTTTATCCTTTAAAATAGTTTTGAAACGTGACAAGGTCAGTGGCAGAGAACCTAGTCCGAGTGCATTATGCTGCCTAGGTATGCGTAAAAGCGGTGAAAAGTAGTACGTGTCAGTCCGCGCAAAAGGAACGTTAAACGTTAACGTGGATCTATTTGACCGATCCGTAACACGAACGGAAACCTGGTTGCAGAGGTCAGATGGGACAAGTTGATGGTGCAGTTTGAACAGAAGGCATTCATCGAGAAAAAGTCTGCGAGATTTTAGGGATGGTGTTTGCAGCATGGTAAGTCTCGCACTATACCCACGGTAATCAAAATTGAATTTGTAAAGAAGAGAGCGGGTGAACCTGCGTTGTACAGATTCAACCGCATCAATCAAATATTGAAAATGTGGACACCAAATTTGACAACAGTATTCGAGGATACTGCGGACAAAGGAGACAAACAAGTGTACACAAGTAGAGATATCGGTAAAATATTTAGATGATCTCAGTATAAAACCCGAAAGTCTGGACGCTTTGGAGGTTATGTGCAAGATATGTTTATCAAATAATAGTTTATAGTCAAAAATTACCCCGAGGTCTTTAAAATTTAAAACGACTTCGAGAGAAGCTCCAGAAACGTAGTAAGAAAATACTATTGGGTAAGTTTTACGCGTGAATGACATTTGGCGACATTTTAAAACATTCAAAGTAAGATGATTTGCATTACACCAGTTGATAAGAGTGAGCAGGTCATTCTGAAGCTGTAAGCAATCTTCGAATGTATCGATTACTCTGAATATTTTTAGATCGTCTGCGTATAGAAGAGAAAAAGAGTTTAGCAGGCCCGGGAGATCATTAATGAAAATTAAGAATAATAAGGGGCCAAGAATCGAACCTTGTGGAACACCTGAGGAGGGATAGAAGGGAGTGGACGAACAGGAGTTCACCGTAACAACACAAGTACGCTCATGAATGTAAGTAGAAAACCAGGAAAGCAGCGGACCATGAAAACCATATTTCTCTAATTTCAACAGAAGAAGCTCATGGTTGACGCCTTGGAGAAATCTGTG
Source organism: Nemotelus nigrinus (assembly GCA_947369275.1). NCBI lineage: Eukaryota > Metazoa > Arthropoda > Insecta > Diptera > Stratiomyidae > Nemotelus > Nemotelus nigrinus. Next base: position 18,564,622 of record OX376372.1, on the reverse strand, counting down.
TAAAGAACATCCACCTGTCTTTGCTGATCAATGGCGGAGGCAACAGTGTTGGTGAACGATAGCAAATTAGTAACAGTAGATTTACCTTTGACAAATCCATGTTGCTCGGTGGCGAGGAAAGGCAGTAATAGAGGATATACTCTGTTGTAGATAACTCTTTCTAGTAGTTTACTGAAGTAAGGCAAAAGCGATATAGGGCGGTAATTCGAGATACAAGCGGGGTCACCGGTTTTAAGTATAGGCAAAATATTGGCAGATTTCCATAAGAAAGGATAAACGCCAGTTGCGATGCTGAGGTTAAATATTATCGACAAGGGTACACAAAGTGAAGAAGATAGTGACTTGGCTAGTATGTTTGGAATACCGTCAGAGCCACAACTAGAGCTAGAATCGAGACAACTCATTAAGTTCTCAACTTCTAAAGGGTTTGTATGGAAAGAAGAGAGCGCTTTCAGGCTATCACGATACGACGAAGGAGTTGAAAAAGAAACATGTGGAGGAGAAAGAGAGTTTTGCGGGGTTGAAAACGACGAAAAAAAAATATGTTGCTCTGTACCAACTAGTCTGCCTACTTTTCGCATTTTGTTTGACCCATCAGTTACGATGGTAACAATGTCTTTTCCTAGAGAAACATTAAACTCATATCTAGGTAGTTTCCAGCTGTCATTGATATTCTTACTCGCACCAAGCTCCAGAAAGAATTTACTAAGTAGATGTTTATATTTATATAGCGCCAATTTGCAGTCAAGGTCCATTCATCAAACATCAAACTGAACCGTTCACCTGAGATACTAGCCTGTTATATCTTATTTTTTATTATTTTCTTTATCCTGCTTGCATAGCCAACAACCTTTTTTTGATTGTTGTTAAGGATTTTGGTAAATCTGTGTATGCATTCGCTAGTATTAATTTCCTCAAATCATTCGATGTAGCGAATGCACTAAATGCGAAACAGTCCATACTTATTTATTTACAAACCCCTTTGTATTCTCTTGTTAACTGTTACATCGGTTTGTTTTGCTCTATTCTTTACGCATTATGATGTGAACTAATTGTTTTCTCATAAATATGGATTCTATTTGCACTTTTCGAGTCTTGCTGTAACTTGATTGCCGATAATGCTTGACTCCCGGCCCCGAAATCCCAGCCAATTTTTGATCCCGAAAATCCCGGGATTAGAAACCATCAATCCCGGGATTTTCGGGACCAGAAATAGGTCGGGATCCCGGGACCCCGGTATTCGCTAATTACAGCATACCACTTACTGAACTGATTTTCTATCATCACTTCTGAAAGCACTCGAATGTAACTGCTTCCGTAACTAGTACAGAACACAATCACAACACAGTACCTCCTATGACATAATGAGTTAAATGTAATGCAGAAATTATATTGGAAGTGGTTACCTTGGTAATTAGTTGCCATTGCCTATAAGTAGTTACGAATCGGATGCTGAATGACTTACTGAAGCTACAGGGAAAATTCACCATAAATCACCATCACATGCATTGATCTTCCATGACAATAATACAACACTGATTGCTATCGATCTAAACCAATTACGATAGTTTCCGTATCATAAACGCAACTTCACCGGCATTGACTAAATTGGTAATTCACAATCAATCAGCTTCACATAAAGCTAATTTATTTTCCTTTTATCACCGCTAACTGCAAGAATCGATTAAACTAACAAATTATCACCCAATACTATGTGAACCGCCCTGTGAAAGATATACTAGTATGTGTGCATATGTATGGATGGCTTTAGTTTCTACAGCTTGCCATTCACATTACGTCAATATGTCTACTAACGCTTAAAAAAAACCATTTCAAACAGTTAGGCGGTTAAGTAATGCTGAATTTACAGCTAGCATCATTTTTCGCTGAAATAGATTAATGAAAAAATTTAAAACCAATTTCATTTATCTGGCTAGACCTGTTGTTTTTTTTCTCTCGAATTCCATTCAATATTTTCCCTGCAAATATGCTTGAGAAAAAATTAAAAGCGATAGTAGGAAGTCGAGAAATATCTAATATTACCACCTAATTAACGGTATTGAGACAAACGAAAATTAAGACGACCTTCAGATAACATTGCCGTATAAGATTTATTATTTTCAAAGACATATGATCTAAATCAATGTTGCATGTGTGTGACGGAATGGTTTAATCCAACCAGCTGTAGCAGCAAACATGAGTAAGTGGCACACGAAATTGAAACAATCTACGGTATAATGAGTTTCTTGGAGGTTTCGAATTAGTAGACAAGGGAATAAAAGTAATTTTCAAATGGATTTTTGTTGCGGCTATTTATTACGGACCAGTTAAAGTGACTTGAAATTTCTTGTCGGTGTCTATTAAATTGTAATTTATTTTGATTAATACTGGATATACATATGTGACTTATGATGATAATGAACTCAAAATTTCAAACCTGTGATATAAGTTGAGGGTTAGTTTTTAAAAAAATAAAAAAAGGTCATATAAATTATGTGAATATGTTATAAAACAATTATTCGTGGGAAAAATATTTAGTTTAGCCATGAAATTATGAGCATTTTTTTAATTGATCCAACCCGGAAGTAAATACAATACATTAATATATTAATTAATATGATATTTCTAACTTTATTGACCAATTGTTTTTCTCTCTATTTTCCAGGTAAGATTTTGATGGCATCGATTCAATTGACAATGCATCGATTAATTAAGGAAGTATAAACATGATATGACTGATAGCAGACTACCTGCTTTATTTTATTAGCAGACTGATATTTATCAAACAAACTGATAGATTGATATCGCAATAATTTCAGAGATATGAAAAGAAGTAGTTTCATACGACACACTTATTTCACAATGATGTTTGGAGATATGATATCTGACATATAGTTGTTTTATGACTGAATGTTTCGAATTTCTAATCAACTTTTTTGAAAAAATATAAATTCCGCTTTTGTTGTAAGTAAGTTTTGATATTTTATCGTTTATCATTTCAACATTCATTTATTATTTGATCTTTTATCAAATGAAATCAGCTATTTCCTAAGAGGTGAGCGAGATCCTTAATGAAACAAGGCACATAGCAGTCTCGAGCTGATATGGTCCCTGACCATCAGGAGCACTAAGAAAATGAGGAAGCTGATAACATGGACAAAAAGAGGCTTAATTTCCTAAAGGAATTCAAACATGGACTAAAAAGAAGATCAAACGCTATTGGTTTAATAGACCGCTTGAGACACTCAAAAAACTACCTCAGCTTCGATACATAAAAGGCAATAGAAGCAGTGGCACTCCGTAAAAGTAGCATAAAAGCCCTATGTGGGACTTTAATAGGCATTCTTCCTTGAAAACGTAGGCAAAGAGTAAGACGACTGCTAGAAATACTGCAGAGAAGTGGTAGAGAGCATAGACCAGCTTCTCGCACACTGTACAAAACAAGCAAAACGAAGACTAAAACTGCTTGGCTCTACTCTTCCTTCCCTTTGGAGCATTAGAAAAATCCCGTCTTGGGTCATATCCACGTTCATAATGAGTATGGATATCATTTCGGATATGGCGCTGAGAAGACACAATAGCCCCCGGAGGTCACAGTGCTAGATACTATCTGAACATGCTGCATGAGCTTACAACAAGGTTCCTGCTGCAAGCGAAGTCAATTAGACGTTGGCCGTTATTGTTGCATTCTTCGTGGAGGCCGTGCCCTCCCGTGGTCCCTCTATGTCAACTTTCATTCCCGACTTTTGTATTGAAATCTCTCTGCAGCATTTTCAAATCATTTGATGGCAGTGAGTCGAAGAGAGTTTCCAGGCAAGCATACAGCTTTTTACTGAGTCTTCTTTAACTTCGGTGGGAGCGTGCACGTTGATGAGTCAGAGGTTGAAAAATCGCACCTTAATGCGAATCGCACACAACCTTTCGTTCACGGGTTTGAAGTCAGTAACGCGTGGCTTGAGCTGCTTATTCACTATGAATGCTACTCGAAACTCCTTGTAACCCGATGGTTTACCGCTTGTACAAATTGTGTGCGATTTCTTGCCGTTAATCTTGCAGCCTAACCAATTTGTTTCCTGGACTTCAGTAATGCTCAGTTTGTACTGTTCGAACTGATGAAGGAGGGGCTTTTCGGCCCCCGGTGTGTTCAGGGAGCGTACATTTCAGGCTCCGAGAGAATAACCCGTTGTGCGTTTGCGTGGTCATCGTTGTTAATCCGTCCAATCCGAGGTTATTGTTCGAGGTTTCTTGGCAAAGGAAATTTTTACAAGGATGAGTTGTCGGCACATCGCTCAACCATTTCCATAGGGGGCCTCGGTGAGAGTCGCTTCAGGTGACTTGCCGCGTGCCAAAGTTCACACAACTATGTTGTAGGACTGACAACGTGGCTAATCCTCCCTAATGACCTGAGACGCTTAAGTGCAATTCAGCCATTAGGCTGCAACTATACAAATTTTACTGAGGATAGAGTTACCTCGTTGCCTCAAACCCTCCTCCTTTTTAAGGGCTTGGGACCGGCAAATCATAAGTTAGACTTGCGATCTGCGGAGTTCATCATAATAATCGCGCAATAATATTTATTCATACATAGTATATAACACTAGAAATATCTGCAAATGCAAAGTGCTGGAAAGGTTGGTTCCTACCGATTTTTTATTTGTAATAAAAGTGCAGATCAATGTTAATGTGAACACATTTATGTTGTCTTATAGAGTCAATAAGTTTCTCCTATGCAGGTAATAAAAGCACTCTTAATAATCTTGAAATTTTGCTCTATCTTAACATGACGTTTCACCTAATTTTTGCTTCCTCATCTGCAAATATATCGTTTATATCAAGAAGGTACTCAGAGTCACTCGGAAATAATTTACGATTAAATAGATGCAATTCTAGCCAATAACTGAAATATCATCCTGGTAAAACAAGCCTGGATTTGCATAATTCAAATGACGTAATTATTCGCGCTTCAATTCAGTAGCAAAAGTACTGTCGTGTCATGTGCTCAAACCCATTAGCTTCCAAACGATTGACTTCCACTTTTGCATCATCACTCCAACGTCCACAGATCTGAGCAGATCAACTAACCCACTGACCCTATTCAAATTTAAATCAACATCAAATCGATCAGCACTGAATGCATCTAACGTCTACACCAGGAATCCATTCGATTAGGTAGCCAGCATCCACCAGCACTGGAAGCAGTAGCGGCAGTATCGGTAGTAGCAACTAACCATCAACAGCCATCAGCAAAGTAACTACTGTCCAATCATCCGACTAAAGAATTTCAGTTAACCAACGCATTCCATCCTGGCCGTTGCATAATATCCATTGAAACATAATCAACTTCTTCCAATAGCGTGTTTACTTTTTACTGTTTGCCGACACAAGTCCAAACCGATCAACATTCATCTTTCAAACGAGATGAAAATCAATTGAAAACTTAACTCGATTGTGGTCGACTTCGCCGTTGCTGTCGCTTGGTAGCTGGCCTGAATATGGCAAAGACATGTTGTTGGTAATTTCCTTCGTGATCTTCAAATCGAAGTTGAAATGAACTGAACTGAGCCACCACTTCAACGAATAGTCTCTTCGCAATGTGGATTCATTTCAAAAAGAACCGTCCAAACTCTTGAAACGATCTTCACAATGAGGAAGCGAGGACCTAAAATTATATCATGCGTCTTTTTGTACTTCCATCAGACACGATTACTACGGTAGCAATGGTAAACTCCATCGGATGAGTGGAGTATTTGTCAGCGATAAATGAACCCTCAGTAATAGAGTTTCAATAGCTTGCTTCTTCAGCAGAGTATCATTGATTATTAAACGTATTGTGTAATGGAAACTATTTCATACATGTAAAATGATTTATTGGAAAATAAATTTACAGAATTTGAAGGACGAAAATTTGTAGGGAAAAATTCAACCTGTCCGTAAGGAGAGTATATGCAACCATGTGTATGGTCTTGGCTCATTTTTGAAATAGTGTAAATCGTAGTCAGATAATGAGCTTCTGCGTTTTTTGCTATAAGCCATAATTGTTAACATCCCCTTTATGAGCATCTGATAATGAAAAGAGTAAAAGTTGTCCGGCTAAAACCCATTACATGTCTCGGTGCTAAAGTCGGTACAGAGATCGTATCGTAATCAGCTACGATGAGTATGGGTTGATTGCCTCCATTAATCACTTTGCTTCTGCTTAAATCAATCTCTTACTCACAGCTAGGCCCACTTAAAACCCACTGTGTGATCATGGTTGTTAGGCAATGACTGGTTTTGTACCGAGGATCACATACCCTACTTGTTCAGCCCATTTCTTTTGGAAATAAATCTTGCTGTGTTTTTAACTATCGGTTTCATAACAGGTGAGCTCAAGTAATGCATGATGATTGCATTTAAAATTCCAACGAATATGCTACAATAATAGGACTTACAAATGTTACACCGATATGTATCAGGTTTTGCAGAGTAAAAAAAAACAGCATGTATTTAAACCCAATCAACACTGCACCTTGCATTTCACTGCGTAAACCTCCGGCTTAAGACAAAATTCATCTTCGCAAAACTAGTTTTTGCCTTTTTTATGTCAGAACTCACGGTCACGAACTTCAGAGTAATCTTGTCTGTCACTTGTTTAACCGTAATACTAGTATGAAGAAAAGGCCTTGTTGAACACTGGCGTTACTTTCAAATTGCAACTACAGAAAATTTACTTTCAACGACATTTCAATTCAAAAGCTTTGTCAATGGCCAAAAGTGTTCGTTTACAATTTGTAGTTACTAGCAACGACGCTGGAACAATATTTTGATATTTGAAGAATATTAACAAAAATAAAAAAAAAAATATCGCTAAAAAGTATTTAGCCTTACCATGAATTCAGAACTTGAGAAAGAGAATATAAGTAAGGAAGGAAGAGAGTATAAGTATATATGAAAACACAAAACTAAGAAAATTATGATATCACACAATTTAGTTTTGTTAATGCTTCTGGTAGAATTTAGGCTCCCACTAGGTATAAAATATTACAGATATGCTCCATCAAAGTAAGGTAAAAATAATTGATATGTTTGATCCCTTAACATACGGAAACTTTATTAGATAGGAACTAGATGGATGTGATTAGTTTTATACCGCAGCAGATAATTTATTAAAAAACTCTTCAGAATTTCAAGGAATGATTGAGATCATTGGCAGGCTTAAATGGTGAAATGTTTTTGCAAAACACGGTCGAAATGGTTGCATGACGTTTTTAAATATACTGCGGAATGGTATTTTACCATATCAATCGAATGTTATCGAAGCTATTTCCACTTTCTCCATGGATCTAATTTTTCTTCTATAATGACTATTCAACTCAAAACAAAAATTTCGAAGACGTTACATTCAAGAATTTTCATTTGTCTATTCGAAAAAAAACTTGGGACCATGGTAGTCTATAGCAATTAGCAAAACTGATCCTTTTTTTCAAATTCAATAAGCTAGCTGTTGAATTTGATAAGAAGAAGTCTAAATCACCTTTTATTTTCTTATTGAAAATAAAAAAAACATCTTCTTTCAATAGAACTAATTGCCCAAAAAACATATCGTCTTTGTCTTCAAATAGAAACACGCAACTAAAAACGCTATCATATAATACAATTTCACTTCGATTTTTTGCTTCTCCTATTTTCGTCCAGCCACTCGCCAGATATCGCAATTTTTCGCATTGTTGTATTGCGAATCTATAAGAGTCTCGTAGGACTTTGGAATGGTTTTCAGACTAGTGACATTATCGCCTATTGCTTTTTTTCTAACTGAAACTGGAACTTGCATAACAATTCATTACCAATGTTACAGGGCAGTAAGTAGCCATATTTTTTACCCATATCTTTTTCCTATATTATTATTGGGTTTTTTTCTATATTATTATTGCATTATTGGTGAGATACAGCCTAAAATACTGGAAAGTGTGCACCAAAATCAGACCTATAGTTTATAAGCAATTAAAGCGACCAAATGCTTAAAATTGTATATAAAACCTTACATATGTAGCATGAGATGAAAAGAGATAAAAGGTATTTATGAAGAAAAGGTAACATTGCTGTGAAAACATACCTGTAAGACATATTTCTTAAAATGCTCCATTGACTATCGAACCACTTATGGGCTCAGACTTCAGTAAACCCACCAACTAAAATAACAGGCAGCCTGTTTAATGAAATCCGAGTTGAAATTAATAAATACTGTTATTGTAGCGTGTGAGAAAAGCTTGAAACGTGAAAGTTTTTAAATTTGGTTGAATTAAGAAGTGTCTTAACACTTTTAAATACCATATAGTATGCGTATTTATGGCGAACGAATGATAAATTGGTTATTCAAAGATTGCGCCCAGTGTGGGAAACCATCCCCACAGCTCGTTAAATTGTTGATTGATACTTTTAAAGTTTTTACAGCTACAACCGTTGATTGCATCTTCTTAACTTGCATTTGAATGCTACCAAAATTCATAATCCCCGTGGCAAATGATTTATTTGTATTACCTCAATATATCAAGAAGCGCATGCCGAGCGGGCAAACTACCACATTAGATTTATCAAGTTTGAAATACAAGAAAAAGATCAGAAAAGAAAATGAGTAGAAGAAAAAAAGCAAGCATTTTACACATGCAATGCAAGTGAAGTAGTTAAGATAACGTTTTGTAATTTATGTCTTCAACACGAAATCTACAAAATTATTTTTATTAATGTTCCAAAGTCATCTCCAATCTTGTATAGTTTCGGCCCTGAAACATTTATGTGCTGGAGAGTTTCAGCTTTTTTGCAGCACATAGTCTAATTTAATTTCATAATTTGATACCGTATATGGCAGCCAGTGATACGGTAGTCAAATTGGTAAAACTGAAGGCGTATGAATTTAAAATTTGCGTAAATATGCAACTGGTGAGCTTTCGTCACACAAAACTCCTCTGGAAATGCTACCATTGTCAAGAAACGATTTTTTACAAATATTTTAATAATTTTGCTTTTCCAAATTTCTTTGCAGTCCAAGTACCAAACACATTTTCATTTGTTTGATCTTTCTAACAAATTAATGTGATTGTTGTATTATACATTTGAAAAGTAAAAGTATAATCTGAGAGATTTTCTGCAATAAAACCTTTATATTCGTCAACGATAATTTAATGTCATTCGATTTAAAAAATTTTGAAACTTCAAAGGTTTTGACTTTTATCCATCGCTTCTCGACATTCAAATATTGCCCCCTCTTTTAAGAAAATGGAAAAAACCCAGTTTAGTTTTATGCCTCTAAAAAGATAGAACTCTCCCCAAAAATCTACATGCTAATAAGTACTATTTTCCTGTATTCATAAGGAGATCGAACATTTTTTTTCTATTTGTTCTATGGAAAGTGATATAGGTATGATATCGAGATCATTTTCTTGGAAAAAAAGTTGCCTTATAACTTTTTGTGTCTGCCATTATTTTTGATATTAAGAATGGACTGCATCATTACTACATGCACAATTGTTTATCTACAATGGCTAACAGTTTATCTAAATACGAAGCAGAGCCAAATTTTTTTTCAAAAACTGTTGCTATTACTCGAAAATCCTTGAAAAAAACGGCCTACTATTCCAAAAGATTAGTAAAAGAAGATATTTGACTTTTGTAAAGAATTTTGAGCGATAGAAATATGCACGACGTTGTTGAAAAATTGGGACTAATAAACAATAAGCCAAAAAAATATACTATAATCTTCCCTAGATGTTACTCGAGCCGTCCAAAAGTTCATGACGCGAAAACTGATAACCAATACTTAAACAATATTTCCAAGCCCGTTCATCAATTTTTTCAGCTGAGCTTAAATTAATCTTGACAAACTGTGAAACAGGAGTGTCCCAAGTTGTTTACATGCTTTATTTACAAATAATCTATCTACCGGCTCAATAGCCAATATCGCACCATTTGTTAAAAGAAATTTGCATTTTCATGCAATCTAAGTTAGCCTCCTTCAAAACTTCAAAATGTTTTAAATCAAATCTAACAATTGTCAAATGCCTGGAAATATCAAATAAATGAGTTCAAATCATTGCACACTTCATTCGTACTCTTAAATATAGCTTGACTTGTTCTTATACACCTGATTAATACATGTACTTACTTATCAAGACGATGACGTATTTTGGAACGCATTTCGGCCGTAGATTCTCATGGGAAGAAAACAAAAAAGAGCAAAATAAAGGTTAAAACTGAAATTCATTGGCATAAATTGGATAACCGCCAAACATTTTTCCAGTTTTCCGCAGCTTCAAAGTCCTTATGTGTCCCCATGCGCGACAAGTTCCGGATTCGCGGCTTGAAAAACCCATCAAACTCAAATATAAAGCAAAGGATTACTTGAGAAACATTTAGTTGACTTTCACAGAAAGTTAGGTATCTAGGGCCTCCCTCGGTGTCTACCTGTACATAAAAAACTACACTGAAATAGATCTAACTTTTAAACGAAACTTTTAAACTTTTAAATTAGAGTTTTCTGAAAAAATCTTTGCTATCTAAAACAAACGAAATTCAGAAAATTTCAATTAATTTTTAATAATTTTGTTGATATTTAAATTTTGATGAATTACATGAGAGAAGTGAGCAAACTATTAGTAGATAAAATTAAACCTTTCTTACTAAGCTATAGAACCAACCTATAACGATTATATTTTAACTCCTGATTATTTTCTCTTTTTCCTGAGTATTTTCTCTTCCTTCGACTTTTATGAATTACATCACTTACTTCGGATCACCTGCCCATTACAATGTTTGTGGTGACCACGGACCGGGACCACTGAGAAATTAGTAGAAAAATTGCTAATTACATAACCAGAAGTTACAAAAAATCAAAAAAATTACATAACCAGAAGTGGAGCAATAGGGTAAAGCCCTGTGGTAAGGGCTCAACGGCATTCTGGAGTTTAACCAAATCCATTAAAAATAGAAATAACTTCATCCCAGCTATAGAAACCTATAGCTCACTGCTCACCTCCAGTGAAGGGAAAGCGGAAACATTCGCTAATTATTTTGAATCGCAACACAGCCTAAGTGAAAATCTTAGCAAACAGGAAACTATTATCACTAACTATTAAAGTCAGTGAAGAAAATTAAGTTTACAGGTATCGACGATATCCCAAATTTTGTCTTTAAAAATCTAGGCAAGAAGGGAGTGATATATCTTACGGAAATTATCAATGGGTGTTTAAAAACAAGATTTTTTCCCAATGAATGGAAAACAGCGAGGAAAATTTGCATATTGAAATCGAATAAGAACAAATCGATGTTAAGTAGCTATAGGCCAATAAGCATTTTGAGTTGTATGGGCAAAGTTTTCGAGCACGTAACTAAGGACCAAAGAGAGCAGTTTGTAAATAACCATAATATTCTTCCGCCTGAACAGTTCGGCTTTAGAAAAAAGTTAACATCCACGCACCAAGTATACAGAGTCAAAAACAATATTCAAGAAAACCTGGATTACAGCGAGTCAACTGGATTCCTCGCTCTTGATGAGGAAAAGGCCTTCAATTCCGCACGGCATCATGGCTTGATTTGCAATATGATAAAACTTAATTTTCCTATTTACATTTGCAATATGATCCAGGATTACCTCGACCAATAGTATTTTATACTAAGTATTGGCGATGCGGTCTCGAAAAGGAGTCTCATTACAGCGGAAGTATCTCAAGGCTCAATACTTAGCCCCATTCTTTTCAACATATTTACGAGCGACATAGTCAATTGTCAGCTTTACTTCTTTGCGGATGATACTGCAATAACAACCAGCCATTGCAACCCAATTATAATAAAAACAAATGTTGAAAATGGATACTTTGCTCTTTGTAAGTATTTCCATAGCTGGAAAATTAAGCTAAACTCTGCGAAAACTGAAGCGCTATTTTTCACTAGAAAGAAAAAGCCCAGTAATCTACCTACAATATAAACGGCCAACAAATTTAATGGAATGAGAAAAACACAAATTTTTGGGGATAACAATGGATAAAAAGCTCATTTTCAAGTATAATGTTGATACTGGCGACTTATATATAAAAATGCTTTATCCCTGATGAATCGGAAATTAGTTCCTTCTACCAACAACAAGCTTTTAATATACAAAACTATATTCCAGTTTATAATGTTGTCTGGGTGTCCCGTTTGGGATAAATGTGCTAAGTCCTATATTTCTCGATTGCAAATCAAACAAAATAAGATATTAAAACTAGCTCTAAAGCTCCCGTTCTTTTACTCTACTACTAGACTACACTACATTAGGTACTGGTGTCAAAATGATATCTCATCAAATTATCGCAATACATCGTAAATATCCACCGGCATATTCCTTGTCAGAAATTTATCCACTCGAACTGTTACAAAATATTGCAACATCTTATATAACGATAAACTTTATCAGTTACTAAAATTGTACAAAAATATTTTGCCAAATATAACTAGTGCTTTTTTTAAACTATTTTAAGTAGTATTAAGTAGATTGTAAGCTAGTCAACATAAGAGTTTTCCCTTAGCATAACTATTTTCAAGTAAAATCAATGTCGTTTTATATTTTTATATACACGTCTCTATTAAAACAATAATTATACTGTACACAAATTATATATTATATTTTGGCTGAATAAATTGAATCAAATTCAAACACCACTGAAAATGCTTTTTAGCTTGCAAAAATGTATAGGTTTTTAGTAGTCGTAATAGTTGTTCAATAAAAACTACGCAACTAAGCATTATCCGCAAAAATTAATCAGATTTTCAAGCAAAAAAGTTGTAAACGACCACAAATACGGAGAATGTACATGCATGAAGCAAATCCAAACGTTTGGAAGTAAATGTATAAACTCAAATAGCATAAACCATCGTTTAAACTTTGACTGCACTTCAGCATTTACATATAAAACTATTTCCTTGATCTAGAAAAATTCCAAAATTCGATAACTTTCAAAAAATGCAATCAATTCATGAAATCAATATCGTCTCAAAGTTCAACTCAATTAGGTGCATATAGGAAATGACATTTGAATATCTACTTTCATTCTTCCACAATAAATCATGCCAAATGCAAAAATCCCATTCAAAACATGCATTTCACAATTAATTTCACATTGACGTATTGGATAAAAAAAAAAACACTTGGAGAACATCAAATGATTGAGTGTTATATGTAGGAGGTTAGCATTTCAAAATCAGATAAGTTGAAATTTGTGTGTCTAGACTTGATATGATATATAGAGTGCTATGTAAAATTTTAAAAGATTTTGGATATTTTACGCTAAGTGGTACAATAAATATGAAAAACTATAATAAAAACTTGAAGTTTATGTTTTCAAGCAAAAACTTAGCGAATTTTGAAAGTTTGATACTATCAAGGAATTTTTAAATAAAATTTTTCTAGCTATTTAATTCAGATTTCAAATGTTATGTCTATAGGAAAATCGCTATCGTGCAACCACCTTAAAAATACAAGTACAATGAGTATTTTTTAACACTAGAAAGACCAATCAATTTGACCGCACGGTGATTTCATTCTTGAATATTTTACAAACTATGTTTTTGTTTCTTTTGATATTTTATGACTTTTCCTAGTTGGTTATTATAAGACTAAATCTATATAAAAAAATATTAAACGGTATGTTGTATATGAGATTCCTTTACAAATACCTACTAAGACCGCACACCGTCAATGTGACGGCATACAAAGGCAGCGATAAGAATTGCCAACAACGATTTCTTCAAACTAAGGAAAGTACTTTTGTTTTTATTTATACTGAATTCTGAGTAAGTTGTTACTGTTTAGCTTGTTTCATTTCACATTGGTCTCGTTTAGTGAGCAGTCGTAATTTGTTATAAAAAAGGAGGTCTCAAATAGAACAAGAATTGTTGCGATATCGGGATATACAACTAGAAGTGTCAGGTGATGAAAGTGGTGACGATTTATCAGACAGTGATGCAGTATTTCAGCCGGAACAGGTCACTTCTTCATCAGAAGACTCCGAAGTAGATTTCTCTGCTACAAATAACAACATTATTGTAAATTCGCGCAAAGGACGCGGAGTATCTCGTAGATCCATTAGCAGAGGGCGAGCAGCACGCGCTGGACGTTCAGCTAGGACATCAGTACCGGAAGTCGGAATGTTACAAGTAGCAAGTGACGGCACAGAATGGACTTGTATTTCTACAGACACTAGTGAAGTAGGACGTCGAACCCAGCAAAATATAGTTAGAGAAATCTCAGGACCTACTCCATACGCCAAACGATGCATTGAAAATAACAAGCCAATTTCTGCGTGGAGACTATTTATTCATCAGTACATTCTACGACGTATAAAGGAATGTACTGAAAAGGAAGCACATGACAAGAGTCATGATGACACTTGAAACTTATCCCTAGACGAACTAGATGCATTTATTGCTTTGATTTAGACATTTTGTGCTCGCAAGATTGGGGACCACCTGTTTTCAAAAATACTATGAGCAAAAATAGATTCAAGGAGATCATGAAATACGTTTCAATTTGAGAAGCACGCGTTCTGCTCGGTTAGCTAATAACAAATTTGCGATGATTTCGGATATATGGAACAAATTTATAGATAATTGTCAAATGTGTTACATTCCTGGAGAAAATTTGACAGTTGATGAGCAGTTATTTCCATCAAAAACTTGCTGTCCGTTTTTACAATATATTGCAAACAAACCCGATAAATTCGGCATAAAGTTTTGGCTACTAGTTGATGTCGAGAGTAAGTACTTATGTGGTGGATTTCCGTGTCTAGGAAAAGACGAGAACCGTTCAAATGATATTTCATTACCCGAATATGTGGTTTTGAAACTGGTACAACCCTATTTCAAAAAGGGCCGAAACATTACCACTGACAACTTTTTCACGTCTCTAAATTTGTCTAAAAAACTAAGTTTCGAAAAGACTAGTATTGTTGGAACAATGCGGCGTGCGAGACGAGAAGTGTAGAGGTATTCCTACTACAAGATATGAAACTTTTATAATGACAACCGAGCCCGATACAACCCTTACTGTCTGTCAAGGAAAACCAGCAAAAAATGTTATTATTTTAAGTACTCTGCACCCCAACGTGAGCATAGGTACTGATCAAAAAAAGCTGCCTGAGACAATTAAATTTTACAACGAAACCAAATTTAGTGTAGACATCATCGATCAAATGGCACGAAAGTACACTGTAAGGGCTGGAAGTCGGAGATGGCCTGTTCACGTTTTTTTACAATATACTTGATTTAGCAGCTATAAACTCGTGGATTCTATACCAAAAAGTCACAGGCATAAAAATATCTCGGCATGATTTTATCCTTCAACTAGTGAGCGATTTACGTGCAGAGTATGTGAAAAAAAATCTACTTCAACTGCGACTCAAAGACAAGAAACTAATTCTGAAACAAGTGAACGATGTACTACAAACTATAAGAGGCGGCAATGTCAAGTCAATAGTAATTGTAAAAAAAACAAAACGTGTGAAAACTGCGCAATCTGAAAAAAGCTGTTTGTGGGAAATGTATAAAAGATTAAAAAAAACTATAACTTGTTACAAATGTTACTCAGTTTAAGTGCTAAAATTGTTTATTACTAATAAAAAAATTAATAGACGCTATTTTTTTTATTTTAATATAATATACGTAATAATTTCATAAGTATTCTGACTGAATCTCTAGTACCGTCAAATTGACCGCTGCGGTCTTTGAAGGTATAGTATGAAGCCCGGCCCTTCTAGTGTTAAACAATAGTCAGCAATCATGCAAATCCTCTTATCTTTCAAATCAGCGACGTGGTATCATGGCCATGAGTTTAATGGCATGTATCCATCAAATCTATGTCAATTCGATCTCAACTAAACAGTATAATACAATAAATGGACTATAAATTTCCTTCTTTTATTATTCAGACAATCGAAAGTTTTTTTTAAATTCATTCATATTCATCAAGTTTCGATGAAACTATTCTTCTACTTATTGGTCTAAATAGTACACCAAAAGTGCATTCTTCCTTAAAACCATTCTCTCTTGCCTAAGATCGGCGCAAAACGCCATTCTCTTGACCAGCCGATTTCAAATGCAATTTTGTAATTGGCAGCTGCTAATCTTAAACGACTCAAATCACCCCCATTAAAAAAAACACTCTGCAAATGAAACACCTACCATCTTAATAAAATGGCATCAAATTTTCAAAACAATATTCGCCTCATTGCCCATAATCAATCCAATTATACTCAAACCTATCCGGTATGCCTATAAATATCGCCTCGTACTATCCAAACTAGCACGCGATTACACTAATTCTCACTTTATAAGTTCATTATGAATGACCTCATCTGTTTTCCACAAAAGCACAATGAAATCTGCGACGCCGCCGTAGTCGATTGTGTTGCAATTGCTGAAGAAATCATCAACTGGCTGCGCTTGCCAATTTCATCTTGCTACGGAAAGATACTCTAGCCCCAACTACACAGCACCGTGAATTTAATCGTACATTTCCTCTTCACCATTCTCGAGTACTACAATTATTGCGCCAGATGAAAATAGCCGGGCACGTTAGCCTGCCGGTCAATAATGATCGAGTATTTCATCGGGTTCGCCGGATTCAGCAGAGGGCATACGAATGCATTCGTAGCATTCAACTCGACGAACTATAGTAATTTGCTGATTTGCAAAAACAATTCACTTGTCGTAGAGTACCTTTGAGATCTGGAAAAGTACCCGAATGTAAGTATATCTGTCAATTAACCATCGACTTATATGGGAAACTAATCAACGCGCGATTGAAATCTCGCATCGAATGTGCAATGTGTGGATTTAGGAGGTTTTGGTAGTTGTATGGGGATCAAATCTATAGAATGACACAGTATGCATAATATCCGAAACGAGTCTTGTAATTTGATGCAGAATAATAGCTAGACGCTGACCGATATCTGAGTACTTTTCGTTTAGATCGTTCGATTTGGCAATTTTTGCAGACTGTGCAAACTTATCAGCACTCTAATTCATGTATTTTTAAAATTTTATTCAATTAAAACGATTCAATCGACAAAGTCTGTCCGATTTGCGACCGTTTCAAGTTATAGACGGTAAAGATTTATGAGCAAGTAGTTCTGGATAACAAGACAGATATGTTGCCTCGATTTGCTGTGACGTGATCATTAAATATTTTCAATTATACTTTTTAATACCACAATAGCTTGTGCTTCACCGTTTCAAATCAATATGCAATGATTCTCTCTGAATTCACAGTTTTCTGCAAAAAAAATCCAGCACTGCTACACAAATAACCAATCTGTCGCCGAAGAACAGCCCGGCATACTTTAACCGTTAACTCTATCCATAACCATAAATAACACTCAGCTATGGGAACCTTCTCTGAACACGCATTCCAATTGCTTCGCAACATCGCTCCAATAATACCTCATATCTCATTCTTTAATTGGTCTGTTTTTTCAATCTGTGATATATCGCTCTTTCATCTGGTGAACACTTGACGACTATTTACAGATTTTTACATCCGTTACTTTGCTGTCACTACGTTTGTAAGTTAATTTTTCGGCAGCTTTATGTAACTCTTTGAAACAGCTATCGACATAATAAGACATGACCCGGTTGGTCTTCGACATATCATGGCACTGATGCCGCCACCATGCCGCCGACATCATCAGTCAATAGCAATCAAGCTCAATAGAGATACATTTTCAGATACGAGTACCTACATGCTTCTCGGCAAGTGCTTAATTATTTATCGTTGACGCGTTCATTTGAATACATATGGATGTATCATGTGAAGGGTTTTCAATTGCATGTTTTTTTTTTGTGGCTTTCGAATTCTCAATGTGCTTTCGCGACGATTGTTCGCCAATTTCGAGTAGATTTTCGTAGACTGCCAGTCATTCAGTCTGTCAGGATCAACTGATTGGCAATTTATGGTATTATAACGTTGACATTTAAGTGCTTTTCAATAAAGTTTTTGGTTCTTATATGTTTATGTAAGCTGTTGCTGTTTTTGTTGTTTGCTATTGAATATCAAGTTGATTGTTTTTTTCTAATTCAATAGGTGCCAGTTTTTAGTCGATATGAATGAATTTACTTGATGATGAATGAATGAAGAAACGGAAATGTAACATTTTTTTGTTGTTGAATTTTAAGTAGGTAACATGATTATCAGATATGGTGTGGACTTTTTGAAATTTCTCTGGAAATGATTTAGACGTGTGAAGAGAGTGTGGAATTGTTTCGCTGAAAGTGAAATTTTAAGATCATTATGCTTATTCGAGCATTACTAATGGATTAATGACGAATGGTTTTTTAACGAATATATATAAAAAAAAGTTTAATTGCTGTTTTATTTTTATTTTGTTTGTATTTGATTACGTATCTCATACTTGATTATGCTATATTCGGCGCTATAATATAAATAGACGCCTACCTTTTTTGAAATTTTTTTAGTCTAAGAAATCTGTATGCACGAGTGAAGTTTGCAATTTTCTAGAAGATCTACACAGTAAACAATTTGAAGTGCTTTTGTACACCACACAGCGGATAATCTATAATTTTACACCCTTTGGTGCATTTTATGCTCTTTAATACACCACCATAATGGTGTTAAAATCACAAATGACCGTTCGGTGGAAAATTTATTTCCCTTCACCGAAAACGACTAAGAGAAAATCCAAAGATGTGAAAAACTCTAAAGGGAAACAAACGGACATCGATGGGATAAATGAAATGAATAATTTACAACCGATCGGGTATTGATGGAAACATGTTCATTCTAGAGTGGAAAATTTTCTTCTAAGTGTTAATATACACCAAACGAATAAATTTCTTTTGCGTGTTTATTCATATGCAACCTTTCTGGAATAAATCTTGGTGTATATCTTAAGCTTGACTAGCCTAGTGGGTAGAGCACTGGCTTCTTGCGTGTGAGGTCCCTGGTTCGAATCCAGGTTCGGACGAGGGTCCGCGCAGCAAGCTTTGAGTTCACCTAGCTCTGATTAGGTACCTGATTTAAATCAGGGGTGAAGTGAGTCGTGGAAGTAATTACTCCACACTGGTATTCACAATGATTAAAAAAAATTGTAATGAAGCTCTCTACCGGCTTCAACCCCTAGACCCGTACGAGGGTTGTCGTGGGATTACTTTTTGTTTATCTTAATAGATCTTGCGTAGTGACAAGTACATCTATCGATTTTCTTCTTCAAATTATCCTGAATGAGATCATAAATGAGCTTTTAGGTGTTTCTTTGCAACATGCAACCAGGAAAAAATGATCCGTTTATGTCACATTTTCACCACTGAGGAATATTTCTGAGTTACCCCAACGGTGTTTATTATATTCACCACCAATTCGATGTCAAAGTATCCTGTAAAATGCTGGACTCCATGGAACATCGGCCGGTGTTTTTTTTCAGTCATTTTCATAACAGTGTATACACAGAAAGCGTCACATATGGTGATTTTTGATTCAAATCAACCTCACTGACAGAATGAGCATCTGAAAATAGTATTTTGATACTTTGCAGCCGAATGTATTGTCCTCAGTAGAATAAATTTTCCTAGGGTTGTAGATAATAAGCCTTGCAATGTTAAAAGCATTAGAATCTAAACAAGATAAAGTTCAAACAAAACAAATCTCAATAGCTTCATAACTGTTGACGTAAAAAGAATTCAAGTCATTTTTACTCAATGGGGTCTGGTTTAAGTTTTTTAGTGATGAAAGGCTAAGTTAAATGATTGAAAGGCTAATTTACATGCAAATATCGCGCATATGGTTTACATTATATAATACTCATGTATTCACTTTTCTAAGTACTGACTTGCTAGGAACACAGGAAGTTTCATTAGCCCAGAGCTAACCGACATCAAGGTATTTTTTTCTGATGGCTAATTTAACCGATGACATTAGTATTCCTATAGAGAACGGGCTTGAGACCTCCGGTAGCAAGGAACCAAGACTCTCTAGTTGATCGACCTCACAGTTGCTTTGAATCAATAGTACTGCCTAATGTCTCGACATCTCCCTAATAGGTGCACAGCATTCATTAGACTCTGAACAAAGACCAAGGACTGCACTTGAACTAGTCCAAATGTCATTACGGTTCAACATGCACCCTGAAGCATTCGGGGTCGTGTTAGAAATCTTACAAATATGATTTGCTTCACTGAAAGACTGGTTACGCTCTAAGGTTGGTTCATAAACACCTTGCCTTAAATTGACACAAATAACACTAATCTTCAAGTGATGTGACCCTTTGGACCCCCCGAATTATCGGCCAATCGCCGCTACTAGCGTAATGGGCAAGATATTTGAGAAAATCACAAATTTCAGCATAATAGAACACATTAATGAAACATTACTTTTACTAGCTCTTCAGTACATTTTCCAAGAGCACAGTAATACAATAGCGGCCACATTAGTTGCGGTCCAATTGATTTATAACTTATTGAATAAAAAGGTAACTACGTAGCAGCCATTTTCGTTGATCTCTAGAGTTTCTTCGTCACTATTGATCACATAATTTCGTCTCAACGTCTCAAGGTTGAGAAGAAATTGAATCCGATGATAAAAGAAGAAGATTATTTATTGGGTTGGCTGATTGTGACAAAAGAATCACAGTGCATTAGTCGGGAACGTTTAATCAATGTATACATACCGTAGTGTTCAATTCTTCAACCAGTGCTATTCATCCTGTATGTGAACAGTAACAATATCTCCAGCTTCTTTTATATTCTGGAAAGGGTGAGCCATCTCTGAAGCATAAAATCAATAGAGATTTGGAGCAAAACCAAGTGTGGCTTCGGTTTAGCAAAGTGCTTATAAACGTCGACAAGACCAAGTACATCATATTGCAGCAGCACGTCCTATAAATCTGATATATACCTTGAATTTGAGACGGCCTAACACCCTCCGAAATGTGTTGGTCCGAGAAAGAGAGCTTTAAGGTAGCTTTTATTAACAGAAAGAGGTTTATAAAAGCTACCTACTTAGTTGAACTGTGACCAACCATGTTGAAAGACACTTGCCTATGATCAAAAAGACGAACACTCCTATAAAGATCTCCATTATCGGAGAAGATGCGTCAAAAACCCACCAACAATTTCAGGTGAGAGAGATCGATTTGAAGTCCAAAAGGTCCTCAACTAAGCCACTTGTTTTCAAGCTACGCCACATTTCATTATGATCATAATAGTCAGCTCCAAGAATAAGTTTTGCAAGATTCAAAACCTAGTGTGTATCAAACGGTCGCTCTATAAAACGAAATTCAAAGCCTTTAAGTACGCTATACGCAGGGTGAACAGGTCCTCAAGGAGATGTTTTTGTGGAATCGTGGAGCGTCTTGGTAAGACAAACCGTTTTCGTAACATTTTAAGCTCGACGCTCGTTAGCAAGAAACAAACCAGTATAACCTTTCATCAACAGCCATGTTACTCTTGCCATAAAAATTGTAGACGAATAATACATTAATGTCTTAACAAGAATACAGACTCATAGTTTCCGCAGCCAAAGAAAGCTATCAGTTTGTATCCATTGGACGTGACCCTCAAACTCGGTTGTTAACAACCTAGGATTCGTTAATTAAGACTAGCTAATTTCCTGTCCTAGAAAAGTCGAGAACCGAAACAGTTTGAGTCCCCTTGAGCAAAATAGCTGTCTCATCTCCGTCCTTTGTATACAGAGTCGAAAGATCAAGACAGCCACCCAATTTGGAGGTAGTTCCAAGGCTAACCCCATCAGCGAAGAGGAATTTCACATCTGATTCACTCTCAGATGCTACCCTCAGATAGGTAATGAGCTCTTTAGTGAGTCGATCTCCTGCTGTTTGAGCCAATTGCTTGGAGCCAAGCTTGGTAGACCCGGGATCTATTGAACCAGAGCTCTTTGGACTATCGCTTGGGTAGATCCGTAGGTCTGGTTTTTCGACCCAATGCCTGATAATGTCCTTTTCAGCCACCAAGGCCAAGATAGTAACGAGAACCTCTCGTTGATTATCGAAAAGTTCACCAATTTCAACAGTCCTCCAATCGTCTGTTGAAAGACCTGGGGAGAAAAGTCATGTTATTTCCAGGATTTCCACCAGATCCGAATGAAAACATGAAGCTCATGCCCTAGATTTAGACCTATTGGGGATCTCGTCTATGTGCACTACCCTTAATTTTGTGCCTGGGGATTGTTTCCCCCCCTCGGAGTTTGCCTGCTCATAGAAATCGGCGAGTTTTGGTGCTTACACACAACCAATCTAATTCCTTTATACTACCCCGCGTAGTTGACCATAAGGGTCCTCCACCTATAGTAAACGACGCAGGC
The DNA here is from genome assembly GCA_947369275.1 of Nemotelus nigrinus. Taxonomy (NCBI): domain Eukaryota; kingdom Metazoa; phylum Arthropoda; class Insecta; order Diptera; family Stratiomyidae; genus Nemotelus; species Nemotelus nigrinus. Next base: position 18,542,286 of record OX376372.1, on the reverse strand, counting down.
TGGTGTAGAGGATGCGGGCTGAACCTTTGCGGACCTGAAATGCAGCCTGTCTTATTTTAAGCCAATTTTCCGAGCAGATTATTCCATTTCACTTGATGGCACCAATAAAAGCCCAACCAAGGTATTCTTTCGTCATTTCATTAATAAGCCGAGTTTACCCTGGAGCATTTGCCGTAAAATTCGATTTTTTTTTTTGCAATTCTACCTGTCCTGATTTTTTCACCTAGCACAATGCTGACGTTTCTGAGTAGCATCTGTAAAGCTTAGAGGGAACGGATACTCCCCGATAAGTATTGCTGCCCATTATAGTGAGCTTTTGTTCTTGTCAGGCATCGTGTCAAGGAGCATGTTTTTTTCAACTTTCTTAGAACCTTGAATATTAATTTTCAAGTTCCGTAAGCCCGAGAGGAGTTGACGATGGGGCTTTGGATGCAGCACTTATTAGCGGTCGGACCTGCTCATTCACCATAACCTTTCTGCTTGGTGACCAAAGCACCGAAATCTCTTGAAACAGGGATTGAGAACAGGAAATCAGTGGATCGATTCATTCGTCATATCTCTACAGCCTTCAGCGGGTTTAGCAACAGTCTGCGGAGGTGGCTCGTTCACTATCCACCATATTAGTCTCCCCCTCCCCTTTCACCTTAGAGGACACGCATGATTTTATGCCAGGCTTGTGTCTCACCAGTTAAAATTTGGATTTATTATTCATGCAATAGGTTTTATTATTTATTATTCTAGTTTTTTATTTTATTATTTATTTTATATTTATTTTATTTTTTATTTTATTATTTTTTTTTATTTTATTATTTATTATTTATTATTCTAGGTTCCTAGTCAAAGCCATTGAATGTCTAGTTACCTTAATAGTCCCATGGCTATCTATGTAAGTAAGGAGGTCATGCGAAGATTTGTACAAGCCTTTATGGGGCCAAGTGCTCAGAGCCAGATCGGTGCTAATCATAAGTCCGCCTTAAATCAACCTGGCGACGAGACTAGGAACGTTCTCTGATTGCTACCAGTGTTTTAACAGTGCAAAAATGATTGTATTAGTCCAGAGTCATTCACGGAGCGGATTTGACTTGGTCGCTGCCGCGTCTGAAGGCAACTAAGGCTGGAATGCCAAGATCACCGGCCCAAGCGCAACAGACAAAATCGTTAGTCTAGAGAAGTCTAAAGACAAAAGAAGTTGTTGGAGAGTCTAGATCATTTAGCTTTGTCCAGAATGCACAAAGAGAAGGCGATTTAGTGTATAAGCAGAGTTGCCATTTACTGTAGGGAATTTGGCGTCTAAAATTCGCGTAGGGAATATTTCAGTCATTTTGGTCATATGGAGGGAAAATGTTTTATGTGCGATGCACCTTTTAATAAAAACAGAATAAATTGCCGAAACTAAAGCATTTTTACTATAACTAATTCATTGCCTATTTTTCAACTTGCATTTTACAAAGCAACTTATAAAACCCAGTGTAGTACAAAAAATAATTGTCAACGCTGATGCTCTACTCCGTTTCTACCATTACTTTAGATTTCCATTTTGTGAACAACTGGTAAATGGTAAATGTAAGATGAAGAGCTTTCCTTTCATCCACGACTTTTGAAACTATTTCTGTTAAGTGAGAATGGGCGAAAGGAAAACGTCAAAAAGTTGATCGTACACGATCAACGGGCCCGACCCTTTCCTATTCACCCCCACCTTCTATAAACTTGTATTGATTTGAGTAGTCTAAAAGGCCTAATAGCTATGTGCACAGACATTAAAACGAAAAGAAATGATAAATTAAGTATCAAAACTGTATCGTCATTATTAAGAATAAAAATAAAAATGAAGCAAGATACCTTAACTGCTCATAGTTTTACTTTAACTGACAAAATGAAAAAGTTTTATGAAAGCAATGTGTATCAAATTAATAAAACACCATCGTCTGCTGAGGAAGATCTAAATGATTACGATTAAAATTTTGTATACTATAAAAGATTGGTTTTTGCCAACACAATATTCCATTTCCCAGCAAATTCTGGTCTACTATACAAAACGCTAAACTATAAATAGATACCTACTTTTTTCAAATATGAATATGTAAACTAATACACTTGGGAGACGAATGATATTTTGTTAATTTTTGAAAAAAACATGTTCTTAATTCCTCTAATTGTTATACATTATGTTTATTGAATGTTTATTGTGTGAAATTATTGTACGTAAATATAGACGAGCATATTTTTTTCTGTTGTCTGGTGTTTTATATGTATGAAAACAATACAAAACATTTTCGGTTAGCTATGCAATTGAAAAAAGGGTGGAAATAATAAACTCACTTTGATTTTGAACGTAGGAAAATTCGTAGGGAAAAATCATTCTAAGTGTAGGGTAAAATTGCATCTGGTGTAGGGAATTTTACAGCTAAACTTCTGGCAACACTGTATATAAGTAAATTCTCAATTTTCAATATTCTTACTATAATCTTCAGCTATTTGACGGCGTTTTGCCTCAATACTTCCATATAGCTGTGCTAAATCACTGATTTGCAAACAGTTTTACAGCAAATCTGATGGGAATTTTCTCCTAAGCTTCTACCATCTAAAAGAAGCTATGATAGCTTTCCTCATATCTGCTATCTTTTCTAGGTAAATTTTATTTCTCCTAGATATGGCGGTTGAAATTGTCACGTAGTGGAAATTCATGAAATGCTTTTTTTTGGAAGAATAGATCTTTGGCCACCTTAACAATCAACTATAATTTTCCAAATTTTCTCATATTTTGAAACTGAAACTATATAGACTCTGAATAAGAATACATTTTGAAGCCATAAACTGTAACAGGGAACTTGTTTTGATTTGGGTGAAATTCAACCCAAATCAGACTGCATAATGAATTTCATCGGATTAAATAAATTGAATGTATCAAATTTTAATTGGAATATGTCACTTACTGTTTTCATTGATAAATCCGATTCACATTATTGCCTGCTTGTATTACACAAAAATTCAACATTTACCAGAGAAAAGTACGGTAGTTCGATTCGAAATGCTCTCTCTCTCTCTCTCAAGTCACGGTTGAGATAAGCTGACACTTGATGGAATAAGTTTAGTATCATGGATGAAATTTCAATTAATTTACCCAATTATATTTTAATGTAAGCCTCAAATCACATTAACTGTTGCTATGGATAATGGTGAACGTGAAAGTTTCAACTGATGGATAAAAATGAATTGAATATATAGAAACAATGTAAATTCAATCATGAAAAATCAATTAAAAAGCTCAACACCCAATTTGATCGCTTTTCTTAAAGATACATTTGAAAGAAAGAAAAATTGAATAAAATAATTGCTATTTCTGAAAACAAATCTTTTGTAACAAATAAATCTTGAATACGATTGACTCCCTGATGACTTTAACTCATTTCCCACTTTCATAGTAAAGCTGAGTAGTTCAACATTTTTTGATATATTTGCTTATAAAAAAAAATGGAAATTTAGTGATTATATTTCAATTTATTTACAAAACATTCCGATGCAGTTTTAAAACTAACAATAAAATTATGATATTTTTCTTTGTTTTCAGGTAAGATAAATGGCTTCTAATAATTCATGACGGGACATAATTTGGAATGCAGATATCGAATAGAAGTGTTTGTCTTTGGAAAAGAGAAATTTTCTTCAACTAACAATTGACTTATCATTCCATTATTAAACTTTTCATTAAACTTTAAACAAAATAAACATAATTTGCAACCAAAAACTCTAGATAAAAACAAACAATAAAAACCAGCTACAATAAAAGTCAACAAAAATTATGAAATCATCAAATGCTTTTGCCATAACTATGCAAAACGATGCAGCATAATACGAGATCGTAAAACCACATAATCTTTATGCATCTCTTCAAATTCAAAACAGCTGCTCATCCGCTAATAAAATGCCTCATTCATATTAAACATACATATGTACGTTAAACTTTTCCTGCTCACGATACTTTGATTTTCACGATAAATTACTACAAAAAGAAAATACTTTTACATCACTAAACCTGCTAGACTATAGATAGATAACTACTAACGATATACAACTCGTCTTCAAGTCATTCAAGATGAAGAATCATTGACCACTACAAATGACCGCATCAATATCATTATCGCGCCACTAGTACTGGCGACCATGCCAATGAATACCATAAATGCACACCGATCACGCATGCTGCACTTGCAACTGAATTGCCATTTTACGATGGAAGTTCGACGGTCTCGTTGAGAAAGTTGACACTTTTCCAGCGACGGTATAGTAAAGATGATATCGGAGGCTTATGGTCATCCGGCAATTTTCCATGGATTAGACGTGACGGAAATCGGTGTGTGCGAATGTTAAGTTATATATATCTTCTTGTGGCGATGCATTGAGTTGGATTTGTTGTCTGTTTCTGTTTATATTCGTATCGATATTTGTAGTCTAGAGAGAGGCTACCAGTTTTCATTTTTCCTGCGATAGACTCATTGGGCCTTTTTACACTTGCATTCTTGACGCACTCCTGAAACTGGTTTTACACAATCAACATTTCTACACTTGGTGTGTATCAGCAACGGAAGCGTTCATATACCGATTATGCATATGAATGTGTGCGTGTTGTTGTTTTCTCATTTCGACTTGAGTGTTTCATGAAAAATTCCTGAACCGTGAACTATGTTTATAGTTGTGTTAGTGATTTGCAGCAGTTTCAATCAGTTTCAAACGTGAGGAAAAATTCTCTCCAAGTGCATCACTTTTTGTAGAGATTTCCCCTCGATTCTTCTGCCTCTTGCCCAGATAACCGGTTACAGGACTGTATCAAGAGTACAAGTGTAACAAGGCCCATTGGCGTGAAAAACTCAAGTTTGTAATTGAAAACGAGAAAAAATTGTGTTTGAACTAGTTCGATTGAAATGAAAAATAGGCAAATTTGCATGCTACATTGTGATAGTCAATGATAGCGATATAAATTTGTTGAGTATAGTAGAAAGTTGTAGATATTAACCTGTAAGGTATTTCTGTGAAATAGAAAGAAAATAAATTAAATTGATTATCACCAGTAAATTAATTTAAAATCTGGTTCAAAAGATGGCATCAATCTTGTCTTATAAATTTCAAAGGATCCTGTGACCGAAAAATCGTATCTTAGCCATATCATTATAGATGGTACTGCATCAACAACGGAACTAATTATTATACATGTGCAATAACAAGATTTTCTAGACTGATCAACCTCTATCATTTCTTTATGCACAACAACTGGTATACTTGCTGCAGGCAATTTTAAGTACCTCAACGACTCTAAGTAAGACTTAAACAAGGTCCAGTGAACACAGTTTGTCATGACTCTAGTATAAAGACTAGGTCAATGGTCTAATCGAGATCGTATTGAAATTGCAAATAAATAGTGATTTGTGTAGGTTTGCACGTAAATTGAAATTAGCATAGATAAATACGTTCATAGATAGAGAGTTGATTTGTTTGTAGCTAGCCGTAGTCATACCTATCTATCCAGTTCCGCCAAAGTAGGTGCGGAGGTAGTTTTCGATTTAAGGAAACTTATGTAACTTTCAGATGTAAATGTTGATTTTGTTTGGAAATTATGAGTGCTATCATATATTTGTTTATTAACAAATTACTTAATTAAGAGATGTTTTGATATTTTGCGGAAAGTGTTGAAACTTCCTTAGAGTTTACTTTCATTCAAGTAGTTTCGGTGTATGTTTAGGGTTAGGTACTATATTCAAAAACAATATGTGTCAGAGATGTGAAATATGTCTTGATACTAGCATGTAACTGCTGCTTATTTTGAGAATTCAAATTGAATATTCAATGTAAATAAGGAATTGATTAAAGTGTTTTAAAAAAATATGAAAATTGAAAATATTAAATTGGAATTGATTGAAATAAATGATTAATAAATTTTCAAATTAAATATTCATCAAAGTATTCTATGCGGGTACCAAACGCATGAATGTTTAACTGTAAGAACGCGAAACCAAAAGCCTACCACTTTCAAATTTGTAAAGTTCGTGATTCAAATCCAGATGCAGGTGGGAGACCGTCTTTTAACCTTCGAGCTGTGCGCTGAATCAAATCAGGAACAAATTTAAAAATGAGATTAATTTTTTCCTACTTGCTAAAATTTCGATTGTGATTATGAAAATTCTACCACCACCAATCGTCAAGATCCCAAAGGAGTTTTAACGGGGCTGATTTTCTTACTGCATAGCAATCTAATAGAGTGAAGCTAAAGAATACCAAATTAAAGAGACAACACGAAAGATTTGAAAACATAGGAAGGTGACTAAGCAAAAATAATTTAAAATTGTGAAATCGGATTGTGATTGGTTTAAACATTCAGTGAAAAACCAGCAGCGTGAAAATCTTTAAGGGAATTAGACTTGCAAATACTAGGGCGATTATTGATAAACACCGCAAATAAAAGATTTTCAAGAATTGAAAAGAGCGGAAAATACAGTATAGAGATAATAAAATGTGCAACTATAAATGAAATAAGTGGATGCTCTTATGAACAATAATGCATTGAAAATATTATCTGGACCACTTTCTGCAGAGGGACCTTACAGGGGTACTTAGAATGCTAGCTCAGCGTAAAATTAGTCATCACAAAATCTATACCACTAGATGCAAAGAATGGAGCTTTAAAAGCCAGGAAATAGAACACATAGATTGTCAAGAGTAGAGCTAAGAAATTGTTTAGCTATTTCGAGGGAAACGACCTAAGATCACAAAGTTGGAGGTTATTAAAAGAAGAGATGCATCAATATTCGCGAGCTTCGTTTGCTCTTTTATCTTGGTTCGTGATTTTTTTTTCGTAGCAGATGGTAAACACCGGAACGCACAAATCTTTCATCAAAAGAACTTCGAAAAATGTAGACTAAACTTTAGAAGGCACAAAATAGGAAAAATACCCGCAATAATATTAAATCCACACAAAAAATTAGAACATGTTGATAGAGTTGAATGAAGTAGATTTTTGTTGGTAAACAGTTTTACAAAAAAATTTTATTACTCTCAGTTGTGCTTTTGTGTTGTCAAAGACAAAAGGTTTCACTGAACACTAGGCAAACTAAAATCACCTCTGCGCAATAGAATAAAGTAGATAGTGAGATATAGTCAAACAGCTTGCAGAAAATTTATTTATACGTAAAAATTGATAAACTAATAGGTGCATACTCGTAAATATTTAATAAACAAACGATGTGTGACAGAAAAATACAGAGAGCCCTACACCTGAAAGAGAATGACTCAGCAAAATTTGATGAAATTTTTATAAAATTTAGATGCACGATAGTTAAAACTTCACTACCGCACACTTTATTATAGAAATTTATGTTATGAAAAGGGAGAAAAATGCATTCACCAAAAAGCTAGATTTTTTTCTAACAAATAATATAGTAGGTAAAATTATACAAAAAAGTTTGAAGAACTATAGAAGTTTGCTTTTGAGTCTACTAACATTTTGGTAATGGAGGCTTTGGTAAGAACACCAGCAACCAAAAGTATTGGCTTCCAATTATACTTTGTTGGACAGGAATTGTCAGCAAGAAACCGGTCAAAGCTAGAATCCTTGGGAAGTTAACAGCTCCTCCAAGCTTCCGTGGTTTATGTGGATTTCAAGTCACAGTTGGACTTGTTTGCATCAACGCGAAACAATAAAACTTGAAGTAGAGGTGTTATCATTCTACTAAGGTAATCAATGTTTGAGTTGATGCTCCTCCAGCCTATGTTGCAGCGATTAATGTTTTTGACTGTGAAGGTGCAGTTATTGATTATGATGTGAAAAGCCAGCAATTGCTTATTTCGTGCTAAAGTTTCTACTGCTTTATATGATTCCGTGCTACTAATGATGATAAATTCGAAAAGGCAACTAGAAGGATAAATCACAGAAACCAATCAATATTGGATAAGATTTTACCAACAGAAGTACATACTTACGGAGTATCAAAAAGTAAAGACATTCAACGATATCCTAAGATGTAAAACCAAGTGCCTTTCAGTGAAAATTATTATGAAAAATTTACTTAAAATGCTTGAAATTAGGACGAAATTACTTCAATTTCAATTGCTAGAAAAATATCACCACCAAAATATAGATAGAAAATAGCGAAGCTTGAAAAATCTAAAAAAAAATCAAAGGCCTTTCTTGGGTCAAAGTTATGAGGATAAATCAGATAAAATATCCAAAAATTGAAACTAAGAGCCTATACCTAATTTATACCTAAATTAGTAATTTAAAAGTTTCTGACCCACAGCCCTTACGTTAATGATGAATACTGTCACTGACTGTTTGTCACTCAAAACAACTAGTTTTTAAAAAATGGAAAAATTGAAAGTGTTTGAAGTGTATGTTGCTTCTTTTATGTTCTAATTCATGAAGCTGAAGTACAAACCGCGCAAGGACTACATGAAAATTCTTCAAATATTTCGAATTTAAAGCTGATACATCACGAACGTTATCTTCTTCTTCCCTTTCAATGCGAAAAGCGACTTTTTACCAGGGGATTTTGTATTATATCGGGTAACTCTACATCATTTAAAAATAAATTACGAAAATTTGATGATCATTAGCGATTTGCTTAGTGATTGATAATTTGGTCATATAGTAAGTTTGGAAACTTCTATGAATTTTAAAGTAATAAATGAAACACTCTCATTTCGATAATCAAACCTGAATCAATCAGACTGGTCGGTATGTTTGCGAAAAATTTGACAAATGATAAATAAAATAAAATTGAAAGTATGTTTGAATCCTTCCTTCTAACTTTAATAAATTAATTCAAGGGCTTATCTACCCCGGAAAAGATGGAAAAATAAAGATTTTTCTTCTTATAACGCGGAAGTAGAGCTTATAATAGATGAAAAACAAAAGATCCCCCTTTCTACGTAAATAACTTAAACATATGCACTGGTTAATTCCCTATGAAAATTTATTAAAATAATTTAAACAATGTTCATCATGTTGATTAACCCTACTTAAGCATTTAATTTTTCACCTTACAGTCGAATTCATCAAAAGTCAGCTAGATGAAAACCCATTTACTTATTAAAGTTCCATTAGTTTAGATTAGAGACGTTTAAATTGATTCTTAAACATTTAATTGCGGTTAATACGATTTTTTCTCCTTGTTGATCTTAAACCATGCGAAAGATATGCACACAATTTCGATTGTGAGAAAAAGAATATTACTATTATTACTATGGCTCAGTATATGAAAATAGTTGATGCAAAAGAAAGCTGGCTAAACTGAACCTATCATGAGTTGAAAAATGGTTCAATACAAAATTGAAAATCTGATTGTAATAAATTTGCTTTAAAAATATGTTTATTCATCATTAGTATGCTGAAAATACCTACAGCTGCACAGGCAGATTTTATTTGTCCAGTTGTCCGGATACTCTTAATGAAAATCAAAATTAGAGTCCCTGCATCGAAAGTGATTGGGTCACTTTTAAATAAATTGTTTTTAAGATGTTTTTAATTTATAACAATTTAATCTGCTTTATAACATACTGTAGTTGCATGAATAATAGCAATCAAATTGTACTAGAGTAACGAATTAGATTACATTTTTCAGATTATATCTAAAGATATAAAGTTTAGATTACATGTAAAGGACATCGAAACTATTCTTGAGAATACATTTGTTCAGTTTTAAGCGTCAAACTTGCAAGGATTCATTTTATCTATAAATGCTGTTTCATTTGCAAATAATAAATAGAATGGCTATCGACATGTAACTTGCAGTGATGATCAATTAAAATTGGTTTGATCAATGGTGACTTTAATTATTTAAATAATCTACTGATTTTGGTACGTAGAAGTACAAACTTGATCAGTTTCGAAGACAATGCCAACAATATTCACTACAAACTCTCGTAAAATAAATAATAGAATAAGTTTTTTGCTACTAAATTATACATTTTTATTTATTTATGCGTTAAAGTAATCTGTAGACACATATTTATGAAATATGTCCTAAAAATATCTTGCTGCCTTTTTTACATATCTTTTTATGCTTAAAAAAACTAATTTCATTCACGTCATGAATTGAATCTTAAATTATGAACATACCTCTTCATGTGCACTAAACAAATTATTTCTTGACCCTATCTAAAGCTTCAGCAATTTACCACGAGAAATATACTTTTGACTAGTGTGTAATGGATTTTCTTTAAAAGCCAAACATATTTATGAATAAAAGTGAATAATTTTTATCAATTATCCTTACCAATGTTTAACGCTCATACTTTTTATGGAAATGAATCAAGTTGGCTTCTGACTTAAATTTTAGTGAGATAAAATACCTATTTCAGCAATATGAAATACCTTAAAACACTGTTTTCCATTAATATACGCTCGCGGGTATACCGTTAACCGCGTCGTTTAACTAGGGCTGCTTTTCCGATAGCTGAATGAAAAATGATTTCAATCCACGCGACTCATATGCATAAAACTCTTTTAATTCTTTCGAAACCACTTTGAATAATTTTCATATAATTGTTATTAGCTTAATTTATTTATAATCAATATTGATTTAAAATGAATTCGTATAAGTGCGCTAATGGATGGAGTCGATTGAAAACAGACAGTTTAAGTGTAGGCTCCGTATAAGTAAATTCTGACATATGGTTGCGTAAGCTGACACAACATATCATTTTTGTCATGATTTTGAGAAACATGTAATTATCTTGCCTCATTTGCAAGTATGATAGATGCTTTTTGATTTATACTGGTTTTCTAAATATTCGGATAGCAGCTGAAGGAATGTTGTTTTGTGGCTTGTTTCTTAATCGTTAAATGCTGTTTTTTTTACATACATTGTAGTTTTTGTAGGAGTAGCAAAAAAAACATACTCAATCGTCTCGCAAATAGATATTTTAACGCTCTTGAAATGATAGCTGCATGCTTTGCTAACGTAAATTTTAAAAATATGCTCGAATCAATTCCTGATAAACAAAAAAATGGGTAATCCATGAAAAATATTGAGAAATTGTAGTTGGATCATGTCTGAAATTTAAGGTGGTTTCTTTTAAACGAAAAATGATACTTGTTGATAATAAAATGATACATTTAAAAACTTCTAAATCTTCTAAAAGTAACTTTTTTTTTAAATTTTCCACCTGATCAAAAAGTCATTAATTAGATAATTTTTCATGTAAATTAAAAATAATAAATTTTCGAGAACGGCTTGCATAAGAAATATTTTCAAATTTAATAAGATAAAAATGTCTGATATGAAAATATTTTTTCAGTATTAAACTGTTATTATTCTACTAATACTTATTTCTGTACGAAACTATCCGCATGCAAAAAAGAAATAAATAATAATAATAAAATTTCCGAATTTTTAGTTTTAATAAATTGTTTTTTTTACCAGAAATGTGAAAGGAAACTGATAAAAAAAACGAGATGTAATAGATGAAATTTTAAAACTTTTGATATACAATTTTTTTTTAACAGCTTAATTTTTTTTGAATAATAAGTGTGAACTAAATCAATTTGATCTGACCAATATCGTTGATCTAAAATGTAAAGATTTGCAAAATATGCTATGTTTTCGACTATATCTTTTTTTAAAATATCATTTTGTATTGAAATTATTATTGCCACCTTGATCATATTGCTGATAGTGGTTAAAATAAATAAGAGTAAAAAAATTCAAAAAAAAGAGTTACATAAGAGATAGATCCTAAATAGTAAATGCTAATAATCATTATTCTTGTCAAATTTTCCCGACATCAGGTGTTCCGCAGGGCTCTCACCTAGGCTCACTTTTATTTTTGCTATTCATTAATGATATGCATACGATCTTTCAAGATCTTGAGTTCCTGCTATTTGCAGATGACTGCAAAATATTTAAAACGGTGTCTTCTATGGATGATGTAATGACTCTTCAGCCAAATTTGAACAAATTTTACGCGTATTTAGCCAAATGTCAATACATTGTTTTCAATAGATCAAGAGTCAATACACGTAATTTTTATAATATTCATGCACTCATTTGCATGCAATTGAGAAAATTCAACAAAAATGTCTACGTTTCATAGCTTACAAACTTCGCATTCCTTGTGAGAACATTGACTTCTCAAGTCTGCTAAATATGAATACACTCGCAGTACGCAGGAATTATTTTGATGCTGTGTTCTTATTTAAAACAGCTAACGACATCACTGATGCACCAGCTATTTTACAGGAGCTTTCATTTGGAGTCCCAAACAGACAAAACAGATTTAATGACATTTTTCACCTTCTGATGTGCAGAACAAATTATATGCAGCATTCACCTATAGAACGATTGAAGGCAATAGGAAATCTAATGTCTTCTCATTTACATTTATTTAACATTGATCAAATCAATTTAAGAAAATGTATGCTTGGTATGCAGTAACAATTCACGCTTATTTTCGGACATGCCTTCTGATATTTATTTTCTTCACATAAATATGTATTCAAAACGCATTTAAAATATCATTTCGACGATCTCAAGTTACGTTTATTTAAGTTAGTTTAAGTTTTATTGCTACTTGTTAGCTACCATGCAACTATATTTCAAAGGACATCCGTTCGTTTATTCCAATAAATAAATAATAAAGTTACATACATCAATTCTCAATTATTTAGATTAAAGACTACGTATTCATTTCAAATTTCACTTGAGCTACAAAAGCTATAAAGTCTAATGCCATGTAAATGTAGTCACGAGATAATGAAATTCAATCATTATAAAATAAAACGAGTAAGCTCTGCGCCGCGCCCAATTTTTTTGCCATCTATCAGCCTTTTTAGTGTGCTCAATGATCTATTGTGCGAGTTTCAGTGCAAAATATTTTACTGTATTTCATAATCGCTAATACAAAGTCAACGATTCTCAGTTTTTCCCATATTAACAAATCTCAGCTCATATTTTACAAAGAAAACTTAACGCGTTTCCACTCCTCACACTCTCTTCAGGCAGCTACATCCCTACTAGTCTTGGCTTAATATAGACAAAGTGTAGATTTATTCCGTTGTTTTTATTCTTTTTTTACATTTTCTTGCAGATATCATTCAGTCCATTCATTACCGTATTCGCGATTATAATTAATGGTCATTTGACGTATTATCGTGGGAGTCAAAGTAACCTACGTACATAATGCAGACACATACGGATATTTGTTGAATTGTTTGTGATCCATTTCAAATTCACTTTTATCTAAGACTTAAATCGTGTCTTTATTCAAAATCAGTTTCATTCTATTTTCATTATTTTTTGCAATTCAATTGAAATTTGCATGGTCTGTATGTACATGACATTCTCACGATTCCAAGAGTGCTGAGAGCGTTTTCTTGCTTCATATCTCGTGTATCTGAAGCATATTGTGCGAATTTGTAATGTTGTTCTGGCCTATGAGATTATACGGTTGTTTCGTATTCGGTTTCGTATTCTGCGAATATTTTTCTTGTGTCGAGGACGTAAATGGAGCTAAATGTGCGAAACGTAATGTTAATTGAACAATATTTTATGAAAATTAAAATACTTATTTGCTGAATAATTTGTTGAGACTGGACTAGAAAGAAAATGGTGCGAAAAATTAAATGCAATTTGATTTTGCAAAGACCAAGTGGAATTTGAATTTTTTATAAGTTACGAAGCTATGTTAAGTAATTTGTAAATGATATGTTGTGAAATCGAATAAAATTGCAATAACTCCTGCATGTGCATCTCGGACTACATTTTTCTGGGAAAATTATGCAATCAAATCTACAGAAGCTTTCAACACAAGCATTGTTTTATGGTGAAGGTATAAAATACTATAAATAATATATTTATTCAGTATGAAATTGCAATCAACTGAACATAAAAATTCAAATAAAATATTTTTTTCTGGATATTTTTATAAATTTAATTCGCTCTGTAGAAGAAATGTTGTAACCAGAAAAACAATGGATTTGAAGTATTTTCTGTAAACCACACATTTCAGTCAACCACACAACAAGTCAAAAGTAGAAAAAAGCACGCCTGAGTCGGAAGAATTTATTTAATATTTTCAGTGTCTGTCTTCAGAAGACTTGAAATTATAAAAAAAAAATTCAGCGTTGAAACAACTAAAAACAGAAAAAGTTTGGAACCGTTTTACATGGGACACTCAGTGTCCGGCCACTGAATCCCCAGTCACTGGTTTGTGGCCCGGACACTGTGGCTCTGTGTGTAAGCTCTCATTTATTCCTATGCCCCGGTAGTGACTAGAGATTCAATGGCCAGACACCAAGTGTCTCGTGTGAAGCGATCCTTAGCAAGCAGCTAACTGTAAACATCCTTTTTACGTTTCTGAATTTCATTTTTACATATTACTCATATATCCTTGATTTATCGACTGAATTTATGTTTAGTTAGTTGAATTCGGTAATTATATTTGCTCCTGAACATTAGGTTAAAGAAGGCAAAAACATTAAATCTTAAGCTAAAATATTTTTCTCTTATATTTGTTGCATCACTGAGTAAAACAATCACTTTTTTTCAATGATGGAAAGAATAGAATTGGATTTAAACTAAAATTCAATAAATAAAAATCCGATTAAATTATTAACATAATAGTTTCAAATATAACTAATTTCAACAAAAGTAAAATACAGGTTCCATTATCCCTCCGTTTTGAGGATCAGAGTGAAGCGTATAGCCCTTTTGTTGCATCTATTAAATGTTTGCAGGAAACACAATTCATTTTTTTCGGGCATCAAGATAACCTACTTCAACGTTCCAGTAAATTAAGAGCTTTGCAAATCTATAAAATTAAATCGTGTTTGAAAAACAAAAATCAAAAATTGATCAATCTTGAAATAATCGCTTATAATCTTTTTTGCCACCGAAAAAAATTGAAAGGAATGAAAAGCTCAAAAAAAAACTATCTGTGGAGCTTGATCCAGTTAATACGAGCAGTCGCTTCGCAAAGAAATAGCAAATGCCACCAACAAAAGCATTTTTAGCATCAAAGCGAAAAAACGTGCACGAATACGGGGTTGCCTTCCCACGGTGATTGATCTCCAAACAGTAAATTGTTGAAAAACAAATTTAAATTCGGGACATAATGGGCATACGATAATTTTTCTCGATGACCACTATTTCCAAACAACAAGGCTATTTTCACCGAAGGAGTCCCTAATTCTATCAGTGGCTCTCGGCTTGGCAGACTTCTACTATTCCCCATCATATAGAAGAACGCAAGTCAGTTGCCAAAGGATTCCTTCCTCATGAAACTTATGATCGATCTATTGAAATTACCGGCGAAAATATGATTTAACTTTGTGAATATGAGGAGGATTTTCTATATTTAGTAAAAACTCAATAACTTCTCCTCCGCAAAAAAAATGCAACTTTTTTGCTGATAATTTTGAAGAAGTCTTTAGCACAGACAATATTTCATCACCTTCTTTTTCTCTAAGAGTAGCTCGAACAATTTTCGCTAAGGGTGTAACCATTTCTAGAGACGATATTCTTCAACCAATTTTGGGGTTTGATAGTAACAAAGGCCCTGAATGTGACCCTTTTTCTTCCTACTTTTTTGTTCTTTTTTCATAGTTAATCTTTCCATTTCACATAAAATTTAATTCATCTCCTTCTTTTGGGCACTTTTTAGCGTATATAACACTATCCCTAATAGGTTTGAAAATATAATATGGAAAAAAACTATCTCCTCTGGTCGATGCTCGACTAAACGAGGAGCATCCTGGATTTAAGAAAGGAAGCTCTGCCACCACCAACCTGATGCTACTTGATTCCCATGTTTTATACAAAAGGAAGAAAAGTGATAAAATTTACACAGTATACACTGACATTAGCAAATCATTTGATCGTGTTGATCACAATGCTATGATTTCCAAGCTGCAGCAGTTTGGAATTGCAGGATCTCTATTGAAATGGCTTAAGTTTTACCGCCACAGCCACCCTCAATATATGAAATTCCAAAGGTTTCCTTCTTAAGAAAATCATGTCAACTTAGGTGTTTTGACCCTCTTCTATTTAAAATTTTCATATGAGACGTTTCGGGGGTTTTACCTAATACCTCTCATTTATACCATTATCGAGTCAAATTCATAGATGTTTTGTACAAATTCATAATATTTTCGAGTCTAACTCAAATTTTTTCAAATCAAATTCGTAAATTTTCAACACCAATTCATAAACTTTCCAGTCAAATACATAATTTTATGGAGTCATATTCATATATTTTTTGGATAAAATTCATAGTTTTCACGAATATAATTCGTCATTTTTTCTAGTTAAATACGTAGTTTTTTCGAAGATAACTATCATTTGTGCACGTCAAGATCATAATTTATGAATTTGTAGCGCAAAATATGAACTTACTTTACGAGTGCATGAATTTAAATAAAAAAATTCTAAATTTCACCTGCGAAAATCATGAATTTGTCTCACAAAAACTATGAATTTGAATTTAACAAATTATGAATTTGATTCGAAAAAATATGAATTCGACTCAAAAAATTATTAATTTCACTCGAAAAATATGAATAGAAATTGAAGTATTGATTAGACTCGAAAATATTATGAATTTGTGAATCTGTGAATTTGACTCAAAAATGGTATACATTACGCGGACACCCTGAAATTTAATCATACTAACAAGCCACCATTAGATGTCAACATTTTTAATCAAAACTAAACTCCTTGGAGCATAGGGGCCGTGTGAAGAACCTGCCTTTCAATATCGCTAAATGACATGTAATTTGCTTCTCGAAAAAAATACACTTATTCATTATACGTACTCCCTTAGCAATTCTGCACTCAATAAGGCTGACAATATATGAGACCTCAGTACTGTACTGGTTGAAAAACTCAGCTTTAAGTTACATTTTGACAAAGTTACATCTCAAAGATGTACGCGACTTGGCTTCATCAAGCAACAAGCCTAGGAGTTTCAGAACATTTGGGCTATAATAATTCTACAGACTATGTTCATTTGCCTTCTTCTGGAGTATGCTTGCATTATCTCGAACCCGATTTTTATAATTCATAGCCAGAAATTTGAATCTTTTTAATCACTTTTATAGAGATCTCTACCATCCTTCAGCAATTTGCCGCCATATGACTCTAAAACGTTTAAGCTTGTTATCGCTTGCACTCAGAGGATTAATGCTATCTGCTTGCTTCAGTTAGAAATTTTATTAGAGATTTCATTGTTAATTTGAGAGCTAGTCACGTAAGAATGACGATTGCTAATTGAATAAAAGCATAGTTCAAGATATGCTGATAAGCCAATAAATAAGTGCTGCAAAATATTCCACAATATGATCAATACTTCTCCCCTACGATATCTAAAACGTCTTTTACGAATAGACTTACCAAGGCTCGCTTATCCTACGCTTTCTAATCTACCGAGCTAGTATTTGCACTAATTGGTGAATTGGTGAATTGTTCAATTTTGTGAACTAGATGTTATTTAGCTGCTACATACTTTATTTTTACTTGCATTGTGTTTATTTGTAATTGATTTGCTTAGTGTCTACCTATTCATATGTAAAAGCATCAATAAATAAATAAATAAAATCGTATATCCACCGTAAATCAATAAAAACAACAATTTACAATTATGATTTTACTTGCAGACATAAGTGAACTGCACATTCTAAGCTAAATATCAATGAATTCGTTAGTTTTCACAAAATACTTCTCCCTCAGTTTAGCAGACCTACTTTACGGGTTAAGTCACTTTCAATATTTAATAATTTAAAAATCTCCTCTACAATATGCACCTTTCTAAGCATATTTTGCTAAAAAATAACTTTTTCCAATTCAGCGCAACAACATTGTCACGTAATATGTATTTCAAAACAAATTCTTTTCTTTGTCCTACTCACGCATAATAACAATTGCATAACTTCTGTGATTCGCATCATAATTTCATTCATTCATTCACAAGTTTGTTTACATCTCAACTACGAGTATCTACGAGGAAAACAAATATGAACACAATTCATGTTTCTCTCCACAACAGAAACAATTGTTTTGCCTCATTATATCCAATTATCGTTGACTATCTTAATTCAGTTAATAGTGTTATCATAAAAGTAGGTGTGCTACGGATCGCAAATTTTCCAAAGATTTAGCTTTATATAAACTAAGTATTTATTGTTTTTGTTATATTTTGACACATCGATTAACCTGAATTTAACGGATCGTTTCATAAGAATCAGTGTGAGTATTTTGTGGTGGTTATTGCAGTGATTGTGAATCAAATGACATGTGAGTTTGTGAAATACATACATACAGTGGCTCACAGCTTATTTCAACCAGCACGTAAAAAAAAACTTTAATTTCTTATAAAAACTAAACTAAAGAAGATATCAACATTATTTAAAGGCAGGTTATTAGTCTAATGTTTAAACTAATCACAATCTTTTATTTATTCTTATTTGTTTAGTATTCAAAAACAACGAAAAACGAAAAACGCAGCCAAAAACAATGCCACAGCTTATTTCAACCAAATACTTTGTAGGTGTGCAATGATCCGTTATCTTGCAATGCAGAAATTGTTTCTTTATCTATGCTTTAGTCATTATATTTGTAATGTGTTCAAGTTCAGTTTTGCTGAATTCTTGGAAAAGATCGTGCAGAAAAATTAGTTTTTCGAAACGGGACCACGTACGACAATTGATAAGCGAGAACTTGTTCTCAGTAACTTTAAAAGTGGCCATTCACGCAGGAAAATTAGTAAGATGGTTGGACTAAGTGATTCTACAGTGCATAGCATCATATACCGATTTTTCCACGAAAATATAACGCTCGATAAAGGGAGAAATGCCCCCAACAAAATTTTCAATCAAAGCGACGAGCGCCTTATTGTTCGGAAAATCCGGGAAAACCCAAGGCTATCGGCTCCAAAAACTGTAAGTGAAGTGGAACCTGAGTTGGAAACTATTCGTCGTGTGCTGCGAGAGCATGAATTCAATGGTAGAATAGCGCGTAAGAAACCATTTATAAGTGCCTAAAATCAGAAGTGCCGTTTAAAATTTGCCAAGGAACATTTGCATAAAGATACTGGATTTTGTCGAAATTTAATATTTTCGGCTCTGATGGAGCCTCATATGTTTGGAGTAAGCCAAATACAGAATTGCAAAACAAAAATTTGAAAGTTACAGTCAAACACGGAGGTGGCAGCGTTATGGTTTGGGCCTGTATGTCCGCAGCGGGAGCTGAAAACTTGCAATTTATTGAGACTACAATGGATAAGTCTCATTATCTCGAAATTTTGAAGTCCAATTTGATTGAAAGTTCGGAGAAACTGGGCATTCGCGATGGCTTCAGATTTTATCAAGACAATGACCAGAAGCAGAAGTCGGGTATTGTACGGACATGGCTGGTTTGGAATTGACCGCATGTTATGCAACCGCCGGCACAGTCGCCCGATATTGACGTCATCGAAAATTTGTGGGCCATTTTGGATACAAACATCCGAAAACGGAAGATATCCAACAAAAGCGACTTCAAAACTGCATTGGTAGGAATGGGCCAAAATTACCCCACAAGTGACAATGCCTAAGAGGCAAAAAATGGTTGTTGACCAGAAGGGTGGTCATACTAAGTATTGAAATATTTTTTTGTGCCTTGCAACTTAATTTAAACATTGATTCTGTTACTTGGTTGAAATAAGCTGTGACATTGTTTTTAGTTACTTTTTTCTTCATTAATTGTTATGACCTGTTGAAATCAAATAAAAATAATAATCAACTGAATAAATGATAATTGTGAACACTAGTCTAATAATCTGGGTTCAAATAATGTTGATAACTTATTTCGTTTAGTTTTTATAGGAAGGTAAAAAATTTTTTTACTTGCTGGTTGAAATAAGCTGTGAGCCACTGTAGATGTTTGAGCTCGCAGAACAAAGAAAAATATGTGAGTTTGCTATTTAACGAGAATATCTGTTGAACAATTGCTGAAAATGTTTGATTTAAAAAAAAAACACTGAATCCTGTGTCATATTATCAAGATGAGACTTTTGACTTGAATCTCTATTTCCCATGAATAAAGCATCAGCACCTATCGTTTTTATAAGTTATGTGTCTGAAATGTTTATTTTTTTAACATAAAATTATGTTATCCGGTATCAATAGCCTCAAATTTGGTTAACTTTCGTAAAAAGGCAGTTTTTTCTGCCATTCACAACATATTTGAAACTTTTCCTGATGATTCTATTTATTTTCAAGTTGGCATATACTCGTATATCAGCCCTCTATTCTAAAAGTAACAGCATAAACTGTCATAAGCTACATTTGTAAGATAATTTGAACATATGCTCGCCAGGCCACTCAGCTACGTTGAAGTATCTTAATAAAGCTACTAATGAATTTCAAGTGCACCGAACAAATTTTCGATATACCTGTATATCTCGTATATAAGAAAAGCTGTAGATAACTCAGATTTTTTTAAATAACCTACCAGGTTATAATTTCTAACGACTCAATTTGACTTTCATCCGGAATAGTAGCACATAGAGAGTAATATTTGAGTTATTTGCAAAAAAGTCTCCCACGATGCTTTTTTGAGTTTTCATGCTGAGTTGTCCATTTAGTTTTTCTACTTATATTCAACATTTCGAGCACAGCAAGTTTCTTGAGTTTGCAATACATTCTACTTGTCTAAGATATTACTGGCAGATATATTTTGGTTTTCTAAACACTTTTCTCTTGATTTATTTTGGCCACATACTACTCTTAGTAGACAATACGGGCTTAGATATATAATTATTATAATTTTTTTTTGCAGCAATTTCAAATGATCCGATCTTTTCAAAATGGTTTGATATTTATTATCGCAGGGGCTAATTAATAATTGGTTCTTAAAATAAATTACCTCAAATTTGTTTGGACAAATTGCATAGGTCAATAAACCCAAACCTTTTTGACCTAATATCGATCAAAATAGTTCATATAGACCGATTTTCATTGATGCTACTGTAAAAAGTATAAATTTATTGTGTTATATTTCTTCTAGTCTTGAATTCGAAAATTATAATTTAATTGCTGTAGGAAAAAGGTAGGGGGTGGTAAAAGATGGGCCGACATATTTTTGCAATCTAATATTTATTTAATGTAAACAAATGACACGTACTAGATTCCTGGGAAATACACAGCATATGATTATATGAATAAAAAATACATTCACCAAACTATACAAAACTTTCACTTCTCTTGATTTGTGTCCTGTAGCATCATATCCTTTCATAAAAACCGCTTGTAGTTACCCAAAATAGATGGGCTCTAGCGTTCTTATTATTTTGCTTTCATCGTTAAGATGACATGATAAAACGTATATCCTTATTTATTACATTCTAAATGTCAAAATGAATTTTCGAGGACTTGAGACATCCTAGCGTGAGATAAAGTTTCAAGAGTTCATCTGTGAAATTTCAAAGCTTTCATCTTTCTTATATTCCAGAAATGCTTTCATTGCATTTGCAAAACACTTTTAAGCTGCCGATTAATTTTCATTTAATTTTTTTTCAAGACTTAAATCACGTAAACACTGCGTTATTAGGTTGTTAGTAAATATGCCTTTTATTAGCTTAACGATATTTTTTTTAGGTATAAGAGTCCGTAACATTTTCGTCCAGGGCTTTGAAACAGTTTCCCATTAGTCCTAACTTAAAATGGAGAGGTGCAAGGAGTATGTTTTCTGTCACATATTTTATATTTGAACTACCAGCTTCAAAAGAAGCTATATGATACCAACCTTTCTTACTGCAATGTTCTTTTGTTGCGCTACCGCTCCCTTAACACAAAAAGCAGCGAAATTCGTAAAAACCTCTTTAAGTTCCTAGCAATATACCTACCACGTTTCCCATTATCCTAAATGCTAGTTGGATAATTGTAGGGATTTAATAGTTTACTGTTCAAAGTTTAGTGTTGAAATTTTACCTTTCATATTTTACGCTATTTTGTATTTACTAAGTTGTCATAAGCATAATTGTTACCAAATTGGCTAAAAAGAATGATGGTATTTTTTCTTATTATAAAACAAGATCATTCTTACGCTGAATGTCAATGAATTTGAAGAAATATGTCAGTACAAAAACAGCAATCACTAACATGGTGAGTAGGTTATCTCCTGACGATAGCAATTTGGTATGCTTCCATTTTGCATCCATATTATTTACATGACAGCTCACACATCACAAATAAAATAATTGTTCTTTTAAGGGCTAGTAAAATACTGTAGAAAAACACCCTTTACAGGTTTATGGTGATTCCTACGCTATACAATTCAAAGCCATGTACAAATAATTTCAACGATCCGAAGGAGAAACAGGTATTTGAAAATGGTCATTTCAATGAAAATACACTTTAAAACCGAATATGAGTTGGAACTTGATAATGTAAAGAAGAATTATTATAGGAAGAGGAAGGGCGCTTTGTTAATGAGTAACTTATTATCCATCATCGTAGCCAATCATTACCTAAGGAATAATTAAATATGGCTAATGCTTAGAATATGGTTGTTTTAATTAAGAGGTTAGACTGAAACAGAGTCCTTCAAGTTTAAAACTCTCAACAACAAAAAAAGCATAAACAGTAGAGATTTCTGAAAAACCATGAAAGAAAAGTGAACTTAAAAAGAGGTCTTGAGTTTAAAGGTATCTTGATCAAGAATATACAATTGAAAAAATAAGCAATAAGACAAATAAACTGAAGTCATTTGATGACTGACAAAGTAAGAACGAAATGCCTCGATACGAAAAGAAATGGAATTTGAACAACGTAACCAAGCTTTTGGTAGCCCCGTACATTTATCGTGAGTTTTGTATTGAAAAATAAACGAGATTTTCCGATAAGGGGTAGCTCAAAAAGGCGTACTGCTAATTTTTGAAAGGAGGACATATTGTCGGATTTGGGAATAAGTTTCTGCTCTATTCAAAAATATTGCAGGAAATTGCAGGAGAAGGCTATCATATATAGTATGAATATGATTTTTTAAGAACTTCTCCCCAGTTTGGATATGAATAAGATTGGACATCCAAAAAGTAACAAACTTACACGAAGAGCTTTTCCGAGACTAAAAATTATTTTTGCGTTCGAAAAATAGCGTTATTTTTGCTGGCGGTATAGCTTGCCCTCTTGTAAGAGCTTATAAAAACTATTTTTGCATTTTATATCCGTCACACTGTTTCAAAGCATCACGTAATCAGCTGTAGTGTATTGGAATTTAATTTCGTTAGTGAAACTACTTGTATGTGAACCTAAAAACTTACTTACGTTACATTCGACTCCTTTTCTTCGTTTGCAAGTTCTTCTGCTCATGCTTAAAATTACTCTACTCTATTATCAATTCAAATCTCCTTTCAGCATTAGCTATTAAGCTGAAATTTCGTTATTCGACAGATTTTTCACTCATAATTCACCGCAGCTTTGAGAGATGATGATAGTGACAAGTGAAGCTCTTTGTTAATTCTACTGTTTTTTAATATTGGCTCAGATCTGCTGGCATTTGTCTATTTCCCTATAACAGATCTGCTTTTGTAGTAGTAATTGCATTTTTAATTATTGAATGAGTATTTGCTTATCGATGGTTATGTATTTCTGTTGTTTGGTTTTTAAGAATGCTTTGCAATGACTTCATTTTATGGGAAAAAAATATTTTAACAATTGAAAGGCGAGTTCGGACACATATGTACGTGTGTACTAGCTTGTTTTTGAATATAATAATTTTAAATTAGTTGAATTAGTTTAGTATTTGAGTTCGACAATTATGTTTTGTCATAACGGTAAGAGTCAGAAGAATATTAGATATTTTCTTGGATTATAAAAGCATAAGAAATAGTTTCTGGTGCATATGGAATGTAAGACTAAAAAAATGTTTAGAGAGTAAGCTTTTGCTGATTTAATTCGAACTACAAGCCTAATCACTAAGTGGAGATTTCAAAAAAATTTTGAGTTTCAAATCAACTTAAATTCGAAATTCGTCTGTTGTTGCTATATTTCCGTTCTTGTTAAGTAAAAGGTCATTGGATCCATCTTTCTAAGGTGTTTTCAGGCCACGTCATTTATTATATTTATAATATTATATTATTAATATTATATATTTATAATATTATATAGAGTATTGTCCGCACAAACTTTAAAGTGTCAGATTAAGTACCGCTGAACTGTGTTAGGAGATTACAAAAATTAGAAATAAACGTGATTTTTTATCTCCATAATTCTTTTTGCTCTAATAGTTTTATCAATGCATTTTGTTGCTAAGCTTTTGGAGTTTTTCGTACCTTACATGGATATGAGTTATTTTGAGTTGTATATTATTTACTTGTAGCTATCCACATTATTTACGCATTCTCAAGCTATGCCTTGCATGTATTCTCCGCATTCTAAAAATATATCTAAGCTTTAGATAATAATACGCCAATTTAACAAAAAAATTAATCTATGCCTGTGTTTGATAAAACATTAAAATTGCCTTCAGTTAACTACCCTAATTATTTTGATCAACTACTGTCGTTAAATTTTCATTTCCATTATACTCGCATTCCAGAATAATTTTTTTTCTTTTAATCAATTGGCATTTGTAACACAATAAATATGTTCAAGGAAAAAATTTTCTCAGTGTTCAAGTCTCGACATTAAGTATTCATTTTCATTTAATTCGAGTGAATCTTTGACGAATTATTTACAAACATGCGGTTGTGGTATTGGTGGTATATGTGCCAGTTCACAGAACAAGCTCGTCTTTCATCTAACATTGTAGTTACATGTGCATAAGCATTCATTGTTCTAATGGTTTTATTCACCGTATGAGAGCCTCTGCAGCAAATTTAAGTGACTTTGAATTTTCACAATCAATAATTCAATTTATTTGCATTTATTTCATGCATTATACGTGCATGTATAATTTTGCGCTAGATAATCAGGTTATTCGCTTAAGTCTTTTGTTTGACAATTTTCGCTTGCATATTGCAAGTCCAGTTGATTTAGAGCTTCGAATGATCAATAGCTTTGCAAATCTGCAGTGACCTTGATCACTGGTTCCAATTGATGACAAATCGAAGTAAATGCTTGGTAGCGATCAGTGACATTTGCTGAATATTAATGAATAGATGTCAATTTGGATGTGAAACAATAGACTCGATAATCAAATGTGCATTATTTATTCGTTTTGGTGCATTCAAAGAATATGTCTTGTCAAAACACCCAACTGCAATAGATTATGCAGTGAGTGGCATATTTTATGTGATATTGCGAAAGATATCAAATATTTTCCACATGAATCACGCAATGTGATCGGGCGGTAGAGAAGCATAACTAACGATTTTTCATGTACTTCACTCCAGCACTTTTTTCAGACAGTTTTTGAATTCACTCCAACCATCTAGACTACTACATTTCCTCGTAAACTACTAATAATACTGATTTATTTACCAGAAGCTGTTCACCTTCCAGCACGTTTTCTAAACATAAAACAACATGTCTGCACGCTTTGCAAAATGCAACTCGCACCCAACTAAGTACATGCTTTATGGTCCCGCGTTAGGTCATCCTGTGCAAGTTCAATGCATGTTTCCGAGTTTTTTTGCTGCATTGCATGCATGCAATGTGGCCGGTAGTGTTTCAAAAATTAGACCACCGATACATTAGCAAGCGACCAGTGCGCACCGGTAAAAGGAAATTCGTGTAATCTAAAGCAGTGCCAACATGTTTAGCATTTTTTCCAAAGTTTTGTTTGGTGCAGTTTCATACCGCACGGCTACCCGCTAAATTTATAGTATGGGCATGTTCAGCGTCTAGAAATAGCTCGCATGCAATTTGTTGTTTTGCATTGAATCGCATAGAGTTGCTGTGAAATTTCGCAATATGCGGTTAAGCCAGGAATTGAGTACTGAATACTTTTTCTGAAGTCTAAGGAATAAAAAAACGTGTAAGTATAACACCGGCACAGTTATTACAATTTATCGTGGAAAATCATACTGAAAATGAATCAGTTAGGGGTAAAAGTATGATTGTGTGATATTTGAAGCTGTGTTTAGTGGTGAATAGTAAAAACGGAGGAAATATGTGTACGAAGCCATATTTATGATTTGATGAAATGCAACAGTGTATCAAGGATTTGAAAAACATTATATTTTTTCTCCATTAATTTCAATAAATCATTAAATGCATTCCTGAAATTGCTAGTAATTCTAATTTTTAATGTTAACCAAAACAATGGTTGCTCATCTAATCAAATAAATTTTATGTAAGATAAAAATAAATATAAAAAAATCGAGCAGGTACACGCACAATCTCACAATTCTGGTTCAATGCTTATCATAATAGCCATGTTTTCCACTTTTCTGATTTCTCATTACCAACTAACTAAGATTAGCTCAATTGCAGACCATTTCAGTTTAGTGTTATGCATTGCCGACTTTTTAGCAAGCGAATACCTCCCGAATTCCTCTTCTAATATATCATGCATAGCTACTAACCTACGTGAATAAACACATCAAACGCGATGAAAAGTCAAATTCGAAAACGATGTTTACATTCTTACGTGAAATCAATGTAAAAAAAAACATATTTTCACATCATAATTATCTTACACCTTATGTTAATGATAACTACAATGATGATTATGATTATGATGATGTGCACAGTGTGTTACGTGTTTTACGACTACACAAGAGTGCAAATTAATATGAGATTTGCACACAATCGCTCTGCTACTGACTAATTATGACCCCACATATACATGAGTATAACTAGCAATACAATGGTATAAGGTAATTGTAAGAATAATTGTGCGTTTTTCACTTGAATGCGCTATTGGTAACTTGATAATTATGTCGAGGATGGAACATACATATGAATTAGTTTAAGGTAGGGGAGATGTTTTGGTGTGAAGATGTTAGAATTTGTTGATGAAGAATTTGTTTGTGAAGTTTTGTTTTTATTGCATTATAACTAGGGGTGTTATTTATTTATTTATTTATTGTTAGAAAAAAATTGTTTTTGTGAGCATCATCATTTTGATTTAATCTTCTTTATAGAGCCAATGACTCTTTGGTTCAATTTGTCTAAACCTATGGAATATCAAACATCTACAATTTGAAGCACTAAGATTGAAACATAACAAAGCTAAGTCTTCTACTGTTTTTTTTTTAATGTAAGCTATTAAGATTTTAAGTTCCTTTAATGCGATTTTTAGGAAGAAAAAATGATACTGTAGAGTCGAGTGACACTCAAAGTATCTTGACTGCATCAAAACTTACAAGGCACCAACCATTTAAAGGTTTCCGTAAAAGTATCCTCATGTAAGCCTCAGGAAAAAAAACTATGCTGTTTTATCCTGATTAATGTGTTTTTCTGAGAAGTCACTGAGAGAGAATCGTTCTTTGTGATTAGCTTTAAAATTTCACCCACAAAAACGGAAGGATAAAAAGCAGATGGCGCCATATCTTTGAGTATTTGATAAGACGTGAGATGGTTATCGCTGCTCCGTTAAGTAGGTTAAGTAAAGTGGCTGTCAGTAGCAGACTCTTAACAAAAGATATGCATTGGGGGCCCGTTGTGATACCAAGGATAAACTTTTCCTGATCACTGTACTTTGAGAAATCTTTGACTCCTTTCATGAGCTGCACAGTATTCGTTAGTTCCATTAGGGATTGATCAGTTAAACGTTAGAAGAAAGATACCCCAAGCAATGTCATTTTCTTGCTTGCGACAGCCAGAGAATGGCTCAAGAGATGGAAAACGGACTCTTCTTCATCTTTTGAGCCACAATTACAATAAAAAACGTTGAACCTTACGCTCAACCGTTATTCATTCCGTCCTCAACACGACAAAGAGCACTACGAGTTGAACGTAGCAGCAACCTTGCGCAGCATGCGTCCATGGAGATCCATGTCTGCCACAAAAGCTAGCTGAGATCAGCCACCTACTTTGCCTGAAAAGTACTACAATAGTTCGGGAGGTGAAGAGACAGCCTTAAATTTAGCTCGACCGAGTATATTACACTGCTAACTTTATCGTTCATTTTTGAGCTGTCGTTATACACATGAGTACACCAAACCTTGAAGGTTATACCATCATTTCATTCATCTCTTGTTCTCATTTCTATTCACCTCTTGCAGACTTGAGGTGGAGTAGAATGTCTTGGGCTCTGTATTCAACGTCTGCTGGCCCTTTAATAAGATTCTAGCATGGTCACATTTAGTTCTAGTCCATACCGAGATGCAATGCAGTCTTACAGTAGCCAAATCACTAGAACTAACAAAACAGTACGAAAACCATGTCCGTAAATGGTTCGAAAGGCCCTTGTCATTAAAAGTGCCAAAGTATTCATTTTTAGGTGGCCTTTACAACAGCCTGTCACCAAAACGTCACCTCACACAGTAGTATCGACTCAACACAGTAGCCTAAAGCCATACCTCAAAGTGAGGCATAACCCAGCTCACTCCTTTGGCACTTTTGCTAAAAGTAAAGTGCACCAAAAGTCTTCCGTACTGTTTCTGCTATTTTATCGTTGCATAGGAGCTTGAAACTATGGATCAGTCTCAAATATTGTGCTTAGCTCAATGAGGACTCCGTTTGATTTCGGTAAGTTAAAAGCAAGAAAGTATATACTTTCTTTAAAATAGTACTAGCTCGGTTTTACTGTGGCTCATATTCAAGCCGCTGTTTCAGCTCCAACGTAAAAAAATGTTAAGAGGTTGAAAAGTTTTTACCAGTGCGTAGATAGATACTTTCCTCACATTGCTATGTCCATGTCGCACGTATAAGTAACTACTTTGCGGCCAGCAAAATTCAGCCGCTTCAGAAGAGTTTTTACGGTAATGTTGTCCAATAGTGAAAAAGATACAACTTTATTCTTGAGAAGCTGTTTGATAACAACTGTCAGCCTTATACCAACGCTCAGACCAATGAGAGCCTCCACAATCGCATCAGATCTGACGTACTTAATGGTCGCCTCAATGTCTTAGAAGGAGGGAAGTATATACTCTATTTAAGCGAGAGATTTATCAATTTGTTTAATGAGAGCAGAAAAAGCAGTTTTTTTAGACTTGCATTTGCTATAGGCATTCTGCAATTGCAAGATTAACGAAAGGTAAATTGATTTTTTGATATGGTAACCAATAATCCATTCCAGAATCTTTAGCAGTGAAGGAACCTTATTCAGTCCGTCCAGTAAAGGACGGACCAGAAATTGGAACCTTATTCAGTCCGTTTATTTTCTATTAACAAAGACTGTTCCGTAAAGCATCGGGAACCCATTTAAAAAAAAGAAACTTTTGTATGACCTTTCAATCATTCAGGAAATGTGCGTGCCACTCGCTGGCCAAGATAACGTGGAGAACCTGCCTCCGATTTAACGTGGTAAAGGTCGGCTTGCAGCCTATGTTTGCGATAGATAGGTTGAAGGCCAAGATAAAGTCAAAGAGTGTCTTATCTCGGTCAATTGTAGCCATAGATGCGCAACGTGGAAATTCAGTTTTTTGCAGTCGATGGTTCTTGGATTCGTTTTAACTACTCCCCTGTATTAGACAGATGGAGAAGTAAGGCAGCTGTTGATAATTTAGAATGATGGAGGTTAATTTCAAGTGACCCCACCACCATCAATCAACGTTGAATTGAAGTCATATTCGAGTATTAGGGCTACCTCACCACTTCCAGATTCAGGAGATCTAAAAAGTCGCCCAAAACCAAAGAAGTCTCGACTATTACCCCATCAGTTGAGACGAACTTCGCATCTGAATCCCACTCAGATGCACCCACAGAGAGAGAGAGAGAGACAGAGGGAGAGAGAGAGAAAGAGAGAAAGAGAGAGAGCGATGCAGCCTTTACTAAATTACTACTTTACTGTCAGAGCCTCCTGTTTTCGGTTGTGCTTGGTGGATCCCGAAATCTTTGATCTCGGGGCCTTACCACTTCCATTCTTATCACTATAGTTAACGAAGACAATTTTTTGACCCCGCACTTAATAATACACATGCGGGCTTATTTTCACTTCAGAAATATTTATTACCAATATTTTATTTCCTTTAGTGTCAATGTGGTGATCACTAAATATGATTGTAATTTCCACGCCATAAAAAATTTTCTACTAGGACTAATCGCTTTCCAGTAAAGTAATATGCTTGTATGTAATAAAAAATAATGATGCAGACCATGATACAAGCATTCACAGGGCACGATCGATACATAAGAGACTTTCTAACCAATATAATCAGTTTTCCATTAAACCAACTCAATAATTTCACTTCTAACGAACTGACATTTTCAGCTACAATAATCAAAAGATACTTATCAAGAAAACTATAAGCTAGCTTTTATGACCACGAATGGAGACGTATGAAGTAATGGAGATTAACATGCTATCGGTCAACCATCAAGTGAAGTTGAAGTGCAGTTAGTTCAAATTTATTTTAACCCATTTATTTCTGACGTGCAATTGAGCTTGAGTAAATAAGTAATTAAAAAACAGATAAAAATGTTTTTGAAATTGATTCATTCTTCCGGCAAGTTGACTCGGAAGTAATTTAGTGAAATTCATAAATTCTCTTGTTCAATTAGCGAGATTTTTTTTTAAAAACCTGCCATTATATTTACTTTAATAACTATTTGTAGCTCGGTGAATTTTTTTACCCAATGGATATGTGTAAGTGAGTGCAATAATCATATATATGAAGCAATTTGAAACAACAGTCCTTCAAAGACAATTAGCTCCGTACTTACACTCAGTGAAAGTTTAAATTGTTACGAGAAACTCGAGGGTAAACATTTATATCGAACATATTCTGCTAAGTATGCTATCACCTTCCGTCCTTTGCGAATTGTACTTTTTCGCACATTCCGCCTTAGTTGCAATCGTACAGATCAATAGGCGTGCACAGTGGTAAGCACTAACTACTACTTTTCAACTCAATTCAAGCGGAAAATTGCATGGAAAACGTTAGAAATTTACACGGATTTGAAATATGCTGCAAGTCATCCGAATTGAAACTCCTCAGCGATTTTATGAATTTGAAAATATCGAGTTATACGAGCATGATTAGGTGCGTTTTCCTCCATAGTAATATCCCACGTCTAAAAGGATTTGCTTTTTTTTCTCGTTGTTAATTTTGCGACTATGCGGATAGAGTTGGTTAACCAAATGTACTCGTATAGCGGCAACAGAAAAGCAGAAAGTTTTTGCGAAATGATTCCACCGGTCGAATTAATTATAAAGTGAAGGTCGGTTATTATCATTCTTGTGATGGATTAGAGGTGATAGTGAAGATATGATGACGACTATGTTGCTGATATTGTTTGAGTTGTGCGCTGATGATGGTGGTTATGTGTTGTATTGTTTTGGAAATGTCGTCGTACTGCATTGTGGCATTCGAAAGGTTTATGCAAACTTTCCATGTTTGTTATTCCTTGAATATGGCCTTGGAATAGTATGTATGACAATTTATTGAATTATTATTCATGGGAAAGAGAGACAGAGAGATTGTGGGAATTAAGGTAAAATTATGATGTTGACCAAGTTTTTTAAATGTCTGGCAGGTAAATGGACTTAGAGATGTTAGATTTTCTACTGATTTGCTGATTGCAAATATAATACATTATGTTCATTTTTTTTATGTCTCAAGCTGATTAGATAACCTTTTGAAAAGTTTGAATAATTTGGATTCCCAGATCAACATATAATATTGTTGGTTGTGGAGGAGGATTAACAAAAGCTACATTATGTGTTCGTATATTTCTACTAAGATGTAGAGTTTGCAGAACAAATAGACTCCTAAATTAAGTATGCATGTTGAATTTCATGTGAAAATTTAAATTGTTTCGATGGGAAGTATTCAGAAGATTTGCAAAAGAGTGTTTAAACTTTTAAAACCAAAATTTGTAAAAGCTCGAATTTTGAATTGAAAACAATTTTTTTTAAATAAGCTATCATCTCCATAAAAGTTGAACAATCTGGTGCAAAACAAAATAAAATTACGTAGAGCTTAAAATTTTCTAGAAAAAATAAGTAACTGAAAACTTTGGCACATAAAATGCACCAAATTGCCTAGTTTTCAAATCACTTGTGTTTATGTGTTCAGTAATTGGTAGGTTTTTTTCATCCCCAATGAATGTTACTTTAAATCTACTTACACAATGAACAAGCGTCAATTTTGAGATGCAAAAAGAACATGAAATTCATTGTTTCGATTATATTATATAGAAAAACTGAAATATTCAAGGCAAGTATAGAGAGACAAGTTTTAGAGCGCTGAGCTAAGTATTTACGAAATGAAAAAGATGTGCGCTTTGGCTATAGTATTTTATCAAAGCTTAAATCAGATCAATAGCACAATTTAGTGGTATTTGTAGAGTAAAAACTTGGAACCTATGAAAGAAGCGCTAGGAGAGATGAAATATTGCAAGTAACCTCAAATTTGTTGCAAGAAATCTAAAGAAAAGTGCAAAAGGCGTGCTTTTGTTACAGTTAATTGAGTGAAAAAAGTGATCCGAAAAATTAAAAGTAATAAATTTCAGCTCTATTGACAAATTGTCATGCATAATTATAATTTGAAAACGAGAACCAATCCATTTTAATCTTTACAGCTTCTGAGAGTAACAATAATTTTATTTGCAAGCAACAAACAGACTCCATTGAAAACAACTCTCGTGATATCTTTTTTATCTAACTTTGTAAGTGCTACTTGTAGCATAACAAAAAATGGATCATCAGCTTACATTTTGGTTGTATGCCCTATTTTCAGGTAAAAAAATAAGAGTACATATCCCTATGTATACATCTAAGGCTACCAAACACTCCGATCAGATATCAAAATTTCAATTAAAATCTCATATATTCAGGTAATATGTTTATATGTTAAGATATCCGTGGTGATTTATTGTAAGTTTTTTTCATTTACCAAAAAGTATCTTCAACCTTTCGGTGACAACGTGCATTTTAGTGGTATATATGCCCCTTTACTTCTGTGAACAATAACTATTTCCAAAAAAAAGTTTATGAAAGGAAAATGCCTCATGTTCTAAGTACAGTTTTGATATTGTTTTGGAAATTTGCAACCCCGTAAAGAAGGCAAAAAAATTTAAGAGTTTTGCGGTTGGTGACCCTGTACTAACATCCAATGCAATCGTCGGATCTAAACGAAATTCACAGAGTGGGTTTATTTTGATGTTATACAGTTTTGGTATACTTTTTTTAACGTGCTCGTAAAGTGTTGGTTGCTCAGAACATTTATGTTTTAGGAAATGTTGCTGCAAATTTTTATAAAATAAATATTCCGTAGCGAATATGAGTAACAAATGTTATTATGCCCGAAAATTTTGAGCTTTAAGTGAGATTTTCTACTCTATAAATTTCCATGCAGTCTTCGGATCAAAGTGGTACATGACTTAGAACAAGCATTCAAAATCTGCATCATTCCTCTATTTTTTTTCGAAAATCAGTGCTTATATGTGTTAGGGCTTTTAAAAATTAAAAGCTGCATACTGAAATCTTTTCAAATATTAAGCCCTGAAATTTCACATCCTTTAAAAAATGTTTAACAGGTCAATTATTATAAGGATTTAATAAGCAACATTCTTCTCTGCAATTTCATGAATTTCTGAAATTTTTTTATGTCGAAATAATCATTAAGCAAGTAAGATAAGTTGTGAGAACCTTGTGGTTTGGATGGCATATAAAATGGTTTTGGAAACATCCTCGAAAATTTACCTCGAAACGAGCATGCGTTCATCTGCTACAAAATTCGACTTCTGTCGGTTTTCGTAGACCAAGATGCGTACAAAAATTGACGATGATGGAAAGCACCTGAAATCTTTGAAATGTGGCTTTTTTGGCGCTCTTTTTAGATTTAACCTCCTTTCATAGTAATTACATCCATCTACCAGTTTTGCTTACCATGCAAGGACCCTGGGTAAATTCAAGGGAAATATAAGCAATGCAAATTACAAAACACATTCGTTACGCAATACAAAATTTATTGAACAACTAAATAAATTAAAATTTACTGCATAAAATTTACTGAACAATACGAAACATCAACAACGGCATGTTGGAAAAAAAATGCAAAGCTCAAATATTTGTACAGTTAAGTAGATTGGCAATATTTTGCACCTCTCTCTTGATATATTTTTGCTATTTCGTAAGCTTTTATATTCAATACTTTGCTATAAAAATAGTAATTAGAGTTGTAAATAAAACATGCTTTATTTTTTATATCTTTCGAGTCAACAGATTATACTAATGCGCTTTAATTAATCGAATCTAGGACCACTAAAAATAATCATCGTCATTAAACTAAGCAAATTAAAAGTCATCATCGTCATTAAACTAAGCAAATATCTAATGAGTACACGTAACGTAATGGGCGAAACATTAAAAACGCATTAAGTTTAAATTGTAACTACACATTATTTTTTATAAACACTTTCACAACATAAGAACAAGTTTTCCATACGACACTCTTCTGCATGCTACTATAAACTACAAAAAAA
Organism: Nemotelus nigrinus; assembly: GCA_947369275.1. Lineage (NCBI taxonomy): Eukaryota > Metazoa > Arthropoda > Insecta > Diptera > Stratiomyidae > Nemotelus > Nemotelus nigrinus. The sequence goes on along the minus strand of OX376372.1, from coordinate 18,507,788 downwards.
TGGACTAAATTTATTCTTTGGCTTTAGAACAAAAGATTTCTATGGACCATTTATAAAAAATCAAATCCAAATGATCAACAAAGGTAGACGCGTCCTTGACCTATATCTGCCATGACCGTATTTTATAAAAAATTTTTATTTATTCTTTATTTACCGATGATTCTGCATTTTTGTTGTATCACCAATCTTTATTCTAGATGAAAAAATATTGTAAGCGCTACTGCATACAAACTGTTTACTTGAAATTCCCATTGATTCAAAATTAACTTTCAACTCGTATATATTGCACTGACTTAACAAGATCAATTTTCTATACCGAGTTGAATATACCGAGAAGTATACTTCTAAATCCATCTGCAACTTTTTTGCAAGAAATTAAATGACTATTGCTTCTCTGGTTAAGTGTAACTATGCTAAAAGTCAAGTTGCGAAAGCGTAAAGGGTACAGAGTAAACCTTTAAAAAAATCATTATGCATTCGCATTTTCTTAGCTAGTAAACACTATACCAAACATATCTCTATATCCCTAAATATTTTTTCCTGCAATTAATTGGAAGTCCCCAAAAATCATTTAGTTGTTGTCATATAAGTTCTTCAATTTATTGTTTCTTAATTTTTACTAGTCCATTATTTTTATATATGAATCTATAGTACACCCATTTTTGGTGAAATGCAAATCTACATACAATGAGATGAAATTTTGGTTAACTTCAACACAAAGACACGAAAACGGGCTGCCGCGAAATCAACTTTACATAGCAACACCAAATCTGTAACTACTTTCGAATTCTAACTAAAATAAAAACATTTGCTAACCACCATCAAACTTCAGATAATAACATATTGTTGCCAAAATCTCCATGTTAATTTTACTGTCTTGCCAACTGCACCACAAAACAGAAAATATTCCGCAAATAACAAGTTTATCTTAATGCAAAATCATTTAAACCTTGCAGAAATCACTTAAACTACACTCAAATAAAATGTTATTCGTTGGTTTATTCTTATTAATTAACTCGATCATTGTTAATCGTTAAATCTGATCTTCATTGCACTAATTTATTTCATTTTTTTTTTCTCTTTTGCAGGTATACAATTGTTCAGTCAGTTTGCAGATCGTAAGTATCTGAAATGTGCAGTTTCATCTCGTCTAGTAAGATTACGTAGTTGCCTAGTTAATCTATGCACAGCTACTATGTTTTTCCTTCGATGTAATTAAGGTGCATTTTATTGTCATAGTCTTGCCGGTAGTCGGACTACTAGTAGCAAGTATGGATGTGACTTAACTATCAGTTTTTGTGTTTTAAATGCTTCGAAACGATTTTATGAGAACGCAGTCAAGACATTATGTAGTTCGGGAACAGTAAAAATGACGTTTTTTGTTCAATTGGGAAATATCAGGTTAATGATGGTGTTGCGAAAATTTTCTGAATCTAGTTGATTTGGATGTTTTTTTCTTCTCTTGATTAAACATTTGGCTACCCGACCTGTTACGTCATTTGTAAAAAAAACTAAATCAAATTTAATTTTCGCCCGAAAAACTCTAAATTCCACAATTTGATGCCATGGGAGCTTGTAAACTTCAGTTTAACTATACATACGCAACACGTGCAAATATTTCTTTGTGTACATATTATACGTTTCATCAAAGTTACAAAAAGTATCAGATTATCTATGGATTTTCGTTCGATTTACGTCTAGACACACTAATGGCATAGATAATTTCACAGCGCAATAACAGGACAAAAAATATAGATACATACATGAGAAAATTGTATCTATAACGGACCATAATTTCACTAATGAAGTCATTATTGTTTTTGAATTTTCCACTTCGATTTATCAGAGAAAGCTATCCAAACGGAATTAAAATCTGGATGCCATTTATACGTTGATATGCAACATACATATGCTCGTATGCTCCAACCAAGTGCAGTTAGTTCGATCCAATCGATATGGTTCGTTTGTTGTATAATACGTTACCTGAGCGGGTGTGTTTCAATTTGTTACTTCATCTCTATTGATTTTTATCTCGAAATTAGGACTGATTTTGTACACAAATCATCATGATTGAAAGCAATCATTTAAATTCATGGTGAATTATCGATTTATTTTCACAAAAGTAACTTCAATTGTATGTCAAAATTGCATGTACAATTTGAAATGAATGCTTTTTGCTATATGACTATATACTTTTTGCTTTATGACTATTAGTTTAGGCTATGGCTTGATTCATAGATGCAGTGTTGTTAACAACTGAGTGTCTCGTGGCTGAAGAACATATTTAAAAAAAATTTATGAGAATTCTCTAAAATTTCGAAGAATTTTAATATCCAGTCCTTAATATGAATCTATAAATTGCTGTTCCAAACCTAATTAATTTATTGAAATATACATTGTCAGAGGATTTAGTAGCTTGAAACACGTTTTACTTCATGAAAAAACTTCGACAGATGTAGTTTTCATAATTTCAATTCATTGTGATTTTGGCGATGATAAGCTTTTGCCCAAAATATAAATTTATTTATGTTTTACATTTTTTATACAAAAGATTTAAGGAAAAATTTTTAAAATCGATACAAGCTATGCCTTTTCATTTCAATTCGTATTAATAACAGGTCTGTTCCCGTACTACGATTAATTGCAATTAATTGCAATGAAGCGTACTAAAACGGTCTAAAAAACTCTGTTTTAGTACGTTTCATTGCAATTAATTGCAATTAATCGTAGTACGGGAACAGACCTAACGACACAACAATAAGAAAAGCGGTAAGAAGCTCTGCATGCTTCCGGGAAGCTCTGTGTAGAATATTGCTTGGAATCAGTATTTGCAAACCCAAAATTAATTCAAAGTCCTATTACACACTTTTTCAACATTTTAATCAGAGAAGGGAGCATTAAAACATTATCTAATTCTAATGCAAGGAAGATGTGTTGACTGATTGAAAAGTACGAAATAGTTTTTGAAAATTAGACTAATCATACAAATTAGTTAGCTTAAGGGGTTAGTCCACTGTTAAACTGCTCCAAATGAACTTTTTTTTTAAACAGCTACCAAAAAAAAACTACTCAAGATATCGATTTGAAATTTTACATGCATCTTTATTGAAGTTAAAAGTTAACATTTTCATTGGAAAAAAATATTAGAAAACAAAATGGCGGCCGCCCCAATGGATCGCCGCAGCACCACCGAAAAAAAAAAGCAAAGTGCGCCTCGTAAATTCCTGGGCAAAATAAGCATCAGCGAACAAATTATCAAAAATATTTCATTAGTCTTGAGTATAAAGGACTGCACGGGCCTAACTTTAGAGCCCTAAAGCGATAAAAAAAATGTGGTATACTTTTGAATAAAAAAACTTGATAAAAAAAAATTTTTTTATCAATAAAATGTTTCCCAGATCGTCAAAAAATTTTTTTTTGTTCTAAATTTAGGCCCGTGCAGTTCTTTATACTCAAAACTAATGAAATCTTTTTAGTAGTTTGCTCACAGACGCTTATTTTGTCCAGGAATTTACGAGGCGCAATTTGCTTTTTTTTTTCGGCGGTGCTGCGGCGATCCATTGGGGCGGCCGCCATTTTGTTTTCTAACAATTTTTTCTAATGGAAATGTTAACTCCTAGCTTTAATAAAGATGTACGTAAAATTTCAAATCGATATCTTGAATAGTTTTTTGTTGGTAGCTGTTTAAAAAAAAAGTTCATTTTGAGCAGTTTAACAGTGGACTAACCCCTTAAAGTAAAATATTTCTAAAATTAAATCTGGTATGCTCATTTTACTGAATAATTATAATTGTAATGGGAACCCTAAAATGTTTCTGGGTCAACTATTTTGTCTAATGCAATGGATATGCAAATATATTGTGATAAAATTTCTTGTTTTCCACTTTCAAATATGCGTGCATTTTCATTTTATGCATTTTATATGGTAACCACTTTACTGGTTTGAAGAGCTGTTGAAATTGCCTCAAATCAATGAATTCATATAGATTCTTCGCATCAGTCCTTTTATTCATGATATGAACAGTATAACTTCGACTACTGATGACATATTTTTGAATGTATCTCATTTTCGCACAGATAGTACAACTTTTTTGATTATATATGTGAACATGCCTTCGAAACAAATTTGAAATCGCTAAACACAGGTCAATGGAAGGTACAAACTATTGAAAATTTACTACACATGGGTGCCATTACTTCTTTGAATCGAACTCAATAATGAAAATACAATATTTTCACGAATTATTTTGTCTGAAAATTAGTTCCATAGAACGCCAAAAGATCTGGACTTTGTCAGAACGGTCAGCAAATAAAGCTGAATCCAATTTTACCAACTTCACACTTGAGATCAGTAGATGCTATTCAGTCTTCGGTTTACTGCAAAAATATTTTGGGCAGATTTGTACTTTTGATTAAACTGTTAAAATTGCCAAAATTTATTTAGGATGATCATTTTCAGGCGAGGAAAAATATAAGCAAAATAGTTAAATCAGCTCAAAGCTTGAAGTCGAAATCTTAAAGCGTTTTCAATCACGCAGAAATGTAGACAAGCAAATATTATCAGTTCTCTTGGTAAAGTCTTCTCGCGACAACCAAAAACCTTATTTCAATTATTATAAAAAAAACATACGTGTACACTACTGGTCAAAAGTATTTTTTTTAGGCATGGAGTAAACAAGGTTTTGACACAAATCTTTTGGTATTTCACTGTGCCAAACTTTCATTATGACTTCGCAAAGATTTCGTTTCGCTTTTGTATGATTTTGGAATGTTTTCCTGCCAAATATCTTCCACAAATTTTGAATAGGCTTTAAATCTGGCATTTCCTTGCCATGGAGAGAATATTAATAGCATGTTTTGCACATTCGGCTTGAGCTTAAATTAACGAATGTTTCGAACTAAAGATCTCAATTGAACTATCCATCGATTAAAAACGGCATTTAATTTTTAATTTAATGAAATTTAGTTTAAATATATTTATTTTTTTCTTTCTTTTCTCGATCTGTGGCAGGAGGTCTTGTTAAAATAACTATTTCTGCTTTAAAAAGTAATTGATCTATCAGCACATTCATATACTGGTCACTGGTTCATTGTTTCTTGTACGAAACGGGGTTGTCCAGTGAACTTGTATGACATGCTGCCCCTCACCACTTGCCTTTCTAGGTGCTTTGTGGTACGAACCAGGCAGTCTGGGTTAATGTTCTTTTTATTTTTATGCAAAACGTGGAGAAGGTTTTAGTCATTAAAGAAAATCGACTTTCGTCGCTAAACAAAACTTGTCTCCATTTCGAATTACTCAAATTTTCATGATCCGCTTTTTCTCAGAACTAGTTTTTTCGAGGCACACCTGTGTTGTATCCAACTTCACAGAGCCTCCTGCGAACTGTTCTGGGACTGACATTGATAAAATTTGATTCACTCCACTATGTTTCAAGCGTAGCAGAACTTACAAACCTATTTTTTTGGTACAATTGTTTCAATAAAGCATCATTACAGTTTCGAAGACAACCTCGGACGACTATTTCTACTTCTACAGCCACTTGTTTATGAGACGTAGCACAGTTGACTCACTGTCCCTGCAGCCACACCGCTTAGCAGCCTTAAGATTTGAAATGGTCTCTTGAAACATTAAAATAATAGCCTCGCACTTCCGAGGAGTTCCTTCACACATTTTAAAATTTTTCGTTGGTTGAAAATCTACAGCATATTGTTGTTGAACAATAGTAATGATTTGGGGCTTTTTCCAAAAAAAAAATTGTTCAAAATCATCATAATTGTTTAAAATTATGCAATATTTTGGCCAGTAGTGTATGCTAAGATTAGCTGTTTGATTTCCGAAAAGAACCTAACCCCCCGTCACTAATTTTATTGCATACTCAAACTGATTATTAAGAATATGAATTTTCAAATGAAACATGAAAAAATATGCTTATTATATTTGGCCTGAATCGATGGGCCACATAACGGTTGAGTTGCTGGTACAGTTGGGTTCCTATTTTATTTTCATTGGCTAATTCTGAGATTCTCTACCAGTCAATAGTTTTCTGTTCAAGTAAATAGTGCAGCCTGAAGTAAATTCAACGTTCCGGCTGGTATTTCTCAAGGCTCGGCTTTCGGGCCTATAATCTTCCATAATTTTTTTTTTGCAACAATATGACTCCGAATTATTATAATATGTGTCGTTTTACAAATAAAATGACAAAGTTTAAGAAAATAGATGCACTCAGGAGTAATAGTTTACCTATTACCAAAGTAGATGTGCTAATTTTATGGCAAATCACTATGTGTTAAACATAATAATTTGTAGTAAAATGTGTTAAAAGTAGTGGTTTGCAGGAAAATTAGTACATCTGCTTTTGTAATGAGTAAACTTTCAGTCCTGAGCACATCATTTTTTTTTAAGTTTTGTCATCAGAGTGATCAGATGTTCCTTGTACTGACAGATGAGTTGCTAACATTACACAATTCACATATAGATACTGCAAATACTTTTAGCCATAATTAATTCTTTTGTTCTTGTACAGTACCCAGATGCTTATGATTTGCATCTCAACAAAATACTTAAACATTTTCAAGTGCTACTCCTTAAATTTTGTTTGGTATCTTTTAAGTGAACCATCAAGTAGATTGACGGCCCTTAAATGCTCATTATACTTATTCATGTAATTATGAAACTTTATGATTGACTAATAGAAATGAATTGTAGAAATTTTTAAAGTATTTGATTCTCTCTTAATATGTAACTTGCTCTGAATAATGTGCCTGGCTTATTCATTTGTTATTAATTTATTTTTTGCTTTAAGATAACTCAAAGCTTAAGTAATATCATAATTAATGTGTGAAACAAACAATCCAACCAAAACTTGAAAAGCAGTTGCTTGAAAAATATTGGAATTGGAATTAAGCATACTATGACCGTAAAAATTTGAATATCTAAACTATTATAAACTATTATTTTACAACTTACACAGTTCAACTATATAAACTATTATTTTACAACTTACACAGTTCAATAATTTTAGCAGTACTGAGGTAAATTCGGTAAGATATGTTGCAATACCTCAAATTGTCCCAAGGTTTTCCGCTCTGACTCTGCCGTCTAAACGAAATTTTTATAAATGAAATATATTCAAACTCAATTCAATAAATGTCTCTACAGGTATATTTTGTAGAAGAGCTTGTCATTTTTAATTTTAGTTTATTTTTTAACATATATTGAATACTGCTTATAAAATACAAATTAACTCCGTAAATTAAACTTAAAATAATAAACATCTAAGCCGCTTTATTAAAACGTGTTCATTCTTAAAACAATTGACCTATTCTTTTAAAAGCATAACAAAAAAATAGATCAAATGACCGTTACATAATAACAACCCGAATTCCCATCAAACCAAGGCATGTAAATGACATCCAATTCTTCCAAATACATTGTTAGCTAATTTTTTAAAAGGTATTTTGACAACGGTTCACATATTATGCAAACAGCACCTTTTACCAAATACGCTGTCAAATCATTATAATCAATCTGTATTTTCTACTATCACAAATTAAATCAACTTCGAATTCCGTTTCGTCACATAACAGCCACTTACATTCTAAACACAAATGCATAACATCAAAAATTGCATATGTATTTCTTCTTATCCATACCCAAAAATTTTAGCTTTTTTCGTTAAATTCAAACCAAAAAATTAAATTATGCGAAATTAAATCAATATTATGCAGCTTTAGAGTTGTGTGTTTACATAATGCTTGTGCATCGTTAAAACCTTTCTAGATTTCCTTTTTAATCAAAATTTATGCATGTACGCGTGTTTCAAACGACGGCCTCGAGCTGAATTCAGTAAAAAGTAATATTGCCACCATATTTCAAACGGACATGCGAAACTCTTTGAAACACTTTTTATAAAATAAATCCAATTAAGATAATAACACATTTAAATGGGTTCGTTGATTTGATTGGCTGAAACATTGCAAATATTTATCTACATTGGCGGGTTTGCAGTCGTAAATTTAACATTCTTAGGAAATTAAAAGAAAAACTTGTTGAAATGCTCGATGTGTGACAAAAACACAATTCTTTTTAATTGATACTGTTGAAGCTCATAAGTAGTTGATAATTAACGTTTCTCAAACCACAAGCCGTTCTAAATATGAAGGAATTTGAAAAATTTATTTTTTGTGAAATTTTGTGTTTGAAAACAATTTAAATTCTAGAAAGTGTCAAGTTAGCTGTTAATTCACAAAAATAATTAACACTTTCGCGTGATAAAGTACCATTTGCAATAATTTTCGTACAAGCAGTGTGGCAACCATACAAAATTTGTTTGGCAGCCAATGCTGAGTGAACTTGTCTAATAATGGCCATATTTCTTTGCAGCTAACGAGTCTAGTTAATCGTTGTCAGTTGCTTTCTTGTGAAATGTTCTCGTTTGCAATATTAAGTGGTCAATCATATCGAGCAATATATTAATGTCATTTAGTTTGGCATGATATTTAGTTGATTGGTGGAGTAGTGAAGAACGAGGTCATGGTGATCTTTCAGTTCCTTTTTCTTACCTTGGTGTGTACGGAGTAGATTTATTGTTGAATGTTGAAAAAAAATTACGAGCGGATTAGTGAATTTTATTTATACGCTGTTGCTTAGGAAACAAATAATTTTGAACTAACTGTTTTTGAAAGTTGACTAATTTTAAATTAGAAAGCTTAATATCTTTGCAAACTATTTAGTTGCCTTAAATGATAGATGCAGGTTAAAAGAAATGAACCAGTATTTGCTTGAACTTGAGCTCAAACTACTTTTCTTAAACTTTCAATTGCAATAATATTTAAGGGGTTACACCACAGTAGAAAGCGAAAATTTAAGGAAAAGTAAAAGAAATATTTCTTTTGAAGGATGTTGTTGAACATGTTTTTTTTTTTAGTTTTAAAAAAACCTGTTTACTAAAAAGTATTTCAAAATGGCTGCCGAGCAGCCGTTTCTACGGAATAGTTTTTTTTGGAGAGGCTCCGCGGCACGCAGGAGAAGTGCACCAAAAATTAGCCTGGAGCAAAATAAAAAATATTTTCTTAAACAACATTAGTATAGCTATAGAAATACGTAGGGAGTTTTGGAAATACTCATTTTCGTTAAATTGGCGGGCATTTGAAAAATAGGTTAATTTTACTACCAAAAAATGGGCAGTTATTTGTATCTAAAAAATCGAAATATTAACTTATCAAAAGTTGGCTAAGTATTTCCATACGAAATGTTGTTTTAAAGAAGTGATATTAATTTAGAGTGAAAAAATAGAAAATTGTTTGAGTTATGCTGCGTCCTGATTTGATGTAACGTGTTTCGAGAAAATCGCTTTTAAAGTTTTGATTCGTGTTTCGAATACGAGTCGAAAGGACGCTGTACTAACGTACTTTGTGTTGAACATGCTTGAAAATATTTCTAACGACTTCTATTGGTGTATTAGAGAAGCTAGAAATCAAATACTAAGGCATAATGCTGTACCCAACGAGCAGGTGTCGTATTTAGGGCAGGTAGTCGTTTTGGAGCAGTCGGGAGGGATCGAGAAAGAGCTCGAAATTTCAATGAAAACGTTTCCTAGCAGGAGTGTGTTCAATATTCTTGCTATAGCAGCTATTAGCTGCTATTTTAGCAGCTCTGGCTGTCCAATGACACGAAATAGCTACTTTCTTATGCTTGCTATTTGACAGTCGGGCTGTTCAAGATTCCGGAATAGCTGCTAAGGTAGCAGCTATTTGCTGCTCGCAGTCTGGAGGATAGCAAGAAAGTAGGTAAGGCAAAATGGACGTGCGTAAACAGCTGACATACTGTTCAAACGTCACTTTTGATTGGAAATAGAAATAAAAAGCGGATTTCGCGCTTTGGTAGCAAAGGAAATGAACAATAAACTTGAAAAATGCTATCGTAAACTAAATATGGGCTTTCGAACACTTCAACTCAACTCGAGTTTTAAGTATGCTTTTACACAGTGCAATTGATCTTGAGTTTTTAGAAGGCGGGTGTAAAACACAACAGGCCGGGTGCGCTAAATCGTGTACCATGATATTTTCAACGTTTTTTTTCGCTCTTTTTCACAGATATGGTGTCAAAAGCCAGGAATAAGTGAAACGTTTTGAATATGTTTGCAAAATATTGTTTTTCTGCAGCTGTATGCTGAAAACGCGCAAATTTCATACAATTTCCAAATTGCACTGCAAGTGTTTAGCTGATCCAAGTAAACACAAAGATTAAAGTTTAAAAAAACAGAAGAGATTTGTTATTGAGTTGTGCTGTGTAAAAACCAACCCACGTAGCAGCCAAGAGCTGCTACGTAGCAGCTCTTGGCTGTCCAATATCCATAGCTGCTTCATTTAGCTACTGCGAATTTTCAGACTTACTAAAGTGATGCCATGCTATGCTTTTGGAGCAGCTATAGCATGCACATTGAACACACCCCAGATATAAAACCGTTTGTCTCTTATTTTAGAGGGTTTAAAGGTTTTTTTAAGCCTCTGAAAGGAAAATCGATTCTTTGAAATTTTTACTGTGGCACAACCCCTTAAATAATTGCAATTACTGTGAAAACTCACACGTAGTAGACAAACACCTATTTTTAAAACGAAAATATTCAACTTTCTTCACATTTTAGGCGTTCTACGATTTAAGCATTTTATAAATTATAAAGTTGTATTAATATTATTATTTGCATTAATTTGTGAATTCTATTCTATTTTTCCTTCATCAGAAATTAATTACTCAAATTTAGTTTTTTTTTTCAAACTTATCGAAACGATGCAATCAAATTCAAAATGACTAAACTAATCTAATTAGGTAGTTATTATACAAGCTGGTTTGAATTTTATGGCAGTAAATGGACTTAATGAGCACAATTTGCAAATTTGCTTACTCAACACTGCATTTTATTCCTACGATTTAGCATGTTGACCTGTTTTTTCAACTTTATTGGAAAAGAATTGGCAACGCAAGTATGATGATAGGATGACTGGGTTACTTAAATACTGGTTTTATGAATTTCGTGAATTTACAGTCAATTATATCTGTCGTTTTTAAAAATATTGTACAACATTATTTGAATCGCAAGTAATTTGGAATGTTAAAACTTTTGATTCAAAATGAAGATTTTACGAGCAAAATAATTATTATAATAGAAATTCTTTCTGAAAAATATGAACTTATCTTAATTTTAGAATTTGCGAAGCCAATCAATTAGAATTTCCAATTTTTCCGCAATATTATTTCCGTTGGGTGGAACTAGACCTACAGCACTGACAAATATAATGCCTCCTATGAATATTATTGAAAGTTTGTACATAAATTTCATTGATGATGCGATAGCAGGTAGAAATTATGGCACATGATATGCTAGAACATTGATAAAGAATAACTGGAAAAACTCCGGCTGGCGAAACGCAACAGTCGAAGCAAATGTTTTTTTTATTAAAAGGTTGCCGTTTTTCCATCTACAATCTTAATCTAGGTAGTTGTAAAAATATTTGAATGTAAGTTTAATTATATTAAAGAAAGTAAGAAAAAAGAGCAGCGATTCGCAAAAACTAACGCCCGTGTGCAAGAGCTGCAACTGTTGGATAATAGTTCTGGAGGTAGGTTTTGTGTTAGTGAAGTTTTGAAGAATTGAAATAGATGAAGAATTGAATAGAACTATTTCTTTAACGTAATAGATGGTTATATGTGAATTGCTTATATGTAAGCTATGCCTTTAATGGCTTGTGGCCTGAAGTTCTTACCTTTCCAAGAGTTGGTTTACTTCAAAATATGCTATGTAACTGAGCTCTATTATCTAGTTTATATGGATGTTTTGGAAGAAAAGACAGGAGAAAAGTTAGTTAGTGTTCGGGTGATTGTTCTTTTAGAGAAAAATGAGGAACGTAAGAGATATTTGGGTTTCGTGAATAAGAAAAAACAAGTTCACTGTGAACTTCATTTGTGGTGAGTGGGTGGCTCATTTTCTATGAACTATTCCTTAGATGAAGACGTGATGGTTAAGCGAATGCACTATGGGGTCGGGGTGATCAATGGCACGTCGAATGGAATTGTCTTTAAGTTGAACCAAATAAGAGCTCAGAGGTGCTATTTTTGATTTCTGGTGTAGGTCACTAGTCCTATAATAGTGGCCATTGGCCTTAAAGTAGAGTGACTTGATGTTTCGGAGGATATGGCGTTTGAATTTCGCCAGCTTCTCAAGTACACAAGGAGGAGCCGAAGACCAAATAGCAGCACCGTAAGTGAAGATAGGTCTAACCAATTCCTTATATGTGATAATTTTAGCTCGAGTTGAGATAATGGAGTTTGGCCTGAAGATACAGCTTATGTGATGGTATACGCATGCTGGATTGTTGAGGCTTTTCTGAATATGTTGACTACAGCTCCAGCGAAGGTCGAGCTTTATGCCGAAATATTTAACAGTTTTTGAAGTGGTAGTTGACTGTTGGTTGATAATTATTTTAGATTTTTTTAGAGCTTTATTTCTTCTCTTGTACTCTGCTTGTGTGCGCCGGCAAAATATCAGCTCACTTTTGTTGGCATTTATCTGCAAGCCCCATTTTGCATATAATACTACGAGCTGATTTGCGTACCTTTGTAACATCACTGTTACAAAGTGCGGGTTATGCTGCGAGTTCCACAAGAAAAGATTATCTGCGTATAGATTGACTATGGGAAATTCCTGGGATATCTGCAGTGAAAATGTTGAATAAAATAAGTCCGAGAACAGAGCCTTAAGGTACACCTGAGTCGATTGGAAATTCGTCAGAAAGAGCCCCATTAAAGGCGACAAAAGCCTTTCTACAACAAAGAAAGTTATCAACAAATTTAATTAACTATGCTGAGAAACCAAAATTGTTGATCCTTCAATCCAAACGGAATCGAAGACCTTCTGTAAATCAATCAAGCATGAACCCAAAGCCTTTTTGTTTTGGATGCTTTCCTCAACTGCGGTTTTGAGAATTTTTAACGCGTCTACTGTGGAGTGTATGGCCTCAATACCGAGTTGTCTACCGGGTATGATGTGGTTCTCTTCTATGAAGTGGTTCAGATGGGTTTTAATGATCCTTTCGAGTATTTTCCCCAAGTTTGAGAGGAAAGAAATAAGACGGGTGTTGAGGATTTCACAAGATCTCGACGCTTTTGGAATAGGGAATATTTTCACATGCTTCGAAGCAGTGGAAAAATATCCTATATATATGAAAGAGTTGAATAGGACAGAGAGGTGCGCAAAGAAGCAGATAGGAAGCCTTTTTAAGGTGAAATTGGAAAGTTTATCTTTTTAAAGGATAAGGTCGGCACCAGGGTAAGGAGGGTTTTCTTATTCACGAAGGTATTATGGCCTTGGGGATTTGTGGGATGATTTGGTGAACTGAAACTGGAAAGGATCAACGATTGATTAAATTGCCGAAAATAAGAGACAGAAGTCTTGATTACTGAAGGAAATTTGGGATCAGAACTATGCTTCTCACCACGATTGATGAGAGAAATGGCGGCAGCAATAGCTTCAGTGGTGGCTCTGTCATCAGTGAGTTGTCATTAGTAGTAAAATTACACTTTAGTCTTATTCGATCTGTCATTTAATTAATATCCTGGAACATGTCTTTACGAGGTACTATTTTTTGAATGATGAAAATGCTCAAGCTTTTTATGAGGGCAGACGTGTACCTATATTCATTATTTTCCGTGTTAAGATGTCTGTGGTGGATTCTGGTAAGACGTCGTCTTAAGGATTTCCGCCGGTTATGGAGCTGAATGATATCTTGCGGTAAATCACGGAAGGGAAAGTTTGTTGATTTTTTAGGGATAGCTAAACGATCAATGATTGAGGAGGTGTTTTGGTTAAGCCTGTCGAGGGCTTCGTCAATTTTCTGAGTGCAAAGAGTTCGGGAGCATCAAGACCAAGATTTTCAATTTGTGCTCCAACGTTTGTTGCGAATTGGTCTCAATTGATTTCATCGTAGGGAATGAAAAGCTTGGGGTCCTTAATTAAAAAGTCTAGGCCACGTTTGCTTTTGATGCATAACTGTATCAGCTGATGATCAGATTCAGCATCGTGGACTTGGCATTCGTAAGTGCCGAATTGTGGAAGAGAGCTGACCAGGCTCGAGGGCACAAAGAAGAAGTCAATTATTAATGAAGACTGACGAAAAGTAGGCTCCTGCGGAAAGATGAGTTTGATAAGGCTTGGGATCTGTGTAAGCCATTTTCTTATTGCCTCACCGTATGGGTTGCTGATGCTATTGCCCCATGATTGCAACTTGGCATTAAAATCACCCCCGAGGATGACCAGCTCAAGTGAAAATGCAGTTGCTAGATTGCTGGATCAGCACCAAACCACTGAAATCATGATGGGCATAGGTACCTACGAACACTATTTGGACATTCCCTAGTTGAAGACTGATGCAGATTACTTCCGTGGTTTTGAGTCCTGGGATCAGATGCCGTTCGATTTTGATCCGTTCTTTGGCTAATAGCGCTGTACCCAGTTTAGAGGAATTCGAGTCTTCAGACGTGTCATCCAAGGCTACACGGTGACGGAATTTCAGCTCGGTCGCAGAAAGGTAAAGAATATCAGGATTCTCACGGTCTAAGAATTCCTGAATGAAGCTCCTTTCATTGATGGGAGCTAAAGTAGCAATATTTAAAGCTGTGAATTTAAGAGGATGCATTAGGAAGGGCTAGTGAAAAAAAGGTATCTCGTTTCACTGATTGAGAAAAAAGTTTACCAAAGGTTGGAATGAAATCCTTGATCTGGTTTACCAACGCGAAGAGATTACAGCCAAATAGATTTTGGCATTCCCCAAAAAGACTACTGAGTCGATGGTTGCCTGTGGCTTGTTTTTAGCCAAGCTAGTTAGTTGAGTAGCAAGAGCGGAAGGTTTTCTTGTGACTTCATTTTTATTTACTGCCACAAAGTGGCTGGGGTAGGAAACACCAGGTCGGACAGTATTTTGCATGGCTGTAGCCACAAAGTCCTTTTTGCGTGTTTGCTTAGTTGCTTTCTTTCATTGCTTTGGCAGCATTGTGACGCTCTTCGATTTTTCGAAACGTTGGCAGTTGTAACACTGCATAAAATTCTTTTTTTCCAAGTCGTTCCACTGAATCCGCTGGTGCAATAGAAATTTGATGCTAAGGGCAACCTTGGCATCAGCTCTAGGTGATAGTTGGACGATAAACAGCGCTAATTCTTATTCTCTTTTCGTGAGTGTACGGTTGAAAACCACCTCAGGTTAGAAATTTGTTCTCCTAGGAGCTTTGTGAGTCACTGATGCGACTCAAGACTTTTAGGAAAAAAACGGTTTTGCTGAGGTCATGCAGAGCTAAAAACTTCTAAAATGCTATCATAAAATGATTCAAAAACAGTATCCATTTTCACCCTTCACACTGGTTTTTTTCCATATTTCACTAAAAAACTAGATTGGCACAATACAATTCCTACCAATCTTGAAGTTGCATACTAACAACAAAACTATTTCGTAATACAACCAAAAAAAGACAGTTTTTAAAACGGGCTATACCCTTTTCTCACCTTAAATTAAATAAAAGTGTGCTTGCGTTTCATGTGTACAACATGGTTTTCGTAATTTGAACATGAGCTATGTTAGGTTTTATTTATTGCACACTGCTGCACGCAATCGGAAAAATCCTTTCACAGTCCTGAGCTATTTTGTAATAATTTTATTATCAAAATAATCAATCCTCTCTCATTTAATCGTTTTTTCCAATAATTTATTCTGCAATACAAATTATGTCACCAACATACTCATCAATGATAAAAACTAGTCTCAGTATAAATTGATTTATTATCCCAAAAGCAATTTTCTAGCCCAGATTTATCAATTGCATATAATCTAAACTCAACTAAGATATCTTTTCGCGAGTAATGAGCTGTCAGTAAGATTTGTGGCGCATCATTTTAATTAGTTTGCACTATTAAGGGAAAGCTGTCAATTATGTAAGTAACATTCAAGTCCCTGTTTAATGGTAAAGGGCAGTTTTATAACTTTGTACGATTTTTTCCACAATTAAAAGAGAACATAAAATTGACTTCATGATTTCATGTAATCACACTAATTAATAACCATTTAAACATAGAAAGTTAATTGAATTCGCTGATGAAATTTTCAAAATCCATGATTCTATCTAAAGGAAAAAATTTTAAAACTAAGAAACTAACTTCAATATGTTGACAAATGTCCACAATTTGAAATTAATTTGGATTTTTGCTTCTTCAGTGCCGAGCTGGCATAATAGGCACTAAGGAAGTAGAATATGCATGAAAATGTTTTGACTATGAAAATCTCCAATGTTTCCCAATACTGCGGAACTCAAAAAAAAAGCCGATGAAAATTCTTAAGTAATATTTGAGTAGTTCGCATGCAATCATTCACAATAAAAATATGATCACAGTAATGATAGACCACTAACATGATGTTAAGTACCTACTGTCTACGTCTTACAGTAAATTATGTCATTTTTACATCGATATGCTTATGAAACAAAATGAAGTACATGTCTTCTGAATATTAGTAGTAGTACATGTTCAAACAAAAACTTTTTCTGTAGATGTACAGGAGACCAGAGCAAAAGTATTTGATTAAGATTTATTTTTAGGCAGCTAACATATTCCAATAATACCCATATACGAGTATGCTGAAGTTTAAATAAAAATAAGGTATTCAAATTTCGGAAATTTATGTCTGATATACACTACAAGATTTTTTGCTCTGATTCATGTTTCAAGATTAAGAAAAACATCGAATTGCTTGATTTTAATAGTCATAGCCAAATGAAATATGATTAGTTCAATGCAAGTAGGGAAAAAGTCGTCATCATATCAATCAACTGTCTACTAAAAAACTACCTGGTCTCATACACGAGTAAGTAGTACCTTTCCACTCATATCTGCTCTATAAGTCACTTAACTCAACCTAGATGTTCAACGAAAGATGACACTGCTACATAATCAACAGGAAAATACAACAATCGAACAAAAAGTGATCTGAAGTGACACATTCCACAATATTGGTCATAATATTTCCATCATACAGTCAAACCAGTGCACTTACTATAAAAACTGTAATTATATATAGTACCGAAGAAGGTAATTTGTGCTCGCAATACGTTAGCAGTAGTTAAACATTTCTCAATTTCCTCAGCTCTTTCATACTTACGTATTTTCTTTGCAAAACTTCGAAGAAGAAGAGAAAAACAGAAGAATTGCATTGTTGTAGATAAAATGATGCTAATACGACGTAAGTGATGTGTATTATTACCCCTATAATGATATAGTGCTCCGTCAGTCTGGCAACATCAATTTCGTTTATATTTCAATTTGATTCTATTGCTTGGAATTGAGGCATTGTATTGAAATGCCAGACGTGGATTTCAAAAGACTGACTGTCGGTTTTATTGAAAACGTTTTTGGTTTTATGTATGTATGTATCAAGATGCGGTGAAGGAGACACAATAGACATGAAAAGACGGAAATGCAGTTTTCTTTTGTTGTCTGAATGTTATATTTAAGTTACATACTGCTCTTACGACTGCGCTTGTAATTTAATTGGTTGTTACGGGCTTATGTAGGTTAATAGAGTACAAGAGAGCTTATTGCCAAAAATTAAACTCGCAGACGTTTATAAGTATTCGATTAATAGAGTTTTGCGGAAAAAGTTTCAAAATTTGTTGTGTCTGGTGAATCTTTTTTTCCGAGATGTAAATAAAACAATTAAGGTTAATTTTCAGCTTAAAAAAAAACACATATTGTGTAGGCTACGTGTCCGTCATTTGAGAAACTTAGAAGTTATTGTTACGCTGTTAGCAATTCCTCATTGAAACACATTTTTATTTGCAAATTTTAAGTGGTAAAACATTAGCTCAAGAATATTATTATATGTCTAAACAATGCAAAAGTAACGAAGTTATGACAAAAGAAAAGCTAATAGGTTGAAACAAATCAACATAAAAAATTATTATTTATTTCGATGGAAATTGAGCTACACATTTTTTTATAAATTGGTATGCTTTGCCATTTTTAGTCTTTCAGAAATGCATTTTACTCGGCTCCATGAAACTAAAGTTGCATTCGGGGAAGGTTTAGTTGATTAAAGTTAATATGCATATCATATTTAAATTGAATTGAAACTATTTATCTGTTAAAGCAAACCGTGAAATTTAATAATACCAGCAACTTTCGAAAATATTAAGTGCCAACATAACTGAAAATTGCCAATGATATCTGGGAAAGCATAAAGTGTGAATTCTGTGTCCTTTAAATATTTTTCATAATTCGTCGTACATAAAAGCCGTTTTGTTGTGATAAAATTTTTTGGAACTTCGTTAAATCAAAGTATATGTACTTCAGTATTATTCCAATCAAAGCAATAACCAAAAAAAAATGTTCCACATGTGGTCAACATTTCTTTACACCAATCCCATTTGACTCTCAGTGATTTATCGCCTATTATTTCTCTTGTGTTTGAGCTCAATTTTACATCCTATATCTTCATTTGTTCAGTCAAGCTTACTATTCTTCTTTCATATATCTCTCCAGTCAATGCCGCTACTTAAACCGTTCATATCGTTCTAGTATTGAAAAGCTAATTTAAGGGAAGGTTCTCTCAGATACGGTCGAAAAGAAGGCAAAGTTTGAGCATTTTTCGAGGGATAATGAAAAAACATACGAAGTTCTGATTGATTATTTTATTTGCTGATCATTCTAAAATCGTTCAAATTTTTATAACGATGAAATTCAATGTGGTGGCTCCAAAATGGCGGCTCCCGTCTGCCTCTGCACGCGGGACATCGTTTGGTAACTTCCAGTCTGCAGCCTTTCGTAGTAAACTAATATCAGTCATAGTTTAAAGTCATTAAAATTTATGGACCTCTCCATAAAGAGAATGAATTGGGACAAAAAATAAACCAAATTATGGACTTTTGAAAAAAAATGTGCAACTTTTAACCCGGTTCTTTTTCACTTTGACCTCGCTTAGTAGTTATGAATTGAAATTTTTCATGTTCATTTCAGGTATAAGACATACAAAAAAGTATATTCTTTTGGGCATACTTAGAATGAAATGAATCGGATCAATAGATCGCGTTTAAAGTTTTTAGCAAGTTTACCTTGGGATAACTTTCTTATTTGTTCAGTTATCACGACCAGTACCAATAGTTATAGAGTTTTAGGCTCGCTAATTCGAATCTGAAGTCAAACTTACAGAATACAAGATGGCGGATCCAATAAGGCGGGGTAAAATAATTTCCATCCGCCAATTTGGACCAAAATATCTATATAAAGATTTTCGTGGTCGTCGATCGTCAATTTGCTCCATTATACTCACATTAGGATCTAAGTCGGCTATTCCTGTGCCGTACTCCTGGTTGGCCTGCTCCGGCAAATGTTGCGCGTGGCGGGCGTTTTGAGCAGCGGGCGATATTCGTCGTTTAACTATGAAGTAAAAGATATGCAATTTTCTGACGCATCGGTTATTTTTCGCATGTGCTGCCACTTAAAGTGTATTTCAACTCGAAAAAGTATGCGATAGTACAGATCGTAACTAGTTCCGGTACATAGAACGCCATCTGGGGCCACGCGTTAAATAAACTTTACCTAAGCGTTCCCCGCGCACGTGACGTAGATGCGTTTGAGACGCTCTAATGCAATAAATATGTTCCAGATCGGAATATCCTTTTGCATAAATATTCTACAAATATGTAACTTTCATTTTTTGCAAAACAAAATAAATCGATTTGTATGAAAAAATCTGAAAGAACCTCCCCTTAAATGATTTTCGAAAAACCATTTAAAAAAGAAAACACACATTTACACCTAAAACAACCATATTCACATTTTTAACTGTTATCTATTCTCCGTCCATATGACTGGTATGTTGGTATGACCGAATCGTTTTGTCGGAAGTAGATAAGCATTATTTTTTCTTATATTTCACAATTTTATTGAGATCTCTCATAATGTTTTTAGGGTTACCACTCGCATTAATTTCAAAATCTAGAAGAGTAAAAACTTGCTATGAAATTCTATTTTAGGATTATTATCTTGAAAACAGCATCTGCAATAAAATAAATGATGAAAATTTTCAGTGTAATCCTGTGAATTTCATTTTCACCTGATGGCTTCATCGAAAGTTACAGGTGTAAAAAAATGTTTGGGGAACAATCCGAACAATTTCCAAAACTTCAAAAAATTTAAATATTGGTTGCTTATTTTCATTGTGGATGTTTGCTATATGAATGTCTAATGGTAGCATCTGCTAATACGGAAATAACAAAAATGGCTGGTGCTGGCAACCCTTCGCTAGCAACAAAGACAATAGTGTATCAAATCTGCTTCACATTTAGGCCGACCTACTCTGAGAATTTCGTTTCGATCCAATGACTGAACTTAACTGTATGGGGATACAAACAAATTTAGGGCTACCACCCTCAACAGTTTTCAATTTGCGAAATCTTAATTTTTGTTGTTTAATATCACTACAATGTCATAATCGTTTGAAAATTAAATAGCTTCGCATACTAAAGTTATGACAAAAAATTACAAAAATTAGCATAGCTGGCAGTACTGTATTAATTAATCAACCAAATTCCTGAAAAAAACTGTTCTAGTACAAGGTCTATACACTATATAAATTTCGTTTTGATTTCATGACTGCACCAGAAGTTATAGGACAAAAAGATTTTATTTTGCTCAGTGAAGTTTGTAGATTTGAGAGACCAAAATTACTATAGTTGGCAGTTCTATCCTAACTTTTCAACCGAATGTGTACCGAATTTGGCTAATAGTAGGGTTCAACTTCTGTGTGAGTGTTGTTAAAATCTGGTAACTGGATCGAAATCGATAGGGCGAAAAGAAGTTTTTTTTCTTACGACTACCACAGGGTTGCTCACATTTCAAAATCACTTCTAGTAGAATTTCACATTGATCTGATTTTTCGATTGTAAGTTCTCCTGAACAGAAATTTAAAGTGCTCAAAATAGAGGCTATTTGGTACTGAGCTGCCGATCTTGAACAACGTGGAATTATGAAAATCTATATTTGCCAGGGGGGACAAAGAATAAAATTTATCAATCATTTGCATTTTCCAAATAGCTCGAACTTTTAAAAATGATTCCATAGTTGTTTTAATTTATATTTATTGACAAAAATTAAGCTGTATACATTATTGTATTTTGATATGCTAGTTATCACTTAACGGGCGCCTTTATGTCTTATTGACGGCTTAACACCGAGCTTTATACATATATATGAAACAATAATAAGCTAAGTTCAGTCAATTTTAATTACAGTATCCATCAAACTGCTATTCGATAACAAATATTGAACTCAAGTTCTACAAATCTGGTTTGTGTTTCCTAATCGAATAATGAATAACTGCAATACCGATTACACAAACCATAAAATACATACTCAAGTGGCCCACGTTGGGCGTCATATTTACTTTACGAAAAGCTGCACAATCCAAACTATTTGATGATTTGTACAAAGCCGAAACACTGTTTCCCAACAATTTCATATCTTCTTACGCTTAAATGACTTGAACATGTTTTCATATTCTTCACGCAGTCCATCATCATACAAACACTTTTGTTTTTGTAAAATCCCTTTTGACAATTTTCTGACTGAAATATCTTGTCTGCTGCCGCGTTCTGTCAGTGTAGTTACACTCCTCATTCCACCGGTCCAATATTTCTTCATTCGTTTTGATACAGTTACTTTGACGCAATAAATTAATGACACGAGCCAATTGTGATTGACATATTCATTAAACAATGTGACGAGCACGAACCGAACGAATGAGTTCTTGTAATTTTTTGTGTTTAACTCATATTGCATGGATGCAGGTGGCTTGTTGTGTGTGTGCGAAACATTTAAAGCTGATTACAAAATTGTGCATGTAAAAAATGGTGATAGTAATTTTATTTCATGCATCACTATGTTGATTATTTTTGTAACTTTGAATGGCAGGTTGTAGCAGCTTTTTGAGAAGGGTATGGATGATTGGAGCGAAAGGTTAACTGAATGTAAAAATTAAGGCGTGTGATAATATGAAATAATGGATAGCAAATGTGAAATGTGGTTAATTGTCTTTTCCGGTGATTGGAGAATGTATGGAACTCGAAGGCATTCATGCTGAAGGATTAAAGAATCATGCTCGAAAAATCAGAGCTCGGTTATATGTATGGATGCATGAGTATCGAGAGATTTCCGAGTTACATTCACATTACCATTCAATGTAAAATACCTAAAATAATGCAATATATTCCAGTTACCTTTCAAAATGATAGCTCATGTTGCATTTTTAACGAGAAAGTGGTTTACAGGTTATTTAGAACGGTTAATGCGTTAATTTTATATATATTGAGCACCATTGCATACGTATTTATTTTTCTTCTCTATCTCTTTCTCTCTCTCTCTCTCTCTCTCTCTCTCTCTTAAACTTGGATTTTTTTCTAGGAAACCCATTTTGAATAAAGTTTTAGAACAAATGTTAAAGTTGACAGAACATATGATTGGTATACAACAAAGATAAACTCTATACAATAATTTATAAGTTCATTTCAAAAAGATGTTAAAGTGATCAGCTAACAATAAAATGTAGGAAAAAGTAGGTTTTGTACAAATTTTTTAAACAAATTAAGTAAATCGAGTATTTTTTCATTTAAAAGCAATTAAAAAAAAGTAAATTAGTTCCATTTGATGTGACTGGGGGTAAACTTGGTGTAAGGTTTTTAAACTCTTTTTAAGCATGTCGCTCTCAAACCTCGCTTTTGGAGTAAAGTTAAAATATTTAAATGAATATATTTTCTGCATTAAACAGTGATCGAAATAATTTGAAGCTTAAGTTCAAACTGTAGCTTTGTTAAGTAGAGCAGGCGAAAGTTTACACTAAAACAACTCAAAACCGACATTTTGAACAGCTTCAAATGGGTCGAACGAGTGATATATAAAAGACAGAGGGATTCAAAATTGTAAAAGAAGATTCGTCAGATTTTAGGGCGAAGTTGAACAATCAAGAAACAGGATGTTCAGTTGTGCTTCTTCAATAATAAAAAGCACTTGCTGCGAATAATATCAAAAGTGACGTCAAGATTCTGGAGTATTTTCTCATATACAATAGTGATTTCAGTTTTTTGGTAAATCCCACTTTTATTATTGGTTAATTGAATCGATATCAAACAAATTTAAATCTATCACATCTGCTAAATATCATCAGTTAATATTATCTTTGATGTCGATGAGCGAAATTTTACCTTACTGGATTCCACACAAGCGTTTTTGAGGGGCTTTTTAATAAATTTAAAGTTGCAACAATTAACTCTCAAAAGAGAAAAATCATAAGCTTAACAGAAGTGCTTCGAATCAAATTTAATGCTATCTATCATGGAAAGTTGAAATTAATTAAAAAGAATTAAATACCTGCCAAAGATACAAAAAAAAAAACAAGCAAGCAAAGACAACAAAGAGAATTGCAAAATAGATCGTAGATTAGTGTAGGGCCTTAGGGAAGATTAGTGATAGTTTAGTTAGAAATTGAGATTGAGTGGTAGAGTGGGTTGGAAGAGTAGCAGCAGTAGAAGAACATGAGGTAGTTGTATCATTTGATGTCAAAACTCTGTTCCCAAGCGTGCTGGTAAAACAACTTCTTGCGTTTTTTAAGGGCTGGCTATTAGAGAAGAATAGCTCACCGGACGAAAGAAAGCGGATTAAAGACTGTTTGGAACTTACCTCAATTTGTATGAGCAAAAACTAATTTCCTTTAAGAGGGAAGAACTTCAAAAATGTTAAAGATGTCGACGTAGGGGATCCTTTACCACCACTTATAAGTGAGACCTTTATGGACACAGAAACTTAATGAAGAAGGTTTGCTTTTCTGTGTATGGATGAGATATAAAAGCGGCATCCTGACTTTCGTAAAAAAAGATACTTTGTCAGAAACTTTGGAGAAGCTAAACAAAGCACATAAAGACATTAAATTTTCAATGAAAGTCGAAAACAACGAAAGAATACCCTTCTTGGATTTACTGATCATACAGAAAGAAAGTCTTCTTGGGTTTAATGCTGACCGAGAGTCCACACACAGCCAAAGAACAACATAATCAACGTTTTATCATTGGGATTCCCACAAAATTGCGCCCTCTAACTCAATAATTCACCGGCTATTAACAGTGCCCATATATCAGGACGGTTTTAACTCAGAAGTTAAATATATTGAAGATATCGCGAGAAAAATGATTTTGACGGGAAAATAGTCGGAAGTCATCAAAAAAAAATAAGGGCAAATACAGCGTGATCTGTTAACACAGAAAAAAAAACAAAAAACGGCTATAAGAGTTCCAATAATATTTTCGTCAATTTTCAAAAAAGTTCGTAGAGTTCTTGAACGCTGTGATATAAAAGCAGTTGTAGCAATTAGGTGCTAAACTATGCCAAGTAATGAGCGAAAATGATAAAGAATAAAAGATCCGAATCTGCAGAATTACTTGTTCAAAATGCGGCCAAGTATACATCGGTCAAACAAAACGGTTAGCGAGTGTTAGACCAACGGAATATAAGGGGGACTTCGTTTCAGCCAGGAAGAGGAACACAACTTTATTACGATTAGCTGAAGCGAAACACATACTGGAAGAGGAGTACAAAATTACATGGGACAACGTAGAGATACTTAAGTTACATTCAGATTAGACCCGATACATACTAAAAAAAGAAGGCAGATTACCCTCGAAATGTCATTTAAGTTTTTATTCATTTAATTTTTGATATTATTTTAATTGAAAGATGATTAAAATTTATTGATAGCATTAACAAATTACTCAAGAAAGGGCATCATTGAAAAATGAATTGCAACGAATTATCATTAGAGTTTTCAATATTTTTAAGCAGATATCAATTTACGAGTGAAAAATGAGTTAAAAGCTCTTTGTATTGGTAAATCGATAAACGATATTCTTCCAGTTAGTAACAGCTACCTATAATGATTGACTGAAATATTCAAATATTACTGGAGCTCGTAAATTCAAATACTCACATGTGTACTTTGTCTTTAAGCAACAAAAGAAAAAGTATATCTGCCTCTCCAGTTAAAAAAATAGTTTTATCAGCTACTATTTCAATCAGTTCACAATTTTTCACGCACATTATTTTTAAAGTGCATATTTTGTCGTTGATAAAATGTTTGCTGATTCGTTCATTATTGCAGCAATCAAAAGTCGTGCACCAATAATAATAATAATAAGAATAATAATCTAATATTTTGACTCTATGAATTTTTCGCCTGATCAAAGGTGTTGAAATTTCAGATTTATGTTTCTTATAGTTTACTTTAGAATCATATTTTTTTTAAATAATTTTCTATTGATTTTATTTATCTGAAGTTGAATTGAGAAAAACATAAAAAAAATTGCGAGCTAAAACTTAAGAACAGATACCAATAATTTTGTTTTCAAAAACCTTAATGCTCAAAGCAAAATCAACAAAAGTCTGCTGCAACTACAATTTTTAGGAGCATAATATTAATGTCAATGCAAAAACAATATCATACAGTAGTATCTAGTGATCAATCGAAGGAATACGCAAAATATTAATTTGAAAAAAATATTACGAAAATTCCAATAAAACTTCAAATAAAACTAATAAAATGAAAAATAGTTGTTGCCATAAAAATGGAAAGGGTTTCATTGTTAAAAAAAATGTTTATATATCTTTCGTGAAAATTTGAAACTGGTAGGTTAACCCGTTTCTGAGAAACCTTACTCACCACCTAAAACAAAAAGTTTCGAAAAAAACGTTTTCAAACTGTCAAAAGCACTCTGCATCCCTCCGAGCCGTCTTTACAAATATGTATGTAACTTCGAGATTATTTGTCAGATTGACATACAATTTTCTGTGCATACACCTAAATACATGCACACTACGAATATAAAAATTTTTTTTCGCATCGTAAGTGCAAATAACCGCATAACTAACTAGTTCAGGTGACAAAATGTTAGCCTTTATCGTTTTTATTGTCTAATAGTCGTGTGAAAGTTCAAAAAGAGAAATAAAATGTAACTATAAAAATCGGTAGCTGCACTCACTACGGCCCCAGTTCGAGGCAGCGATCTACCACCCGCGGGTTCAAGTCCCACCGTATACTCATGGTTGTATTTATTCACATTATGTTGTCCCGGAATAATACTCTACTAATTAAGTGCTACATCATAGCTTTAGTGGCAGCTGGACATAACACCAGCGCTCCAGAAAATAATGAAAAAAGTGTGGGAATTAAACAATAATGGAATAATCTCCCATATGTGTCTCCCTTTTACCATGTCAAAGCGTTCGCTTCAAAAGTTAATCTCCTGAGCATTGGTATTATCATAGAAAAAAAAAACTAACAACATTTAAAAGTAAAATTTAACAAGAAAATATATATCACATAGACTCACTTTCAAATGTGAAAATTCTTCTTCAAACTTAAATCCAGTCTTCGAAAGCCAAGAAAAATTTAACCCAATAAATTATAACAAATGTTTCTATTGGTGTTGAATGTTTCCTGTTTGCAATTAAATCACCGCTGACCACATATCAATTCTCTTCCTCCTAATAATATTTTTTTTAAAAATTCCAAATTCATTCCAAACCAGAAACATGAACGACTTTCACTGAAAACAAAAATGTTTAATTTTCCAGTCATTCAACGATCTAAGATCTATTGTTCTTAGCAGTCCAGAAAATTCGAAACGAATTACGAATCTGGTGACAAAGAATTCATTGCAAAATCGCAAATGGTATGATTCAAATCGTGCCAAAAGTATTGTACCGGTTTATTAGTTAAAGACCGGCTTATACAATTGCAAATTGTTTTGCTCAGTGTACTAAGACATTATGCTTGAGCATAACAATGGAATCAACCAAAGAACTTATACAACTTGTTAGTCTTGCTTGCATGCTGCTACGGACCAAACCCACATAAATGGCATCGGTTTTAAGGTCACAGCATTAATAGGTTTGGCTATCACAGCCAGCATGCAGTGATAGTCTAAATAGCTTCGATTGCGAACTAAAATTGTTTGTCTTCACAAAAATTATCGGTTTCACGGAATCCAGCTTTTGTTCAACACAAATCAATTGATTTTATTTGTAAAAGTAAATATTAACCGTGACTTCTCTAAATCGAACCTTGACCATCACGTCGGTCTTAAAAAAATGTATACATTACATAATTGTCCATAACATCGGTTTATTTCATTAAACCTTTTTGTTTATTAACTACAATTTTCTACGATTTGCAATGCAACCCTTTTTTTCTTTCATGCTATTTATTTTGTAATGCACACACAACACCCAGGCTAAGAATCACTGCTTCAGCAACCTTATACACTCGCCGGCAGACAGTCGTAACATTTACCAGTAGAACGCTCACCCGCTTTCAAGTCATTGTCAGAAAATTGCTCTAAAATACTCGTTGGAAGGTTAAAAGCCATTGAAATAGTAATCTGAATCGATTTGCTTTAATTTTCAATCGATTTGATTTGATTCGATATTCTATTAGGGGATATTTTAAGCTTTCGAGTTATGCTCTATGTGCGAATAAATTTATTGCTGTGAGCTGGATTTGTGTTGCGTGTAATCAGACGCAAATTGATTGGTTCAATATAAATGGTTGCAAATAAAAAGGTGTTTGAAACGCAACTTGATTTTTTTTTTGAAATTGAAAAGTTTTTTAAGCTTTCAAATGCGTGTGCAAGGTTCCGTACTTTTTGCCAACAAATTGAAACATAAATTCGTTTTTTAAGCTTTAATTTCAATTAAAATCCTGTCTAAAACAGACACCGAATCTAAAATATTAAATTACGTTTTCCATCATGCGAAATTCGTCAAAATTATTTCAATCCTGATACGCCCAGAAGAAAAAAATTTCAAATGTATTATGAATAATTGATTGACAAGCTTATAATTGAACATTTCCGCCACAGCTGGCCTAAGTAGTAAATCCAACGATTTTTTGTTTTGGACAGTTAGTGATTTGAATAAAGTTAAAATAATGTACAAACTAAAAACAAAAAAAAATTTCAATTAAATTTTTAGTAATTTTCCTATCTTCATTTCAGGTTCACCTGCACCTCCAAAACAAGACCAATCAACAGCCGCATCATGGT
Organism: Nemotelus nigrinus; assembly: GCA_947369275.1. Classification (NCBI taxonomy): domain Eukaryota; kingdom Metazoa; phylum Arthropoda; class Insecta; order Diptera; family Stratiomyidae; genus Nemotelus; species Nemotelus nigrinus. The sequence continues at coordinate 18,479,612 of OX376372.1, read as the reverse complement.
GGTCATCACAAGTCACAGTTGGACCATCGGAATCACCCATCGATACATCATTCATCTCAGCGACACATGGTCTAGTCCAAACACATCCTTCGCTCAGTTCGAGTGTGCCGCGACCGGCACCGCTTACCAGCAATGCTCTGGGTAGTGGCAGTTCTTCCGGTAGCAGTAGTTTGCGTGGCACACTTCGAATAGGAAGTTCCGGTGCGCCACCAGTTGTATCTGGTGGAAAATCACCTTTTCGCCATTTAGATTTCGCTTCAAGTGCCACGTCCGAACTGAGACGCAATCCCAGCTTGTCGGCACCAGATGAATGTGCTCGTGCCTGTCGAGAAGGAGAACCACCCAGAACATGCTACTATCACTTCACCTTGGAATATTATACTGTGCTTGGAGCGTAAGTTTTCATTACTGTCTAATTCTTGTTAGTACCATAGATAAGTGATCTGATTAGGATTGATTTTGCAGAAAAAGTGGTCAGACGACATTTTTTGCATTCATAATTTTTTATGTTATGTTTGACACGGAAAAATTACTGCACGTATACGCAGAAACTAACTGATATTTTGGCATTGATTTATGCATGCGCCTACGTAACTTTAAACAACCTTCAATCAATAGACACACCACAAACAGAACTCGCACAAGATAAAATACTTTTTGTCAGATACGCTAACACTCAACTTAAAAAAAAATTAACGTCAAGCTCTGAAACTATCTTCTACCTACAATATCATATGACACCAAATGAAAATAGAAAATCATATTCATTAACCATTACTGTTACGAATATCTGCACGTTTTTACAGCACCGACTCAATGCATTATACTAGCAATCTACATTTACCGTATAATTTTATTAGTATATTCTAAGAAAACTGGAAACCGTGGGAAACCGTGGGAAATTCAATCATGCTAATAAATTATTCGATTTAAATCATTGGAATGATATTATGATTGAGCTAGACTAATAAAATCTACATTAGCTTAATGTTACACCCAATCAAGAATATCTTCGCTCTCTAATAGATATCGTGGGAAATATAGCTTGAGGTTCTAGTTGAAAGTAGATTGCAATTGCAATATGTTAGTAATGATTCATTGCATACAAATCGTAGATGTATAAAGTGCAGATTTTAAATGACATTTATACGTGTTTTTTATACAGTTAGAATGTATAAAATGGTGTTTATAGCAAAATGTTATTACTCTGTGAGATATGGACATATTTCTTTGGAAACGATGCAAGTTAAGTGTGGGATGATTCGGTCACGAGTACCAACCATATTGTAGCAGTATACCAGTGGTACCAATACAAGGGGTATGCGCAGGAAGGAACAAGAAGGGCAATTGCCCCTCTCTTGCGTTTTACCCCTTACTACGTATTTTCTGAGGCTTCATATTGCTTCATTTAAAATTAAGCAAAACGGAAGATTTTCAAGAAATATTTTTAAAAAAATCAGATTTTGAATGGAGAGATATTTCAATTTAATATCAGGAACATATTGAATTCGTTTTTTTCTTTAAAGTAAATCACGAGTTTACAGTGAGCTATTCCGGAATGATTTTTTTTACAAATTGTGGCATATCTTCAACTGGAAAGGACGCCTTAAAAGCACATTTTCAATAGTCTATTGTAAATTTTGGACGACGAGGAAAAATCTCGGGAAAATTATGTTACTGAAGCTTAGTAGACGTTAAAAAATTAAATTGGCCAATACAAAATATGAGAGATGAATTTTGAAAAAATAGACGTAAAAATTTTTTGGTAATCTTATTCATCTATTATCATGAAAAGTTACGCCCATAAAACTTTGAGTTGTCTATGGTGATTGATTTTTTTTTTTTACTTCATGGTATGTTAAGCTAAGAACGTCATTTGGCCCTTTCCCAAGTCGAGTAGTTCTCTAGTGGTACTAAAGTCCAACGTTTGGTGCAATTGTCTCGCGATTGTACAGGATGGTTCTTCCACGCAGAACTTAATGGTCACTTCAACTGAAGCCCTCGAAATACTAACTAGGAAACTAAAGGAAACCTCCGACAAAAGTATACCAGCTTTTGCTAAATCGTTCTCTTCACAGTTTTTGTATGTCCCATGTTTTTACATCCAAAATAGCTGCATCGTCAAATGTCTTGACGTCTCGTCAAGAGACTTATGGTATTTGGCAAGCTTCAAGTATAGGTAATTGGAAAATATACCGCACCCCACTCTGTAGCTCGAGCCATCGACATATATTTTCACAGTATTATTTTCTAGGGATAATACCTACCCTAGCCCATTCCTCTCTATTTGGAGTCTGAGCTTCAATTCACTGGGTCAAAAATGGTAGGGCAATAGCATACTCAATGTAAGCTGGAATAGGCATTCTCTGCCCCAAGATATTTCAATGGCCTGGGTATGGCTTTGTCTAGAAGGCACTATAATGTGATCTTATCGAAGCCCATCTCGCATGTTGCTAGGTAAACAGATCGGTAAAAAGGCAATGAAACAGCACTTGAAGGGGTTTTGTTGGGTAAAACGGAGTGCTTGCGCTATTGATAAAGCTGTCAATCTACGAATATTTTCTGTCATTTCCGTTTACAGCCTTTAGTATGGCTGAGCATCAAATTCCTGCATTATGTGGCCCTGCTCTGCTGTGGCCCCCAAATCGCTTCTATCGCTCTTTGAGCTGTGTTGAGGACAGAGTGCTTTACAAGCCCCTCCACTATATTTTCGTTTCATAGGAGCTTAGAGTTCAAGACGAGTCCGAGATATTGATCCTGCATACGCTATCACTTTACCTCAGCATGATCAAGTTTCCTAAGAAGCTCATAAACTGTTCAATTCCAAAGCAAAGGAGACAGAACAACGTCCTAAAGGGTGCTCGTATTTACTACACGTATGAAGGCTGCGCCACTTAAAAAAGAGAATATTACCCGATTTTCGAGTAATCGATTTATTAGTAAGACTAACTGTGAGTTTACATCTAGGTTTGGGAGATCATTCACAATTATCTGAAGATTCACATTCTTGAACGCACCCCCCAGAAATGGGGCCAGCGTGTACTTTTTGCAAGCAAGTGATTTTTTTAACCTTCCCTACTAGGATATGTAACGCTGATTTGACAGATTTCACCCTCGTATAAGCTTGCTGTGATTTAAAAATAAGCGCACAGTCCAAAGCACTGGGTATTCAATACCCAAGAGCCAATACCCAGCTAAAGTATAAAGTTCTCTAATGTACGCTGAATATCAGCCGGGAGGGTATCATCCGAGCCTAGCGATTTGAATGGGCCAAAAGAATAAACGGTCTATGTGTGCACTTGAAATGACAGGAATCAAACTTGGAAAGTAAGTAAGGTTCCATCAGCACACTGAACGTCTCACAACTGCTTTGAGTTCAACTACTATCGGTCTTTCGTATGCAATCTAGAGCGACAAGAGTAAAGTTTAGCAGTTTCTGAAAATGACTGGTTTCATTGATATACCTTCAATATTTACACACAAATATATCCATGACGCTCTTTTTGCCTTACGCACATAATTTTTGAATAGCCTTAATGTAACTATATAGTTTGACCAATCTTTGACAAAGTTAATCTTCTTCCTGCATTGACTTTGAAGAGCCGTAATCTGAATATTCCACCACTGGGGCTTCTTTTTCCCTAAGGATTTAGTTATAGGATTTCGCAATGTCATTGATAAACACAGCTATTAGAAAGTTTGCTGCCATTTTTAGATCTTCCTGTTGGTTCTAAATTACTCATGGTTTTTGGATTAACACAATCTACTCTGCGTCCTTACACATATGTAGCAGAAGAGTCGTGGATACTGCCTTAGAGTGCTGGCTGAAGGATAATGTGAGTGACCTTCACCATTTTTAATTACAATGCTAATTAGATCTTCGTCAGATCCAATGGCACCCTACTCATCTCCCTATTCCAGATTTAAGGGATCAAAGCGGCCACCTAGCTCAGAAGTTTTATCAGAATAGTCCTCTTTCTTCGCCGTAGATGTTTCTGAACAAGGTTCAGGGGTATGAGACAGTAGTTTTCCACAGTATTCCTTTTGCGAGGCAGCTCATTTATCTCACCCATCCGTAGGGGCTGAATTCTTCGGCATGGAGACTTTTAGGTCCCTTCGGTAGACGTTCAGGTGAACGAAATTGAACCTGTAACCTATCGTGTAACCAGAGTACTTTAAATAAGGAAGACATTTCTCAGTTATAATGTCAAGGGCTTGGCGTCCGTCATTTGATAGTTTGCTGACCTTGGCCACCTTCTAATCGTCTATAAGCAGGTCTTTGTTACTCTTTCTTATAGCCTGCATAGTATCTTCAGAAGAGAGAGAGAGATGCATACCCTGGACCTCGGCTTGCTCCAGAATCTGGTGCTTTTGCAGCACCTCCAATTCGACGCCTGGCGATACTCAACTCAGCTTGCTTAATGGTAGCTTTGAAAGATCCGTGATCTTGGTGTCATCAAGTCAAATCGGCGATGGCTCAAGATTTGCTTCGAGCAATGATTTACAATGGCTAACGCACATTCAAAAAATAAAAAAAAAACTGGATTCCTAATCCAAACGTAAATAATCAATGAATAAATTATTTTGAGAAATAAGCATATGTAACAAAACTTCCAGAAAAAGGTTTTTCGAAGTTTGGACAAAATCTTGATCGATTGGGATCTAAACTGATTTTCAATATTTCTGTAATCTTTTTAGAGTGCTGATCAGACTATTTACTTTGGCCTTGAAATCACAGCTTATTCATGTGCAATAGAATTTTTTTTCTACCATTCGATTCTTGAATAATCTTGCTGTAAAATCTGGAAAACTTATTAAAAGTGGTTTTAAGATTTATTTAGTACCATCAAAGTTTCTCAATACTATCTAAGACCAATGATTGACAAATGATATAATCAAGAATTTTTTTAAGCTACTAAGCAAAGCTTAATTGATTTAAAACTAGATAGATGAAATCATTTTCCAGTCACTCTGTAATGACGTATACCACTTGCACAATCAAGACGCAATAGCTCTGGCACGTAAAAACCGTTAGAAAGACAGCGATTCACATAAGCCTCAGAACTTGAAGATGACCTGTAAGCAGTGTGCCCACTCTAAAATCAATATTGGTGAAAATGTATCAAAAAGTTCCCAAAATTGTATTTGAATCGATGTAGGGGCTGAAACTATAAGTAATAATACAAAAAACTTAGTTTGGAGCCACATTAATTATTGAATAATACAGAGCCTATCACAAATTGCTTCCGCTCTTTGTTTTCATCTTTATATTGCCATTAATATTGAAGCCACACAAAATAAAATTATTACAAAATGTGGGTTCTTAGCGAATGCGCTCAAAATTTTCAAGAAATTAAAACGGAGCGCAGATTAGTTTTAGGAGAAGTTGCCGTTTTAAATTTCAACAACAAAAATGATTCTTCGGCTTAAAAAGGAACCATATAGCTATCGGAATACTGATGATTTGATAAATATGACACCCAAACATTGTTTTGTTTCTTACTTCCCCAAAATTCCTCTAATCATTTCTTTTTTACATTGCCAAGTGTTTAATACAGAAAAACATCGTTCTTAGGTAAACTATAAGGTACAGCTATTAAAGTCACCATGAAATGAAAGGCGGCAGATGATATTGATTCACCTAAATTGTTTTCAACCAAACTCGGCTTATCCTAAAACGCATCAACATTCATTTTTTCGTTATTATTTAAATAGCTTGAAAACTTCAAATATTCAGAGTCATAACATATCTTTCGTAGTTCAGAGTGTAAAGTAGATTGAAGCTGGCAGCTATTACTGCTAGAGAGAGGAAATTTGGCTGGCACATGACATCAAAATTAAAAAAATTGAATTTATTTACTGGATGACAAAATGTATCATTTTGCCATAATTCAGTGAGTTGCTGGCTGTATCATTGTATCAAAAATATAAGTTTCAAATAAAAATGTATCAAAATGATACAAATGTATTAAAAATGGGAACGCTGCCTGTAAGGTAATGTTATTTCTTTATTAGAAGATCGTGTCGAATACTTCAATATGAGAATAATTTGTTTCAAAAATAACTCTAAGCTCACCAACTCTAAAATTGAGCTTTCGGATTAATTCTGGAGCTTAAAGCTGTTTTCACACGAAAGTATTAGGCGTATTTTTTTGCTCCCTCTATCTATAACATTCCCTGTGAACTCACTGAGACAGGAGTTGTTGTTGTTTACAACGCATCCAAATCCGAAACGAGATATTATTTAACACTGATAAAAACCTAACAGAGCAAATTGGTAAAAAATAAATAATAAAACAGATTGTTTTATTTTAGATTGTTTTATTTAAGATATTCCCAAAATCAAATTCAAATAATTTTGAAATTTGCTATCATAAAAAACTAAGTTCGAACCTTTGTTATATCTTGTAGATTTCCATGAAAACTTGCGTAGGTAAAAAATTCAGAACATTACCTTCAAGTATCTGAAGAAAAAACACCTTCTGCTTTTGTTTCATTTCCGCTAAATTTTCACGTTCAACATCAACATTTTAATGAGTACAATTTCAGTATTTTAATTCGGTATCATGCATGAAAGAAAATACTACTCTCAAACCTTCAAATTAGCCACACTTCAACAACGTTCCGAACTGCATCAATATTTATTATTAGCTGACAATAAAACATAACAATTGCAGCGCATACAACAGCCGTGCAGAGAAATTAACATTTTCGACATTTCAAGGGCAAATAAATACATACATATTTCGATTATTATTGAAACGATCGAAGCAAAATCTGGTGTTCGAGCTTATTAGATACTATCTAAACATCTACCGACAGCTACTTGGCTACAACACCGCTTCATGCTACATATAGAAATATCGTGCTGAAAATTATATTGTAAATATCATTAACTGACCTTATCCACCCAGTTATTTAGTAGAATTATCCGTTTTATTAGCGTAACGAACGATCGAGATTGGATTTGAGCGAATAATCATTCGAAATACTTATCTCAAGCGTATCGTGCCGAATCAAATATGAAAAATTGCATTAAACGTTAATGCTGTGTCATTTCGTTAGTAGAATTGTAAAATTATGGAAAATGTTCGTCCAATGATCTTGGAACAGCAAGTCTTTGGAGACAAAGACTAGAACAAGATTATTTTGTGTTTTGAAGATAAAAGCTTTTGTAAATCTTTTGAACATGAAAGCTATCAAAGCGAGGCTAAGTTCTAAAATTTCATTGACACTAGGTTACAAGTTCGTGCAAGAGAAATGGATACGATTCTGATGACCTCGAAACGTAATTTTCGGTCAATGTCGACCGAAAGTTTTCATAAGTCACCGACGTGCGATATGAAGCTGAAAGGTTATGTCGTGCACTTTGCAAGGTCAACTCGAATTTAGTTTTGCAAATGAATAGAACATATTTAATGCTTAAAAATTTATTTAGCTGAAATGGAATTGTTGTTACTGAGACCTGTCAACTATTATCTACTTAAGCACTTGAAGCAAAGTCGTTTAAAAGTATTACAGGAGCTTTCTAAATTGAAGCTGATCCGCTCCGTAAGTGGAAAAAATTTAATACAAAGTAGCTACTGTACTGATACATTATTAACCCTAGATTCATAGAGATGCGTCTCACAGACCACGCAAAATACATATGTGTATCATTCAAGTGTATGAATCACCGCGGCTTATTATGTGTGGATTGCTCAGAATAACTATTGTGTTTATTTTCATTGCAGAAAATTAATGATTAATTGCCATGTTAAAAGATTTTAAGTGTGTTTTATTGCTCTTTTTATTCTATAAAACAAAAATCATCAATATAATATGCTCGTCTGAGAAACGAATGTTTTTTTTTTGGGGGGGGGGGGCGGAGCGGATGTCAAAAACCTTCAATAGGTATCCTGCGAACAATACAAGATTATGTGAGATTTGTACTCACTAAAAAACATCACCCGCTGCCCACGGAGGTCCGAGCCGGAACCGCTTTCGCATTACTTCAACTCGACCGTGCTACTTCCACATATCAGGTGCCCTATTGGCTTACTTCCGTTCTGTCAGGCTTTCAGGAGTCTGTGACCCATTCTTCCTCTTTTTTTAAACGCAATATCAGCCCCACATATGCTGACATAGCTGACCAGGTTTCATCTGACTGTAGCATCATCTCCACGATTAACTCCGGCGTCACAGGGCCAATTGCAGAGAAAAGCATGTGTCACTCCCTTCTGAAGCGGGCGTAATGGAAAAATGTATGCAAAGCGTCATCACTTTGCTTAGTACAGTACTTACAGAGCTCCGTCCTGACTTTCCCCATTCTCTGAAGGTATTTCCTGAAGTAGCCGTGACCCAATAGGAACTGGTACAGGTAGACGTTTATTTCACCGTGGTCGAGCTTAGGCCAAGATTTTAAAGCGCGAATCAGCCTAATCATCTATGTTTCTTTTGAGCACATAGCCCAGCGCTCCTTCCAAAGTTCAAGCGTTCGCGCTCGTGCTTGAGCAGCTAAAAACTCTCTTCCCACTTCTGCTCTGTTCAGGAACACCTTCCTGCGTTCGTTCGCCAATAGGTCAATTGGAATTACTCCCGGTATCACTAACACGGCGTTTGCTGAAACTGTTTTGTAGCTGCTTGGAATTGACAGCGCTCCGCTACGCTGGACGCTCACCATCCTAGCTCGATACTTTTCAAACCTTAACGCAGTGGTACATTTCTCCGCACCATACAATAGCTTTGAATGAGCCACCGTCATAAGGAGCTTACTTTTACTCGTACAAAGACCGCAGACGTATGCTATGAGTCCCTCAAGCGAGATAACAGCCAGTAGTGCATACCCTATTGCATACTTTTCGGATGCGCTGTCCATAAGTTAGCTTCGAGTCCAACATTACTCCATGATAATTAGCCGATTTTCTGGTCTCAAGTGCTACAGAGCCAACCATCATGGGTATAATGGTTGGTATTCTCCTCTTGGTCAGCATGACAATCTCAGTTTTTGCTATCGCCAGCTGGAGTCCATGGCTTTCCAACCAGACTTCAACCCTTTTCATTACTTGATTGAGTTTGAGTTGTGCGAGGTGAGGATTTTTAAACGTGATGACAGCGGGTACATCATCAGCATAGCCCACCAAGAGCATGTCTTTCGGCATTTTGAGGCGCAATATTCCATAGGTCTGGCCCGAGAATGGAACCTTGTACTGCTCTAGATGTAATGGTTTTGCGTACAGTTCCCTGATTCGTTTCAGAAATCAAATGGCGATCTTTCAAATAATCTCGTACCATTGCCAGCAAGTATTCCTCTATTTGAAAATGTCGCTAAAGAGAATCCAATATGTCTGTCCATCTCGCCGAGTTAAAAGCATTACGGACATTCAGCGTTGCCAAAAACACTATAGGTCTAGCTCGATGACATGCGGTCTCTACGCGATCTACTGCGCTAATTACTTCGCAGATGGCACTTATTATTGAGTGACCACTGCGGAATCCATGTTGGTTTTTCGCGAGGTGACCAGCTTTTCATATAGCTGCCTTTAGCCGAGGTTTCAGCAACCCTTCCAGAAATTTCCCCGTAGTATCAAGCATGCAAATAGGTCTGTACGCTGATGGTGTGTAAAGATCTCCCTTTCCATTTGCAAGTTGCGTCACTTTCCAGGGTGACGGAAAATAGCCCGTTAGTAAACATTCATTGTACGTAGTAATGTTGATGGGTGTCTCTCCACCACAACTTTTAGAAGTTCTACTGGAATATTGTCCAGGCCTGGGGCTTTTCGGTTCTTCATTTTGACACTCGCGCTTCGTAGTTCTTCTTCAGTGAACAAAGGCATATCTTCCTGATGGGCTATGTGGTCGTTCTCAGCTCTCACGTCGTGCACTGGGAACAGCGAGTCTACAATATTCCTCAGGCCATCGCCTCCATGGGTGGGTCGGGGCCTATGTGGCCCAGCCTACCTTATACTATTTTGTAGCCCTGGCCCCATGGGTCCCGGTCCACTTCTTTGCATAGAGATGGCATTTATGCTTTTTCCTCCGTTTTATAGCTATTCCCAGTTGTTTTTTTTTTGCATTTTTATGGGTGGCGGCAATTAGCAACGCTTCTGGTCTTCCAATAGACCGCTGTGCCCTACACCTTCACGCTAAAGCTCTTCGTGTTAGTTTTGCTATCTCCTTAGTCCACCAGTAAGCGCTCTGTTTGCCCGGTAGTGACTTTCAAAGCGGTATCGACAACTTACAATCGTATATATTTCCCCAGAGCCCATTGCTGCCCCTGCTTATCCTGCGCTAGCTTCGATAGCAAAACTGTTGCCAAGTCACTCCAATAGCTTCCTCCTACCCAACTTAGAAATATTCCACCCGTGTATTTTCCGTCTAGAGTTCTGAGGGGCCGGGCTTTTCTCCGACAATCAGAAGGTAATATAGTTGTGGTCACTTCCAGTGTACTCCTTCATCACTCTCCAGTCCCTTGCTATCATGAACAACATCTCCGAAACTAGAGTAATATCGGAAATGGACTCACTGAAGCCTGGTCTACGGTAGGTTGGTGTTGAGCCCCTGTGAAAGACGAATGTTAATGAATAGTGTAACTCTCATGGATGTTTATGAATCTAGGGTTAACAAAAGTTTCCTTTGAATTGCATGATATCAACACTCAAGCTTTGAATGTTTCGAACCAGGCAATCTTAGAAACTTTAACTTTACAAAGCGATTTAACTATGTCGACATATTTTTAATTCAAATTAAGCTCAAGCTAAAGTCTAAACCGAGCTACTTAAATTAATATTTGCGTTTTTACTTCGTAATTTTAATCATTCACTACTTATTATTTAATGGATGAAAAAATTCTAAATAAAACAAAGTCAACTTGTCTGCAAAGATAACAAAATATCAATTGCTAGCTTAACAGCACATATTTTGGAGATTCGAAAATATAAAGAACTTCAAAACTATTGCACTAAAACAAGGTAAAAAGAATTGCAGAAAATATTGTTTCTTTATTACTGTTTTGAACTTTTCACTTCTTTATTATATATCTACATCCTTGTAATATTCAATTATTTACTTCCGTTTACAGTGCCTGTCAAGTATGCACACCGAATGCAACAAACACAGTCTGGAGTCACTGTCAATGTGTTCTGGCTGATGGTGTTGAACGTGGCATCCTTACAGCAAACCGTATGATTCCTGGACCAAGTATTCAAGTATGTGAAAATGATCGTGTCGTAATCGATGTTGAAAATCATATGGAAGGTATGGAAGTAACAATCCATTGGCATGGAATCTGGCAACGAGGATCACAATACTATGATGGTGTGCCATTCGTAACACAATGTCCAATTCAGCAAGGAAACACTTTCAGGTCAGTTTTTTTTTGCATTCATTCGTGATTTACAGAGAATTTAAACGAAATGGATTACTCGTTTTGGTAAATAATCAAAAATGATGAAAAAAAAGTCTAGATTCAAAAATATGTTCTCTTTTGGTGGCTTCCATTCTAATGATGTCAGTTTAAATATAATTTTTAACATCCATCACAATTTTCAGATACCAATGGACTGGCAATGCAGGAACTCACTTCTGGCATTCGCACACCGGTCTTCAGAAACTCGATGGTCTGTGCGGCAGTATAGTTGTCCGTCAGCCACCATCACGTGATCCTAACTCGCATTTATACGATTTCGATTTGACAACACACATTGTCCTCATTCAAGACTGGCTTCACGAAGACGCTGCAGAACGTTATCCTGGCCGTTTGGCCGTAAATACTGGCCAAGATCCCGAATCGGTGCTCATCAACGGTAAAGGTCAATTCCGAGATCCCAATACGGGTTTCATGACAAACACACCCTTGGAGATCTTCACAATTACACCCGGACGTCGATACCGTTTCCGGATGATTGCAGCTTTCTCATCGGTATGTCCGTTACAGTTGACAACCGAAGGTCATACAATGACGATTATTGCAACCGACGGCGAACCAGTACGTCCAGTTCAAGTCAATACGATAATTGCATTCTCAGGTGAGTAGAAGAACTTGTGGGTAGTTAGAACGTGTGTGGTAATTGGTAGCTGGTAACATGCATAACTATGGACTCTTGCTGTGCTCATGGTTAATACTAAGCCATTAAAGATCAAAGTAAACACCCGACTGTGGATTGAATGGAATTCGCAAAATGATTTATTAGAAAAATCCTGACAGAGAAAGACCATGTCGCAATTTTCGAGCTCTTTTGTTTAAATGCTTATGGCTTCGCTTATGTTGAAGTGAATTGAAAACATGAGCTGAGTTTAGTATTAAACAATTACTAAAAGGTACCATTTGAAAATTACTCAACAAATCTGGTAGTCTTTAAGTCCTCTCGCATTGAGCCATTTCCGATGCCAGCATCAGCTGATGACCTTAAAATATCTATTTTATTAATCGTGCCTGGAAAATAGAAATGCTATTCTTTAGCGCATCTTCAAGATATTGAAAATAGTACGCTCATAGTGCAGTCACTATCCATCGTCTCTGAAGTAGTAATTTTTTGCACAATTTTGCTATCAACTTCTTTTAATCGAATTTTTATTTAAATGAATTAAGTAGAATGATTATGAGGTACAACTATTACTGTGCTATTCCTGAAAGCAATATTAATCAAATTATGTGCATTTTGTACGTAGAGAAAAAACTGCTTTATTTTGTAAAATGAAATTATTGCTCTTTGTCCTTTAGTTTTCTCCCCTTTGCCTCTCTTTGGTCACCTAAAGCTGCGCTTCATTTTGCTTTTACCAAAAAACAGTCAAAAATACTTTATAAATAGTCAAGTAAGTTGTATAAATAATCAAGAAATTTATAGAGCTTTGTGAGCGAAAAGAGGTACATCATTTCACGTTCAGTACTAATCTTGGTTATTTGAACATTCTATTCACACATTTTTGATAATTGTTCGACAATATTTCCATTTATTTCTTTTAGAATAAAATATTTTTATATTGACAAAAATACCATCATTAACTTTTAATAAATAAATTAATTGGATGAAAACATGGTCCCGAATTCTGAAGGTATTCCACATTTTATCTTGAAAGTATGTTTCATTCCTTTTACTTAATATATTTCTGTCCATCAGTATTTTCCTTCTATTTGCTAGCTTATTGCCTTTCTGTACTTGCACGAAAAAGGAAATAGAAAAACTCTCTAATCACCACACAGCGCACAGTATGTAGCTCTACTGTTAAATGCGATAATCGAAAGCTGTAAATCGTATAGTGGTTTCTATTTAAAATCTATGTTGCCTCCATATCAACACAGTTCCACGAAATATAAATTCACAACTATACAGGAGTGGTAGTTTTTTGCACAGTAATTTCCTTTACATATCCTGCATAGTTTTCTCTTGCTATCAAATGAATTGAACTTGCAAAATATTCAAAGGGATTTTTGACAAGCTGGATCAATAAGCCTTGCTAAGTCAAGTTTTTGCTTTTAACTTTCCAACGAAATTTGAATTTGATTTGAATTAAGAGGTTGAACCTGAAGTATATATTCCTAGATTGAGACTACTGTCTCCATAAATTAATGTCTCATTGGATGCTCCCAAAAGAACCCATTTGGAACCTCTTCTTTTTCTTTACATGTAAACTTTTACGTGTAGAAGCTGTGCCAATTTATTTCAGGATGACACTGATGTGCATCGTTGCCGCTTCTGTCTCTCCAACCAAAAATTTGTTGACTTCAATGTCAAGTTTTGTATATATCGTGTCGTCCACCTAAAGACTCCATTTGTTCTCGAAGTAAAGTAGCACTGGTAACTTCTTTTCTAGTTCTCCTCTTACCACTCAAATTTCGAACCCTACAATTTACTTTGAGCTCTGTTGGTATAACGGTCCATGTAACTATTGATGTAGGCTGCAAAAATGTCAGCTGCAGTCATAGAAGACATAACACTTCTTTGTATAATGCTAGATTCCAAATTCGGGTGATCGAAACCGTTCTGTATTGATATGCATTTATGTTTCTTGAATTTTTTTCGAACAAGTCAGAAATTAAACAGGCATTTTCTTTGATTTATTAAAGTTTCGTGGATAAAATGGAAATAGTTGCTCGATCATTTGCCACAATAAACCTGTAGTTTTAGGTCTAAGCAAAGCCAGGGTCTCATCTGTTCCTGATTAACATCAGTATCAATTTTTGAGATATCACTTATTGCGTTTTTCAGTGCACATTACATTACACTCTCTAGACATTTTATTTCGATCGATCAAGAATTTTTTTCTTTATATCTTTATTTTTAATCGTAACCGAATCATGTCCGAAAAATTTTTTTCTTGAGTCTACCTCCAAGTGGTCAATTCCCTCCCTTAGCTTAACTCGATCGATTCCATCAATGCCTGGCAATTTGAAATATGCTAAAGATCCCTGACTTTTCCACTAGTGACCACAGATCTAGCTGTGTACCAGCATTTCCTATTGCTGCGAAGAGCAGATGGTTTGGTCAGAGGCGCAGATGCCTTCTGCATTTCAATCACCGAAGCACCCGGAAAGTGAGCCCCAAGAACAGTCACCATGCGAGCGTTTTAGAGAGTCCAACTTAGCTGATTGATCCTTCTTTAGGACTTTGCATAGACTCGACTTCTCCCGTGCACCATCCAGTCCCTCACGGCGCAATCTAAATGTTCCCTGCGAGGTTCTGTAAGGAATCCAGTCATTCTCAGTGCTCAATTTACAAGCTCGATTGAGAAGTTTGCTGGTACCTTTTCTGAGCTTCTGTAGCCGCTGGTTTCATCAGGGAATCGTCTTGCTACATCTGCTCTTACTGATCGGGTAGGCCTCTTTATAGCTACTTATTATGTTCAGAGTGCTCAACCAGGATTCTATTGTATTTGGCGATTTTATCTTACAACTTGTCTGCAAAAAGACGTTTGAACTAAACCCAATAAGTGTTTCTTGAATGTCTTCTTTCCACCACGGGTGCTAGATCCGTGGCTAAAGAGAACACAAACAAGCGATTATCAGAGAGTGAAGCCTCATGCAATACATGCCATCCAGTTATTGATCTAACTTTTTTAGACAAACATAGTGCTACATCAATCAAACAACCCATCTTTTTAGGGTGACAAATGTGGGAGAAATTCCATTGTTTAAAATCATAAGGCCCCGCAGAAGTTTGAAAATCAAAGAATCTGTTTCCTTTGGCGTTACATTTGTTGCTGCCCCAGCTGGTATGCTGGGAGTTAGCATCGCAGCCCACCAGAAGTTCTAGATTGTCCGGTTTAGCGTACTGCACCAGGTCTTTCAACTCTTGTATCGGCAGCGGGAGTAAGGAGTCAATGGGAAAGTACATTTCCGCCTGCCACGACAACCGCTGACAGATCCCGGCTCGAAAACTGTCTGAGCATGGTGGTATCAAGCAAATTGGACACCCGAACACAAGTCCTTTCAACATAAAATATCTTTGCCCCGTGGTTGAACTGAGTCCGTAGATCCTGCTCCCTTGAACTAACGGTTCTTGTTCAAGTGCAATGAGGGGAGAAGCTTTCAGTTTTGTCAGTTTTTCGCTCAAAAGATAGGATGAAGCCTTGGCATGCTGCACGTTTATCTGAACAAACCTTATACCCACAGACATTGAAATGTTCGGAATTGATGTCTTTGGATCCCTTTGTCTAATATCGGAAGAGAATTTACACTAGATCAGCTTAGAAGCGCAGGTATCGGCTTTCGCTTCAACCTTGCGTTTCTTCCGCGCACCACTGTTGTCAGATTTGGCATCTGTGCCGGCCTGGCAGGGAGATTTCCGGTGAAGTCGGTCCCTCCTTAACATTCAGGGTCGTCGCTGATTTCCAATTTGCATCGGGTATCATTGATTTATTGAACAGAGTCCTTTTTTGTCGACAGCTGAGAGCCTTCGCTGGTTTGCAATGTCCAGTTGGTATGGTTTTGCACCCAGTCATCAGTTTAGAACATTTCTGCCTCAAACTAGCAGACTCAGCATCACCAACCAACCTTTTTTTCGCTACTCCAGGCAGGCTCAGAGATTTTGCTGCTAATACCTCCAGTTGCATCAGCACCAGCAATTATTACTGCATTGGTCTCTATGTTCACTTTTGCCCGCAGCTTGCCCGTTTTGCGCAGTTTCTTACGTTACCTGTGGCTGAGAACCTCTACAGGTTTCCAGGGTTTAGGAGAACGAGCAATCTTACTTTCGGTACTACCTGCTGGCGTCTCATTTGCACTAGCTGGAGCTGCCTACTTTAGCGTATCCTTCATCCCCTTTTGTGAGAATCCGAAAAGAAACATATTTTCCTCTGGTACGGCCGTAGTTGGACTTCCAGCTGACGCTATACTCGGCTTTTCGGGGTCCAGAGGAGATGCTATCAGCAAGTTCGAAAACTTGCTGGCCATGGAATCTTCCACGATGGTACCCTATGATCTTTCACTGCAACCAGGGTCTTCCATTGCAGTCGTACATCAAGTTGAAGCCTGCGAAATCTGAGCCCCTTCCGTACTGAGCACGCCCAATACGGGTGGATTTCTAGACTCAGCCTGGCTGCCATCAGCAAAGATAACATCTTTCGAATGAATCCTCTTGCTTGTCTCCATTAGTCACCTTTTACAAGATGGGTCTAGCTGTGGATGTATTTTATGATTTCTTCACATGAAAGCAAACCTCATGAAATTTTATACAACATACTTAATCGATTATTTTCGTATTGTGCCTCTTATTTTGATGGAACGAAACTATGCCCTAGTAATCAATGTTTAAAAGAGCATATGATTTTTGTGAATTTTTCAATTAATTTATTAAAGTATCAAGAAAGGAGTACGCTGATGACTTTAAATATTTTTGGTTTCATTGGAAGTAAATTTTTAAACAACAAATCGTAAATAAGGCACACCGACCTTGTTGGATTTGAGGATTACCAAAAACAAACTCTTTCAACTGATGGATAATTAGAAAACAATATGAATATCTTACCAAGAGAGCACCTTGCACATCAACAAGTCATACAACACAATGCCTTTCATACAAAATCGATTTGCTTTTATCAAATCAAGTAGTTTTTAACGGTTTTAGACTCATATATCTTCATTATCCCATGATCCATAGACTACTCTACCTGAACCATAAAAATCGTGCAAACAGCACCCAATCAAAATCGAATAAGTAATAGCAAAACATCACAACAATGACATTTTTATCAGGACTATTGCTATTCATTTCAATACCAGCCCAAATGAATTATTAATGATCACGTTTGAGTACAATCCATAAATATCACTTCAAATATCATTTCAATTTGAAAATCAATTTTCCATCAAGCACACGTATTGTAATATTGTATTATACTGTACTACACACTCGCATACTGATATCTTGATAATTCTTTTATTATTTCTTCGTGTCAAACAGGTGAACGTTACGATTTTGTCATCAATGCCGATCAGCCAGTTGGCGCGTATTGGATACAAGTACGTGGCCTGGGAGAATGCGGTATTCGTCGTGTACAACAATTGGCCATTTTACGGTATGCACGCGGTCCATATCAACCAACGTCACAAGCACCAACTTATGATGTCGGTTTACCACAGGGTGTGGTAAGTAATATTTCTTTGTTTTATTTGTTTTTTAGCATAGAAGCTGGTAGGCGTTGGTAGGTAAGAAAATGTGGGGCTTTTGAGTAATATAGACTTAAAGTTTTCTTGTGGTTTCCCTGTGAAAAACCATTGAAGCTCACAATCTATTGTTTTTTTTTTTGGTAAATTATGAAATCACAAGTCCAAGAAAATGAAATAAATTCTCAATGACAGGTGAACTGGTCTAACACTGATCGAATAAATCCATCATTAAAACTTGCAGCCATACACCTTAAATCCAGTTCGAGGCAATATATTATTTCTACTGCCTTCTATTACGAAACATATAGTTTCAATCTATGTATGTTTCATCGATTGCGAAATCAAAGGCGTATTTTGAAATCAATACTGCCAAAACCCACGCTTAGCACTTTTCATGATTTTCAAGTCACGTAATACCTTCACAGGAGGAAAAATGAAAAACTCAGTTAAGTAACTTGATCAACGAGCGTGGGGCTGTAAGAAAATTTTTTTACCAAAACTAGTCTAACTTGCGATCAGATGAAGCGTTTTTAAATAAGAGCATAAATACAATCAAAGTTAATAAAATATTTTATATTTTATTTTGAATAAACTCTTCCATATTCAGGACTCACAGATTAAAATTCAACTTATAATCTGCACACACACATATCTTGTCTACCAATCAGCCTACTACCAGCAAATTCCATTTAAATAATCGTGACAATGTACATACCGTTATTCGACCTTTATAGAACTTAAATAGACACCTACTTTAGCTCAACTCAATTTTGTATCATATGCTTTTCTAAAATACTTCTAGAAAATTAATGTATCTCTTTTAAAATATCTTAGCCAAATAATCAGGAAACTGTAAAAAAAATTATCAAAACTTACCACTTAATTCAATTCAAATCAAATTTAATTTAGTCAAATTTACGTGGAACGATCAAAGACCATTCGATTTTCTAGCAGAGGTCCATATGATATTCATATCTCTTGATCTATTTTCCAATATTATTGACCGTCGCGATTGCGATTGTCATCGGCATTACTTATGCAGAATCCGGTTCGATTGTAAATTTACGCAATTAAAATTCCACTAATTTAAATTGTGCCGACTGGTTGTGGTACCTGCTGTGGTCATAGTTGGCCACGATCGCTGTCCTGTACGGATTCGGCGTGACAAAGTGGAACTTTTTACACTTTTCGAAACGTCATGAACAGTAGTGATGGGCGATTGCGAGATATTTTAACAATCGAGATAATCGCAATCGGCGCCACAAAACAATCGAGATAATCGTAATCGAGAGAATCGCAATCGATGCGCCAAAATAATCGAGAGAATAATCGAGACAATCGAGATAATCGAGACAATCGGGATAATCGAGACAATCGAGCGATTCGAAATAATCGAGACAATCGAGCTATTCGAGATAATCGGCCGATTCGAGATAATCGAGACAATCGAGCGATTCGAGATAATCGGCCGATTCGAGATAATCGAGCGATTCGAGACAATCGATGCAATCGAGACAATCGAGACAATCGAACATCTCGCAATGGATCATTCGGTCGGTCAAGTCATCGACAATCGGTTGACGGCAATTGAGTGAGCCATAAAGCACGTTTCGTTGGCGCAGCCAATAAAAAAATGTTCAAATATTTCAGCAAAAATATTAAGTGTTATTATTTGATCAAACTGCAATTTTTTGGGAAATATTGATGTATAGAAGGATATGTTTATCTTAAGTTAAAATTAAGATATCTTTAACTCTTTGGTGGCGGTGGGCATGTTAGTGTTTAAGCACACCAGTATACACAGTACGCTTGTAGAACCGCTTGTGAAGAATAGATTTGAATGGATTGGATATACTATTTAGTAGATTTTTTTACGTGTGCATACATATGGAATGTAATGATCAGATATGCATGGAAATTTGTATGGCTAGCATTTATCATGTATAAATGGCTGGTAGTTTTGCTAAAACTATTAAGTCTGATCAAAGTGTATGATCAAATTTTATATGAAGTTGAGTTTTGTCATGCTGTTAAGTATGTTAAAATAAAATCTGCTTTTAGATAGTGCAGTTTGAAAACATATCAAGTATCGAGTATTTTCGTACTTGCGAGTATTTTATTCAAATATTCAAAAAGTTTTTAGGGCAAAAGTACCTGAAATCGGCCAATTTTGGGTTAGAGTGGTTTCGGGCATAACGGGCCAAGACCTATTGCTGTGATACAAAGATTTCGGTTTTGTAGGAGAGTAAGGGGTTGTTTGGCCATAGTTTGGCAAAAACTGCCTTTAGCGCGCTTTCAATGATTGAAAGTGGTCGGGGAGTACAATAGTGATATTTTAAGGATGAAAAAATTTTTTATGGGGAAAATTGGGCAAAAACGTCGAAATTTTCCAAATTTTTTTTTGCGTAGCTTGAGTTCCGGGACATTTCTGAGCTGTTTTGGGGGAAAGTCCATACAAGTCTGGGAAAAAGTGGCCTAGTTTCGAAGATACGGCATAATGCACAGCCGGAGAAGCCAATCATCGAACCAAAAAGGATCTGAACCTTTTCTTATTTAGCACTTTTAGCGCTACTTTCAGTTTTTCCGGTCGGTTTTCCGGCGGATTTCATTTTGTCATATCTTCGAAACTAGGCCACTTTTTCACAGACTTGTATGGACATTTCGCCAGAAACAGCTCAGAAATGTCCCCGAATTCAAGCTACGCAAAAAAAAAAAAATTTGGAAAATTTCGACGTTTTTGCCAAATTTTCCCCATAAAAATTTTTTTCATCCTTAATATATCACTATTGTACTCCCCGACCACTTTCAATCATTGAAAGCGCGCTAAAGGCAGTTTTTGCCAAACTATGGCCAAAAAACCCCTTACTCCCCTACAAAACCGAAATCTTTGTATCACAGCAATAGGTCTTGGCCCGTTATGCCCGAAACCACTCTAACCCAAAATTGGCCGATTTCAGGTACTTTTGCCCTAAAAACTTTTTGAATATTTGAATAAAATACTCGCAAGTACGAAAATACTGGATAAATGATATGCTTTCAAACTGCACTATCTAAAAGCAGATTTTATTTTAACATACTTAACAGCATGACAAAACTCAACTTCATATAAAATTTGATCATACACTTTGATCAGACTTAATAGTTTTAGCAAAACTACCAGCCATTTATACATGATAAATGCTAGCCATACAAATTTCCATGCATATCTGATCATTACATTCCATATGTATGCACACGTAAAAAAATCTACTAAATAGTATATCCAATCCATTCAAATCTATTCTTCACAAGCGGTTCTACAAGCGTACTGTGTATACTGGTGTGCTTAAACACTAACATGCCCACCGCCACCAAAGAGTTAAAGATATCTTAATTTTAACTTAAGATAAACATATCCTTCTATACATCAATATTTCCCAAAAAATTGCAGTTTGATCAAATAATAACACTTAATATTTTTGCTGAAATATTTGAACATTTTTTTATTGGCTGCGCCAACGAAACGTGCTTTATGGCTCACTCAATTGCCGTCAACCGATTGTCGATGACTTGACCGACCGAATGATCCATTGCGAGATGTTCGATTGTCTCGATTGTCTCGATTGCCTCGATTGTCTCGAATCGCTCGATTATCTCGAATCGGCCGATTATCTCGAATCGGCCGATTATCTCGAATCGGCCGATTATCTCGAATCGCTCGATTGTCTCGATTATCTCGAGTCGGCCGATTATCTCGAATCGCTCGATTGTCTCGATTATCTCGAGTCGGCCGATTATCTCGAATCGCTCGATTGTCTCGATTATCTCGAATCGCTCGATTGTCTCGATTATCTCGAATCGCGCGATTGTCTCGATTATCTCGATTGCAACAATCGAGTCCAACTTAAATAATCGAGATGTTTCGAGATATTTGAACAATCGAAACAATCGATTTTAATATCTCGTAATCGCGCATCACTAATGAACAGTGCATGTTGTCTATGTAAATGACTTAGATCAGGCACTAAAATGCCTGGGACTGCAGCATGAATCTAGAGTCGCCAAGTTGCTGGGATTGCGGGAATCGGATAGGATATTCCAAATGATTAATTTGTGCCGCAAAATATATGAGTAAGCATGAAATTGTTGTATTGAATGGTCTGTGGTGCAGTGATTTTGCAATTTGTTTATTTATTGGTTCAACATAGTTTAAATAAATTATGTGATTGTTGTGTGTTTGATGCGAGTAAGTTGTCGGGATTTGTTGTAATCGGGTATGTAGGCATTAGTTTAAGTAGTTCATTTGAGTTGAAACAGTCGTGAGATCATTCCCCTTATGGACTTTTTAATGTAGTTAAAGATAAGGCGGTAAATGTTGCTCATTAAAATATATATAATTTATTAGTCGTTGCCATCGAACACTTTCAATTCCAAGCTTGTTTGAATTTGTAACATTATCAAAATATTTTCTATGGTGATTCAAGTTCAGTAATATTCTAGTTTAATGGCATCAATATTATTGTAAGGATAACACCCTGAAAAATTGACAGTAGCTTTTTGGAGTTTAAAGTGAACACTGACCTTAACTATTCTTGGAGGAAAAATAGAGCTCAATTCTCGAGCATAAGAAAATTCTAGGACGATTTTCAAGGGAGAAAAATAAAAAAAACTATTTCAATCATAATCTAAAATATTGCATAACTAAACGAAACTTCACCTTCGTCGTCATCAACGTTACAACTTCCAAGCCATCTTTTTTGTAAAGCTCTCCGAAAATGTCAATTAAAAACACAGCTTACAAAAGAGGCTCCTCAAAACCTAAGCTGGCTCAATTCCGATCTAGGGATGATTCCAAACTATGAAAAAGGGACAAACAAAATATTGGCGTTTAATACCAGGATGCCTTAAAAATGGCCGTGAAAGTACCTAAGCCTATTTTAGTATAAAACCTTAAACCAACTAAGGGGAATTTTATTGAAGAAGAGTGCTGAATTACTCTCGGAAAAAAGACGCTAAGTAATATCTTCCGCCTGAAGCACAAAGCAGTCGAAATGTTTTATGAACACAGAAAAAAGAAGTAACTTCTGTCCAAAGAAGAAACGCTTCAAGACAAAGGTGACCAAACCAGACATGATCTCGAGATGCGACAAAGCGCATACTAGAAACAAGAACTTTAAAGTAGCATTCAATACAACTACAGGAAGTATAATATGGTCCTCTTTTAGAAAGTCACTAGAGGTAGAAAAATCACAGGTGCGAGATGAAATGAACCTTATTGGGGCCATACATACATATATTACTTCAGCTTGGATGTTGTAAAAAAGATTCATCCCTATGATATGTGACTAGCCAACGTCACTATACGAATGCACGTTGGTCAAGCCAAAGCCATCAACAGGCATGGTCTCATGAGTTCACCTCTGTGATATGAGGTGATTATAACTATTTACTTCTGACCTGAGCGGATTTTTTGGCCACTAGTCAAAGAAATTTTTTATGGCACTAACACACAATTGGGGATATTTATTTTTTCACACCAGACAAGTGACAGATAGCAGCTGATAATTGACAGCTCAAGTTGACGAACTATGACGAATGTGTGAACGAGCGCATTTGAACCGGTTTGAGTTGAAACTCGAGATGATCTAAAATGAGCCAACATTAGTTCGAGACATTAGATGTACCGGAGAGCTCAGTCTGACAATGTCATATTGATGCATGTATTTGAAATATATGTATATGGCTATCTCATTCATCGGTGCATTTATAGACATGTGCTCTTCTAAAACAACTAAAATAAGGAGGCCTCGTGTGTTTATTGAAGAAAACATGATCTTGTAGGCTTGACAACTGGAAAAACTCAGATCTGACTCTATATTTTTTGCACGAATTTTAATGAGCAAGTAATGCTATAGAAATAGGTCCAAATTTAGTAGGACTTGAGGGGGAGATGCCGTTTCAAATATAACATGCAGGAAATGGTTTCAAAAATCTGAAGAAAGTAATATCAACTTTGATGATAAGCAACGTTTTGGCCCGTCAATTTTGATCGATGACGATACTATCAGGACTAGGACAGGGCATGATCATTTTTAAAGGTATCGAGGATCGTGAAAAAATTCAACCCGGCTCTATGAACCATTACGAACCTGACCTGGTAGCTAAGATTTGGCTATAAAAATCCCTGATGGATATTTCATAAGTTTATTACAGTTCTCTAATTGTTTCGGAAGAAAAATGAAAATGAACTTTTGTTTGCACCAGATAATAACTGATCATAAAAAAATGAATCACCTACGAAAACGCTAAACAAACTGCCGCTTCCGCTTCTGAGTTGGTTCTCAATAAAAAAAATGCTGTGTATAAAGTGGTACATTGAAGGATCAACAGACTAACTTTTGAAGCCCAACATGAAAATCGATTCGGTGAAGTGCTGTACGGAAATTGATGATTTAAACAAATCTCTCAAAGAATAAAATGTTGGAAATTTCAATAAAAAGTTCAGAAGTATAGATGTCAGCCAATCGCTCCTTCAGTTTTCTTCCATCAAAAGACAAAGTTTCTATGCAAATATAGGCGGAAGCAACTATACCTTGTTAGAAACAATGCTATCTAACATAACTCTGCAGCCAAGAAATAATTTCCTGTATCAAATGATACATCCATCTTCAATTTTCACTCGAATCCCAACGTAGCTGCCACTTAGATAAAGAAACTATCCTCTCTTGTTGCTCAGTTGAGTCTCTGCGGTTTCGGTCTTCGATGTTTCGATCACGTACTTGTTTTGCTTCATCTGGGAGGATATCGATGGGGATCAAACCGGCTATTGGTTGTGTTATACCTGCAGATACCGCGCGGATGCAGCTTATGATGGTCTTTAGCGCGCTGACCCGGTATACTTAAACCCGCTGCCGAAATGAGCTTACCGCTTGAGCATCACCAACAAATTGGGTATATGTTGAGGATTATCGAGTTTACTACTTTAACCAAAGTTTTCCACCTGACCGTCTTAACCTTTCAATGTTTGTCAATCTTTTGTCAAGCAATGCTTGTGTTTTTACTGCTTTTGCACTTGCATAGCTTTTATACCCCTTGTCTAAACCCCAGGGTATTTAGTGGTTTAAGAGCCGACCCGCTTCTACATAAACTTGCTCTCTTCCGACTAGCTATCAGCACCGTTTCTTTTTTTTCCTCGGTAAGATCCAGCCAGGTGGCGTTTTGCAATATTTATCTCTAGCAGCACTCGTAGCAGCCTCAACTTGGTGGATATTTTTAGCCACTCTTACTATAGCTATGACGTCGACAAAACCGTTGATTGTACACTCCATTGGCAATGGACCTATACAGGAGTGAACCAGTTACAGAGCCTTGGGGAACACCCGCCGTAATAGATGTACGTTCCGTTGTCACTCTCAAATATGAGTTTCCTGTCCTGGAATATTTAGCTTGTGGATCCAACATTTAACTTGGGGCCTCCATAGTGATTAAATCTTCTTTAATCTCCCAGTTGGCAGAGTTGCTCCCAGTTGGCAGAGTTGACCGCATTCTTTGCGTCAAGTGTGATCACACTGCCATACTATTTTCCCCCATATTCATCTCTCCAGGCCCGATGCTTTTTTCGTGTCACGCTCTATTGTTGATCTTTTGTGTGGTGCGAGGCATCATTGTTTGATTATCTCTATTGGTGTATTGTTTGCTGACCCATCATTAAGTGGCACAACCATAACATGATCCTTCACCGGCTCTTCTAAAACTAGTTTTCCTGCCGTTGTTGAGGAGCTGAGTAAAAAAGTGCGAAGGTTTCCAGAAGCATTAGTCTTCTCGCATTCGCGACTCGGCTACCCCACACAGTTGTCCATTTGTTGAGTCATCGCCAATTACGACAGAAAATGTTCCGCGCGCATCTTCCACAAGATCATTTAGCTCGCGTTCGGGCGTCCAGCTAGGAGGAGTGTAACAGTTGTAGATGAACACGCCATTTACTTAGGATCCCATGAATTCTTCCGACATATTATCTACTTTTTGAGATGCCAATACTCTACAGGTCCATATTGCCACTTTTTAGTTTTGCCACGTAGCCAGGTGCTGCTTGACTTGTTTTTGAACGACTCACTTATAGAAGCGATTTTGCCGTCTTCCTCGTACATGCTAGCATATCTTCGGTAGTTTCGCAATAGATCTGGTCAATTTGGATCATCTTTATTTCTAGTCTTGTAGACTAAGCACCTTTCTTAGCATTGGCCATCTACTGCTACCAGTTATATGTTTACCGTCTTCTTAGCTGTGTGTCCCGCAAAATATGCAGCTAAGCTGTTCGTTGCAGTTTCAGGCGATGTGACTCTCTGCTTCATATTTGCGACAACATTTCGACCGGTCGCACTCATTTCGGCAGTGCTTAGATATGTGCCCCAAACTCAAGACATCTAAAATAATTTACCAAGCTTCTAATTTCAAGAACATTACACCAATTTTGAATAGAACCCACACTGGGCGCAAACAAATATTGAGATGTTTTGCAACAAAAATGGACATTTTGAAGCTTAGTTTATGAATTAATAGTTTTGCTTCATTTTCATTTATTTGACCGTCTCATTGTCTAGTGTGGAAAGGTATATTTCTTGTCATCGTTACTCTAATCTTTAGAAATGTCGGTATAATGAAAATGCTCTACGTGAAAGTGAAAGCGAGACACCAAACTTCACATTTTTAGCAATTTGTTTGGTGCGTTTTTTGCATCTGGTGTATTTTGCCATACTAAAACAGGTGTGCATTCAGGTCAGAGTAGCCTACTACCTAAATGCAATGATTTTACTGCTTGCATCAGTTTGTACGCTTTTGCAGTGCAACAACTTTTGCTACATTTATTCCTTTTATTTCCACGATACGGAAAATAATCATGAGATATTATACCTACGAAAACAGTTTCCTGATTTAAGATCCCAAATAAATGTTTAATACCAATTATTTTGAAATTCTGTGAATATTGTTACATATTTATTTAATTTTTTTGTAAAATATTTGTTGTAAATTATTGTAAAATATTATGCTAAGCTCTAATTTCAACATATTTTCTTTCTTTTCTATATGTAATTTATTACTACGATACACCTGTACAAATACACAACACTTACTCTGTTATTACTCAACTACTTTGATAATATCTTCCAACAAAATATAAACAATGTACATAATAAACTTCCATAACAACCCTAATACATTCAAAACAAAACACTCTCCGTGCAACATATTTGAAATTTGTGTAAAAAATAAAAATCTATGAATAAATGCAACGAAACCAAACGTAAACTAATATAAACCAACAAAACGAAACGAACTGCCATCGAAAACAACAATCAAACTTCGAAATAAAAACAATTTTAAAAACGGAAAACCTGTGATGACATGGAACATAACGTACATTAACAAAAAACTTAAAACAAACCAAAAACAAAAACATAAATATAGGTTTTGAACCCACTGGACGCTCAATGTGATCGAGAACGTAGTGATGCTATTTGTGTAAGTCAATTGAAAAATGCTTTGGAAATCGATCGGGGAATTTTACAAGAACGACCTGATGTCAAGATATTCTTGCCGTTCCGTTTCTATTTGTATCGCCCCGAAGAATTGTTCCAGCCCAATACGTACAACCGATTTTTGGGTGAGTGTGAAAATTTTGTTTGAAATATTTCTTATTTAATTTGATTTAATTTTGTGTTAATTTTTCAACTTCAAGTTATCTGAATTATATATCTTGATTGCATTGATCTCATTCATTGATTAAAGCTCTAACTAAAACTCGAATCACAATATAATTTCAATATTTTAGTTGCACCAACCGGTGATCATGTAATTTCATTGATCGATGAAATTTCATATCTATCGGCCCCCGCACCACTCACCTCACAGTATGATGATATCAATCCGGAGCAGTTCTGTAACGGGGACAATCGTCCAGCAAATTGCGGTACAAATTGTATGTGCACGCATAAGATCGATATTCCATTGAATGCGATTGTCGAAGTTGTTCTAGTCGATGAAGGTAAGAAGCCCTATTGAATTTCTTACGTTTCCCGCAATTATCCGATTCTAACGTTGATGGCGGCTTCTACCAGAGTATTGTCTTTCAATTCTCTTGTAACGCACTCAATTCAACTAATTAATACTAGCAACAGTGACTTGTCTTTGGATTTATTGATTTATTTGTTTTTGTGTGTGTTTTTTTCCATAATATTTACAGTACAAGTACCAAATCTTAGTCATCCGTTCCATTTGCATGGGTACGCGTTCAATGTAATCGGTAGCGGTCGGTCACCGGATAGCAATGTGAAAAAGATCAACTTGAAACATGCACTCGACTTGGATCGGCGCGGTATGTTGCATCGACAGTACAATTCGCCGCCCGGCAAAGATACAATTGCTGTACCAAACAATGGATATGTTGTGTTGAGATTTAGAGCTGACAATCCAGGTGAGTTTTTTGATTGGAGCTTTATAAAATGTTTATTTGAAAATAGTAACAATATTTTGTGGTGAATAGCTCTGAAGGATTTATTTTTGTAAAAAAAAACACTATTTCAATATGTTAACTTTTTGTGTTTTCAATTTAATGATGTTTCATTTTGAGGTCATTCACATTCATAGTTTTAAAATCAATGATATCAATATATTTTCGTATTTCAATCATTTTTTCGAGCAAATACATAGATATTATCAAATCTAATATCATTATTGACTTTTACCGTATCATGTTCACCCGTAATTTTCTTTCTTCTTGTCAATACAAAATAATTTACATAGATTTCTGAAATATATTCAGAGGAAGCAAGATCCTGTCTTATTTCATGCCTAGGCCAGGATACAGAGAATAGTGCGTCTGGTCTTAATAATTTCTTAAACTCGTGGGAACAAAGTTCAGAGGACATATATTTCAGAGTACAAATATATCAAAAAACGTAGCACCACCCCAAAAATAAAGGGTTGAAAAAACAAGGACCAAACCAAGGAACACCTCTGCTCAAACCCCATTTATTAAGAGGCAAACTGGAAGAGAACAAATTGGCAGAGGGTCCGGAATCCTTGCTCTCTACCTCTGGCTGTAGATCTTCAAACAAGCTTTCAGAGGAGCTCAGGTGCCCGATACAAAATTCAGATGAGCTTCAGGTGTCCGATATACCTTCGGTAGATATATAGGGGCTCCAAAGCCAAAGAGCATGCTCGTTTCAGCCAAATGATGTTCTTGATAAAAAGCAGCATGTCCAAAGAAGAAGCAAGTGAAAAGGTACTTCTTGAAAACAATGGGAAAAGACGCAGACCCAAAAGTTATACTCCAGAAGATAGGCTGCAAACAAAACTCAGTAAAAAAGCAGCATCTGACATCCTACAGCGGAGTCTCATGGGAAATAAAAATGATCATCGTACCAAAAAAAAAATTGTCGCGGTACTTGTTACGACCATCCAAACAGATGAAGTGCAGAAGGCCCTTGAGGAGAGATTGCTGGTGAAGATAGAGGGTGGCGTTCCTCTTTGCTTCTTCAGCATTACCTACAAAGAAGGTTGCGTATCTCTTCATTGCAAGGATAGATCAACGGCTGAATGGGGCAACTTGTGAGTCCCGATTGAATCCCTGGCTACCAACCCCAAAACCATTTTTGGCTACAATTCAACGGACCTAGCTACGGAGAAAATTTGAGCTTTCGTTGAATGCCAATTTAATGACCTTAAAGTCAAGTCCTGGAGAATAAAAATAATAAAAATAATGAGTGAATAGTCACAGTAATTCGTACTCAATACTCGTACTCAAAATAGGTACTCAAACTGAACACAATAATTCGTACTCAAAAAAGGTACTCAAACTGATACTCACTTCAGCCACCATTATGAAGTGTAGTGGAGCCAATAAGAAGCCAACACAAGGCCCCAGGGGTAAGTAATAAGCCCATACATTGACTTTCACTCTTACAACCAACAAAAAAGTGGCAATCCAAGGACCGGTTCGATTAAAGAAGGTATGGTGGAGGTGATACTTGCCTTAGCCTACTTCACCGAGAATGGGAACCAAGTCCCAAGTGACAACATCAAGGAGCTAGTTGACCACTGTATAAAAGAGAACAAAATTCTAGCAATTGGCTATGATGCCAATGTATATTACACGATCTATGTAGCTAATATGTGCAAAACACCAACGTTCCTGACAGCTTACAGACAAGAGGTATTACGCCTCATTAGCCTCACCTCATTCAAACAGTACAGTGCACTTAGAGAAGAAGTGGAATATTATAACAGGGGCTTTGCTCTCTAATCAAAGATACACAGCTTTCGGACAAAGAAAACATAGCGCAAAAAGCTCAATCAGGCAACCAGGCAAACAACGTTCACGGACTGTGGAGGCTTTTAAAAGAGCATTGCAGTGAGATTTCATTACCTGCATTCGAATTACTCTCCAAACGTAAATTAGAATACACGGTTGGCATAGTCAGCAGAATAATCCTTGAATGACAACTGTCCCGAAAAAAACCAGTGCCCTCAAAACTAGAGTGCCATGATGGGATATGGAGCTAGAAAAACTCAAAAGAGCCGCGATAACATGTCAACAGAGCCAAAGTCACAGCGAACTGGATGGTCTATAAAAAGAAACTCTTAGAATGCAACAAAAAGCTGTTGAAATCCAAACGAAATGCTTCAAGTAGCTTCTGTGAGATTCTCAGCGGCATTCAAAAGAGTTTAAGGGTATAGAAAGTTCCATCAAAAAGCCACTTAGAGCATATAAGAATACTTGGAGCCGCAGATGGAGGGACGACGACTACCTTTGTATACATATTCAAAGTGAAACTAAAAAGTGGTGCTTCGCAGGGTGCCCAATCAGTTATCATAGTGGGGATGAGGAAGAAGACAAACACCTTAAACAGACAACTCACTCACCACTGATTGAGCAAATCATCGCGCATGAAAAGATTGAATGGGCGAAACTAGATGGAATTTTCCCGCGTCTGCTACAAACATCTACAGTAAAACTGAAAACCATCTTGGTACACATTTTTAGATCGAGATTGAAGTCAGCTATATACCACAATCGTTTAGGCTTACGTGGGTGACGCCCAGCCCCAAGAGAAGCAGCAAACCAGCTAATCTTCCGAAATCATACAAACTAATTAGCCTGGCATCCTGTCATCAAATTGAAGACCATGGAGAAACTGATTGACGTATACATACGGAGTGACTTCTAAGGGAAGATGCCACAAAATTATTTCACTCCGTCTATTAAAAAGGCAAGTCAACTTTATCAGACACACACAAGCTGGTATAAATAATAGAAATAATAGAAAAAAAAATGAGAAAATATGGAAATCGCATATCATAGAACATATCTTTTGTGGACACAGAAGGAGCCTTTGACAATTCAGAACATGAGTTGCTACCTCATGCACTCCAGAGGAGAGAAGTCCCTCAAGAAGTAGCGAAATGAGTGAGCTAAGTACTGAGCTACCAAGGTATATTGTCGGAGTTGAGGGCAGCAAAGCAACGGACGAACACCAAGAGGGGGTGTCCACAGCAAAGGGTGTCACCCTCTTTCTGTTTCGACGACCTACTCGTTCACGACCTTCTTGGGACCCTCAACAGTAAGGGATTTACAGCTCTTAAATACACGGATGACATCTTGGTAATAATAAGAGGCTCACATTCGGATACTTTGAAATCAAGCATGCAAAAAGCCTTAAATGAAACGGCACAATGGTGCAGAAGGGGGGTATATCTATAAATCCTCAAAAGACCAATATTATTCCATCTACAGAGAAAAGAAAATTTGAAATAGCAGTCCAAAATTAGGGGCACAGAAGTACGTGTAAAGTATCCAGGAATCGATTTGGGTAAGAAATTCACCTGAACCAGTTATCTAAACAAAACGACACTGAAGGCTACTAAGACACATTGGGCGTCAAAACAAACGCTTAGACGCAATTGGGAACTAGCCCTTAGAATGACATTTGGGGCTTATAAACCTTGGACCACTACACCTCAATCCAATAGAAAGCGGTAATAGCCCCACAATAGGCCTGCAAGTACAAAGCAGGAGGACTAAAAAGCCATCTCAGTATCTAGGAGAGCATCAGATCCATAATGAAAATGCTGAGCTTCAGCGATCAAATAAAGACTAAGGCAATCTTTGAGAAGAGATTCAAGGTCATAATACCATCATGAAATAAATGAGAGAATGGTTCACTCCTTTTGCACAACAGTCCACCCCTCTCGGAAACATGAATTGCAGAGTGGCGTTCGTAGGACCCAGGAGCAAAATGCATACCCCTTTCTAAGGCGATCACTATCAAGCAGAATTGTTTGGTGTGCTTAAGGTCACGCTCATAATAAAGATAAGGAACCCTAAAAAGATGGCCATCAAGATCTTATCAGATAACCAAGTGGTTCTCAAGGCTGTCAACTGCAATCAAATAAACTCAGCTATGTTCTTAGCGACGAGAGAGGCTCGAGCTGATATGATTCTTAACCACGAAAACGAAGAAGTTAATATCAAAGTCCACGAAGGAGCTAAATTGTCCTGCAGTGATCTCACTACATGCTAGGGCTTTCGCAAAACAAACCGAATGCTACTGGTTTAACTTAGATTGTTTGAAACACTCAAAACACTTTCTCAGCTTCGACACAAAAAGTGCATAAGAAACAGTTGTTTC
Organism: Nemotelus nigrinus; assembly: GCA_947369275.1. Taxonomy (NCBI): domain Eukaryota; kingdom Metazoa; phylum Arthropoda; class Insecta; order Diptera; family Stratiomyidae; genus Nemotelus; species Nemotelus nigrinus. The sequence continues at coordinate 18,447,362 of OX376372.1, read as the reverse complement.
CATAAAAGTGAACTTTAACATGTCTTTTTCCTAACAAAAAGTACCTCCATAGGGTAAGCCAGAAACCAGATGCGTGCTATAGATACTACGAAGAAGTGACAGAGAGTGTAGAGCATCTTTTCACATACTGTCCAGCACTAGCGAGACAAAGATTAAAGTTACTTGTCTCTGTTATTGCCTCTATCTGGGAAATTAGAAAAATCCTGTCTGTGGACATATCGAAGTTCACAAGGAGTCTGAATATCCTTCAGAAAATAGCGCTAAGGAGGCACAAAAAAACTTAAGAGATAGCATTGCTAGGGGCAATTCAAACCTGTTTCATGCATTTATTTATTGATTCAAGCTTGAAAGTAAATACGGTTAAATGTTTTCTTTGATAACCTTAAACCTCAATTGCTGCTTGTCCTAACATCATTGACGGTCTTATCATTTTTTTTAAAAACGTGAATATCCATCGTTAATCCTATTTTCTACCCAATTACCAAATACAAATTATGGAAACTATTGAAAGCAGAAAAACACAAAACAGAGCATAGTTAAATGCAATATACCAAGATCGAAAAAAGAAGCAAACTTTTCATAATTACAAATATAGCTTTAAAAAAAGCAATCAGCTATTTTATGAATACATAATCTGCGTTGAATTGGATTTCCCATTACAATTCTCATCGGGTCTGGGAGTTGAAGCTGATGCAGACTTTGTTCACAGACAATGTTTCACGAGTGTGATGTCATAATTTCCGCATCTCATTTAGCCCCTGATTTAACTGTGCTAGCGCCATGCTTGCAGACAGAGGTAGACCCACTCAACTAAAGAAGCTTCACACTTCCTCGATTGACGAAACATTTCTTTTCTGAACTTTTGAACAATTGCATAAATAAAATAGAGTGGAAAATATGTTTTGATCGAAATACTATTGAATATATTATTTTTGATGGGTTTTTAAAGATATTTATTAACCCATTAGGTCGTTCATTGAGAACTTGACTCTAATCATATGTTTTGATCAGCTTTTGATCCTTTTACGAATTGGCCCACACTGGGCGCAAGAAATTTCTTCAATTTCAACCCAGGTTTACGAGATAAAATAAGCTTATATGTCATAGAGATGACTAAAAAACTGATCAGTATACTTTTAATCATGTATAAATGCATAATATAATATAAAATAAATAATTTAAAAATATTTGGAGATAAAACAAAAATGATATTTGATATAAATTTGAGCCTAAAATGTAATTTGGCTACAAACCCAACACTTAATTTGACTTATAATTAAAATTATCCTCTTTTCTCATTTCAGGTTTCTGGCTATTCCATTGTCACTTTTTGTTCCATATTGTCATTGGTATGAATTTGATATTACAAGTCGGTAATAATGCCGATTTGCCACCGGTACCACCCGGTTTCCCGACATGTGGTGATCATGTGCCACCAATTACATCCAATTAGTTATATATCTTTTACGAAAAAAAAATTATACTCGTATATCCAAGCAAAACTAAGTGAAAAATACAAAGAAGAGATTGCTCCAATGACTTGAAACAAAGAGCGAAACAAAATAATTTGAATACCATTCTACAGAAATGGATTCAAAGTTGTTATTAAAAATATATAATGCATTTTCAATGTTTCTCTTTGCAAATATTTATTAATGAGAAACGATTGAAATGATTTAAGATGAGTTAAGAGAAGAAAAGTTTAAAAAATCTAAGATAAAATGTTACCATAAATTGTAAAAAAAAACTTAATATCATTTATCCTCCTAGTGTATCGATTTGTTTTTAAATATTATTCAATTTTTTTACTAAATTTTCTTTCAGTTTTCTATGTTTTTAATTTTACTCTTTCATCTTCTGTAAAAAAAAACATTTTCTTTTCATTTTGGCATTTTTGAGCTTTTGTTATTCATTTGATTATGTATGTAAAAAAATACTCATCAACCATAGAACGTGAGAGGATACTTAGAGGGATGACAAGAAATAGTTGGGTGAAATCGTAAAAGAAAAATTGTATTTTGTATAGTTTCTGATACGATAAATGACTTTTTTAATATCCTTTGTTTTATAATTTTTTGTTTATTTTGTAAGATATTTATTATGCGATATTTCAAAATTCAAGAACAAAATACAGAAAAATAACGTTTGCACCTCTTTCCATCTACGATGTACCTTGCATGATGTGAAAAATTTGGATTTATTTTGTATGAAACTAATATACGTATAGCTGTTGGTACTTGTTTATGAATTTCTAAGGGAAGCGTTCCTTATTTTTTTAAGATAGTGACCCTAATTGCCAATACATTGTCTCTTTGATAGAGGACTTTTTTCAGTCAGTTTTTTTAACTCTATTCTGTGCTACAAAAAAAACTTTTCTAATAGTTTTATCATCATTTTCACTTGTATAAAGACTGTATAATCCAACAACGAACAATGACATATGTCAAAGATTAACGGATATGAAAACTAACATGACTGCCTTCATCGTTCGAAAGAACCTTTCCAATCAGCGTAAACTGCCTTATTTTAATATATACGTACAAATCCATAGTATAAAGTATTGCCATTGTTTTTTCTTTAATATACTCGTAAACATACTTACTTCCTTGAAATTGAATTTCCGTCACATAACCTTCAAATATTATCAAAAATTTTCACATCACAGTAATTTCTGAATAATGTCGCAGAACTAGCAAAAGCACATTTTTGCAGTTATTCTACCATATATCTAGTGAAATATATTGTATATCTAATCAACCAATACTCTATGTTAAAGAAAATCTTGCCTTTTGTACATAAATGCAAAATTTAACAATATTCAAATGCTTTGAAATCAAATTTAGTGGGTTTTCTGATAAATATTACAAACTTTGTACATTTTCTCGCAATCAGCATACTGAAAAAATATGAAAGCTCCAGGCATAGGAAATAATTTTTTTGTGAGCATAAAATATAGATAATAGAATATTTTTTACAAAAAGAATCGAGAAAGAATGAAAAAAAAAACAATATAAGATAAAATATCCAAACTTTGTATGTATTGTATTTATGTAGTATAAAAATAATAGATAATGATAAATACAGGAAATTGGTGTCTTTTGTTTTAACTTTAATTTAATTAACTTTATAACTCTTTCTTCTTCAGTACTAACTATTCAAAAAAAAAAGAACAGGAATATTTTTAAGGTTATGGAAATCCTCATGACGCGAAATTCTATAGATTTCAGCCTTTATTTTGTAAATATTACGATCTTCTGTATTAATTTTCTCTTCTTCTTTAGAACTAAAGAAAATTATAAATGTTAATGTAAATTCTGTACAGCGTAGCGTTGGCAAAAAAAAACTACAACGCTTCAGTCCGTAGTTAGCTGCAAACTACTTCAACAAATTGTAGAAACTGCTATGATCGTGGCCAGCATATCGGAGTGAGTTGTATCTAACATGATTTGTAAATCTAAATATGATAGTGTAAGTGTAAAAATGCAAATAATTTATATTTTTTGTTTGTAATTTTCAAAGTAATGTGTTCGATTTTATTGTTTGAGTTTAATTTCCGGACGATTTTTTTTTTTGTAGGTCCTTAACCCGCTAGATGCCGTTTGCGATGTCAAACGACGAGATGCTGTCTGTGTAAGTAACTTGAAAAATGGAGGACGTCAAGATAAGGGAGTACTTGTTGAAAGACCAGATGTGAAAATATTCTTACCATTCCGATTTTATTTCTATCGGCCAGAGGAACTTTTCACACCGAACACGTATAATACGTACCTTGGTAAGACAAAATTTTTCAATTTAGCTGATAAAAGCATTTAATCTACCATTCTTTTAGTATTGAAATATTGAATAAATACTAATGCTATATTTTAAAGTCTTCGCACACAACAATTAATCTATTATTTGACACTCAGCTTTTGTTTTGATTTTTTTCTGAAGCACCGTGGATCGTATTTGATGCTTAAATTTTATTGATTTATTTATTTCCATTTCAACAAGCTAGAGCCAAATTAAAAAAAAAAACAGAAATAGTCAGAAAAAAGAAAAAAGCTAGTAAATAGTTCATAAATTTTAAAAATTTATATCCTTCAAAATCAAAACAGGTTTATTAATGGTCATGCGCAGTCACAAGGCCAATAAAAATTGATTTGACAAAAATTTTCCCTGGAAAAACACCATGCTTGACAGTTATAAAATTTTTTATACATGTTTTGGTAATTTTCAACATCATTTTCATGTTTTTTTTAATTACAAAGGTAATGATTTCTAAAGCTGCTACAGCCGATCTTCGAGAGTTCCTCTAAGAAAAGCGCCTTGTGGTTAGCACGATATCTCTTGGTTGAATCTCCTTAAGTGAAAAAAAAAGACTTCGTTAGAACAGTAATGTCTAATGATGAATCGAAGAAATAAGTAAAATATAAATTTTTAAAAAATGTTTCGATTTTCGATAAAATTTTTGGCCCTAAATTATTTACAAAATGGAAAATCTTGATCGGAGGAAGAAAAACTCCTAATTGTCACTCAAAAATATGTTTATAAAGCCTGTATGAAAATTGGAGACTGGTCGAATTATCCATTTCTGCGAAACCTCGCTCATCGACTCAAAAAAAAAAGTTTTAGAAAAACGCGTTCAAAGTTTCAAGGCACTCTGCATCGCTAAGAGACGTCTATATAAATATTCGTGTAACTTCGAGAACATTTGTCGGATCGACATGGAATTTTTTATTGCGAAAGTACAAAATTTTTTTTGGATCGTTAGAGCGTGTAACCCCTTAAAATAACTAATCCAACAATAATAAAATATAATACGATAAAATTAAACTCAAAAAATACAATAATGACTCTACAGAACACGAAGTGATAAACACTATTGTATAGAAGCTTGATAAAATATAATAAAAAAACTATGTGATACTTAGAGAATTAAGGCTTTGATTTGCAGTCTCAATCGAAATAAAGTTACCGGTAAACGATGAATGAAAATAAACGTGTGATCACGCAAAACATATCGAGAATATTGACAAAAACCTATTTGAGCAATTACCCTCAGGTAATAAAAGTTGGACCGAGGACTTCAAGGAGGAAATTAGGAATAAAAACAAACGATCTTTATGCTCACAATAGGTTTGTTTGCGTACTACGATTAATTGCAATTAATTGCAATGAAGCCGATTTTCTACTACGTTTTACTGACAGTTAAAAATTTCCCCTCTTTCAGTAAATTTCAGCAGGGTCTGAGCCAGGTCTGAGCTACTAAAAAATAATGGAAAGGTTCAAACGGTGTGGCGCGAGAAAATATTTTCAAATGTGCGCGGCAAGCAACATATTTTTTGTGTAATATTTGCCGTGTTCCATTTTTACTAATTAGTACTCGCAAGTACTTGGCAGTAGATCACAAATGGAACGCCATCTTCGTTCATACGAGCAGATTCTTACCTGTCAAATTGTATGCAGTTTTCAAATGTAAAACAGTTAAAAATTAAGGGAGAAGTTAACGAGTATAAAATACCACAATCGGTAGAAAAGATAAAAGCTACTAACAGAAAATTATCTTTTTTAACTTTCTACACATTATGAGGGCTATTTCTAATTTCCTAACTACCAAAACATTCAATATAACCATGAAAAAACCAAAACCACCAATTGACAACTAAATAGCCATCTCACGGCAAAAAAAGGCGTAACTACTCATGAACTACTCGGGAACAAGAGCGCGAGTAGTTGGAAGTAGCCAGAAGTACTTGCGAGTACTAAATAGTAATAATGGAACACGGGCATTGCTATGAAGGTCGAATATTTTTGTGGCAATAATTTATCACCGCTTGGGATGACTTTATAATCACTATTGTCTCCCAAAAACTGACAACTGACACTTTTGGTTGTCAATTTTCAGGATATACAATGAGAGCGTTTTCGTACTTTTCATGAATTTCCCCCACCACACGATTCAGGAAAATTCAGTAAAATTTAGTGACTGAAAGTACACGAACAGACCTAATATGAATACAATGAAAAACACAGTATGAAATTTCAATAATATTAAGCTGTGTAAATCTACTTTGAATGCATTCTAAAGTATCATTTAAATAATTAAGGTGAGGAGACCAGACTTAAAAACAGTATTCAACAATGCTTTGGACAAGTGAAAAGTACAGATGAAGGGAAACAGTGACGTTGGTAAAATGAGTAGAAGACCTGAGCACGAATCCGGACAAACAAGAGACCTTTCCAGTTATGTGTGCAATGTGTTTATCATATTTAAGTTTTGAGTCAAATAGCACACCAAGGTTCTTAAAATTGTTGACAGCCGTAAAAGGCGGTATGGATAAAAAAATAGACAAATATTAGATGAAAGACATTTGATAGTATTTAGATACATTCAGAGTAAGAAAGTTCATAGATCACCGCTTACTTAAAGCACACAGATCATATTGTAACTGGTGACAATCATCAAGCGATTCGATTGCTCTGAACATTTTAGAGTCAAATAGTAGACATGAAAGGTGGGCAAAAAGGGGAGCTCATTAATAAATACCAAGAATAATAAAGGACCTAGTATTGAGCCCTGAGGAACTCTAGAAAGAGGGCAGTGTGTGTAAGAGGCACAAAAATTCACAGATACAACACGGCTACGACCAGAAACATAGGATCATAGCCAGGAAAAGAGAAGATCAGACACCCCATAACATTCAAACTTTGCAAAACGGATCTTGTGATCAACACTGTCAAAAGCCTTCGCAAAATCTGTGTATACCGCATCAACTTACTTCTGTTGTTCTAGGGCGGAAGGGTCCAAGCTCAAGAAGGTTAAGAGTAAACCCATAATGCTCAAAAACAAGAGAGGGATGAGGGATAGAAAGTAGCCTATTGTGAGTAACTCTTTCGAGTGCTCTATGAACAAAAAAAACGAGAGAAGTAGGACGAAAATTGGATATGCAACTTAAATCATCAAATTTATGGATCGGAGAAATATGAGCAGACTTCTGGTAGAATGGAGAAGCTAGGGTAGAATATACTAGACAATGGAACACTCAGCGACCACGAAAGTGATTCGGCGAACAGGTTCGGTATGCTGTCAGGACCACAACCGACATCAACATCAATATATTCAACTAAGATATTGGTGTACAACTTAATAACCGGAATTTTTTTAGCGAAATTTGATGCTTTATTGTGGAAAATTCTTACAATATATTTCATTCAAAGTATTGTCCATCCGAAGCTACAACATTTCCCCTTCTTTCAGGCAGTTTATGAATTCCATTCCAAAAAAATTGCGCCGACTTGGCGGCCAAAAACGAATCTATCCAATTTCGGAAGCCTTGCTCTAAAGTGAAGCGAATTCCGGTGAGGGCGTTTTGCATCGAGCGAAATAAATGAAAGTCAGACGGAGCAAGGTCCGGACTATAAGGCGGGTGGGCCAAAACTTCCCATCCACTATTTTCCAAATAATTTTTCACGGGTCTTGCAACATGCGGCCGAGCGTTGTCATGATGAAAAACTATAGCCTCGTGTCCGGCTGCATATTCCGGGCGTTTTTCGATGATGGCACGCTTCAAACGTATTAATTGTGTTCGGTACAGCTCACTTGTGATTGTCTGGCCCAATTTCAACAACTCATAATATAACGGCCCCTTTTGATCCCACCAAATACACAGCATAACCTTGGCGCCATGGATATTTGGCTTCGCCGTTGATTTGGCTGGTTGGCCGGGCTTCACGTATGACTTTTTGCACTTGGGATTGTCATAATGGATCCATTTTTCATCCCCAGTCACGATCCGATGCAAAAATGATTTGTTTTTATGGCGCGCAAGCAGCATTTTAGACATACAGAAGCGCCGTTCAACGTCTCTCGGCTTCAACTCATAGAGGACCCAATCACCTTGCTTCTGAACGTATCCGGCGGCTTTCAATCGTTTCAAAATGGCTTGTTGAGCCACTCTCAACGATTTGGCAAGTTCGTCTTGCGTTTGATACGAATCCTCATCGAGTAGCGTCTCCAATTCTTCGTCTTCAAACTTTTTTGGCTGTCCTGGGCGTTCTTTGTCTTTGATGTCAAAATCGACACTTTTGAAGCGTTTAAACCATTCAAAATACTGTGTTTTCGCTAAAGCATCGTCGCCATAAACTTCTACAAACAAACGATGACTTTCCGCAGCAGTTTTCTTTGCAAAAAAATGACCCAACAGAACCTCCCGCAAATGCTGTCTTTTTCTCCAATTTTCGAAGTTATTCATCGTGGAAAATAATAATGATGCACACAAGATAAAATTGTTTTGTTGACTGATTTTGATAGCTGTCAAATGTACCTTCAAAATGACATATATATAAAGTTCGAGCTTTCACGATATTTGTTAGTACGGACATCTAGCGTCAAATTCCAGTTATTAAGTTGTACAATATATCAAGATATTCAAGTATTCAATATCTAGGGGCTTGGTATGAATGAAAGAGAAAAGATATAAAAGTGAATGAGGGTATTCCGGGAATATGACTGGATTTTGCTGGGAAAAGAAAGAGGAATTCTGAAAGGAAAGGATTCTGCTAAAAAAAAACCAAATATCCAGTGAATTAGCAGAAACGACATCATTCAGAAAAACCCTAGCGCATCAGAACCATTAGAAACACTAATGTTCCAAGAACAGTAGAGGATTTGTGCAGATTTTGAGTGTGTATTCTACCACTTGCTACTTAAGGACACCCTAAGTAATAATATACCCTAAGCCAATTCATCGAAAGTTACAGCGATAGAAAGGTGTTTGTGATTGCCGTCCAAAAAATGTCCAGACCAGACAAAATTTAAACTTTGGTAGGGTTTATAGCGGTTGGACCAAATGTGACCTGAACTGTAGCGCGGACTAAGTGGATTTAGTCCTAAGGTGTTTACATCGACCTGACCTAAAATTGGAATTTAGTCCTCATTTGTGCATACGTGGCAACTGTCATTTAGTTTGATTTTAGTTCGTACATTGTAATTATCTTTTCATTTGTCTCTCAAGCATGATTATTTAAATGATTTTATAAACGAGAGGGTTGGGAGCTTAAATTCAACGTACATATATTATTAATAGTCACGCTAAAATCCAGGCTTAGGACGGGTGTGCTTACAGCGCTATAGTACACGACCTATTTTAGGTCAGGTCACTTGAAATCGTGTACTGACCTATTGCTTGGGTCGGGTACTGAGTGTTTACAGCAGGTGGACTAAATAATTTAGATGGAATTTGGTGTATAGTCCGCGAACTAAACGTCTGCTGTAAACGCTATCATTGTTTACTTGTTTTCATTGCAAATATTTATGTAGGCATTTATTGGTACGAAAATAGCAAAAACGCCTTGTGCTGTCAACTCTTTGCTAACACCGAAGCCAAAACTATGTCACATTTACCCGACGTTAAAGTCAACCTACTCTGCGAATTTCGTATTGATTCGATGATTGCGTTGGAAGTTATAGGGATACAAAGATATTTAAGGTTGCCACCCGTAAAAGATCATAATGTTTGTTGTTTAGTTTCACTACAAAATTACTACGATTTGAAAATTTTATGATAAAATCGCTTACTAAAGATATGCCAAAAAAAACCAACCATAGCTGGTAACCCTATCATTGTTTTTCCAACAAGATTTCTGTTGAGTATTGTTTACAATAAGTTCAATTCGTCATATGAATTTCTTTATGATTCCATGACTGCACTGGAAGCTATAGGGCAAAGAGCTTTATTTTCCTGAGCGAATTTACAAAATTTAAAACACTAAAATTACCACAGCTGGCAGCTCCAGCCGAATTTTTCAACCAAATTTCTATCAAACGTGGATCAAAGTAGGATTCAGCTACTGTGTGAGTTTTGTCAAAATCTGGTTACTGAATCAGAATTTTTAATGCCAAAAGCAATTATTTTTCTTATTAATTTTTCAATATGGCACCACTGGCACAGAATTGATCAAATTTCAAAATCGCTTCTGTCAAATCTGGTCCTACTTTATACCAATAAATTTTGTAATTTTCAACTGTATCTGATTATTGGGTCGTGAGTTCCCGTGAACAGAAGTTTTTGATGCTAAACACACCCTATATACAGCTAAAGTGATAAATACACTCTAGCTCGTACCAATTGCATACTTTCGAAGTAGTTTTTTATGAGAAATTGATTCACCCCTCACTGATAAGCATCCGCAAATAAACCGCTGATGAACTAAATTTGAACCATGTATACTAAGTTCAACTTCCAAATGTTTCTGTTTAAAATTTAGCATGTTGAGGTAGAAGCGTTGGACAATACGAATCTCACCTCAATCTTCATAGGACCATCATATCACAAAGGCGCTGTGCGCACAGTGTATGCACCTGCGATGATTTTCATCTGTTCTTTTTTCTCCTTCAGCAGTGGATTCAGGCACAAAATGAATTTTTAAATGCATGACCTAAATTATGACCTTTATGTATGTAAAATCCTTCCAACAAATATAAATGATCCATTCTCATTCCAGTTGCTCCCGGCGGTGATCACTTGGTCTCCTTGGTCGACGAAATCACCTATATACATCCACCGGCTCCACCATTATCACAAATCGAGGATATCTCACCAGATCAGTTCTGTAATGGCGACAATCGACCACCCAACTGCGGACCGAACTGTATGTGCACACACAAAGTCGACATTCCGCTGGGCGCCATCGTAGAAATCGTCCTAGTCGACGAAGTTCAACAGATCAACTTAAGTCATCCGTTCCATTTGCACGGTATGGCATTCCATGTTATCGGCATGGGACGATCACCTGACACAAACGTCAAAAAGATCAACTTGAAACATGCTTTGGAGCTCGATAGACGCGGTATGATTCGCAGAGATTTCTCACGACCGCCATTAAAGGATACGATAGCAGTCCCTAATAACGGTTACGTTGTATTACGTTTCCGAGCTGACAATCCTGGCTATTGGCTAATGCACTGTCACTTTTTGTTCCATACCGTTATTGGCATGAATCTGATCGTTCATATAGGAACACATGCCGATCTGCCACCGATTCCACCAGATTTCCCACGTTGTGGAAATCACATGCCACCAATTAGGTTTTATTAAGGAATTTTAAGGGGATCGAGAAAGTGTAGAATGATGATGAGTAATTTAGTCAACAGGGTGCTACTCGTTTTGACAGTTATTAGAAGAAGTTCCGTGGGTTTTTTTCAGAGTCTTCTCACTGGTTTATAGTTCGTTGATTATAGCCAAATAAAATCATTTGAATTAATTGTTTCATGCAATTTTTCGATTGAAATTTCGTTTCCGAATAGATTTTCATTCTCTTAGACTAAGAAGACCATTGAACAATAAATAAGAATCTATAAACGAAAACACTAATTTTCATTAGTTATTAACATCCTTTTGTAAATGACATATGCCAGATATATTTCAAAGTGCTTTTATCTCTGCCGCCATATTATGTCAACAAGTAAATACAAAGTGATACGACTCCGAATTACCGCAAGCAAATTACAGGTTTTACACCTGCACAAAAACTATTAAATAACTGTTACAATCCCTTCAATCTCTAATCTGATTTGTATATAAAGCTCCTAATAAATTTGAATACGTAAACTCAATTATATCCATGTAATGTATATTGTTATTTTCAAATCAGCATTGAGAAAGTAGTCCAACTGCTGTTGAGAAAATCTATTTTGTAAATTATACGAAACTGTTGAATAAAAACTGTTTTTCAGTTTTATCTCAATCATGATTGAATCTTAAATACATTTTTTAATAGATATATTTCTAATCTTTTTGGCCATTTTTTTTTATTAACTACAGTAATGATCGTCGTCACTAGCAATACGATAAAAGTGTGTGCAATTTTTCATTGATTTTTTGTTTTCTTTATTTTTCGAGAAAAAAATTCCTTCTCTCCATGAATTTTTGCCCAACCTATTGTATAGTTTTATGATTTTCAAAATATCTTTTGAATATAATTATTTACTTCTCTTTTTGTTTAATTTAAATGTGATCCGTTTTATAAATATGTAAGTTATTTTGTATATTGAATGTTTTTTTTTTGAAAGAAAATAAACATTAATCGAATAAATGCCTAAAAAGATTAACGACGAATAAGATTGGTTTTATTTTTGAAAGAAATGTTCAGCTCTTCTTAGGAAGTATATGATTGAAGTGTCAAAGAAACGAATAGAATGGAAATGCATAGATTCAAGAAACACAAACCAAGTCGAAGCATGATTACGTCGTAGGGAATTTGATAAAAAGTGACCAACACTTGGCACGAGATCCCCAATGTTAGATATAGTGGCTGCACTGGTGTGTGTTTATTTTACTATTCTTACATCAAATAAAACTTTTTCACCATTTTTCCTGTCGATTTTCAAATACATGTTTCGCGCGTCTGTATGGGTGATGATGTACCGTCATCGGTCGAAAACCAACAAACTGCCTAGTAGTGGCAGTCAACCGACGCGAACGTTCGACACGTAATAGTATCGAGATTTATTTTTGGTGTTGTGTGAAATTAATAAATAAAGTAAATATTAACATTTCATTTGTTTTATACGAAAGTTCTTTTATTTTTGGACGATTAGCCCCTTTCTCGCCATCCGCATATGACACATGCATGTCTCAACAAGATGAATAAAATACAATCTCACTTTTTTTGCTTTATGTAAAGTCTTGAAAATAGGCACTTCTCTCTTTATTTAAAAAATGTGCAGGGTATAAAATAAGTCTCCCGAATTTCACCAATGTTTTCGAAAAGCAGAATATATGCTTGGGCAAACACTATTTATTTTGTATTTAAATAGTTTTTTCTCAGACCCTCGGCACCTGACACTTCCTACAGGCGCATTTCGTGCAAAATGTTACTCATCGTTGCTTTTATCGCAGCTTGAATGCCTGTGACAATGTTTGTTCTGATATCTGTAGTATCATTGATGGATATTAAATCAACGGCTTTTTGTATCATGCAAACCTCCGTCAGGATTATACAACAGTGACTAGGAAGCCTGAATGTAGCTTCTATATCGCAGTCTGCAGAGTATACTACAGCTTCTTTTCTGCAGCTGTTTTGGATCCGTCGATGCAAATGCTAAGGGCTGTTGTACCTAATTTCATGAAACCATTCCTGCCTACCCTCAATGATCGCTCCATATCTTTGTTTGAAGCAAAGAGTAGGGGCCAAGTAGTCAGTGTATTTTGCGCACCATTGCCAATTCTACTGTAGTCAAAGGATCTTGACCTGTAATGCCCCGATTGCTCAAGGTGACAGTAGCTTTTGCGGCAGTGTCTCTGATAAAGAGACCAAACGGGAGAAGACAAAACAGGGCGTTTCACGCAGACTAAGGAGTCGTAGCAAGCAAAGCAAAGGTGATTTCATCCATTGCTGGCTACCAGATGTGGCATCCGAAAGCAAGGGACGGCCTTGTTTTCGCCTTGTGGAACGAGTGCTTTACAGCAGAGTTTGTTTTAACTAAAATTCTCGCTCTTTTCTGTAGATTCACCTTGCAGCTGAGCTTGCTGTCAAAAATAATGTCCTTGTACTTATTTTACGACTTGAAACTTAATGTAGTGCTGCCCAACTTGATTAGTTCTATCTCAGAAGTCTTGTATTTCCTAATAAACAGGATAAGATTGGTTTTGTTGGAGTGAATACCAAGGCCCACGGTGTGCGCCCACTGATTAATCAGACCCAGAATATACTCGATGAGCTAGCCAAGGGTATGACGGCTATTATTATAACCTTTTATGTATTTATTACGAACGAACTACGTTATACAACAATTAATACAACTCTTAAACATTAAATTAGCAATATATTGACTTTGTCGTCTGAAGGACTTGAATCGAATACTAGCAATTCTACGAACATCTATCTAACAACTCCGAATAATCATGGCGAGGAGCAGCTGTCGTATGTTGAAGCTGTCGTATGTTGATCGAACTGAGGCGTTGCCAGATAGTGTCATTACAGCTATATATGTGATATAGGCCACAACCATGTCATCAGGTTCTATAAGAGAGTGCTAAGTGGCTTGTAGTCTTTTGGATACGCATAGTTACTTTTACCTGCTTTGGCTAACTACAACCTTAACGGTCCTCCAGGCTGCAAGTACATGACTAAGCACTAGACAAACTTTATAAATTGGCACTTGTAAAGATATGTCTTCTGGAGCATTGCAGGCAGAGTTCTTTCCCGACCTTGGAAATTAAAGGGCTTGGAGGTGTATATGGCTCAGATCAATTCCTGCCTGTTTACAACTTTACATATACCTTTCATGAAAGCCGGGCATTTAGCCACCTGTAGGTGTAGGAGTAAAATCACGCAAGCAGCTCAAAAAGTCTATATCTACGGGAATCTTCAACGATTCCAAGCTGTCACTTATTTATTCCTCATTTAGCTTGCAAAAATAAGCTTGGTATAAGAGGGTGTTTGGCTACCAGTTTCCTAATTTTCACCGTCTCTGAAGTGGCTTTAATTCTACCGCACAATTCTTTTCAGAAGCTCCACCTAGCTTTCCGTATTTCTAATTTGTACCGCGTTAGAACGTCCTTGTATTCGTTCGCACATCCTTGACACTAAGCCATTTTAGCTAATTTGGACAGTTTCCGTACTTGTCTTCTGCGACAACCTAGACCACTGTTCCAACATGGTTTGTTAGAGTTGTATTTAGGATAGACTCTGTACCAGGAATGTACAACAGCTTTTATGAGTTTTCTTTTGAGTGTATTTATCGCTACCTCCAGGTCTACTACAGAATCAATCCCGGGTGAAGAGTTTAAAGCCCTAACACCTACTCGTTTGACGGTTTCCCAGATTGTGTTTCTGGGATTACGAAATGGACGAGAATTATAGTTTGAGCTGAATCTCCGAGTGAAACTAATGTATCTATGATCAGATAATGACGCTCGTTCAAGAGCCCTCGAGTTCTCTGTTAATATCCCGTTGGACTGATGGTACAGAATGAAATATTGTACGTTTTTTGCTGAAAAGTTCCCTGTAGGTAGAGACATTTCCCCAATTTCTACTAGATTATGATTTCTTATATAGCAAAGTAAATACTCAACCATTTCGTTGATTTCCTTGCTGTCAGAAACGGTGTCATGCGTTTATGTCCATGCTGCCCCATACGGTATCTGAGCACCTCTCTGTGCGAGCATAGTTCCTAGCTCCAACGAAGTGGTCATGTCAAATGCCATGTAGATGTATACTAGGAGTGCTTGCTCCTCTTTCTCCCCCTTACACGCTACAATGGCTAAAACATCCGTGTTGAAATTAGATAGAAGATAAGCGTAAATATTCTTCCGCACCAACATAGCATCAAACTTACCTTAGTTAAGAGTTAGTTAAACATAAATGAAACAGTTCTTCAGACTTCTTGTTGGTATGGAGTATACAAACTTGCCTCTCCTTATCCCCTTCTTCCGATCCTGCATTGGAGCGTGCGGGCCCCACAGTCAAAGTAATTCCTGCACTAGTGCTCTAAGCCAGGGCAACTTGAGATTGTCGTTGCGCTTTATTATCTTGACACCCCTGCCACGATTGGATGTTGTTTAGCTACATCACTGGCTTTTGCGGGCATTCTTGGTTTGGAGGTGGAAAATTGTTGTGCCGCCAGATCACTATCGTCCTTTTTCGGCCTCTTGGTTGGCGTTTTTTCAGCTTCAATGGACGTCTGCCCGTTGCCCGCTAGTTTTAAGGCCAAGCTCTGCTCTACAATGCTATGAAAATCTGAGCCCTTCGCCACTAGCTTATCTCTACTGGTAAAATATTCATGGACTTCTTACGCTGTCATGTGTTAATGTGAAAATACATTTATTATGCTTCAAAATTTATTTGATAAATTTATCAACAGTTCAAAATAATTTTTTTCGTCAGTTTTCCATTTTATTTCATTTTTACTGGCTATGCATAAAATTATTGATAATTTCTTGCTGCTCCGTTTCGATTCGCTGCAAATACTGATATTCCGTTTTCAAACGTTCCAGTTCCATTGCTTTTTCCAAAATTTGTGCCTGAAACGTTCGAACAATTAATTTAGTCAATATAATCTTCGCAACGTCTAAAGAACTATTTTTGAAATACAAATTTATCAAACCTGATAAAATTGTTGCTCAGCAGCTCTCTGTTTGGAAACTGTCTTTAGTAAATTCTGTGCATTTATAGCTCGTAATTTTTCTTGTTCAACATCTTTCGAATAATTTTCAGCTATTTGAAGAAATTCTTCGGCAATTTTTTTGAAATCTTGTAGTTCTAAAATGAAATTACTCTTTGGAGTTCTGAATTGATTTTATATGAATGTGTAATTATCAATTAATTATAGTTAAAATTAAAACAAACAAAAATTGAAGAAATCGCTACTTGTTTGGTTTTGTGTAGTTTTCGAGGGTTTTTCTACATGCCCCCACATTTTGTCCCTACAAAATTCGAACCAATATTCATTTCAAATGCACTTTGCTAATCGCGCTTATGAATTTTCAAATGGATAAAAATTATCTTTTTATTTGATAAAGCTTATTGGCTTAGTGTCAAAATGGCAACGAAAACTGCCTAATCAACATACATATGTATGTATTAATAATTGAATAAAGTTATTTTGGAATTATTTATAACTCAAATCAGGCGAACCTCGTGTTAAAACAATGAAAATTATTCGATACAACTGATTTAATTTATTTATGTTACTTTCCCTTACTTTAACAAGTAAGCTAAGCTGTTATTCTTCCACAACTATGTAAACAAACTATTTTCAGGCCTACACCTCAATTCTGTACTATTGAATTACTCACTTCCTGCATACTCATTGCACTCCTCTTTCAACTCATTCGTTTCGGCTGCGATTTGTGGATCTAACACCCGCAAATAATAAATATCATCAATATAAAGTCCAACTTTCTGTAATTCCTCCGACATTTTCCCAAGAAAAAACAATTGCTTTTTACAAAGTTTGCTATTTCCGGTAACCATAGCATCTTGTAATGCCACACTCGAACCAATCATTCCGCAAAATGCGCTGAATTTTATCGACACTCGATAACAGCCCATCATATGTCACTGTGTGTGTCAAATTGACATAAATTGTTCACTGTCGACTTTCTAATTATTCTGACTATTTCAGTCCAGTGTCTCCTGCAAAAATTCGCTTGTGAACATTCTAACGACCCGGGACGAATTTCGAGCGTGTGCTAAGTTTTCGTAAACGGCTACAAAATTGAGTCGGTCAAAAAAGTAATGTCCGGCGACCATAAAACGGTGCTCCAGGGCAACCCATCGCAATATGTCAAATTGAATGTAGGCGGTTGTCTATTCTATACAACAATTGGAACGTTGACCAAACATGATACGATGCTTAGTGCAATGTTTAGCGGTCGTATGGAAGTTCTAACTGATTCAGAAGGTAGCTAGTGATAATCTTTGGGTGATTCAATAAGAGATGAGTAAGAATTGGATAAGTAGTTTTGTGGGAGGTATTTCGAGTATCGATGCTATTAACCCCATAAGGGTAGCGTTGTAGATGTACCTGTTCGAACGTGCTAAGTATATATTTTGAGAAATACTAAATTGTATCTACGCGATAAAAGTTTGCTATCTCAAGCTCATTAAACCTTAATTGGTGGTTATCCTCAGAGCAGAACACACTTATTCAAGTTTTCGAAACTCATACATATTTGTAAATTCCGAATGCACATTCTTTGCCTAGTTTAAAGTCTTACTAGAATTATAGTCTCTTAAATGATGTGTATATACTGTTAAAGTATGATCCCGTTTAAAGTCTGCCCGTAAAATATTGCATTGAAGTAACATTCACTTGTCATTTCAGGTTGGATACTAATCGATCGAAGCGGCACCCATTTCGGTACAATCTTAAACTACCTACGAGATGGCCGTGTCCCACTGCCCGAGTCACGTAAAGAGATCGAAGAACTCCTGGCCGAAGCAAAATATTACTGTATTTCGGACTTGGCTCTGTCCTGCGAACGTGCTCTCGTCAAAAATATGGAACCAGAACCGATCTGTCGCATCCCGCTCATCACATCCCAGAAAGAAGAACAAATGCTGATCAACAATTCCGCCAAACCCGTTGTCATGTTGGTTGTGAACCGACACAACAATAAGTATTCGTACACGAACACATCGGACGACAATTTGCTCAAAAACATCGAACTGTTCGACAAGCTTTCGCTCAGGTTTAGCGGGCGCATCCTTTTCATCAAGGATGTGATTGGATCGAGTGAAATTTGCTGCTGGATGTTCTACGGACATGGAAAACGTGTGGCTGAGGTTTGCTGCACGTCGATTGTATATGCGACAGACCGGAAGCATACGAAAGTCGACTTCCCCGAAGCGAGAATTTACGAAGTGACACTGCAGGTCCTGTTGTATGAGAATCGCAATGCACCCGACCAAGAACTGCTACAAGCTACGTCTTCAGTGCGTGGAGGAGGAGGTGGTGGCGGCGGTTTGCAGCTGTACACCAGTGATGAGGAGGAAGAGCGAAGCGGCTCTGCCCCGAACAGAGCGAAACAAGCCAATAACCCGATATGATTCGCAAATCAACTCATAGTGATTACAAAGAATGGACTGTTGCCAAAGAAGAAATAGATTTTCAATGTGTTTTGTCCGTACACATCATTTTCGTTCGTAAATCCCGTTAGCTTCAAGTCAAATGCACTGTCATTCGTTCCCAGTAATTTTCACGTTGTTGTTTGCATCGTAACTCACTCGAAAAGGAACTATGCCAGTACAAAAAACGAACCTTCCTCAGGGAGAAATTTAATAAGTCCCAATCCAACATCTTTTTAATACTTTAAACAACCATCATCACTGTATGGTTCCTCCATCCTCACACATGTTAAACACAAACTGCATCCATCGCCCGAACTCAACCACAAGTCCAGCCAGTCAAGTGTGATCTGTTTTCCGCCGGAATATATCGAAGACGAGGAATATGAATGGAATGAGGCTCACAGCTGAGTATCTTCATCATTTCCACATTGATGTTGTTAAGAGTAAATATTTAATCCAAGTAGACCTAAAATAATAGACCAAAACAAAAACTGTGACGCTCCACTAACACTCCTAGTGAGCGAATTAGAAGTGAACTACGGGAATAACTGTTTGTGCAAGTCAATTCGCTCAAAATACTGTTCTTGATGGAAATCCAGAGTTTTTCTAGTAATAACAAGCGAGAAAAGCTTGATTTTGATAAAATTAATTGTATTTATAAAGTTATGCTCCTGAGAAAAATAGGACTGTATTAATCGTAGATGAAATTCGACAAGAACTGTAAAAAGAGCAGGAACTTATAGTCTGATTGAAAATGTATGAATAGAAATTGAATAGTAAATGAAAAGAATCAGGTCGAATTTCGTAGTGAATGTATGTAAAGTTTAATGATATCACACTCAAATAGCCGACATTGCTGGTTATAAATGTCCCGTAAAAGATGTGACGATTTTTATGAGTTTAAGACAAAAATATGTTGATGTTAAACTGAAATAAAATGTGAATGTGTAGCAAGCATATTAAGTATTGTTTATTTTTGAAGATTTATTTGGAATGCAGGATAGACAGATTGTTTTTATTTATGTATAACCAAAAGTTGTGGCTGCGGTAGAGTTTTTTTTAAATAAAGAAGTGACAGATTGGACTTCTCACAAACAAGCAGAATTTCGTGCCCTTTAGTGCTCTAGCTTGGTCTACTGTTTTTGGCAGTTGTCTGCTCTAACTTCCTTTGAGATGCTCTGCTTTTTTTCGGTGTTATTAAACACAGGTAATTTAGGATTTAAAATCACACACAAGTTTTGCGACTTGACTAACGAGCAACAGATAGTTGGAAAATGGAGGGTTTAAGAGAATTTGTTTGTTTGATCAAATTCAAGAGCAGTAATGGACCACGTATAAACCCTTGGCGAGCACCAGAAGAAGAATGAAAGGGAGAAAAAGAAAGGTTGGGCTAAACTCAAATGCGTTTTCCCCAATTCCCCATAGCCATTAGGCTGATAGATGTCTGGCGGGTGTGCTTGTTTTCTGGGATGTTTTTTTTTTATTTTGTTTACTTGTCTGTCAACAGAGTCTTGCCTTTTTGGGTAATTTTTGCATATGATTCTGTGATTTTCTTCAATATTTTGCTCTTTTATCATATCATCATACAAAGTTGCAATTGAAACCCCAAATCCTCCGAATCAAATTCAAATAATTTGCCAAAGATATCGATACTCGATAGTATTTTCATTACTTCATTTTGCTAGCCACTGTACCACGCTCCTTGACATAACAACTCGATCTGTCAAACATTTTATTTATAAACAATGGGCAAGCGGCATGAACACGAAACCACCTCAGGTAAGTTAATATTCCATTATTCCAAAAATATTTCTTCACAGCTCTATAGTTTTTGCATCTTCTACAGTCCATCACCATTCCTCCTCGAAACGTCACAAGAAACACAAAAAGCACAAGAAAAAAAGACCTGAATATGATTCGGATGCACCGGTGGATGTTGTCAACGATATTCCGATCACACCGATCCGTGGCGAAACGCATCATGTCGTCGAAGTTCAACCTACATCAGCTCTTTCTGCTACAACATCCTCGGCCGAAAAATCAAAACCTCAAACACCCAACTCAAAAACCACTCCTGGGTCGGTCAAGTCCCAAAAACGTAAGAAGGGCAAAGGTAAGGAAAGTGAAACTTCAAGCGACGAGGAGCGATGGCTAGACGCAATCGAATCAGGAAAACTGGAAGAAGTTGACGATGAACTGAAGAAAATCAAAGATCCAAAACTGATGACTGCTCGTCAGAGAGCTATGTATGAGCGGGGTACTGATAAGGAGCCGAGTCCTGGCGGGGAACTCTTAATGTCGTTGCCCACAGGTTATAAGGAAAAAGTTCTAACGGCAGAAGCTATACAGAAAGCTCAGATCAAATCGCAGAAACGGAAACAGATGGCCGATGAGAAACGGGAAAAAGATAAGAAAAAAACTATGGAGCGACTGCTAAAGAAGCAGGAATCGAAAGCTGCAAAACAAGGTAAGGCCAAGCCAGCGAAAGCATCGCATCCAGTCATTTCGTATAGGAATACGTTGGAAGGTGCAACAGTTTCATTGCCACCGGGTGTTGAGTTTCCGATAAGTGCACAACTTCCGAAAGATCCCCCAAAACCAATAATTTGTGCGATTCCTGGATGCACAAACATCAGACGATACAATTGCTCCAAAACGAAAGTGCCGCTTTGCAGCTTTAAATGTTATAAGCAAAATGTCGATGCTCTGAAGAATATTATTTGCTAGTATTTGTGTTAAAAGGATAATGTATTTTAGAATAGATTGGAATTTAAATAAACTTGAACAGATATATTCAGAGGTTTTAAATACATTTAGAGTAGTATTGGGATCCTATTGGGTGCGAGAAAAAGGTATTAAAGACTTAAAGAGCACATAATAAAAAAACAGGATATGAATATACTGTCTCGGCTCCAATTATTGCAGTAAAGATTTTAGGATATTCCGGCTTTGACCGTCATCGTCTAGTTCGATATCTCCAGTATTCCTTTAGCGCTCTGGTAGTATCACACCACCGAAAACATGACTTGTGTTGGCATGTCTTCCCATAATACGGCCTCCGTAAGCTTTCCGAGCCGGATCTTTCACAACTCAAATGTATCTGATTTTATTTTATCATACTCACTTCGCTCGTTTGAATATACATAAATAGGAATATAAATATGATTTGTCACATAAAATCTTATATACTGGGTAAGTTTTATAGTTGCTCGTTTCTTAGTTGATTTTATATATTATGACATTTACCCTCAACTTAATCCTGGGAACATAGTGAAGATTTAGCTATCTCGTCTAGAATATCATTTGTTAGATTCGTGTCGTTCTCTATTGTTTGTTTTATACCTCTTATTTCCTAGCTTTTATTTCTTCATAGTGTTTGTATTTAACATTCAATATACGCTAAAACGGGTATTTGCCCCTACAGGGGCGACTTTGTACCAGAAAAATAATATTTTATTGCTGATTCCGTTAGATAGGCTGGTTCAATGATATGCGCTTTTATTGAATGGCGGCAGTACAATACAGTTGAATATTTCTTTAGGATGGCCATAGCTCCACACTCGATCATCTATAAAAATGTCCTAATGACTCTCGACAAGATCCTTAAATCCTGAAAGCAATACAAGTATGACGTAATAATTTTAACGGATGACCGTGTGGAAAAGAAAGTTTTCACCAAACGAGGCAGAAATCATGATGATAGCTTCAAATATGACGCAACACACGAAATTTCGACTGAAAAATCCTTCAGAGGACATTTCGCTAACTGGGAACGAAACAAAAAGCCATTCCTGGAAAAGCAAAAAATACCCAGTAGTGACAGTGAGATTGTAGAACTTGAATTATCAGAAAAAGAAGATAGATGGAAAGCCGATTTTAAAAACGAAAACGAGGAGATTACCCATTCACAAATTGGTAGGTGAGTATGTGGTTTCCATGCATGAAGGAGAATTTTTTTCCTGTAAAAATATTGCAGCCGAACAAAAAGGGCACTAAAATTTAGTCAATGGCGAAATCTGGCTTTTTCGCAGTGTTCTAAACGCAAGTATATTATTTTTTACGAATGATAAGTTGCATTTGGGGGTTCTTAAAACTGTCTAAAAGTATATAACATATATATTGACGTGCTCGAGCTGAAAAATTTTTGGAGCTAAGCACTTTTAGTGGGACATTTGAATCTTTTTTTTTTTAATTTATTTTACTGATACTATTTTGTCAATTAATTCTTTAAACTGTTAACAAGTAAAATATTCTGTTTTTTGATCAAATAAAAACAAACAACAATGGATTGTAGTATGTATTATTTATTTTGCTGGTTCAGATAAATGGTTTTTTTTTATTCTTATAGATATGTAGTTTTCTTCATTAAAAAGTTCCCGTCAAGCATCAGACCTAGATTAGAATTTGTAAAACGGCGCAATGTTTGAAGCCAATTGTGATATTTTCCACTTTAATGTGTGAATTGAATTGACAATCTAAGCTGGTGCATAATACACCGCCTTGGAGGATATTTTGCACCACTCAAAAATAACAATATTTTTTTTTTGTAATTTTGAAAAAAAAAACCTCTGCATTGTTGATTTAATGCTAGTAACAACGGCTACTCGAATTGTTTTCGAGTATTAGTGCATCAACATTTAGCATAGGTCTGTCTTTTTGTCGCTAGAAAATATTATTTGGCATTTACAATGGTGCAAAGTAGACCCCTTTTAGGGTTCTCTTATATATTATTTTACTAAATGTTTAGGTAGCTAAACAGGAATTTTTTTTTCAATCAAATTTTTTATTTAGACAGTCGAGAGTAACACTAAGCTTAATTTTTCTGCATTTTATCCGGTAATAATTCTGGCAAATGCGACAATTTTAATTAGCGCGTCAGAGAACTCTCGCGGTATTTTAATGATAGGTATTCTTTTTCTGGTTCTTTTCCATCACTTTGCGAATCTGAGGAGCTCACTTGATTTCTTTTTCAATAAATTTTTCGTCTGAGTGCGATTATATGTTTTTTGCACTGTTTTTCTCTTTATATGATATCTTTTCTGCTTATTTAGAGCGTATTCTTACATCATTTACCTTTTTTCAACATGATTATGATACTTGACTTCATTATTCCCTCCAATAATACCTCACTGCCATCATATCTTTATTCGCATGTCAATCAAAAAGTCCTCCTCTGTCTGTTAATATCAAGCTCGTTAATTCAAATTTTTTAAAGCTGATTATGTGAGGATTGCTTGCGAACTTAACGTTATCATTTGGACGTCCTTCTTCATTATCTTCTGCATTTTGCATCCTTTTACGCTTTGAATTCTAATCTAGTTTACATTTACACTCCGTTTCGCAATTCTTCTAGTGCACCTAGTCTCTTTATTGTGGTGTCTATTGCTCGCTATAAAAAAAAACAAAGACGCAACTCATCTGACCAAACACTTTAAGTCTTCCGCAGAACCGATTTGCGGTGAAAAAAGCTATCGCAAAATCTAGGCAGATATTCTTTGCTGACATAGAGACCTTTTTCTTTCTAATAATTTTACGTCCCTCTAGTCCTTCATTAATTCCCTTAGAACTACTAAACCCTTCCCGCATAGTTTCACCTTGTTGCCGCATGTTCCCACGATATATGTGAGTTATTCGCCGACTTCCTCTCTTTTTTACACCTTCAGACACTTCCAGTCGTTGCAACAGTAATACTCTCACTTTTTTCAATTTGTCTTAAAGCTTTTATGACCTTTCCTCGCAAAGTTGAACCCTTAATATCTTCTTTAGACCATAAAGCCAGCAGTGGCTCATATGGTATTCCAAATGTGTTTGATATGTCACTTTCCGCTTCTTTATGTGTTCGTCTTTTTATTTTGTCGATTTAAGCGTGTTTTCTGGTATCTTTCCCTCTGTTTGAAAAGTTGTTTATATATATTCGGTCCTAAAATCGCGCTTTGTTGGGAATGTTTCCAATTGCCATCCTTCATCTTTTCTCTCCTGTTTTCCAAAATTATTTGAATGAATTATCCACAATAAGTTCCAAGGTGCTACAAGCCATCTCCTTTCTACGGAGCAGCATGGATTCATCAAATGCCGCTCTATATCTACAAATTAGGTTGAGTTTTGTAGATTTAGTTACCGGTTTGTTGGATGATGGACAACAAGCTGACATCATCTATACGGATTTTGCTTAAGATATTTGACGGCGTCAATCATGGCATGTTGTTGGATAAACTTTGCCAGTTTGGAATTTCTGATGTCCTACACTCCTGGATCTCTTCTTACATTGTGTGTTGGGTTTGTCGTGTCATCCTCAATGGTTACGTTTCTTCACATTTTTATAACTCATTTGGTGCTCTTCAAGGCTCCATTCTTGATCCACTAACTACCTTCTCAGTTGCTTCAATTCCCTTACGCAGATGACCTTTAAGCTCTTAAGCAGTATTGCATCCATTAATGACTGTCAGCGATTACAATTGGAATTAAATGCTTTGAGCATTTAATTCACTGTGAATTGTCTTTCCCTCAATATTCCCAAATGTATATTTTCTTTTATCTTTTAGAAACCAAAATTTTCCTATCTGCTTTGACTACTCACTTGTTGGTAGTCTGTTATTACATGTTGATCATGTTGTCTTCTTCGGCCATAGTCTAAAATTTGATCTACGTCGAATATATCACATCTAAAAGCTTAAAGAATGGTAGGATTTATTCTACGGTGTATTCTTTATGCACTCAATATCTTCACTTGTGTCCGTCTTTTCACATCACTTGTACGTAGCATTCTTGAAAACTGTGCTCAAATTCGGTCTCCTCGTTTTATTTGTCAGATTCAGTCGAATACGTTCAATATAAGTTTATCTGATGTCTCCTTTAAGATTTCAACACGGTTGTCCTTGTAAAGACGCTTGCAAATCACTTACCTTTCTTTGTTCTTTATGTTTCTATGATGGATTACTTTCTTCCAATATTCCTACTTCCCACGTCATACGAGTTTTTGATCATCCTACTAGAACTCAGTGCACTTTTTTTTAAAGCACATATTTCTTTGATTTACCGCTGGTTGAAAGACATAATGAGCACGTTTCGTTGTTATTCCGAACCTTACGGAATAAAAGGCGTATTCTAAGGATTTTGTCTGAGCCTGATCGTCTATAATGTATTAATTTACTATTCCTACGGTTTTTATTCCATTAATTTACTATTTTCATTATTTTCTGCATATATCTTTAGTTTCCATTTTGTAATTGTATCACGTATCTGTAAAATCATCATCATCGTTGAACAACAGCCCGACGTCGGGGCTTAGCCGCCTAGATCATTGTTCTCCAATTATCTTTCCAGTCTTGGGATCCCAGTAGTTGCTCGGCGTCCGCATATACTGAGCTTTCCCAACGAACTCTAGGTCTTCCTCGCACCATAGAAATTTCCGTCCGAATGTGTCAATCATACTTTCGGAGGCTTGGGTCATGTTTCGCAGCCATAGCACAGCGCAGGTCTTATGATGGTTTTATAAACTCGAAGCTTAGTCATTCTGGGCACATTCTTCGATTTTATAATGGGGAGGACCGATAAGAACGTCTTATATGCTAATTGTATCCATCGCTTGATTTCATGTTTCGTTGGCGTCATTCGATAGGTTGCTACTAAGGTAAACGAAGTTGTTCGCGAATTTGATGCTAAGGTCCCCTACGTTGATGGTCGAGTGCACTGGCGTCCTTGTTCTAGATTGCATCATAACTTTCGTTTTGTCCTCGTTGATTTGTAGTCCAACTTCCTTTGCTGCGATGTCAAGTCTAAGCAGAAGTTCTTCTGCATCGTTCAGTTATCGAGCCATGATGTTAATGTCATCCGCCTACGCTGCCAATTGTGTTGACTTAAAGAGTATCGTTCCGCTGGCGTTCAGATTCATTGCCCGAATAGCGAACTTAAGTGCCAGGTTGAAGAGCGTCAGCGCTATTCCATCGCCCTAAGTTTCGAAAGGATCTGTCAATCTGATCCGGACCTGCGAGACGGAGTTGGTCGTCGTCATCTTTATGAGTCTCACTAATTTGGCCGGTATACCAAATTGCAGCATGATGTTATATAGTGCACCTCAGTCCTTTCTTACGCATAATTATTCTATTGGATATTCGCCGTAGCTCGTCATATTTTTCCTTTTTGGCTGTGGTTGCTCGTTGATTCTGCATTCTTCATCAAACCATTCATTTCGCACTCGTCGGGCTTTGTATCCCACAAAGTTTTCTGCAGCATCCTTGATTGTATTTTTGAGTTCTTCCTAGAACCCGTGGACACCTGGACATCCTTTCCTCAAGCGAGGACATATATGCCTGCGACGTATCATTGTTCAGCAGATTCTCAACCGGGAAAATTTTGGGAGAGCTGAATCTCGATTGGTGCACTGAGGAAATTCTGCACCGGTATGTTGTTTTTAAATGGATTCATAGATAAATAGGCATCGCCACAAAAAATTGACACAGCCACCGTATAAATGGTACTCTCAAACGTTAGAAGCAGTTTTTTACTTTTCATTGCACTACAATTTCTTTGTGACTGTCCGTTCAAATTGACGCATCACACACATTTTCAATTATGGATTAATTTCAGCACTGAACGGATGTGAATTTTTTTATTTAAAATTATTAAAATAAAAACTACTTCGTTCTGTGTATGCCGAAGCCTCATCTTCCTATCTAGAGACGATAAATGGTGAAAACTACGCAAAATTATTGGACCGTTTGAACTCTGCAATCAAAAATAGTTTTAAAACTAAAAACAGATACTAGCTGCATAATTATATGCCGAAAAGCAGAGGCAATACCGTGGAGAACCAAAAACTCTATTCGAAATAAAACACAAATTATTCTAAACTTAGACGTTTTTTTAATAATTTGTATTTTAAATATTATTTTTCATTACACAATGCATTCGTTCTTTCTGTTCTTTCGCTGTTGTATTTTATAAAATTATACTTCTGTGATTTGCTTTGATTTATTAATGATAAATAAGAACTAACAATTAAGTATTTGGAAGGTGGAAAATAGTTGGGTGGAAATCTTGAAGCGCGGCCAATATTTCCTGCGGGAAAACGAAATAGTCCTTACGGAATAAGCAAATTACGCTCGTCATTACAAATATGACGTTTGTATTTTAATAAAAAAAAACTAAAGCATAATTTTCCTGGTTTCGAGACAAACTTGTCGTAGAAGAAAATCAACAGTAGTTACTGTTTCTCTAGCAAGAAGATGATCTGTATATTTTTATTTTTCCCAGTCTCGCTCATGCAAACCGGTTAGTTGATTCGAATCTTGCTCGAAATTAACCAATACTAAGGAGTTTATATGAAACAATATTGAAAGTAATAAAAACTCAAATTAAATAAAGATTCGTTTGTCTGCCAAAGCTTGAGCCAAACACGTCATCCTCTTAAACCTAAGACCTATTTTTCTTTTTTCGCGTAGACATCATTTATAACATTTAAACTGCGGGGAAATACATGAATGAATTTGTAGAGCATATATTTTTTTATAATTTAAGTTTCCGATAGTTTTTTCAATTAATTTACGTCAAACCGAACTGAACGAAACTGGAAAAAGGCTTCTTATAGTAAAAATCAAGCGATATCTTGTTCTCTCTTCGTTGCCGAGGCTTATCATCCTAAACATAAAATTAACGCAAAATGTATGTGCATGCCGCAAAGTATTTCCTGCATGTAACCTATAACCACCATTTTCATCATCAGTTTGCTCTCATACGTTACCAATTTGTTTGGTCAGGAATTTTCAGGCCTTCATGTTGTCGACGTGGTAGCGGTCGTTATAGTCTCACTCTCGGCAGTCGTAGCCGACGCAGAAGATGAGGATATAATCGCCGTTGACATGCTGACATCCTCGTCCTGACTCGAGCCTGCCTCGGCCGCCTTACTATCAGCAGAGTCGGTGGCTTCGTTGTCAGTCTTAAGCCGCTTGCAAGCATTCTGTTCCAAGCTCGCTGAGGACGATGACTCGTTTGAAGCACTCGCTCCAGATGTGATGAGTTCTTCGCTTCTACTGGGCGAAGCAGGGCGTTTTTTCGCGGCGGGTTCTGAGCTGTCGGTAGTTTCTGTTGCGATATTGTTGGGAGTAGCTTCGGCTGACGTGGGAGTGGCTCGCTTTTTCGGGGATGTCGCGGAGACGGGTACTGCCTCAGACTCCGCCGATATTTTCGTGGGCATCTTTTGCAGGCCAGACTTGAATCGCACTAAAACTGCCGTCATGTTATCACAGCCAGTTCCATCGCCCATTGTGTTTGGAGCAAGGCAATAGTCGAACAGCTGGAAGGGGATGATGATATATTCTTAGTGAGCGAAATGGCTATTTAAAGTCAGCTTACCTCTTCACAAATTTTTGACAGTTTCTCGCATCCATCGTCCAGGCGCTTCTTCACGAACTCCACGACGTCGTCGCTGGACATGAAGTTCCATATACCGTCACAGGCCAAAATCATGAACTCATCGCCGGGCGAAATTATTAACTTGCGGACGTCTGGCAATGCCGAAATCATTTGTTTCTCTGCAGGCAACTCCTGATTCTGAACGCAATAGTGTTAAAACAGAAGTTTTTTTTCGAGAGACTGTCATCTTAACTTACCATTTTGTAGGCGTGATCGCCAATGGCACGGGACAAGTTCAGTCCGCCATTGACGCGTCCATCTAAAGTAACCTTCCCGCCAGCTTTCACAATGCGATCGCTTTCCTCCTCGTCCTCCGGTTTGTGGTCCAGGCTCATTTCGATCGCTTTTCCGTTCCGGCAGACAACACAGCGCGAGTCGCCTGCATTTGCCACATACAAGTCGCGTCCGTTTACCAGTGCCACTACTGCTGTGCAGCCACTGTCTTTTCCCGGTTCTTCGATCATATTGCGACAGAACGCTGTTTCATCATCGTCCAGAATGCCCTCTTCTTCGTCCTCGGTTTCTTCGCCCTCTTCGTTCTCATCCTCATCGGTTTCATCGTCGATCGCCTCGCAGTCTTCCTCGCCGTCCTCGGTACTCGAGTTTTCTTCCTCGGCTAAAATACATGGGACACCTGAAGTCAGGTTCGATCAAGCGAAATGGCACACACTTACCATGAAAATCAACGTCGTCGTCAGAACTGCTATCGTCGATATCACCTTGTCCGTGTACCTTCGGGTTTAGTGCCGGCCCGCCTTTCGATGAGGATGTTATACTTGACGATATCCCACCAGAGCCTGAACTGGATTTTGGACGAGAGGGTGCAATGCCTGGAGCTGCTTTGTCATTTACTTTGCTTTCTGACGAATTGCTAGAGACCACTCCATTCCCCTCGGCGGCCATAGACGATGCCATCGCCGACGAAGATGTGATATCACCATTCTGTACCTTAGTTTTTACTGGTACCGCGACTTCGGAATCTGTCGACTTGACTGCGTCTGAGGAAGAACTGTCAGGCATTCCCGCCGGACTTGCCGTGCCATTTATGTCACTCATGCTTACTGCCTCGTTGACACTGGGCTTCGAGCTGATAACTTTCGGCTCCTCCTCCACGATGGCTGTACTATTGACGATTGAACCGTCACTTTTCCCACAGGAACTGCTTACACAAGAGTCACCGATGCCGAGGTCAGGCATGCTTTGTGATACTGCCTTTGCTGTAGGTACAGTCACCGATGAGGTTGAGCTGGATGGGCCGCAGCCCACGTCGCCAGCAACTTTGTCTGTCTCGCCCAGCTGGTTTAGATTCGAGTGAATACTGCGACGCCCGCGTAGAAGGGGCGACATTGGCTTCGATACCCCCGAACCAGATGCACCAGCTTCGTCCTGTTTTACCCTATTCAACTGTGGGAATCTTGCCGCTGCACATCCTTTGTACTTCTCCAACACCTGTTGGAGCGGCAACGCGCCTTCCTGACACAGTTCCATGAGATCCTCCTCTTCTTCGTCTTCTGCGATATCACTATCCCTGTTTGGATTCTTTTCTGCTAATCGCTTCAGCTCCTCAATCACGTCCTCGTCCAACAAAGTCTTATCGAATCCGAGAAACGCATCTTTTAGAGCCTGTCCGTAGTCACCGTTCTTGTACGATTCTAGCTCCTTGAGGAACGGCGGTAGCTTCTCAGCGCAGTATATTGCCACTTCTGCGCCCCCGTGACCATCGTACACTGAGAATAGGGATGTGTTCTGATCGAATTCCAGTAGGCAATTGTGGGCGTCCTGTGGCAACACAAAGCTAAAATAAATGCGCAAAGATATCACAAAGAATGTACCTCTTGGCTGATCCGCCACCCCTGCATGGAACTGGCGCCGATTTCTAAGTAATCATTTGCTTCGTTACTGGACGACTTTTCCGTGTTGGGCACTGTTAAGTAGGCCCCCATTTTGACGTTTCCGCGCTTTTAATTCCACGTCGTGAAGATGAAAGTCTGACGTCGATCGAGGAGCAAAACAAAACTACGAATTTCAGGTTTGACCTGTACCGAGAAAGAAGCCACGGTCGTTACTCTTGGGCTAGTTCAGGCTTATTTTCTTCCTCTGGTGAAGTTGCGGTTTGCAAAAAAAAAAACCGGTGAAAGACGTCTCGGTCGTCGGCAAACGACCACTCGCCGAAAAAATTAAAACTTCGCGGGAATTTTGTTTCGCGACCGCTTTGAATTAAACGAGCACTTCACTTTCACACAGACAACTCGCACTGCTTCCGATTTTAGGTTTTCTTGTTAAAACCAACGAAAAATTCGGGCCGATTTCTAATCCGCCATGCACAACCAAATTTTTCTTCTTTTTTTTGAGTTGCACAAATTGCCGCTACTGCCGATTCAAAACGCTCGATTCGCGGACGAGTTGAAATGAGATGGACGAAAAACCTAACTAGTGAATAGTTCTATCTCAGTCGTATTTATTCCGGCTGGCGGACAACAAATATGAGTGCAAGGGAGAAAAGTAGAGAAGGGTCACGGTAAGATTATTGCTCTTTTCCAAACCAACTGTCGTTTGTCTCGCTCGGTTTTGTGTGTGCGGGCAGGGAGGGAGGAGCTCGGTCTCGTTTGCGTTCACGTTGCCGCTTGCTTGTAAGCGGCTGCAGTATCGTGTATTGGCGGGCCTGTGCATTTTTCCGATTCGAATGGAATACACGTGGACAGCGCTTGCGCGCCGTTGAATTGCTTGCAAATATTGAGATGTGAATGTATTGGAATAAGGTGTTGCGGAAAGTAGATGACAAGCAGTGATACCAAAATTAATGTTAGTGGTTGAGGCTTTGGATAAGAAGGGAAAGATGAGGTTGATGAATTGGATGACGATCGTTATTTTTGAATTGAGCTTAATAGTAAATTAGCTACATGACTTTACGAAATCAATTCATACGTCATAAAACCATTCTTAATTTTTTGACTTTTTTTAAAAATTATTTTAGGAGATTGCTTGGCTGGTGAAGAACGATAGCTTCTTTAAAGTACATTCGTATGAGCAGGAGGTTTTATGAATTGTGTTATTACAAAAATTATAACAGCACTTTGACAAAGTTAAAAAGAAATCAAGAATAAACAAAATATGAATCCATTTGATTTTTTAAAGTGATTTTGAAAAGTTACAAGGTCGTTGGCGAAGGAACTAGTATGAGCTCATTATGCTGCATGGGTAGGTAGCATCGCTGGTTTATTTGACCTATCTGAAACCTAAAAGAAAACCTGGTTGCAGAAGTCAGATGGGGCAAGTTGATCGTTCACTTTCAATAATAGGCACTCATCCAGAAACAGTCTGCGTGATTTCAAGAATACAATTTGTAGCATGGGAAGTCTCGCATAGCGTTGTACAAGATTCAACACCATCAATTAATATTGAAAATTTGGACACCATATTTGGCAACAGTATTCGACGTTACTGCGGACAAAGGCAAAAAATAAATTTGAACAAGTGGAGATATTTGTAATATACTTAGAGGATCTGAAGACCATCATCCCCATCTTTCAGCGTATTTTTACCGCGTGCCACCGCCTCTGGGTGGTACCCAAGGAATGAAAAAAAGCTAGGGTGGTCTTCATTCCGAAACCTGGCAGGTTGGATCATCATTACGTGAAGGACTTTAGACCAATTAGCTTAACATGGTTTCTGCTCAAAACACGAAAGAGGCTTGTTGATCTACACATCAAGAGCTCGATTGATGTCGCGAGAATCTATGTCGATCAACACGCGTATCTAGCAGGCAGACGAGTAGAAACGGCATTACACAAAACTGTCGGTACAATAAAAAATCCTTGCAGCAAAAGGAGTTCACATTGAAAGCCTTCTTTGTCATTGAGGGAGCCTTCAATAATGTTACTGTTGTGATTTCATCGATGTTTTGTTTCGATATGGAGTGGATAAAACTCTGTCAAGATAAATATTTCGATGCGAAGGAATCTCAGAACGTCATCAAGGGATCCCAGGAAGATACGTGTTTTCATCTGTTTTCTTCAAGAAACATGAAAAATGTCTACTTCTCTTTTAGTTGGCAGCCAAAACTATTCTCTTTGGCTTAGGTTTGGTTACATGCCGATCCAACTGCAGAAGTGCCGCCAAATCCAGATACTGATGACAGTCGATTCTCACATGAGAAGGTTCCAGAGATAAGAATTTCATGCAGTCCCTTCTTTTCCTATTTATAAAGGCTACCTGCTCAGTTGAGCTCCGGCCGACCACTTTAAACGATATGTATCTGTGATCAGTTCTGGATTTCTCCAGAAGATTCATGTAACGTCCACTAGTCAAGACCATCTCCCTGCTTACAGGTGAGACTCTTATTTATTTATTTATTTGGTGCGTATTCAATTCAACAGGCTGTAGCCCAATTATAGATTGGATACAAACAAAAAATAAAATAATAAGAAGTAATTGAGAAAAAATAAATATAAGTATATAAAAACAATTAAAGTACGAATTAAATAAAGTAAAATTGAGTAAAAAAAAAACTATTATAAACACGATTAATCAATTTGACAAAGAATCTGCCCAATAAAAAACAGGGTATAGAAAAAATAAAATGATATAATAAGAAATAAATGAGGAAATGTAAATATAGTATATAATATATAAAAATCAATGTATGTGTGTTTGTCCTTTATGTATTAATACACCATTCATCCGATCGATATGAAACTTGACGGCTTTCCTAAGTACACTCCGACGAAGGTTTCTGCCCAGGTTTTTGGTTTCATCAACTTACCACGACTTGGTAATAAGAGTTTCGGTGAAAAAGATGGTATTTTGAATGGGAAATTCAAAGCGAAAGTTGTACTGTTGCTATGTATTCCAATAACCCCAAGAGATATGCAATTTGAATTCAAACATTTACAGTTTCCGGTGCGTTACGCTTTTGCAATAACCATCACCAAAGCACAAGGACAACCGCTGCAAGTGTGTGAACTAGATTTGGACATCATCAACAAATCCTACTCACATGGACAACTCTATGTGGTCAGCTCCCGCGTCGGAAGACCTTCTGATTTATTCGTGTACTCACCAGACTGAAAAAACAAAAAAAAATCGTGAATCTACAAGCACTCAGATAAATAAAAAGAATTAAAGCGACGCTATTAACAATTAAATTGTTTGTTATCATAACGAGTTTACTTGATTTTTTTTCTTTTAAGATTGCAGCAACGCGCGACGGGTCAGCTAGTAGTATATAAAAAATAGGCAAAGTAGTAATTAAATAAAGTAAAATTAAGTAGAGCAAAAAAGAAAAGAGAGAATCCATTATAAA
The DNA here is from genome assembly GCA_947369275.1 of Nemotelus nigrinus. Lineage (NCBI taxonomy): Eukaryota > Metazoa > Arthropoda > Insecta > Diptera > Stratiomyidae > Nemotelus > Nemotelus nigrinus. The sequence goes on along the minus strand of OX376372.1, from coordinate 18,413,092 downwards.
CAAGAATACAAAATAAAATTAACTAGGAACAACAATTTTACAATGAATCATATTTTTAACGATGGTAATAGAATGTGGAAGAGGACCAAGTTGAAGACTGTTATGAGCGCGTAGAAAAGAGTTGAAGAAAGTATCAGTATGAGCATACGGTACTTCAAATAAAATGGGAGGATTTGATTGGCCTTACGGGTTACCGTGCAAGGAACAAAGCTTTTAGAGAGGAAGATCGGTAGCCGCGACAGATTCTGAACAGGAAACTTTCATCCAAGTAGATTCTGAACTGCTCAAGGAGCTCTTGTTAGAGCTTTCTGCTTTGGGTTCCGTGAAGTGGTTTCAGAATCTGTCAATTCAGAGTTCTTAGTCCTATCACTCGTATATAGCCGTGATGTAATTTCTCAGCCCATTACTTGATGATGCCTGATAGCTAACTGGCTTCTAGGAGTAGAACTGCTTTCTCATTTAGTGTGAAGAGAGCCCCCCACTGACTCTCAACAATCTTCAATGGGAAGATTAAGGCTAAAAAGTCTGAATACACTCAGAATGTTCTCCGGATCATAAAAAAAGCAGAGAACCCAAGCCTTGCATCTAGGTCGATGGCTCTAAATTGGCACCAGGCCAGAACTCCCCCAGTTTGGGTATCGCCTGCTCATCAGCTTAACTCCTTTACAATGGCTCGCATCAACCCTCTCGCACACGAGCTGGCTTTCTGTTGCTTGCAGCAGACTCTGTACATAGCCTACCTTATCTTGAGACTGTTTTCTGAAAAAAATAATTCCATCTCTTTTGCTGACATCGATCACAGTCCAGATGAGAAACTCTTTGGGGGTTTCGTAGAACGGCCAGGCAAGCCCTAGAGTGGTCGCCATGAGCTTAGGCTGTTTGGTTTAGGCTTTTCTGACTGCTCTGATCCTTATGCACAGCTGACCTTTGTTATTTCTAAGCAGAATTCCTAAGTTTAGAAGGAGCGGGTGCTCCTCAACAATTTGTTTTGGCCGCAGTAAGAACTTTTTCAACAATGTCTCTAGGATGACCTTTTCCATTTTCACAAGAAATTTGATGAGTGAACTTAAAGCTCCGTAAGTCCCAGCTAAGGTTTTGTGTAAAAGATTAGTACCTGAGCAGCAGCCGGTTCATTTATCGTAACCTGGCCACCGCCTTTGCCATAAATGGTCTTTTGAGCTATCTCCGGGCCAGGCTATGAGACCAGAGCTCCGAAATCACTTCAAACAAGGGCGGATCAAACTGATATTCCGCTAAAGGCTCACGGGGCTGACTCATTCGCCATGTTTCGACATCTCATGGATTTTGCTGCCCCTGGCTGCATAGCCAGCTTAGGTCCTAATTCAGTATTCGAGAGTATACTTAAATTCATATTAGGTATTTGCCTGACGAGTTTTGTTCTTTTCGTTACTGATTTTAGATTTAGATTTAAAAAGGTTCCCTACTCAGAGCCACTATCACAGTTCGTATGTGTAGTCACTTTAGTGATCCCATGATTGTCTATGCAAGCAAGGACGCCATGTGTATTGCAACGTACTATAAGGCATGACAAGGCTTTAATGGGACGGAGGTGATTATATAACTTGGAGTCGTTTACGAAGCAGATTTCACTTTGTCGCTACCATGCCTGCAGACGACTAGGTCCAGAATGCTAGAGTCACCAGCCTATTTGCAACAGATCAAATAAGGAAAGAAGGCGAACAGTTCGAAGACGCAAACCGTCGTTATAGACGGAGATTCTATTAGAATTAATTTGCGTCAACCAAGATTCACCACGACGAAGCGATCTAGCTTGCATAAACATGTCCTTCTTATGTGCCCGATATGTATTTTCTATTACTGGATGAATACAAACGCATATCTTATGGGGTTTGTTCGGATATTTTCAATAAAGGAAAATAGATTTTGGGCTGTGAAGTCAAATAGCAAAACCATAAACTGTATCAACCATAACAATGGAAACAAAATATACATGCTACTTAATATTTGCACAAGAAACAAAATACTTTGTTAGTTCAATTCAAAGAATCTGAATATGTACACAATTTTTCAAGTCGCTAATAAGTTATCCAAACGCTACTGGCATATTTTGCACGATTGAGTGGTCATAAAAATGAAAGTTCTATTTGTAAATAATATGAACAAATGCTTTTCTCTTGCGAATACCTGTCATTCTGAATCGAAAGATTTGAATCGATGTGTTCGTCTTCTGGGGACAAGTGCTAATTAAATAGCACGCTGCGTACGAACAGATTAAAGAACAAAATTATTTCCATAGTTTGCGCAACGTCTCGACTTAATTCCATTGAGTCATTGTACGCTTAGGAGCTCGGGTATGCTTACTTTGTCGACTTAAGTGATTTACAATGTTCGTTGCGTTAAGTGCTGGTTAGAAAGTGCAGCCGGCAAGTTCTAGCATAATCATGAACTTTCAGTTTTCAGTCATGCTGGCAAATATCAGTCACTTTTCTTTCAACTTGTGAAATGATGATGGCTCGCTCGGAGATCGGAAGAAGTGCGTGAGGAAGGTTAGTCAGCCGCAGTGGCAAAAGGTAAAATTAGCTAGCAATAATGGGGCACAGATGGATTTGAAGGTTGTTGTACGTGAAATAACTTCATTCTTAGCTATGGCCAGCTAGAATCCTCACAAATCTCCTAATTTCCTAATTAAGTAGTATCCGACTCCAGCTGCAGACACTATCGCTTTTAATGGGCTCGGACCTATGTATTTTGTAGCAATAAAACCGACAATCAATGCAATGGAAACTTCGTCGAAGCAGTCGATGCTATGTATTAGAGCCTAGCGTACCAAGTACAGATGTTGATTGGCGTTCCCATAAAATCTATAATGATGATCAGGCCGACTTCAATGGGCTTCAGAAGCTGTCTTAGCCCATCATGCGCACAAATTAAAAGTACGTGCCAAGATAAATCGCATGCAATGATGATTGGCCCAATAGACTCGTACTATTTCAGGTGGGACTGTGACTGTCCATCTGACTCAAGTCCCGGTCAGTTCCATTCACTCTACCAGGCCTGGAATCACGGAGATTTTCAATAAGATCACAATTTTCTTCGAGCGCCAGCTGGCAGTTTCTAAGGGCTTATCCAAGTCCTATATTCAACTTCGGCCCCACCGCAGTTTTCAATAGACCAACGTCTGAATTTAATTTTACCTTTCATTGCAAATAGAATGAAATGAATCGTACAATTACCGAGAGTTGATTGCAATAATTAAACCATTTACTTGGCTACAATGTTGCCTGCTGATGTAGTGGTATGGTATGTTTGAGGGCTTGGAGCGCCAGTGTTGCGTGAATTCACGAGATGACGGATTACTGCTGGAAACATAGGCCGATCGAGGTCTGAATTTGAGAAGGGGTCAGTGGCTCTAAAATCGCAAAAAGGAAACTAACATGACACTTGATATATTTGCTTACTATCCATTATCGCGTTAGAAAAGCGTAGTTTAGGCACACTTTATATCGTTATGATGAGGGATGAGTTGCCGATACTTGAGGAGCTGTGTCCTTTGAGAAAACGGGATGGAATTTGTGACACGTATTGTGAGCTTTCACACTGGTGGTTTTTCCGTGGAGATGAAAGTAGTGTTTAAATTTGGTTGTTTGACTTGCAAAACTGATGTCTAGTGAAAATGATAAATAACAGAGGGCCTAGGATTGAGCCTTGAGAGAAAACCAAAAGATATCAATTTATTTGAAGAAATTTGCGTACCTGGATGAAGAAACGCCGGGTTCTTCAGTCATTGGGCGGCAAACACACACATACTTTAAATGGAAAGTCATACAGGAGTGATAAAAAGTACCAGGAATTGTTAAATGAAACACACATTTTGTAACCTTCTAAGTAGGTCCCATGAGATATTACACATATATGTCAGTTTTTTCTCAATCATTAAAACATTTTTTTTATATGCGCTTTCTGGTATAACCTTCAGTTCTTTCCACGATTTTTTACCAATGTTCGAAGAACATTAGTGTTAAAATCGATTTGGCCAAAAATTCATATTTCCATATATGTATATGTATATGTATATATATATATATATATATATATATATATATATATATATATATATATATATATATATATATATATATATATATATACATATATATATATATATATTTTTTTTTATATATATATGTATATATATGTGTATATATATATATATATATATATATATATATATACATATATATATATATATATATATATATATATATATATATATATATATATATATATATATATATATATATATATATATATATATATATATATATCTAAATATATGAAGCACCCGCGGCCAAAAGGGGGTAACCCTCATTTTTTTAGAAATCGATTTTTTAACATATTCACATTCTCCAATAAAAACTATGTCAAGGAGCGTTCGGAGAAATTGAAAAATGTTTTTATTCTTATTTTTAATTAATTATTAAAGCTGACGATGGGGGTAACCGCAGTACTAGCTCGCGTCCAAAAGGGGGTAACCCCTCATTGAGTCTTATGGGAATTCGATGAGCGCCGTTACTTTTTCTAAGTTCTGAGAAAAAAAAAAGACCTGAGTCACCATCTAGCGGTATTAGCTGATGGCTCATTGTCGTGAGTGCCTACATCTGCTCGGGTTTGACTGCGGTAGTGTCTGTGTGACTAGTCGAGTGTAAACAATCCAGTTGGCATGTAAGCAGTTTTCCATATTTTAATTTTAAGAAAGATTTAAGTGCCATTTTCAGGTTTTTGCTCAAATGCACGTTGTCGGCATGAGTTTTTGACGACTTTTCATTCAAGTTCTGTCGTTCTAGCGCAAAAATTGGCCGAGATATGCGAGCGAAAGAGAAGCGCCGTGAGCAGCGTCGTAGAGGAGAGACGTTTTTTAGGTTATCACTTTAAAGTAAATATTACTTATGTTTGTGAATGGTAAAAATATTATTTTCAATTGTATTTATGCATCGAAAAATGTTATACATAAAAAAAAAACACGAAACGCGTACTGTGGGTTATCCCCTTTTGGACGCAGGTTACCTCTGGGGTTACCCCCCCGAGCTACGGAAGCGCTCATTAATAAAAATGCAATTGATGAAATGGTTCGAAACTTTAGTACATGACGTATGTAAAGGTCATCTAGGAGCTTGCGATATTTCGGGCAGATAAGTTAAAATGATACAAAATGCGAATGTTTTTCTGACGTCCTGAAAAAAAGTTGAAATGAGGGTTACCCCGTTTTGGCCGCGGGTGCTTCATATCTTCAAAAAAATTCAGTGATATCATCCGATTAAGCTTAAATTTTCAGGATACATTGATATATATATATGCAGAATGGGTCCAGGTCTTACCAAATGCTAATTATCTTTAACCCTTTGGCGCCGGCGGCCGTTTTAGTGATATTCGTTTTGGGAGTTTTTAACCATATGTGTGCGGTAGGTGCCTAAAATGAGATAAAAAAAATGTGACATTTTTTGAATTAAGATTACCTGCGGCAGAGCTATTGTATCATTATAAAACTTTCAAAACATATTGATTTTACTAAGTTGTATACTTATATAGCTTTGTATGAACGTGTTGGTAACCCTGTCGCTGCGGTAGGCGCTGAAAGTGAAAACCTTCAAATCATCGACTCTCCTGAAAGATTTCCGCTTTTAAGAAGAAAAAGAAAAACAACTCATATACAAATCTAACGCTTCGTCTACACAGTTAACGTTAAACTTTTGAAATTCAATATCGGACAAGAACGGTAACCCTTCTCCAATTTACCTATGTTTTTAACATAAAAACTTCTGTTCACGGCAACTCACGGCCCGATTATCAAATGCAGTTGAAATTTACAGAATGTATTGGCCTTAAGTAAAACTAGGTCCGGTAGAGGCGAGTTTGAAATGTAGGCGATTCTGTGCCAGTGGTGCCATCTTGAAAAAACACTAAGAAAAATAACTGCTTTTGGCCCTATAAATTCTGAGCCACTCAGAGCAGATTTAGACGAAATTCACACAGCAGCTGAACTTTACTCTAAGCCACGTTTGATAGAAATTTTGTTGAAAAAATAGGCTGGAGCTGCCAGCTATGGTGATTTTAGTGTCTAAAATTTTGAAAGTACGCTCAGGAAAATCAAGCTCTTTACCTCTTTATCTACACAATAACAATGACAGGGTTGCTGATTTTGTATATTTTTGACATATCTTTAGCAAGCGATTTTATCATAAATTTTTTAAAACGTTGTAATATTGTAACGAAAATAAACAACAAATATTACGATCTCGGAATTTCAAAAACTTTTGCGGGTGGTAACTCTCAATTTCTTTGGATCCCTATACCTTCCAATGCAGTCATCCAATCAATACGAAATTCGCAGAGTAGGTTGACTTCTACCTAAAACAGATGTGACATATTTTTGATTTCGGTGCTAGCAAAGGGCTGCCAGCACGAGGCGTTTTTATTATTTTCGCACCAATAAATGTTAAAATTAAGTATTTGCATCGCAAACATTTGCAATGAAAATAAGTAAATAATGTTTAAATCATCAAAATTAAATTGGCTTAGGGTCTATCATTACTTAAGGCGTATTGGTCTTAGGTAGGATCTAGGAATCTTTGGCTGCGATCTCGGTCACAATAGTGGTTCAATGAGAAGATGAATTATCGTCATGCAAATTCACAAATTGTACTTCTATGAAATCGGCCGTTTTTGACGAATTATCTCATGCAAACGCCTCATAACCTGAATTTTTGTGCAACTATGTCGTGATTTTTTTCGATTTTGGCTTGTCTTTTGTTCTGCATCCTGACGTTGCGAAACTTATATACTCACATATCGTTTCCAGTAATGATGCGTTCCATGAAAGTTGGCACGTTCAAGCATATCGAATGCGACTTGTTCACGGTACTATTTTTGCAATAAATTAAATTCCCCTTTGAAACAAGCCGTTCTGCGATACATGCGTCTCATACCCAAAATATCCTTCAGAATTGAATGATCAAAACTCATGAGAGATGTTCAAAGGTTGTGTGCAGTCTCTCTTGAGCTGGTATGGCGATTATTAAGCACCATTTCCTTCACTTTGTCGATGTTATAGTCGATATGTGAGGTCGAAGGTTGACCGCAAAGAAGAAAGTCTTGGAAGATTTCTCGCTCTCCGTTGAACTCTTTGTACCATTAACAAGCACGTGAGTTCGTTCAACAATTTCGTTCATTGTAAAAATCGTGAAACACTACTGAGGTCGTCTGATTTAGTCAGCTGCTCCAAACAGACTGGTTAACAGATCGAGCTCAAACTTGGCATCGTTAACAAAGACAGTCTTGCCAATCTAGGAGAAAACTATATATCTGGCAATAACCCGAGTTATTAAAATGAAAAATCCCTATACTTTTCTTCTGACAAAATGTTTATCCACTAATGAAGGCGGCCAAATCTTAACTGAGCAGTTAGCTTTATTAATAGAAATAAGAACGGACTGGTTTAGTTCATGGTCCAATTTTCAGTCGAACTTTTTCCGGGGAGCTTCGATTGTTACCACAATCTGTAATAAGTTGCTAACTATGTCGCTAGTCCTCTTTGCTTTGCAGCTAGGGCAGGTAGAGTGCGATCCATTAAAGCCAGAAAGAATCATTAGCCCCCAGGGCGGAATGTGAATCTTGCCACCTTATGAAGAGAGTGCAGGAAAGAGTTTAATAACGCAAAAAGGTCAAATGACTAGCCAATATTTAAAACGAAACTGAAAGCCTATAAGTATGCCTTACGTAAAGGGAAATGTAGCATTCGGAAATTTTATTTGAAAAAACTACATGCAAAATTTCACGGCACACTGTCAAATGTGCATCAAAACCAGCATCTCAAGGTTAGCTAGCTATCGCCTGGAGAAAAACGATTTCAAGGCCAAAAAGTTTGAAACCGAAAACGAAAACAAGATACCGTAAGGACTTGTTTTCATCATCAATCTTGACTCAAACCTCATGGTCAGTCTGTAGAAGACGTGGCGAAGGTATGTGACTTATCTGAAAAAAATTACCGATAGTGAAAACGACTTGGTGCCAAATAAGTGTTGTGTCAGTTAGCGAATTTCCAATTCATAATTTGGGAATATTGCTCAGGCCTGTTAAGTGGAGGCATATTTCGCTGCTTTAGGTTTAATTTCTCTAGTCCCCTTCAGACGCTGGCAACGTGCTTTGACATGTCTCGGCTGGGTCTGTTTTGCCAGCCCATGCCTGAGAGTATAGTTTCATTGACGGAAGAATTATAGGTTTTTCTTTGAGGTAATCCACTCCATTTTCAATGTCCCACCCCAGCCGTATAGAGCTAGCAAACTGGCAAATCAGCATCAGTCAGGGTCAGATTGAAGGATGCTCCACTAATGCGAGCGAGGGGTCTTCGTGGAATTTCTCGGGTACTCTTCTCCCGGGCACTTATGTTTTTTGTTGAAATGCCCTCTTGATGGTTGGCCATCATCAACCTTCTTGACAGACTCTTGACTGGTCTTAGGTTCAGTTGACGTGCTTTGACAAGCATCTGCTATTTTGTTTTAAGTCGCTACAGAAGAAAACATCGTGGGGATTTTTCTGGGGCAACACGACGATGGGGCATTCGATTATCAACGAATTAAATACCTAAGTAAGTGCTTAAGCTCTGCACTGATGGCTGTAGGATGTATTCCGAGCACTGCCGGCAGCTAGATTAATTCGTGTCTTCATGCACTCACATATTCTAGGGAGCCATAGTCTCGCAACATAGGTGGCACTTCAAATGGAGCAGACCATCAGCTTTGAGCTACTTCTGAGGATCCCAAACTCCCAATTAAAGTGGGCAGTGAATTCCGTTCGAGCTGTTCAAATATTTGATGATGTTCTTCTAGCTGATATCCAGCAGTTTATAGAAGTAAAGCTACTATAGATGAAGGTTGCATATAATGCGTGCTTTCACTTCTTGTAAGCTCCCATCAATTAACGGGTAACAATAGTTGTGTTTGTTCCTAAAACAGGAAAAGTTTTGCATGTTAAGTTCAGAATTATGGCCCTATGGGTCTTAACTGTTTTGCTCAAGATTCTGAAAAGTCAAATGATCTAATGTTGATATCTCACTAGCAACATGTTTACACCAAAGGTTTGTTTGTTACCAACTAATTAAATAACCCTATTGTAAGCTAATCTGGTGGCTGTGAGACTCCATTGTATCTTGGCATGGACTAAAACTGTGTTTATCTAAGGGTGTTCCGACTCCAGCGGAAATTGACCTCATAACACTGAGTACTGTACAGAATTTCGAGCTTGCAACTCGCATTCCTGGTAGAGGTAAATAAATGATGGTGTCACCCTTAAGAATGGGCTTATTCATGTGTATACCGTTGGTTAAATGTCGAACAATATAGTAAGCTAAATCCGTTTTAGTACGCTAAGAGGTCTTGTGCTGAAGAATTATTCTTCTACGATTGCAAGACAGTCCTGCACTTCGATGGACGAAGTTCGCTGTGACGTGACCATTCTTACCTCATAGGGTGGCAAGCACTGCACTTCAACAACAAGGTTCAATAATATATGTCGAAAGTGTGGCTCAGAGAATGAAGTGTAGTTCGTCCTGTATCTCACGTACCAGTGTCTGGCTCTGAGGACGCCCTTCTTCTCAGGGCTGGCTGATCTATTCTTTATCGACTTAATGGGTATTGTACAATACATCAAAGAAACGAAATGGTTCCTAAGGTTCAGTGGCCAAGGGAGAGTATAACCGTGGTATTATAACGGCTCTCTTCTTTGCCTACATTCATTTTTTTGGCAAGACTTGACTGGCTCCGTCCAAGCCATATTGTGAACAAAAAATGTATTCGGTCTTTAATTTTCGAGTCATCATAATCTGTTGTGATATTAAAACTGTTCTCGATATCACATAAATTTATATTTTGTATTGTGCTTTGTGCCAAAAACTTGAAATATCAATTCACGCTGCTATCAAGCTATGAAAACAATCTTAAAAGCTACAATTTACAATAATTAATTCCGCCTAATTGAAACAATCATTATTCTTTGTCCATTTCTAAAATTCACTCTTCTTTCACTTCTTTATGAAAATTAAATGGATTCATCGTTTAAGCACAATAAAGTCATATTGTCTAGCTTGACCTAAAATTAAGACTTTTTCTTTGAAAAATTGAATGTTATGTATCAACGATTAACATCAACCTGCCATTGTTTCTCACCCAATCTAATGACTACGGAATTATATTGCGTGAATATCTTTCTTCTTTGCTCTTAAAAAACAAAACAGCAAGCCGGCCAGCCAACCAACTAATCGGTCAACCAAATCAAGAATAGATTTCTAATTGGGTCACTCTGACAACTTGAACCCATAAACATTTTTGCGTTCGAGTGAAAAAATCAAATTGTTCATCGAAGCCAATTATCAAGATGGTCTCGTGGGAAATGGTTGGCGGCTGACTTATCTGCATCAGCCGCCTGAGTGAATAAATGCTGACATCGATCGCAGGGAGGGCATCTACATCCATCTTACATGCTTCCATGAACATTACCGGCTCTAGAATAGCGTCAGAGAGGAATTTCAAGTCCATAGCTTGGCAGGTCCGCGTGATGGGTCATTTCCCGAATTCTAGGCCAACACTATAAAAATCGAAAAGGTTTTAATTACCATTAGCTTATTTGGAGATAATCTGCTGTTCGGTCAATCGGTCGGTGTTCTTCTCAGGCTCGTATGATTTTTGAGAACGCAATGGGAGCTTATCGGACAGGTGGAGTCAGATGGAGGGTACTGGCATCGAGTGCGACGATGAAGCGACGCCGTCTTAAAGACAACCGTCTTAAAGTCGGTTTAGCTCAGCTTGAGAAGCGAAGTGATGACGACTTCTTACAGTTAGCTTACAATGGACAGCGATGCGGCTGTGACCTTTGACGATCGCAGTCGAAGTCGAAGCAAAGTCATGGGAGTGTTTCGGACCATGACCGTGGTCTTCTTTTTACCATGTCTGTACGTTTGTTTTGATCCACCCAATTTTAGTTGAGGTTGCCATGGTGAGGTTTTCTTGTGAGCAAGTATGTAGTATGACGGGGTATTATTAGTGTAATAAGATGTAATTTGCATTCGAAATGAATTGCAGGTGAAATAGCAATTGTGACATAATGTTGGGATAATTTTATCTAGAAATGATCTGAAGGAAACTGTTTTTTTTTTGGATTCATGACTTTATACCAGCTATATGAGTTCTAAAGGCCATTAGTTCATCTGAATAGCTGGCCCGCAGAAATTGTTAAGAAAGTATTTATTGTCTCGCAGGTGATTGATGTCGCTTCGATTAAATTGATCGAAAAATGGACAAAGTAGTTTACATGAAAATTATTCTTCAATAAGGAAAATGTGTTAATAAGTTTTCCAATATAAGTGGTGAAACATATTATATTTTGAAACAATAAAAAAAAAACAATAACAGTTTAACTTGAAGGGAAGCTTTTGAAATAGCAACTATTTTCGTATTCAGTTTTATTTTGTATCTTTTAAATTATTATACTCAATAAATAACAGCAAGTCTGATACTACTCAAATATGACATGTAATGAACGCAATTTCTAATATTTTGATCTATTTATAGAATTTGTGAGCAATTGATATTCTTTAATAAAATCAAAATTATACTAAGGTTTTAAAAACGATACAAGTTTCAAATTAAAACTACCAAAAATCTGCGTAACAACGAAATTTGAACACCCTGTAAATATTGGAGCATCTCGGTTGGGCTAACCTTATAATGTTTGGTGTGATATTCTAGCCTGGAAAATATTGACTCCACTTTTAAGCTCAGCTTCTATTTCATTTTTGCATCAAGAACTTCACCTCTTTGGGAATAATCTATTAAACAACTTTTTACTAATTTTCAGCTATTTTAATGATATTGTTAATATACCTATTATTCTGTCCACAAATAATTTTTGCAAAAGTTAAGCTAGCGAAATGAATTTTGAACGTTTTTTAAATATGAATCGGATAAAGTTTTTGATTTTTTTTTTAACAACATGTGTGCGCTAGGTGCCTAAAAAGAGATCGGGAAAATTTGAAAATTTTTAAATTGCGATAACTTTTGATGGAGCCTTTTAATTATTATGAAACTTTCAAAACGTATTGGTGCTATTTAGTTGTAAATTTTTGTAGCTTTTAATTAGCATGTTGGTAACCCAGTAGCTAGGGCAGGCGCTGAAAGTGAAAACCTTTAAATGATCGAATTTCCTGAAAAATTATCGCTTTTTGGAAGAAAATCCACTCATATATATATCTTATGCTTTGTCTACTTTGTCAAAGTAAAAAAATTAAAATTCTACGACGAGTACGCCTGGTAACCCTTTCCCAATTTACCTATATTTTAAGCATCAAAAACTTCTGGTCACGGAAACTCACGATCCGATTATCAGAATTATTTGAAATTTAATGATTGTATTGGTCTTGAGTAGGACCAGGTAGATAGAAGCGATTTTGAAATGCAGGCAATTTTGTGCCAGTGGTGCCATCTTGAAAAATCACTAAGAAAAATAATTGCTTTTGGCCCTATAAATTTTGATTCAGTCATTCGATTTTTTCACACAGTAGCTGAACCTTACTTTAAACCACGTTTGGTAGAAATTTGATTGAAAAATTCGGTTGGAACTGCCAGCTATGGTAATTTTGGTGTCTTAAATTTTGAAAATTCCTAAAGAAAATAGCCATATATCTTTCAGTACAGTCATTGAATCATAACGAAATTCAAATGGCAAATTAAACTTATTGTAGGCAATATTCAGTAGAAATTGAAGTTCAATACAATGATAGGGTTGCCAGTTATGGTTGCTTTTGTATTTTTTTTGGCATACTTTTAGTAAGCGATTTTAGCATAGAATTTTCAAATCGTAGTGATCCTTCAGTGAAAATAAACACCAAATATTAAGATCTAGAAAATTTGAAAAACTTTTGCGAGTGGTATATATATGACGCACAATGTGGGCATAACGTTAAAATTCGCAACAGCTCAACATGAATTTTTAAAAAGCTGGGTTGGAGTGGAAAGTGTGGGGTACGTTGGTTCGTCTGCCATCAGTTTTTTGACGTTTTCCATTCGCCCAGCCTCCTTTGACAGATATTCTGGCAAAAGTCCTGGATAAGACCTACTAAATAAGCGAAAATGTACCACCGGTTATTATGTTTTTTTTTTTGCAAATTTTAACAATATTTTTGAATTCAGTAAGCGTGTACGGTAAAGAACTAAGGTCTAGATGCCTTCTCAGTATGGGCAAAAACGATGAATTAAGGGGACATAGCACCTTCAAATTGAATTTTTTTTTTCAAATGTTAATTTCTCATTTAATTATAAGACATGTCTTAATGAAACTTTGTCCATATACTTTACTACACAAAATATTTTTTTTAAATTTTTTGTGGCCCACTTTCGTTTGCTACAATTTTTTTGAAAGAATACCAAAAAATCACAGCGTGCACGATAACTGCCCTCAGAGGAGTCAGGAAAAGAAAAAACAAAAGGGTTTTAATCAACATCAAAGCAGCCTTGGAATGAACTAAGAGAAAACAAATTTGGTCGAAAAATAACAAAATGGCGGCGTTTTTTTCGAAAATCCACGTTTTTTGCCCCAAAAATCGGTTATAGCTAAAAAATTCAATGCCGATTGTTTCATCCGTAGTTCATGCGGAGCACTAGTTTGTGTACTTACGATTGAATAGATACTTTTTTTTAATCATGCACGCCAACTTGAAAAAGTTTTTTTTTCGAGAAAATCGCGTTTAAAGTTCAAATTCGATATTTTTTGTGTGTGGCATATATAACATATATATATAGGTAATACTAGTGTTCCAACATGTCCCCCTCTACCTATACAGTTGCTATGTGAGAGAATAATGTATTGTACTATATATATGTATATATTGAGCAGATATTACTAAGAGAAAGTCGATGTAGCGGTTTAGCGAAGTGAACGAAAATCATAGAAAAACGACCTTGGCGCGCTTCGCTATATATGCTCACAAAATTTTTTTTTTAGAATTTCAATTTTATTTTATTAAAATCATGGCTTTAAAGCTTCATTCTGACATATTCTATCAAAACAAAAATTCGATTTTTTTTTTGGAAAATTTGAAGGTGCTTTATGCCCTTAAAGTATGCATCCGTGCGCGCAAAAGGGACGATAAAAATGTTCGTGGCTTTATTGGAGCATTGTGACTCACGAACAGATATTGCGAACAAGAGATAAACAAGATTTTTAGAATCTGGTCAAATCTAAGCTTATATTTCTGATACACTGCTGGTACTCATACCATAGTTTCGTCCACACCACCAGTGTATCATGCATAATTGTGCAAAAAACAGAGCCTGGAAGGAAAAATTGGCTTAAGAGCTCGATTGACACTGATTCACGAACATGGCCCAGTCATTTTAAAATTTCGGTGCTAAAAAACTCAAAATTTTTCAATAAAATTATCTTTAACAGAATGTGAGAAGTCCATTACAAAATCGAGTGCGTGCAAAAAGGTTGATTAAGGTCAAAGATGGTAAAAATCAGTTTATTTTGGCAAAGTAACGTAACTTTTGTGCACGAAACTTTTATAAAATTTTTTTTGTGTTGTGCAATTTTGATGCTGTAAAAATCCACGTAAAACTAATAGCTTATGAGATATTTAAGAAAAATTGATATTCGTGGTCTTATACCTTTAACAACAAAACCGAGCAATGGTGATCAATTAGAGGCCTCTTCAATTAATGGCAGATGGGAGTCGCCGTTCAGGAACAATATTTTGTCAGAAGTTGATGAGACACCTGCCGAATCGGCTAGTGTTGAAGTATGAGACAGCAGTACTTTACCTGCTGACTTGAATCTTGAAATGATCTGTTCTATGCACAAAAAAGGAAATATCACTTTCTTGAGTATGATACGGATATCGCATTCTTGAATATCGTCCGAACAGTGAGCGAATGCATACAAATAGCCCCATTCGCTCAGAAAATAGTTGGTCTTTATCAACAAAAATTTAGCTCGAAAAAATCAGTAACAGATTGAATTTTCTCACATCGCAGTCCATCAAAAAGCTCCAAATGTACAACTTGAAGCTATTATATTTTTTTATTAGTTTTAAAGCTACCTATGATGGCATAGCTAGAATAAGATTTTACACGGCCAACCAATATAATTAAATAGAAAAGCTTAGCCAGAATAAGGCAGCTGCATCATTATCAAAGTCATTTAACACCATCCAACAAAAAACAAAAAAATACGACAATAGGACTCTCTCACGTGCGCCTCTTACCAAAACTATCCCGCCGAAGTCTCCTCAAGAAATTCACGCTTCTTTTGCACAAGATAATGCGTAAAAACTTGGGACTAAGAACGAAAAATTACCAGGTTTTATTCGCGTTGGAAAATTATATGGTCCTGATGATTCTCTCAAGACCGACGATTACACTGTCTAACAAAATTTAATCTTCGTCGTGCCACACCAACTTTTTTTAAGTATTTTCTTCTATGTATTAAGAGTTGTGAATAAAAATACGCAGTTATTTGTTTTTTTATCACGTATGAATTTTATTTGGTGAAGAAACATAACTTATAAAGAAAATATTAAATGGTTCTTGAGAAACATGTGAATAATGTGGTTTGTTAATTAAAGGTCTACAATTTTCTGAAATATTTGTCTATCGGTTGGTCCCTTTTGATCGTTCAGCAATAGTCAGCCAACATCGTTGAACTCTATCTACCCTGATAAGCCGTAATCATCTTTGAAATGTCCTGATAGAACCTTTGTTCATAATTATCACTTACAGCCCTCAAACTCTCAGGGAAAAAATCCAGATGTGAGTCTCGAAAATGAATTTTAAGCAACATATTGCAGCCCAAAGCTTTATATGTCAATCTGACTCTCACTCTTGTGGTTACCCAAAAAAATTTTGCAGCCACACTTTTAAACTTGATTTTTCTAAAACATTCAATTCTTCTTCGAATTTCGGATCTTTTGTTGATTCCCTGATTTGAGGTCCTACAAAAATGCCCTTTGATTTTAGCATCTCTAATTCAATTGGCTTGAAGGGGAGAGTTGTGAGTCGGTAACCTTAAACGATGTAGATGGAACTGGTATAGGTAAATTGTCATTATGAGGAACATACCTTGTTGCTGAAGATAAATTAGGGCATTGAACTGTATGTTTTACCTTTGGATTTATCTTTTATTGGAGTTAGAAAAAATAGCAGTCTGAATCAGGATCATTAGGCTCAGTCCATATTATGGGAATAGCAAACGGCATATGACATGATCCTTTCTTCCAATTAGTAAATTTTTTTTAACATATGTGGGGCCCAAGATTTGCCTTAATGAGTTACCACAAAACTAAAATACTCGCGGTAAAACTTCAAAGCAAATCAGAAATATTTTCCCTTTGAATTTCGAAAGTCAGTTGACCACAAATATAACCAAAAAAGGTAGGATCGTTCATAATCTTTCTCGACATATTTGCGCAAGTACAGAAGTTAATTAAAACCAAAACAATTTAAATTAATAGCGAAAACAAATATATATCTCTCCTTTTAACGGCCATTCATATGCGTTTATCGCTACAATACCGAAAATAAACTTGACTTGACAAAATAAGTGCGTTTTCAATGAGGGTTAGTAGTAAAAACACGATCACATATCAGAGATCGTGTGGCATGACCACCGTTGATCAGTGTTATTTTGGGGTGATGATTTGATGATTTTGATGATTTTGGCAAGAAGGAAAGATTTTAATCGAAATCTATAAAAATCACCCAAGAAAAGTTAGCTGAAAGGTTTGTTTTTGAAGTGAGAAGAAATTAAATTATACTTTGACACTAGTTTCGCTGAGCAAACTCAAAGTAAAAACTCCAAAACTAACTCAATATTAGTCAAAATATTTGGCGCCCACTGTGGGTAACATAAATTCGAAAAAAGAAACTAAAATTAAATGAGAGCTGACCAAAAAGACATTATGACTAAATCAGGTACTAAAATTATCGTTATACAGTTACACTGTTTTCCATTCTTTTAGTTTTTTATTACATTTTTCTACTCATTTATTTTTATATCACACTTCATTACATTAGATCTAATTATATTCCAAGCATGAGTACGATCTTTGCACTTACCTACTATTTCAGTTGTATGTACAGTACTTTGTATGCTTTATTACTGGTCATCAAATATTCGTGTTCAATGGTGAAGGTTACGTTCGGCTCATTAGATATAATTCGCAAACACGGCTGCATGGCTGGAACTTCAGCTTCAACGTCTCATACGCCTTGAGCAATTAGATCTCTTCTGACAACAAACTAGCTTGCATTTTAACACGCGTACTGCTGTTTGCTGCACAAAAAAAAAACATCTTGCATACAAATTTGCCATGTACGAGTGTCTATAACTATAGATTTTAGCAACAAAAACAATTTTAAGTCCAAGTCAATGTTTAAGATTTTGCTTAGAGCCACGATTAGTATCATCATACATTCATAGTTATGATGAGTGCGTTCGACCGAGCGTCGAAATCGAACGCGACAAAAAAGACTTTCTTGGCTTGCCGCAGGTCTATAATCATAATTTTCATTGTTCATATAGATTTCAAGTAGCGTATTATTGTCGTGATTATAAACAAAAATTAAAAGTCATATTCAGCGATGTGAAGTGTCCTTCACGGTTTCGACGATGCGGCGACGTGTGCATTACGGAGACGACGTCGCGCGCCGACATGACATGAGAGATCAAGTTAATTGCTGGGTTTGTTTATGTTGTGACGATGATGATGACTATGAAATTTGATGCTATATGTCGATTCGAAAAATGATTGGATTTAATTCAGATTTCGTAGAGGTTTTATAAGAACATGATGTTCTTTTGTTTATATACGCAGACATTAAATGCGATGTTTACCCTTATTTGTTTCCTGGTTATTATGATGTGACAAAGAATTCGTCGAATTCAAGGTAAGTATTGACTTACTCTTGATTTTTTTCGTATGTGAATGAATGAAATTATATAGCAAGATATAATTGGTGTTATTCATAAGATAATCTTGATCAAACCGACTTAAAAAAAGAAGAAACAACAACATGAAAGTGATTCGAAAATGAGGTAATTGCGAAAGAATGTGTGGCAGTTTGAAAATATTCTAAAAAAGAATCGAAATCATTACAATAAGATATACACATATGATGAAGCATTTCAAGTTTTGATTTTTGTGAAGAAAAAAGATGGTACTTCAAAAAGAACACTCTGGCCAATTATAAAAATGATTGAAATTTGCGTTTGAGTACGGGCTCATGACTTTTTGTAGGCTCTGATATTGAACACGAAATTTAGAATCTGATCAGAATGTGATCACAATCAAATCTGATTCTGATTCTGTTCTTATTCCGTTATTATTCCGTTATTATTCTGTTCTTACTCTGTTCTTGTTCTGTGCCTATTCTGTTCTAATTCTGCTCTTTTTCTGTTCTTATTCTATTCCTATTTTGTTCTTATTCTGTTTTTATTCTGTTTTTATTCTTTTCTTTTTCTGTTCTTATTCTGTTTTTATTCTGTTCTTATTCTAGCGCATCAGAATTACCAGAAAAAATATGTTTGAACATATTATCTTTGAGTGACTTAAAAATGTATAGAGACGTAATACACTTCTTTGTAGTATATTTATTTATTTTTTTATTTATTTCACCAAACAAGGTATAACAATATTATTATATTATACATATAAATGAAATTAATATAAAAATAAAAAAAAAACCAAACAAATTTAAAAACAGATTTAAATAAGGTGTAAAATACAAATAAACACAATACAAATAAATAAACATTCAATAAATAATAGTAGTTAATAATAGTTAAATCACGTGTAGGTCACAATATTAACACGCAAAATGAAATTAATTAATTAATCAATTATAAAAATAATTAGTCCTAAGTCATAAGAGGATATACTAGGCCAGTAGACTAGAGAGGGTAGGATAAGAGAGCTTTGGGAACTCTGTTTTTAAAGGACGCTTTGGATATCGTGGGGTCAAAGTGTTGGCTCATACTGTTGAATATTTTGGAGCATCTGTTTATTGGCTGTGCTATGTTTGCAGTATCTATTTATGTGCGGTGCTATGCCAAAGGCGCGCCGTAGGGGGGGGGGGGCAGGAGGGGCCAGGACACCCCCCAGACCCTATGTTGGCCCCTCCCAGAAAATTAAATATTTCCAACAGCAGACACTTAAGTTTTCACCTCTTAGGTTTTTGTGGTTACAGCAAGATCTGAGCAGTGCCGTAGTTTATGCCTATACCATAGCATACACACTACTTATAACATAGAGACTGTGTTATTTGCGGTATTAATTACGATGTTATGGGACTTATTTCGAGAAATAGACGGCAATATTTAATTTGGACAAGCTATACGTTAAGAAAAAGACGAAAAGCGCGTCGCCAATCATGATTTTTTTATCAAGATTATCTGTTCATTTCTACTAGGCAATATACAAGTATTTACATAAATCTGAGTATTAAAATGGTGGGCAATAAGGTAATTAACGTAGAATACGATTTTCGAAGTCATTTGGAGAATAAAAATGGCACCCGCTACTTATATGCTATCTATGACCTACTTGGTTTACACTCAGGTTAAATGTGTGTGAATTTCATTATAATTTGATAACTGCATCGGAAGTTAAAAGGCATAGCATAATTTTACCAAGCGTTTTTTCATATTGACACAACCGCCACATGGTTCTTATCATATTCATTAAACTTTTGTCAGACCTGTATCTACTCAAGACCAGTATATCCTATGAATTTTATCCGGTCGCGATAAAATTGAAAATAATTTTAAAAACAAGATTGCGAACTACTATAGTAACACAAAATGAATTAATAAAAATGATTGCTGAAATCGTTCGCGAGGACAATACAGCTGAAATAAAAGAGTGCGGACTGATATCCATTATGGCAGACGAAGCAAGCGTCCACAAAAAGGAACAATTCTCCGTGGTTGTCAGATTTGCTAAAGAGCTAGAAGTCGAAGAAAGGTTCTTAAACTTTGTAGACTGATCAGGAGCTAGAAATGCCTCGTGTATAGCAGATATATGTAATTTTGAGCCTATAAGACAGCTACGGACTTAGCGAATTGCCTGTTGTTGGACAGTCTTATGATGGTGCTAGTGTCATGTCAGGATAAAAAAGTGGTGTACAAATCTAAATTAAGATGAAACACCCTGCAGCCACATTTGTACACTGTCTAGCTCATAAAATTATCCTTGTTGTGATGGACACATTTTTCACAATCGAAACGTGTACATCCTTTTTCAATGCGATCGAATCCCTTTACCTACACTTTTCGAAGCCAATATATAATGTATTACCAATATATAATGTATTAGTAAATTACATAAGTTGTATGAACAGTACGTGTACCTTACGGAAGATAAATCATCGAATGTTTTGAACCTTTCGGTCTCTGGCTCCTGCCAGATTTTAGGCCACGGCACGCCTATGTGCTATGCTTATATTCAACTAGCATTCGTCGGGATCCGATGACTCTCACGGGCTGAATAAGCACAAATCTTTCCTGTATATAGTCGACATTAACAGCGTTTCTAATGACATCGAAACTGAAGCAGGCGGATAACATTAATCTTCTGGACGCAAGAGGTGATAAGTTTAGAAGTCTAAGGCGAAATTCAAATGACGGTAAATTGCTAACATCATAAGAATTGTAAAGACCTCTAAGAGCAAATAGCAAGAATTGCTTCTGAATAGATTCAAATCTCTGGCTGTGAATTTCGAAAACTGGGTTCCAAATAATGCAAGCATGCTCAAAAAGTGGGCGAACGAGCGCGGTGTGTAGAGATTTTGTAACCCAAAGGTTCTGAAACTCCCTGGCGTGTCGCTTAATGAAGCCAAGTCGTTTACTTGCTTGAGAAATCATTTTCTCGTAAGGAAAATTAAAGCGGAGCTTTTCATCCAGCACCACACCAAGGTCTAAAATATTGTCGACCCTACTAGGTGCCGTATTGCTGAAAAGGTATGTATAATGAGGTAAAAAGTACGTTTAATGAAAAGGTACGATGTTGAGAGGTAAGTTTTTCACACTGCACCAATGTTCGAAGGAATCTAGTTTTAATTGAAAAAAGTTGGCATCTGAAGGCAACTTTATAGTATAATAAGTTTTCAGGTGGTTCGCATAGAGTAGATGAGGTACATCAGATAAAACCTCTGACAAGCCTGATATAAAAATGTTTTTTTTAGAGATAAGCCCTTGGAATTTCACATGTTGTGAGCGGCTGTGGAGGTAAGAGCTAAGCCATCTTAGTAGAGTTCCGGCAGTTCCGAATTGCTACAGCTTGGAAATTGAAATGGAGGGGTCAACACGGTCAAACGCTTTGCTAAAGGCAGTGTAGACTGCGTCAATTTGATCACCTTTCTCCATTTAGCAAAGAACATGGGAAACCAGCACCATTAGGTTTGTAGTAGTAGAACGACCTTTTCTAAAACCATGCTGCTATTCGTTCAGAGACCAGAGGGGATCGACCAGAGGGGATCGTTTACCACATATGATTTTTTCAAAGAGTTTAGGAATAGTGGATGAAATGACAATACCTCTACAATTTTGAATTGATCCTCTATCGCCATTTTTGAATATTGGTGTCACGTGAGAGGATTCCCAATACAAAGGAAAGTACCCAGAAGAAAGAGATGTATTGAATATAATGTGAAGAGGAGAGGTTAACTGTGCGACACATTTAAGAAGAAACGTTGGAGGAAGAAGATCAGGTCCAGGGCCTTTGTTACTATCAAGCTCCAAGATAGCTTTCAAAATATAATCTCTTGAAATGGTTATAGTCTCAGCAAAAATTGGTCTAGTTATACTAAGGGAAAGACCGAATGATGAATTACTTGCTGTATTAAAAACGTCTTGAAAGCTATCTGCGAAAAAATTGCAAATTTCTTGAGGAGAAGAAGACATTGAGGTGTTATTACCATTAGAAGAGGGATAACCAGTTGTTTTTCGCTTCATATTCACGAAGTCAATAAACTTTTTGGGGATGTGGATTATATTCTCGTCTGTAGTTTTAATGAATCTGTCATATGCTTCGTGGGACGTTTCATAGAATTCTTTGACCACTGCATTGTATTCTTCTTTAATACGATGGCTAGAGTTGACATTATCTTTTATTGATTTGTAAAGCTTATTTCTATGATTTCTCATACGTTTAAGAGTCTTATCGAGCCAAGGCTCAGAAAGTTTATCCTTTCTTATAATGTTAGGGACATATGTATCTTTCGACCGCGTCAAACTGTATGTTGTAGAGTAAATTTACATCGTCGTCAATAGATTGGGATGCAAGCGTATCTGTCCAATCGACATTGTCAAGAGAATAGTGAATGCTGTCATAATCAGCATTACGGAAATCGAATACAATAGTATTATTGTACGTTTGAAATACATTAGAATCTGCAGTGGATAAATCAAGAGTAAGAGCGGAATGATGAAGGCAATTAGAGAAAAAATTCTCCGCGTCAATAGTCGGACCACTTTGTTATAAACGTTTGTAAATATAAGGTCTAACCAATTACCATAACGATTGGGAGCAAATCATTACCATACAAAGTACTCTCAAGGTTAAAATTAGAATAATCGTTAGTTCCTACTACCTAGTTCCAAGCTGCAAAGATGGTTTAAGATAAGATCAAGATTACCTTTTTCGTTTCTTCTTCAGATTTTATTGAATGCAACATACTGAAAATGCATTTGGAAATGGAAAGTGTTTTTTTGTTTTTAAAATTATAATGAATATACTTTCAAGACAAAGTTGAAACTGATTTCGCTGTATCCTTAAATTTACTTCCTAACATGAACTCGTTATTTTCCATCAAAAATTTCGGGAGAGTCCATTCGATTTAGCATTATAAGAACAAATCGTGTACAACTAAAGCCACCAAGTAAGCTTCGATGCACACATTCAAAAATCATTGTACTCAGCAGATTGCCAACTCCGAAACAAAACATTCGCTTTAAATTACATCGATTACAAAGAAAAATGAAGTGTACTTTTTCATGGCAATGCTAATTACGTGTTTACATAATCAACGTTATTTTTGCTTTATTAAAGCCTCCACCTAATTTTACCATCAAATCACCAAATCAAGGTCATTTCGATTTTCATGAACTGTCCGCATTCTTATAAAGTACATCGTACACTTCAATTAAACGAACAATATTGATCGTTTTGCCTCCAATGTCTCAATAAAATCGTTATTCGTAATCCAAGAGCGGGTAAACAATCATAAATAGCAATTAATTTACACTTAACATTCATTTTCACCGTCTAATCAGTGCTCCGAAATCGCACCAGGTGAAACGCCAAGTTGTGATGCGGCAGGTAAATAACGCGACTTGTAATCTTGACCAATGACACACTATCTATCATCATCGTTCAATATTTAACAGTTGGCGAATCGTAAATGATTCGACTCATTACATTGATAATAATATTGACACCAAACTGTTAGCAGTAATCGAATGCAATCAGTCATCGTGAAGGGATAGCGGCCGTGGTGTTAATCAATCATTAGTAATGTGCAGATAAGTTTTTTTTTTTTCAAAAAAAGAAAGATACTTGATGATTTTGTGGAAGTGAAGTGAGAGTACTTGCAGCCGTGATCGAATCAATATCCGAGAAAGATAGATTGGTTTTTTAAACAATATAGAAGTTATTCATGGATTTTTCGCGACACCACCGTTACTTCAAACAATTTTAATTCGATGATGAGATATTGGCGAAATTTAAGAGAGAATAGAATCGAGTAGTTGTGGTGGTTTAACTCATTGTTAATCAAAGTGTAAAAGGTCACTTTTTCATCATTTGAACCTATCAAGTTTTCTAAAAAAAAAGGTAGTTTCCGATTTAAGGTCGTAGATTCTTTTCTCGAAAAAACCGGATGAAATGACAAATCTATCAGTTGATTTAGTCCTTTGTAGTATATTCAAATATAGCTTAAAACATTCTCATACATACCCCCGATGGTTCAACCTGCTTCCCTCCGAGAGGAAATTCCTCAACTCTTGATCTTATTATAACCAACAGCAATGATCCCTTGTCACAGCTCTCAGTGATTAACGAACTATCCTCTATTCACCTGTCGGTTCGATTTGACATCTACAATAAATGAAAGCTTTTGACGTTTTCCTGTTTCAATTACATTAATATGTCTTGGGATTCTTATCGTAGAATCTTGGAGGATGATATTAACCTTATTGATTATGAACTCTTGAAAATTGTTAACGGCTCCCAAATTGACAGTCAAATTTCTACTTACTCTAAAAAGGTCACATAAGGCCGAAACAACTCCACCCTCATATCAAAGCGAGTTATTTCCAAACTTCATATAGACAATGCCACTGCCGCTTTAATCAAACACCGCAATGACACTCGTAGACAGTGACAAAGAACTCATTGTCCTCAGTTAAAAGCCCACTTAAACACTCTGAACACCCAAATACGTAGCCCATTTCTTGAACTTCGTAATATACGGCGGAATGACTTACTATGCGCACAGGTACCTGGGTCAAATTGTTTCTGGAAATTGCTCAAGTTACTGAAGAGCAAAAAACGTATGTTTCCTGCCTTGCTCCTTCCCAATGAAGATGTCGCTTATACTGAAAGAGAAAAGGCTGATACACTTGCTGACTCCTTTCAAAGCTCCGCAGTGAGCCCGACACCAGTCTCAAAGTTGACCTTGGAATCGTTAAACTATTAAAAGCCAGAGCCCATTTCCAACCTGGTGATCTTTGCTCTGTTGCAGAAACAAGATCCCATCTCAAAAGCTTGAAATTGAAATCTGCGCCTGGTGATGACGGCTTGCCGAACGTCCTTTTC
Organism: Nemotelus nigrinus; assembly: GCA_947369275.1. Lineage (NCBI taxonomy): Eukaryota > Metazoa > Arthropoda > Insecta > Diptera > Stratiomyidae > Nemotelus > Nemotelus nigrinus. The sequence goes on along the minus strand of OX376372.1, from coordinate 18,388,197 downwards.
AAAAACCTTCCTAGGAAGGCAATAATTGGACAATGGAAGGCAATAAATGAACGATCCGTATGAGATGACTCCTCTCACCTCTCCTCTTCGACCTATCTACTCGCCTTCCCGTGGCGGTGCTGTTAATCTTGACCAGAGATCGGGTAACGATATCCTAGCGATATTAAACCCCCGGTGGCAGGGAAAGAAACTAAGTGGTAAATAGTCCACTCCTCCAGGCTTGGGGGTTGGAGCGATGGACCGACAATCCATCCTCCACAAAATTTTAAACCATTCCGGCGCATACGAAGATGCCTCGGATAGGATTGGACCAACGGAAACGACCCGGCAAACGAAACATGGACTACACATTTGGATCGTGGAATGTCAGATCACTAAATAAACCTAGTGCTGTAAAATAATTAGCAATACAGGCCACTTAGTACATATTGAACGTGCTGGCAGTCAAATAAGATCATTAGATGTAAGAAACCAAAATATTATGACGAGCAATTAAAGAGCATTGACGAAAATCTGGTGAGCAATAAAACTAGGCAAGCTTACAAGGTTATGAAATGTTTAAGACGCGGATACCAGCCCAAGACTATACTCTGTAAAGACAAAATCGGCAATATCATCGCCGAAGATAGCCAGATTAAGGAGAGATGGGCCTGCTATTTAAAAAAACTCCTTAATCCTGCACAGGGTTCAATAATATCAGAGCCAATAGACGTCTCTGACGAAGTCCCGATCGCACCCCCAACGCTGGAAGAAGTCAATTCTGCCATAAAAAGCCAGAAAAACAATAAAGCGCCGGGCATTGACGAGATTCCGGTTGAGCTAATCAAGTACGGTGGAAGCTGCCCTATAAAAGCCATCTACAAATTGATTCATCACATCTGGGGTAAAAAAAAAATACCGCAGAAGTAGTGCGAATCGATCATATGCCCTAACCACAAAAAAGGAGACAAACTTCGATGCGAAAACTGCGGAGTCATATCGCTACTTTGTACACTCTATAAGATACTGACGAAAATATTAAAACATAAAATAAATGTATGCGCTGAAAATGTCTTTGGGGAGTACCAAGGAGGCTTTAGGTCTGGTCGATTAACTACGGATCAGCTCTTCACAGTCAAACAAGTGCTTGAAAAGTGCTGGGAATTGAACATCGACGTCCACCAGATTTTCGTGGATTTTAAACAAGCATATGACAGTATTGACCGAAATGTCCTGCACAAAATAGTGCTATACTTCGGCATCGCGGCAAAATTTGTCCGACTGACCAAAACAATGATGACGTCGACAGCATTACAAGTCAGAATCAACAACAGTCTGACTGACACCTTTGACACAAATGTCGGACTAAAGCAAGGCGATGGGTTGGCTACTCTGCTGCTCAACCTAGCACATGAATACGTGGTAAGGAAGATTCCTGTCGACACGTGGGGTACGCTTCTGTATAAGACGAACCAATTAGTGGCCTACGCGGATGATAGTAACATCTTGTCACGTTCCTTCACATCTGCCAAAGAACTCCAGTTGAAATTCGACCAGAAAGCCAAAGAAGTAGGCCTGAAAATCAATCAGACGAAAACAAAAATCATGACGCAAACAAGAAAGAAGACCTTCATTAGACAAAATATAATTCTGGACGAATATAATTTAGAGAATGTGGACGAATTTATATACTTAGGCTCGAAATTGACAACGAAAGGCAATGAAACTGATGAAATTAAACGGAAAATACAGAACACTAATAAAACTTTCTACTCCGTTCTGGCCCTACTGAAGACCAGCTGCATACATAGGAAGACGAAGTTCCAAGTCTACAAATCAATAATCAGATCTGTGTTGTGCTATGGATGTGAAACTTGGACCCTTACCCAAGCATCCGCAAATATATTGAACGCTTTCGAAAGACGGGTCCTCAGGCGTATAATTGGAGCTAAACAAGAGTGCTGCCGGATAAGATACATCCACGAATTGTACGAGTTTTTTGATGAGCCAGAGGCTGCAACAATAATCAAACTGTGGAAGCTGCAATGGGTTGGTTACGTGCAATGAATGGACGAGCATGGAGTACTTAAGAAGGTATTCGACGCAAGGGCCGAGGGTTGACGACCAGTGGGAAACTCCAGAAAACGCTGGTCTGACTCTGTCGGTGAAGACTGCGAAAAGCTGCTCGGTTTTCGAAATTGGAGGACGCGGTTATTGGACCGAGACAACTGGAGGCGTCACCAAGGGCCGAGAGGGGCTGTAGTGCTACGACAACGACGACGAAGGCAATTATTTTGGCTACATTTATTTTTAACTGCTGCTTAAAGCTAGCTACCACCTTATTAGCTTACTTCCTTTATTTAGTAAACTTTTCGAAAAAGTTATCCGCTCCCGTATACAAAGAGAATTCGAAGCTACCTCCACTATTCCGGATTTCCAGTTCGACTTTCAACCTGCTATGTCTACCACTCAACAGCTACTCAGAGTTGTTCATCACATCTATGATAATTCCATATCAAAACACTCAACTGGTTTCATAGCGCTTGATATTGAAAAAGCCTTTGACACGGTATGGCATGACGGCCTAGTTTTCAAACTTGATGCTTATTGCTCATCTATTGATGCAAAATTGTCCAGACTCGCCCACTTTTAATGTAAAGACACTTAGATTATCTAAAAAATGTGATTTACCTGCCGGTGTTCCTCTAGGTTCAGTCTTGAGCCCCACGCTGTATAATGTTTTCATGTCTGACCTCGAAAAATCTCCGCGTTGTAACCTTGCTATGTATGCTGATGACACCGCGATTTTTGCCAGTGTAGCTGACCCAGTGTCGATAATTAACAATCTCCAGGAGCAATTATCTCTCATAGACCAATTTTGTGAAAAGTGGAAGATTAAAATAATCTAAAAAAAAAACGCAGGAAATTTTCATTATTTATCTTGAAATCCATCTAGACACAAAATTAATGTTTCAATCGCATATTGAAGGCACCAAATCCAAAATATTGAAACATTGAAAAACGCTCCTTATACCCACTTACCAACAGGAAGTATAAGCTGTCAGTATTAAATAAACTGCTAATATACAAATCTGCGATGGAGCCTATTATCCTATACGGTTGTCCAATATGGATTAGCTGTGCAACATCTCATCTTAACCAGTTTCAAATACTCCACAACAAATGCCTCAAAATCATATAGAACATCAATCCTGCACGAGTTGGCAAAAAGCAATAAATTAAAGTCCAGAGCTCTTACTCTTCAACAAAAGTTCCTTGATAAATGTGCACATTCGGCTAACCCACTAGTTGCATCCTTGAATCGTGCGTAAGGTAGCGTATTCTCCTATACATTTCTTTATCCTAGTTTGTAATCTTTAGTTATAAAAACTATCCTAAGTTAGTTTGAGTGCTCCAGTAGGTTTTAAGCTAATTTTGCCTAATTTGAGATAACTTGTAACTCTCTAAACAAATAATCTAAATTTATATTTATTAGTAACTTAGCTGTAAAGACCTTATCTTAACTCTAGATTTAACTTATACACTGAAAATATTTCTAAACCGTTTGATATACCAAATATAGCTATTATTATTATTAAATACAACCCTAAAACTAAGAACTAAGGTTCAAATTTTTCGTGCAGAAACGGTTTTAGATATGTATGAACCACCAACTTCAAGGTCTAATTCAGGTAATAGATTGATGCGAGGTCATAGTATGTATTAAAAGATAGATCGATACATTTCAAACATATGCGAGGTCTTGTGACTCAAACCGATCCTTGTCTAAGTAATCTTTCCAAAGGTGCAGATTTAACCTCGATCAGATTATTAAATACTACAAATATTCAGATATATATTAACCTTGTCATTTAAATAATGCAATGACACTTAGTGCAATTTATCTTAAGAGATCTAACGATAAGAAGGGTTACCAAAATTTTCATCCAAATCATCGTCCAAAGCGACTAAAAATTTCATATATTGACTATGGCCTTGCCTGCCACTTCGGCTTAAGAAGATTTATGAGAAATTGACGAAACTAATGAAAAAACAATTCGACCCAACATAATGCGAAACAAAAAGGCCGCCCGTTATATTTGCGAGCACATATGGCATAAACACCACAAAGTTGATACCATACATCGGGCTGTAATTTTAGGAGACTCCTTCGTCGTTGGAAAGTGTAAATGATGTCATCGGTAGATTATCGATTCGTTGCGGACTAAAAGGCCTTTCTGTGTGGATCCGGGATGAGATTATGGTGTCAGGCAGTAAAAATGTGTTATCGTAGATCGTATGATTTCTAGAAATTTGTTTCGTCATGAGCAAAGCTTATATCAGTTATATCATACAGAAATACAGTCGTTCCACGCGTATTAAGGAACAAACTCTTAATCATCAGCAGAGTGTGTCATAGCTCTTTAAAGTTAGTACACCAAGAATAATCAATCGATTCGAACAATAAGCCATTTGACTGCCATACCAACGCGATCTTCCAAAGAGAATGGGAAGCGGGACTGAACCTGCCCTTATTCGAACACCAGTCACCATGTCTGCCTGGTTTGAAATGGCAATATCGATAATTAAGCGGTCAATTGAATTGACATCGGGAAGCATGCTAGCTTCCATATTCGATTCATCGTCGACGGCATAGTGCACTCGAATCTATTGCATACATACATATACGAGTATGCGGAATGGGATAGCTCGCATTTACAGTTACGTACTGAAAAGAATCCAGTAGATACATTCGTTTCGAACAATCGATGGACATAATTCGCGTTTCGATGTCCGTGTTGAATAGTATATTCGATGGTTGCTGCGTGCGTGAATCATACGTGGGAAATAGTTGATGGTCCTACGAAACAATGCGACAACACTATGAAATTGAACTTTTGACTTGGCCATAAATTTACGAGCTAACTGTCTTTGTACAGGAGAAATTCAATGCGCATAGATAACAGATAGAATCGATTTACAACACGTGTAAGCAACCATTATAAGGAAATCGATGCTTAGAACAGGCATGTAAAGATTCTGAGACAGAGGCAGCAACAACGGTGCTAGTGGCGGTACATTTTGATAAATTGACTTCACTTAGCTTAATGACATTGTGGTTTTGGTAGTGATCAAGTAATTTTTGATGTGACTATATGTAAGTTGCATTATAATAGAATTTTTATAATTGTGCAAAGCAGTATTTTCTAGATGCGGAAAGTCATATGTATAGTTTCGAAGGCCACTTTTTATCGTTGGAAGTAACTTCTATTTTTTTTTAACCGATATTGATCTTTCGATTGAAATCTTCTTTTTATCTGAAAGATAAGAAGTGTTCGATTTGTAACAGATCAAGGTGTCAATACATATCGGAGCAAAAGATAGAAAGATAACTGTGTCAAATCTTTTCAGCTTCCCATAAAAACACTTTGACATAGGATAATGACATTCTTTCGGGAATTGAACGTTTGTAAAACTGGTCTAACGGTGGAATGGTCCTTTTTGCTGGCAGTGCTTTTCACAGCACTAGCCTGATTATGAAAGTAATATAAATCAATGGTCCTACATTAATTAACTTAGAACTACTAAAATTCTTCTCGGATAACTTCACTTTTATATTGCAACATCTTTTCCAGTTTTACTTGAGTCATTCACCACCTTTTTCTCGTCTACTTTCACATGGCACTCCCAGTTGTTCCAACAATATCCCTACTTATTTTTACCCATTTGTCCCTAAGTTTTTATGATCTTTTTTTCCTGGAGTGAAACCGCAGTGTTTTTTTTTCAGTCTCTTTCTTCATCTTCCTTTGATCTTCCTGCTATTTTATTTAATTGTCTACTGGAGTTTTTTTCCACTGTTTGAAAATTTGCCAATTGACTGATGAAATGCTACCAAAAAATGTAACAGCTTTTGATGTAGCTTTTAATGTAACAGCTTTTTTCGTGTAATTTTAATATCTTTTTTACAGATCGGTCTTCAAATTTAACGAATACGGGTGATTGAGATGATAAAACCAGAATTTGGATTATGCGCCGCTATAACGCATTGGAGTCTGTGATTCCCGTGCAAAGATGATTTAGGCATACGTTTGGCGGCACTACTATGAGCAGATGCACTATATTGAGGATCATAAAAAATTTTGCCCAGCGTGGTAAAATTAAAAGAAGGCCTTGTCATCGAGATCCTTCAGTTCGGATACAGGAAACTATCACTCCTGTAGCTGTTGCTATACAAAACAAGCCTAGATTTCTGACAAGGAGCTTATCTGCTCAAATGGGTATCAAAGTCACTGCAGACAGTTCTGCAAAGTGATTTACACCTAATTCCTTATAAAATTTAACCAACAATCAACTAAAGGAAGCTGATTTGTCGATTCACTTTCAATTCTGCAAGCAGATAATTCAAATGGTCAAAGAGGATGAAAACAGCTTCAAATACATTTTCATGTCGGACGAGGCCCAGTTTGATCTAAACAGCAATGCTAACAAACAAAATTGTCAAATATGGCGTGACACTAACCAACATATAATCCATAAGACGGAAATAAAATGGTCTTACAGTTTTGGTCAATGGAGACCATTACTTGAAGGTACTGAAAGAGTTTTTCTTTCCAGAACTACGCCGGAAGAGAATTCCTTTCAACTCTGTGTAGTTTCACAAGATGGTGCCACTTCTCACATAACTGAGACTGTTCTGACAGAATTACAGCGAAACTTCTTTAACACTTTCGGCGCCAAGCGTGATTCGGTTGAGTTTCTCGCGGGCCCAAATTTTGCTGTCGGTAACGTAGAACGGAAACGGACAGGTAAGTGGGAATACCAACAATGCAACTCGAGTAGGTCCGTGCGTTGTCGATTATCTACGTTTGCAGAGCTTTCGGCCCATTATAAATGATACATTGCTTAGTTCCAAAGGTCGTCCTCCGAAAATGAAATCTTTGGCAAAAATCAACAATGAAATGAACAAGAAGAGCGTCATCCATATCCCACGGAAGTATATCTGTCACCCAAGTACGGGTGACGTGGCGCCGAAAGTGTTAATAAAGTGATTTCCACATTCCGTTGGCTCCCAAGGTCTCCTGATCTAGCTGTGCCTGATTTTTCTTGTAGGATTATTTAAAACAAGAAGTCTATAAAGTCCCGTTGCAGCCCTCCATGTAGTAATGAATAACTTATTGATAAGATACTGTTCATGCGTCATCAAGCATGGGGGCCATTTAAATTTAATTATTTTTAAAGCCTAATAAAAAAAACTTAACAGAAATGGATTATTTTTCAAATGATTAAAGAAAAAATAAATTATGTGAATTTGGCAAAAAGTTATTTGAGTTTCTTCATGTAGCAATATTCATCAGCCACCCTGTATTTTTGATTCTTGAATCGGGGAATGTTTCCAACTGCCATCTTATATCCTTTCTTTCCGGTTTTTCAAACTTGCTTGAACGAATAATCCGCAGTAAGCTTTATGCTGCCATAAGCCATCTGCTCTTTAAAGAGCTGTTTAGATTCATCGAAGGTCCCTCTGCATTTACAAATTTGGCTGAGTTTGGAAATTCGGTCGCCGATACAATGGATGATAGACAACAAGTTGACATCATCTACATAGATTTCACAACAAGAGTTGACGCCATCTATACAGATTTCACAACAGGGTTAATCATGGTGTGCTGCTGGATAAGCTTTTTCGATTATGATGTCCTACATTCCTGGATCTCCCCATTTATTGTTAATTGTATTTGTTGTATCATCTTCTGAGATTTTATTTCCACACCTTTTTATTCATTATTTAGTGTTCGCCAAAGTTCCATTCTTAGACTTCTTTTGCTTGTCTTGCTCATTGATGACTATCCCAGTTGCCTCAATACGCAGATTGCTTTAAGCTCTTGAGCAGCATTTTATGCTTTAATGGCTTTCTGCAATTTCAATTGGACCTAACTGCTTTAAGCTTGCTTGACCGATGTATACTTTATTGTAGGTCCAAAAAAAAAGAAATGTGGAGTTTATAGGATTACTTTCTCGGAACATGATAACGTGTACTTCCATCGGTCAAACAAAGTGGTGAGTTGGTATTAGACAAACGGAACACAAGGGGAAAGCAGCCTCAGCGAGCAGAAGAAAGTGCAACCAGCAGCGGAAAAACACATTCTGGAGGCGGAGCACAACATTACATGGGACAACGTGGAAGTAATAAAAGAGGTATAGCATGTTCGAACACTAAATGCATAAAAGAGCATACACGTATTTAAGATCCCGATGAATAGATGTCTAAGCACCCACCAAGGCAACTTGCATCACCATTGTTTAGGCTGATTTAATCAGGCATTTTCTGGATAAGAATCAGAAGCTATACGTAAAAGAGGGAAAGTGATGACATCACCAGCAGAACACGACTTTATGACAATTTATTGCAATCCCTGGAGTACGCGAGCAGACCTAATGTGTCATGCTACGCTTGCTCTGACCTCAAATGTTTGAAGTTATGATACTTTTTGGTTTTGTATCGAGGATACATGCCTATATTGTACCACCATCGCTGCACTTCCAGAGTCTCAAGTAAATCAATGCAAAGTTCAGCGAAACATCCCTATGGGACAAAAATGAGGGTTTAAGTGATGGGACCTTTTATAGCTGTGTATGGAGCAAGATATAAGATTTTTTATGAGTAACACAACACTAGTTTATGAGGCTTTAAGGTTTAGCATTATCCGAATCAATGTAACGAAAAGGATATAATATCCACAAAGGAAGCAAAAAATTTATACAATTTTTTTTTTATATTAAACGCTACCACATTAGAATGAACGTCTAGGCGTATTGCAAAACTGACTTCAACCAGCTGCTTGGAAATACATTCCATGCAGCCTACAAAACAAAAGAGTTAGAAGGATGCAACAACCATAAAAATTAGTAAGTTTCCCAACCATCACATGTGATTTAAAATATTTACGTAATTTACTATGCGTATAATCATATTTCCTTACTTTTGATGCGTCGAAGAGTTGAAGCTAAATGTCCATAATAAATTTCTTTTAGCATCGTGTCATTACTTTTCTACTTTTATATTTCCAACTATAAGTTTCGTACATATTAAATTTTCTCTCAATTATTTTGCTGTCTCAACTCTCAATTCGCTAATCAACACATTAAACGAATTATAGCTTCCGTTCACCATGATCGGACTGATGATGTCTTTAGACCTTGACTAGATCAACAGCAACAACAATAACATCAATAACAAAGCTAGTACCACCAACAACAACAACAACATTTCTAGAATTACAGTCTCAGTCTTCTCCAATTCATTCAACAACGATTTATCGGTAACTAATTGAGAATTATTTATTAAAGCATAAAACTGTAGATAATTCGCTGTTGGCTGCGCACTCCATCCAGATGATGTCATTATGTATGACTTTTGATTTATTGCACGCAATTTCTTGGCTTAGCCCAAGGCTAGGCTAGACTGCTGCGGCCAACAGGCTGAATGGAGTAGACTAGTTCAGGTTTGGCGAACTCTACAAAACTCTGCCGGCTATTTAGGTAGGTACCTATACTTACCTTACTATGTGCCTATATGCTACAATGGCCTGGAGATGACTGGGTTTTCCGAAGCTACATACATAGCTGTGGACGACTTTGACGATGGCTTGGAACAATAGGCTGGAAATTATGAGAATTTTTAGTTCACGCGATTTATTATGTACGATATTTAGATTAATCTAGCCGTAATTGCGATCGAGTTTGCATGCATGTGTACCGCTTTGTATGTTTGTAGATATTCTAAAACGATAGCTTGACGTTAATACATATGACAAAGCTCATATAATTTTACGTTCGTCAATAAACCGACTGGGTTTGCGGTGTTATATAAAAATGCAGATAACAATGGAATGAGTAAGGCTGTGATAACGGATACTAACGACAATAGTAAATTAACCTAGTACGTGCAAGAGTAATCGAAGGCAACGTATGATTTATGATTATCATATCAAAAGCTAAATGTCATTGATATGTTTCATCTAACGGGATATATTTTTAATGTTTTTTTCATGAATGAAATAAAAGAGCAAACGACTTTACCACACGGGATGGCCTGTCGAAGCCGAAATATAAAATTTTTTTTTTCATCGAAAATAACATTAGTCGATGTAACAATTTAAAAAAAACTGTAAAATGGTCAGGCAAAATTCGTACGTTATATTTTACATGTATAACATCTTCCTTTTTTTTAGATAATAATAATAATAATGGATTTATTCAGTATTACGTAAAATGTTGTATTTACAACAATATAAAGTCTAGAAATTGCACAATCTGTCCTTACATCTATGTTACTACATCTATAAGGAAGCCTAAGTATTGTAAAATAGAATGTTTAGTGCATGTTTGTGCGGATTAAGGAAAAAAGCTAACAAAACCTTATGAGTATTTGTTTTTGTTATTAAAAGCCTACATACTAGTTTAGACTAACTTATATCTAGCTTATACAAAACTTTATTATGGTTTTTTAAACAAAGGTTTTTGGTATACATACGATGAGTTGGTTAGTAGAAAGGCTGTATTTTGAGCTAAATTTTAATTTTCTGTTTTCGACTATCAATGAAACAGGCTTAATGCCGGCCAGCATAAGAAGAAGTCGAGTTGACAAATAAAAAGGTTTGCCAAGGATGATTTTAAGTCATTTGTTTTGAATTATTTGCAGTTCTTTTTTATAGCACGAAGCACAACTACTCCAGACCGGAGCTGCATAAAGAATTATTGATTGCATTGTGGATTTGAAAAACAGAATTTGGCTATCAATTGAAAGTTTGGTGTTTCGACAAATGAAAATGTAATTGTCAAATTGTCAAATTGAAATTTTCAAAATTCCGATTTGCACAAGAACGGCAACCCATCACCAAATTACCTCTATTTTCAGCACTCGAAAGTTCTGTTCACGAGAACTGACGACTGGATTATTCGATCATAATGACATTTACAGAACATGTTGGTATTAGCTAGGACCAGGTCTGATAGAAGTGATTTTGAAATGCGGGCAACCCTGCGGCAGTGGTACCATCTTGAAAAATCACTGAGAAAAAAACCGGTTTTTGGCCTATAACTTCCGATTCAGCCATCAAATTTTAACAAAATTCACACAATACTTGGATCTTACTTCAGATAATATTTGATGAAAATTTGGTTTAAAACTTAGAACAGGATTACCAGCTATGGTGGTTTTTGTCTCATAAATCTTGCAAATTTCCTCAGCAAAATAAAGCTTTTTTCCCTATAACTTCCGGTCCAGTGCAGAAATCAAAACGAAGTTCATGCAGTAAATGAACCTTAATGTGAGCTAAATGTCGTAGGAATTTCGTACAAAAATCATGAAAGAGCTGCCAGCTATGACCATTTTTGTAATTTTGGGGAATTTCTTTACTGAGCGATTACGTCATTAGATTTACAAATGGGAATGATCCTGCAATGAAAATTAACAACAAATATTACCGTTTTAAAAATTTGAAAAGTTTTGAGGGTGGGAATAAATAAGACACGATATAAATAAGAAACCAATTTTTAAATTTTCCGAGTTTTGAACATATTTTGGATGGCAGCCTCAAACAACGTTTAACTGAAACTTAGCCGAAACCGAAACAACGTTTATCTGAAACTTTCGATGAAATCCTCCGATGAGAACGAAATTCAAAGGATAAGTTGATTTAAGTATGAGCTTGTTAAGGTAAACTTATTGCTGCTTCATTGGAAAAGTGTTGCCAGCACTGAACATTTTCATCATTTGTGTTATAGTTGAGTTTTGTTGCTTTGGATAAGGAATTCTACAAAACAGTGTATTACGTCTTTCCATATTTTTTCGTCACTCAATGAAAATTTCTTCGAAAATTAGTTTTCTAGCGGTTCTGATGCGCTAGACTATTTTTTTTGCATTTATGCTGCCATGCAAAATCAGACTGTTGTTAGATCTGCATTAATAATTTTGAAAGTGATATGCTTGAAAATACCCTGATAAGGAAATACTTTAGTAAGTTGATGAATGTAGTAGTTTATTGAGCTGACTGAATTTGAATTGAAGACATCTCCTACGACAAATGCTTGTTAGAGGGTTTTCTTAATATTTTCATTCAAGTTTTCAATGCCCAACCTCAATGAATCTTTAGGGTATTGTTATAACTTTAAAAGAGGCAGCGTACTCTTTAGATTAACCTCTTTACAAATTGCAGATCGAATGTAATTTAATGCATTTTCTTTCTTGTAAGCAACATTATTTCATATTTGTTCGAATGTTTCTAAATTTTTGCATCGAAAAATTCATTCTGTATTCCTATCAAACTATTTACATTCCAATCAACCAGCAAAACTATTCTAATGCCGGGTTTCCACCAAAGAGACAAAACAAGAAACACGGACAAAAAAGGTGTTTTGTTTACTAAAACAGTTTTCAGAGACAAAAATGCTCGCGAAACTGTTCAGTTTTTACAAAACATACGTGTTTTTGTTCAGAAAAACATGTTTTGTCCGTGTTTTTTGTTTTGTCTCTTTGGTGGAAACCCGGCATTACGCTCTCTGCATATCAGCTTTTAAGTTTGCAATCGCTTACAAACGTTATCATGTAGAATATCACTGTTCATTGCATTGTTCTTTGAAATGATTTCCGTTTCCTGTGTACGGAAACGTCTGCAAAGTTTTCCAAAACTTTACCGTATTATGCAATGGATAGTTTTGGTTTATGGGAGTGCTCGCACTCTGCGACGTACGGTTCTTATGTACAGTGAAAATTATCGGAATTATTGTCGCCGTTGCAGTTTCATATTCTGCAGTCGTATGCGTTTTCCAAAGGGCCATTCGCCCATCATTTAAATAGATATCTCGACTCAGATCTGAATGCAAATCAGTTCGAAAGCTGGAGCTAAAGGTGGTAGGCAAAACAAAAGAAAAACTCAATCGTACATAATTATGTAAGCGGAATTTATACGCGTTACTGCTATGAGTATAGGTTTATCAAATGTGCTATTGTTCTTTACTATAGTCTTATTGCTTGATTAAAGCGATTCTGACGGAGTAATCAATTTAGAACAAAGACAATTGGGGCTCTGTTCACAAGCGTTTTTTTTTTGTAAAAATCATTAATTTTCAGTCTGTAGAAAGTAACTTCTCACAATGCAGCAGTGCTCTTCGAAATTTTCGAAAACGCTCATTAGAAAATCGATCTTCAACGCAACCAGAACCTAATGCAATTTTAAGATAGACTTTAGCTCCATTATTCAATGAATCTCTGCTGCGGCGTCCATCATCTGAGTTTTTGTGCACATAATTATTTTCGACGGAATTTGGATCTGTTTAAAGTCCGCCGCTTCGAATAAAGTTACCTGTGACTTTGGCTAATCGTCTGACTTGTAAAAAGTTTTAACCATTTTTGCAGTCATGTGCTGCAATTCACCTACTTAGTCAGCACAGCGAATTGAATGCGAACAACACCATCGGCGGCAAGAACAAGACGCCAGCGAACCCATTGCAGACGAAAGAACTTAATCGAAGAATTGTTTTAACTAGGTGTCTAATTAAGAACAAACTGCCCGTGTGCTGGGATTTTTCACGGAAATATAGTATGTAGAAAAATGATTTAAAGCAAACGACAGATTTAGGTCACACATAAGAAAATCACAGTTTTTTCCCTATTGCTTGTTGTTTGTTGAATGATTTGGTCGTGGTGAACATAATGTGGTGTTTGATCATACGTAATTGCATGTCTGTTTTATCACATCACGATTAGATGCGTGCACTCATATGGAGAAGACGATGTTAAGCTAATTCACTGTAAAATGGTACAGCAACATTCGATGCGAGCTGATGGAATCTAATGGTGCGAGGAATTGTGTGCTGCGAGATGGGAAGTGATCTAGATGTTTTGTTGATTGCAATTTTATAGAGGCTTGTGTAATTGAAATAGTGTACCATTATTAGTTCGATAAAAATTGAAAATATGTGCTAGTTCTGCTTTTTTTTTATGAACCGTTTCTAGAACAGGACGTGATTAAAGAATAGTCAATTCAAATCTGGTTTGAAAAGAAAACTAACTCATACTTGATAACGTTTTTTCGAGGCTACGCTGTTTTTTGAAAACAGTGGTATTTGTTCTTGTAGGCATACTTACCTTTGAATGCGCTACAAGCATTTATGCTTTAAAGTATAAGACCCACATATTCGGTTTTGAAAATTTTATTTTTGCAATAGGTACAGCAAATCAGTGCTGAACTAAATTCACCAAGTAAAATCTACTCAATTGTCGTTGAATAGGTCACTTTGGCAACTTTATTGCTGTTTGAAATTTCGGTTAGACTTGTGAAATTTCGAATCGGGATGATAAGGTTAATTCTCTAAGGAATCTAAATATAGACACCATAGATGCGGAATTAAATTGTGAACAATACGATAGATTTATCAAAAATTCTCTCGACTGCCCACGCATGACCTACTTATCTCGAATACGTCAAGCTACTATTGAAACTAAATTGGTTTTGTTGCTAATAATAGTTTTTCGCACAGTTAAATTATGAGAATGGAACCCTATGTGCTGAATTGTTTTGCTCTCATGTAACCTCTACCAAATGGGCCATCATCGGCCCTTGCAAGCCATCACCATTGTGTAGAGGAAAGATGGCTTATGGTGGTCGACAGTGGTGAAGCATGGAATTGGTGATAGCCGAGGATGGCTATGGAAGCTGTTTTTCGCAACATATCAAAGCGGGCCATCATGCGCAACCGATAAATCAGGGCTGGCCCATCTAGCGGCCCAGTGTGTAGAGTAAACTTTGTGATGGGGCCCATGATGGCAACCATTGCAGTGATCTATCGTGGGCCATTGTGAGGAGGCGACATCATATCTAGAGAAATGTCAGATCAATAGGGAATTTTAATTCCCCCTGCTATTTCCAAACGTATACGGCTATCCTCTCAAAAACGGAAGTGCGCCAAAACTATTGCTGAATACGGTTAATAGCTAATTGTACTAGCTAATGATTTGTACTATAACTTGAGAAGTGAGAAACCACTGAAATGGATATCAAAGTATCGATTTAAATTTCATATATTGGCAGTACTTTGAGCTATCTAAGGCCAAGAGCACTGCTGTCGTTTTAAGAAGACAGAAATTCTCCAATTCGGTGTCTTGAATTCTCTAGATTTCTCAAACACAGTTATATAACAAGTGTCTAACATGCAAGAGTTTATATCAAATAATCACTTTCTTTGAAACAAAACATGATATGAATGAGGAATGTAGTTTTATTATTATTATTATTTATTTATTCACCAAACAAGGCACAAAATAACATATAATATATCAAATTAAAAATAAAATGGAAAAGCTTTACTTTACTTAAAATAAAAAGTTAAAAAAACAAGTTAAATAAGTAACGAACAAATTAAAAAAGTAACAATTAGATTAATAAATAACAATCAATAAATAAAACATTGACATATAAGATATCGCTTAAGGTTTAGGGGTATGGATGGCATGCAAAAGAGAAGATTTGAAGGATGATTTGGAAATCTGGGGGGAATATAAATTACTGATGCTGTTGAATATTCTGCAGCATTTATTTATTGGCTCATTAGCTGCATATGTGGTCGAATATGAATATTCTTTTAGGAAACGATTGGATCTGGTGTTCCTCACAGGGATATTTATCAAAATTTTACTATTCATGAATTCTACATTAATAGCGCCTCTTATGACGTCGAAAGTGAAGCAGGCCGATATCACCATTCTTCTGGAGGCTAGTGTTGATAGGTTTAAATGACCCAGTCGAAACCCATAAGGGAGTAGGTTATTAAAATCATAAGGGCTGTACAGTTCTCTCAAGGCGAAAAGTAAAAATTGTTTTTGTATTGACTCGAGTCTGTTACTGTGGATTTCAAAAGCGGGATTCCAGCTAATGCAAGCGTATTCGAGAATAGGACGCACAAGTGAAATGTATAAATATCTTGTAACCCACAGGCTACGAAATTCTTTGGCACGTCTTTTGGTGAAACCTAACACGAGAAAGTATTTTATCAAAGTGTAAGGTGAAGCGGAGTTTTTCATCTAAGATAACACCGAGGTCAACAATGTTATTTACTCTAGGAAGCAAATTATTGCCGAGGCAGTACGTATTGTGTGTGCATTTACCGTGCATTTACGGCAAAAACTAATAACCTGGTAATTATCAATGTTGAGAGAGAGCTTGTTTGCATTGCGCCAGTAATTGAGTGAATCAAGCTTGGATTGAAGAAAGAGGGCATCCGATCTGTATTCAATGGTCTGATAAAGTTTGAGATCGTCTGCGTAAAGTAAATGAGGTATGTTTGCAAGGACGCCAGATAGGTCAGAAATAAAAATATTGAAAAGAATGTTTTCGATAAAAATCCTTGAAATTTTTCGAAAAAGCCAGCTGAGTAAAGACCCGGCAATACCGAATTTCCGAAGCTTTAGAATTAAAGTAGAATGGTCAACTCCGTCAAACACCTTGCTGAAGTCAGTGTAGACTGCGTCAATTTGGTATCCTTTTTCCATTTTACATAGAACGTCAGATATTAGGATTGTCAAATTCGTGGTAGTTGAGCGACCTTTTCTAAAGCCATGTTGTGGCTCGTTCAGACGGGAATCAACTAGGGGAGAAAATATCCCACCTTTTCGAAAAGTTTCGGAATCGAAGAGAAAATAGCAATGTCCCTATAATTTCCGATATAGCGTTGATCACTGTTTTTGAATATGAGTGTGATATACGAAAGCTTCCAACAGAATGGGAAAATTCCCGACGAAAGTGATATGTTAAAGAAAATATGGAAGGGAGCTATAAGCTGCTCTAAACACTTGCGCAAGAAGGTCGGAGGAAGAAGATCAGGCCCAGGACCTTTGTTGCAGTCGAGATCCAAAATAGCTTTACGTATTTACGTATTCAAAAAAGCTGTTGAAGCTGAATCAGAGGAAGAAAGGTGTGAGTTTGATGGGTCTGGTGCGTAAAATTTTGTTTGGAAACTATCAGCAAATAGGTCACATATCTCTTTAGGAGAGGAAGACGTTATATTATTAAGAAACATCGACGATGGATAGCCAGTAGTTTTTTGCTTCACATTAACAAAATCGAAGAATTTTTTCGGGTCGCGGATTATATTTTCGCCGGTTGTTCTAATGTAAGTGTCATAAGCCTCATGATACTTTGCTAAAAATTGCTTAGCAACTTCATTTGATTCGTCCTGAATAGCAGGACTAACATCGGTATTTTCTTTAATAAGCTTATAAAGTTTGTTGCTACGATTTCGCATAAGGTCTCTATCAAGCCATGGTTTAGACAATTTATTCTTTTTTTTTTATCTTTGGAACATATCTTTCAACGGCGCCAAATATTTTATTGTAAAAAGAGGAAATGGTTGTCTCGAGATCTTGTGTTGAAAGAGTAGTCGACCAATCAGTAGTATCAAGAACATGTTTAATGGTTTCATAATCAGCATTATGGAAGTCAAATACAATTGAGTTATTGTAAGTTTTATTTATAATACAATTGAGTTATTGTAAGTAGGCGGAATCTGGAGTGGACAGTTCAACTGGCAGTGCTGTATGGTGTAAACTGTTGCAAAAAAGATGCTCTACTTCGTCATAAGCATTTGTGAAAACAAGATCTAACGAATTACCATTTTGGTAAGGTGTTTGGGAAACCTGCTGCAAATCATTATCATAAAAGGCACTCGCAAGATTGAAATCGTTGGTATCTAAAAAGTTTACGGGTAAAAGGTAAGAGTCCTTATCATCCGGAACAAAGCATAGATTTCTGTCTATCTTGTCAATAGATATCACCACCGTCTTAATAGACAAGCAAAGACTACAATTGAAATTTCGTACCATAATAGCGCATTTACGATTTACGTTACTATTAAACTGAGTTCGAGTAGGTTCTTTACTCTAGGTAGGATCTTTACTCTATCCTGTGTGTGCGCAGAGTGTAAAATTTGATACGAAAAACCTAACGAACTGGCTAGTATTGAAACGAAAATAGAATGCAGAGTTAGCCAACCTCCATTTCTCTTGTAATTGGACTGTTATTTCCTTCCAACTTTAGAGTAAGTGACAAGGGGGAAAGTATTGAATCGATCACTGACTGTCAAAGAATATACTGTAACTAAGAGCAACGTTTCATTGACTGAGGGATGCTCCCTCTTAAAATCCGTCCGTGATGGGACCACACCACCAAGAGTATTGGTGTTCCGTTTTGATGTTTCATCATTTGACCAAGACCCAACCACCATAGTTATTAGCATCTAAGCATTACTCAAAACCAGGCAGTTTTTATACCATTTCCTCCGTACATACCCATTTCAGAGAAAAAATTCCAGTATATCAATATCCTCAGAAACTCAATAAATACTAGGGCTTACAGCTACTTAGTTATCCACAAGTCTTTCATTTTAGAGTATCTAAATCGTTTAAATATTCAAATGTATCCAGATCCAGATCCTGGTATCGAAAGAAAATGAAAGACACAAGATAAATGCTGCTTTAATAAAACCCATAATAGGCTCAATGAAACGCATGATTAATCAAATGTACATTACAATTATGTTTCTTGAACCCGGCTAGAGGCTGTGAAAGACAACTAAACTTGCGTAAATGATGCGAAACACGAGAATTGAAGTAGGTATCCGTCCACCTAAAAGGTGCTTCGAAAAGTACAAGCTAAAGGTGGTTTTGATTGCTTTCTCACGGAAAATTTAATTGGATCTAGAGAATGACCGCTATATCTGGTTAGATTGCTGCTAACTATTCCGATGCTTTATTTCTGAGCATGCTTAAATAACAAGACCTCTCTTCAGTTTAACCAAAAAACACGCTTTGTGGAGTCAGTCTACTAAAGAACAAAAAGCATATCAACCAACTGAAGAAACTGCCTTCCAAACGTGCCTTGATTGCGTAAGTTGCTAAAACGAAACCCTGAATGGTTCGCACGGATGCCACTAGTTACGCCATCACAATACAAGGAAACTGCTGTGACAAACACCCCGTGAAATACGCCAGGCAACTCTTATTTCCTCAAAAAGAACGACAGCAATACCGGGAAAAAATCTAGTTGTTCTTTTGAGTGAAAGACACAGGGATCTTTTGAAGTGGGTATATAATCTGTACAGCATTGGAGAGACTACATCATTACACAGTTTAAACCTCTCCACAAAGCAAGCTGGGTGGAACTGCTCCCCAGGATGTTGTCGAACAAAAGAGCTTTTGTCAACCAAAGTTTGGAATGTTAATTCGTCCGAGAAGAATACCTGTAAAATAAATACAATAAACACAAACAACCATTGTCTATGAGCTACTCTTTTATTAAAATATTATTTACTCGATTTCACTCTGCAATAGACATATTCCGGTGCTGTCTGGCTCATTACAGTTTCTTAACATTCATCGCCTTGGTCGGGCGTAAATTTTTAGATAACGCTTATTCGTCTAATCTTCTTTGGATTGTTCTTTTGGAAATGTTCTTTCATCATTGTAGTCAGACAAGTTACACTCTTTCTGCGATTTTAAAGAAATATATTTCTTAATTGCTGATCCGTATGAGAAGTGCTGATCCTTTTCCTACCACATATTCCTACGCGCCTCATGCTCAAGGTTTTTTACCTCCATTTTTATTTATTATTCTGTTAAGAATAAACTTAAAAACACAGAATGTGTGGTTCATCATTTTCGTGGAGACATGTTTGAATTCTTGCCTATACTAAGAATAAAAGATTTTGAGGTTAGTACAGTATTTTGTGCATCGAATTAGTACAGCAAATTGTGCATCAAATTAAGCTCTACCTACGTTTTGATTCTATTAAATGGGAAACACTTTCGGAAAACGATTCGTTAACACAATAGCACTTTACTATGATGTAGCTAACAAATGAAGATTAATCCCACTTATTTGACAGATGGTGAACATTGCTGTTGTTGCCACTTATCAAATATATTGACAATGATGTCAGCAGCAAAACTATAGAAAAAAAAACTTTATGAGAACCTGTTTATTTTTTCAAAAAATTCATTTGAACAAGAAAATACAAAAATATGAGCACTGTCTGTAATGAGTTGGCAAACCTACTGTAGGCCTAATCATTATAATTGCCGTTTTATGGTGCACACATACACTGCTCGTTTGAAAGATAGCGTTTGTCAAGTCTGTTATATCAATCACTGTATTCTTCAGAAGATAAATCAGCCTATGATGTTTGATTCCACTCCCACCCACATATCTTTTATATCTGCTGGGCGCAGCGTTGCCAGGTTGGGGGTTCCCCCCAAAATGTGGGATTTCAAGCTCTCTTGGGGATTTTTTTGGGGAAAAAAAATAGAGAACAATTTTTTGGGGAGAAAACCCCCAAAAAGTTAATTACCATATTCGGAGATGAGATGAGAATTAAGAAATAGATAATATGCAGCACCAAGTTATATATCAATTCTAGTTTTCTCTAAGTGGGATGACAATAAATAGCTTATAGCTGATAGATTCTGGATCGCAGTTTGAGCACAATATATATATATATATATATATATATATATATATATATATATATATATATATATATATATATATATATATATATATATATATATATATATATATATCAAACGTTTCTGACAGGGGTAAAGCCCGGATATATTTTCTATTACTATGAGCTGTACATTGCCCTACACACTTGTAGATAGAACAATACAGCTGCAATGAGTCATAAATTCTTCGGAAACTGTATATGGCAACCATTCTAGTGGGGAAACTTCCGTAATTGACGATACCTGAAAGTCGATCAATCTTGTAAAATTTATTTTAAATACAGTGGCTCACAGCTTATTTGATACAGTGCTTCTTTAAAAAATTAAGTTGAAATTACTCAAAACATAATAACAATATCAAAAAAATTTGAACACCATTTTGAAGGCAATTGTTTGTTGTTTATGAAACAAGTTTATATTTGTTACAAAGTTGCTGTTTTACATCTTAAAAAACAAAAAACTAAAATTAATAACAAATTTCATGTCACAGCTTATTTGATACAGTTTGATTAAACATTAAAATTGTTGTGAATTATGAGGTTTCCAGTTGATTTCAATACTTTGTATGATAGCCCTTAGACTTAAGCAGAGCCTGGAGCCCATTCGGCATTGAATCAACGAGTTTTTTGTGATGTTAGGAGTAATTTTTTGCCATACCTCTAGCAGTGCTTTCATCAGGTCTTGTTTCTTAGAAATCTTGTGTTTTCTAATGTTGTTATCCAACAAAGTTCACAGATTCTCAATGACGTTCATATCTGGTGACTGTGCCGGCGGAGACATCAAATGAGGGCAATCCCAAATTGGCCAGGACTGCACAATTCCCGACTTGTGGTTTGGATCGTTGTCTTGGTACAACCGAAATTGGTCGCGAACACCCAGTTTTTTAGCACTTTGCAGCAAATTGTTTTTGGGTACATCAAGGTACTTTGTTTGGTTCATTGTTTCCTCAATAAACTTTAAATTACCGACTCCGGCTGCGTACATGCAGGCCCAAACTATCAAATTACCACCACCATGCTTCACAGTAGCTTTGAGGTTCTCCTTGTTTAGCTCACTGTTTGCCTTGCGCCAGACATATAACATTCCGTCGGAGCCAAAAATGTTAAACTTGGACTCGTCCGCAAAAATAACCGTATTCCAGAACGCGGATGGCTTTCCCACATGCTCTTTGGCAAAGGCAAATCGGCTTATTGTATTTTTTTTGGAAATGAAAGGCATCCTACGAGCTACTCGGACCCTGAAATCATGGTCGCGAAGCACTCGTCGGACGGATTCAGCACTATATGACTTCCTTAATTCACGATGAACCTCAGTAACCAATTGTGGAGCGGAAATCTTTGTGTTTGCTTTCACTTTCCTTACAATGTATCGTTCGTCGGATACGGTGAAAATATTGTTTGGCGCATTTCTCCTCTTATTTTCTACCCGATTTTCGTGTAGGAAGCGCTCAATTATGTGCTGCACTGTAGAAACACTCAAACTCACACTTTCAGCAATTTTTCGAACACTTTGTCCTTTTTTAAAGTGGTTTAATACCAACTCGCGCTGTTCAATTGTGGTGCGATGACCCATTTTACAATTTTGGCTCATTTTGGCACTTCAGCTTACAAGATCTTGCTAAAAATTACATAAGCCAATGTCTAACACAATCAAAAATTCAAGAAACAAAAACAAGACAGATTAACGGTGCGACAAATAGAAGTTTATTCGCATTGAAGTGTCTGTATCAAATAAGCTGTGAGCTGCAATTTTTCTGCGTCAGTGGTATTTCTCTTTTACCGGACGCCGAAGAATATTGCTGGAACTTTTTTTGTTTGCATTGTATTCACTGAACATGCATCGAGTCTAATACGTTTAAATTTTTTGGATATGGTTCTTAATTTCAAAGTTACAGTGATTTGCATTTTCAAATAGTCACTGTATCAAATAAGCTGTGAGCCACTGTATGTGGCTAGTTGGTTTGTTTTGTTATTCTTGTACACTTTTTGGGGGGTTTTCAACTGAAATCATCCCATTTTGGGGAAGTTATGCGAAAAATGCTGAATCAGATAGACCACAGTACACGAAAATAGGATACAATGCATGATTAAAATTTTACATCTTAATTCGTCATCATCTAATTGATTCAACAAATTAATTCTGCAGTTTCATCCTGAAGCCGACAGAAGGGTTCTTCAAAATCCCAAAGTTTTTAGTTATGGCATTAAACAAAACCCAGTAAATGCCTTCAGTCCTTAATTGTGTGAATGCAAATGGAACTTGTCTTTTAGCAGCCAACACAATCTACATTCTATGGTCTTCCTGCAATTAGAAGAATAAATACATGATCATTAAAATTGCTTGTGAATAAATTTCGTTATAAATAGTCTTCGATTTATTTAAATCAAAGATTTTTTTCAATAAACAGAACACATTCCAAAATTTGTTTTTAGCAATCTAAAATATAAAAACTCCTAATCTCCAATCATTAGTAATTGTCATCGAGAAAAATAAACCGTTAATTTGTATCATGTCGTCTAGAATGCTAGTTATAAATTTGCTTCCTTGCTAAATCGGAACCTCTGCGTCAAACCTTTTTCAAAGCATTTATGAAGTTTTTGCACCAACGAGAGCATCGGCCGTAAAACCGGCACATTTGAGCTTTTTGCGCTTAAGCATCTTAAATCCATCCTTGTTTTTACCATTCCCAAATACTTCTACCCATCAAAGTCTGTTTTGCATGAAGACTATCGTCCATATTTCAAAATAATTAATAATTAATTCTGATCACATGTTGTGTTCGACCGATAACATGATCGCATCAAAGAACCCTGCATGGGTTCTAGTAAAGGTGTCAAGATCTTGATCACACATTGTCCTTGAAGTTGAGGATCACCATGACAGGTTAGCACTTTGAAACACACATTAATTACCTGTCATTCGATACAATGGCAATGTTACAGCGTGATAGAATAACACCTGCTGCTAGTATGATCTCATATTTTAGCTAGTGAGTTTTTTTTACCACGCCCAGTAAGAGGAAGTCGAAACCAAGAGGGTTACTGGGTGGAAGCAAATGCTATTGACAGGCCATTTTGATATTGATGAGATGAGAAGTTTCAAACTATTTAAAATATTTTAGTGTACCGGTGAATATGAAAAAACAGAAGATTTTAATAAATCTTAGGTCTCAAACGTATTAACTGGTTTTTTTTTTTTTTTGAAAATTTGTGCTCACAGTTTACCGATTTTTTTTAACCCATTCGTCCACAAACCACATAGATTTGTTCACTTCTTCCGATGATCTGCAGAATTTCAATAGCAAGTCTCAAATCAAACGTAACGAATTGATTGAAGCTCGAAAATAGCAATTACACATGATAAAATATCTTTAGATGATTTCTAATTGAAGATCTTTATTTCACTGCCAACTACATAATCTTAGTCATTGACGTGTTTTTTTTTCTGCTTCAGTCTGTTTTCTTCTCTTTGTTCGATTTTTTTCGTTCAGCAACAGAAACCATACATTAAACTTCCGCGCAATTTCATTTCGTTCTTATCTCATTGGAAGCACGTAGATACCTCAACAATATTTTTTTCGAATCATGTCTTGGTGCGGCATTCTTTTTTGTAAAAGGTTCTAACGATGAATATGCCGAGTTTAATTATAGCAATGACATCGGCAAATCACCATTGATGATCCGTACTTGTTGCGTTTTTCTGGTGTTTTTTTCGTGTTCGCAGCTGGAAACGTGTGTTCCTTTGAGCATATTTTGCGCATGAGCATCGATGAGTTTTCCGATAAAGACCGTCGTCGACAGTACAGCCATGTTGTTGACGCGTAGCCCCCTTGAAGCGGCGAAGGTCGTTAATTGGCCTTGGTGCAAGTGTAATTAATCATATTATCGGGAAAATCACAATGAACCGATGAAGAGTTGGCGAAATATTGTTCTTTTCATGTGAACGCTCATGACGTTGATCCTGGAAAAAAGTGCGTTTTCTTATGGCGATGATGATTGGATGTGCCATCGAAATTTCAAATGATTAATTTTTTTTCAAAGAGAAGGAACTGCGTCGAGTTCTGAAAATATAGTTTTTTATTTTGGCGTGACGTTGAAATTACTGAATCGGAAGTAACCATTTCTGGTGCTTGATTAAAATTACTATCTTTTTGAGAAAAAAATATTGAAGAGCTTTGTTTGGGATATTGATAGTTGCGTATAGAGTTTTTATACTAATGTAAGGTGTTGAACATATTTGAATGCGGTGTTGAGGTTCTATAACAAATTCAAGGAATAAGCTATGGAAATTGTCATTACACAAGCAAAATGATAGAAAAAAACCTGAACAATTTTGAATTGAAATACTAAGCAGTGGCGTGGCGTTCATGGAAGCAAAGGAAGCATTGCTTCCCTTACATTTGGCTGACATAAATTTTCAATTCATGTTATTTTTTTAAATCGTGGATAAATCGTATACAAATATTATTCAATTTTTTTTTTCAAAAAAACAAATTGTGAGCATCTCACACAACTGATGTGGTAGCACAACATATTGAGAGAGAGCAACCAGCGCATGAAAGCAACGTAAAAATTGCATCTACGAGCGTTTATTTGTCTCCATATGGACTAGACTGTGACATCATTGAACAAAATGTGCTTATACGATCTGTTTGGAAGCAATGAAAAATTTGCTTCTTAGGGGAAATTATCTTCTGAAGCCGGAACTTATTCCAACGTTCCCCTTACGCGTAGCAGAGTTCATTGTAGTCATTTTGCTTTGCTTGTACAGATTTTTTTGTGAATGGAGAGTGCTTGCTGTGGTTGAATTTGAAATGCGAGATGTGGCAAGGGCTGCCAGAGATTGTTGATTCGACAAGACGATATTTTATGTGTTTTATTTATGATTAATATTAGGACATTTTGTTTGTTTGTGGTGGTGTTTTTAATTGGTGAAGGCATTTAGTCACTAAAAGCCTTTATAGGTGAATAATAGGTAAACCTGTGGACTATAATTGTGTAGAATTGAATGTGCTAAATTACTGTGTTAAGTTGTATGATTTTTTTGATTGGTATTTTAAATAGTGAAAGGTTGAAATCGGTGAATGTGCTCTGTGGGTCCAAATTTTACAATTCGTCAACCTATTCAATTTCTCTTTGGATCTCGGTAATTTGCTGAAAAAAGGACATCATCGACAAGTGTCGGTCAAAACTGAATTCGTAAATTCTTTCTTTAACAAAGAGATGTACTCAGTAGTTTGTTTGCAAAATAAATAAATGAAAAATAAATATTAACCAAAAATATTTTTGCTGGCCATGTGTGTAATTTTCAAACGAATCAAACGTTCGGCAAACGATCGGATTTTGTAATTTAAATAATGTTAAAGCTGTGAACAGGCATGATACGAAGCGCATTGGTCATTTCCAATCAGTCCTTTTACTTTCCAAGCTCAGTTCCAGCCCAAGAATTGAAGAATTGCCGAGTAGTCAATATAAATAGTTAGTGATATTGCTCAAAGTTAGGAGAAATTGAGAAATAATGAAAATTCTAATAGACATTGTGTGCCATTTAGGATGTCAAGAACAAGCATTACATAGTTACAATAAAAATTTGGGTCTTACAATAGTGGAAAATCACATCAAGACAATTAATCTTTTGATAGTACACAACCCATACTTGGAGGCTCATCTGGACCAAGCAAATGTTTTTTTCCGGAACATCAAATTATATTCAAAACGATCTCATGAGTAGTCTTTAAAAAAAATATTGAAAGAGATTTGTAATGATTTTCAGCAAAAAAAACAACCTTTGTATCATATCGCTCACAGCTTTCAACAATCTTTGGTTACATTACTTCTTACGGTGCATTTAAAGAAACTTTCATAAATCTTACAGATGCTTCTGATAACCAAACTACGTCCCGTTCATTTAACCTTGTTTTACATATTGTCCTAAAATTTAAAGCTACCATATGAGGAGCATCTGTAATATCTGGCAAAACAATTGGATTGCAAACACGTATAAAAAAATGTATAAAAACCGCAATATTTATTAATTGCTTCGCACATCGACTAAATTTGGTTTTATCAAAATCGTGCAATAGTATACGCGAATTTAGATTTTTTCCCAATCTATTACAAGTTTTTCAACAACAACAATGAGTATATTTGCTTTGTATTTATCCCTTAAAAAAGGATTCCGAAATTAGCTCCAAATATTTAATTAGGTTAATTTTAGCATTTTTTCTATAATAAAGAGCAATTAAAAGAACACTTTGAATATATAACCGAAAACGAGAGTGCTAATTTGGGCGGATAGACCGTCGATAGTAAAAGCGGGCTTTTTGTTTTACGTAAAGATGTTTTTTTTTTCTGTTTAATGTTTCTAAAAAAGAATATACTATTTACATATTATTAACAGTTCAAATAAAGTAATATACTGTACCATATTCAAAAAATTATAAAATTTGAAAATGAAATACAATCTTTATGAAATAGTTTCATGAGAACCGGGAACGAATTATGATCGATTTGCGAAACACCACAACGTACTAGAAGAGCAAGGGGCATAATTGACAACAATGAGAATGTTGCGCCTTTACACGTGCTTATGTTAAAATAATTGATAACATAATCGTTAAAATAAACTCAAGATTTTTGTCTTAAAAAAGTTTCAGATTTTCAAACCTTGTCAATGCTTCTAAATTTAGCCACTTTCAAAAATATTATATTTTTGGTTCTGGGAATGTTATTATTTTGCAGATAAATATTGACATACTTTCTTTTTGTGTGAAGGACTGTGAGCGTATATATTCATAACAATACAGAATGTCTACTTTCACGTCTCCTTTAGTAATTCCTGTGTGCTTTCATAAAAGGCTTCTATTACACGTAACAAATTTGCAGAAAGCATAGTCAACTATGGATACAAACCTATTGCTTTCCTTCGATAAATGATCAGGCCACGCCACTGCTACTAAGATACATTTTTCTCTCAAAATTTAGCTCTATTCTGGTATATGTCAAATTCTTTAGGTTTTCTACATCGCTTCTGAAATGCCTCTTCTACGCTGAAGCTCCAAATTGAGATTAATTAATTTCAGACATACTGTATTCCTTGCATCGAGGAAAATACTATTCGAACTACCACCTGCTTAGTGTCACTCGTTAATTAGCAACTTCCATTTTGGTTACATTTAATTTGCATAAATATATCTTGACCATATCGTTCAAGCTATCATATATTAATATTTCCATCTTAAATTAAATTGAAAGTGCATTTAAAACAAAGATCCCCCTGCATCCATACGAACAAGATATCTGGCTTGAGGTTACCAGTACGCCTGACGACTAGGAACAGTGAAATCGATTGGAATGGAATGTCAATACCTACCATGTTGAGACGATAATGTTAAGAGTCAAGTATCTGCAATGAACAATGAACTGAAAAGTGTCAAGTCGGTTGAGTTAAGGCAAGAGTTTATTACGAATTGACAAGAGGAATGTCTGTTGGTACAAGGAGGCTTGAAACGTGCTCGGAATGGAATAGATTTTGAATGATGACTATGGGTGTGCAGAAAATGCTTAATATTTTAGTGTTTAAAGTTTATTTTTATAGCCTGTTTGAGCTATTTGATGAGTCGTTGAAACTAATGTTATATTGCTATAAATGTTTTATTGGACGTAAAGTCTGAAATCCTTATTTGTTTCTTTTTGTAATCAAAGAAACGCTTAATAAGCTCTTGATTTGAAATTTAAATTATTACTTTAATTGTGTCGAAAAAGAATATTTTTGTAAAACTGAAAAATGTCTTCTGTGTGATATACAACTGTTAAAAACACAAGTGTTTTAAAAGCATAATGTCAGGTTATTAGGTGTTAAGTATTAAATGTAAGTAAGAAGTTAAACGAAGAAAAAATATTAATTTGACATAGATTGCAGCAACTCAACATTAGCCATACAAATCCAATAGCAGCTCTAAGATAAAGACGAAATTTTAACTGAAAAATTATCTTCTCTGTTCAGGTGTATTTCCACCTTGGCGGCTATGAAAATAAGCAAAACTGTTCCATTTAATGCTCAAAAAACCTACATGTAATCGTAGAAAAGTCAATGCATCCTCAGCTAATGACAGTTTGGTGTAGTGTTTGGAGTGGTAGCGTAATATTCCTATTTTTGTAGGATGATGAAGACAACGCCGTTACGATCAAATAAATAAAGTAGAATAATATAATAAAACCAGCTGTCTCTGAGTTGCTTTACGAGAAGGTAGGTCCAAGGTGCTATACGAAAGGAACAAAACTCAATTTAATAGTTTAATAAATGTGCCCATCTCTTGTCAGGCGTTAGCATTTGTAGCATCCATTTTGTCTCGTTTACTTCAAGAATATTAGAAATTTAGGTTTTAAGTAGGGCCAATTATATCTTATCCAGCACAGCTCACGCTGAGCATAATTATCCTCGGAGATAAGGAAACGCTCACATGCAACGGATTAGAAATGGACCGAAGGAAAATATTTGAAGTTTTGAGAAAAGAGAAGAAAAACAAGTAAAAAAGTCAATTTTCATTATATCTGTTGAAACTAGAAGGATGACAGTTATTGCATAAAAACAAGAAAAACCAAAATATCAACATCATAAACAATAAACTCACTTCTTACGGTCACTTTTGTGAGAACAAATTATTTTAATGCAAAATCATGTTCAAATTACAAGCCTGAACATACGTAACAAACTGTCAAATCCACTAAGTCCGAATTTACATAGCTCAACCCAACACCGGTTCTCAGAAGGCGGAGGTGAAGAGAAACCGTTCACTAGCTTGTGTTTTGTTAGCCGAACTCATAAAAACTCGTATTGAGTTTAGGCATGAAGGATTTCGACCGAATTTTAAGCATGGTGAAATTTTTCAGCGTACTAACTCTCCCGGGGTCTACCACTTCCCTTATCTGATCTGCGATAATCTCGCCACCAACGCTGCTGTCCACTGATTTCAACAACTTCTTCTTACCCAGTTTCCAAATATTCCACTCATGTATTTTTGGGTAGAGTTCTGTGGGATTGAGCTTTCCCCAGACGGTCAGAAGGCGATATAATTGTGGTTACTTCTAATGTACTCCTTCATCATCCTCGACACCCTGGTCAACGTGAAGAGCATTTCCGACACTGTTGCCATATCGAAAATGGACTCAACAAAGCTTGATCTGCGGTAGTTTTAAGGTTAAGCACTTATTTTTCCACGGCCATACTCAGTTTGGACGCCAATTAATCTCTACTTTGTGTTTTGAGATGGCATTTTCCATTCCAAAGCTCACGCATTGAAGTCACCGCCTGCTCCCAAGTTGCGTAAAATGTCTGGGAAAGCTTCTTCCAATGCTATCATCTTTTTACGGAATTCCCTTATTAGTTCTTTTGGTGAAAGTTGGACGAAATTGATGCCTCGATTTGCAATCTACTCATATTCATCGCTTGAACTTCATCGACCAACCCGGACTTTCCGAATGTTTGCAACCCATAATTTTCCTTCGATATGGTTCGCTGATCATTGCAATTTGGTTTCTGGATTCAAACATAAGCTGCTTGAGCAAGTCGCTCATTTTGCAGCACCTTTTCATACTCCTTTGGAAAACCATCATCTACGTAGCAGTTTTTATTGTGCTTCGAACGCTTCCTGGAAATCTGTGCATGTCTCTGACCGTAGAACATGTTTAGTTTCTTTTATTCGCAAGCAGAATGGCTCAGTAGAGCATTGTTTCCCAAGGAGTCTGACCTGTCCACACTTCCAGGAGTTTCTGCTAGGGTCTGATCCTTTGCATTCTTTTTTTGTGTGGCTGCATCCTATGCATTTGAAGCAGTGCAAAATTTGAGACTGCGCTCTTACCCTAGCGTTAACCTATTCTTATTCATTCAATATCATCGAAGCTACTCTATCCAACAGTAAAAAGTGGGCATCAAAGTGAATGAAAATGTACTCTTTTGGCTAGTCCCCTTCCATTATCTTCAGCTCTAGCTCAGCTTTTTTTTTCAATTTACTCTATAAGCTTTTATAGCGTATGGAGCCTCTTCCAATTCAAAAAGGCCGTTTTTCACTTGCTGCGACATATTGCTTTCTACTTCGGATACGGCTGCCATTTTTTATGATGATCCGACACTTTCGCAATATCTTTTCTTCTCGCACCATTTCTTCAGCAGTAAAAATTCTCATTCGAGAAGTGCGAGCTGTCATTGCTGGAGAGGTATTCATAAAACGCATTGGCTACGTTATGTTATTTTGCCCCAACAAACGCTCCGGACGCAGGATTTCCTACCTCACTTTTTTAAAGGTCTCACCACCCACCACAACGGAACTTAAGGCAATAAGTGATTAATGCAGCCCTTGTTCTATCCTTATGGAATATTTGTTTAAAGGTGGTGTTCTTTACATTTTTGCCATACCAATAAAAATATTCACGTCCTTCACCACTGGTGTGTTGTTGTCAGTCGTTCCTTCTATTTCATTTGCTATAATACTGCCTTTATTATTTTATGGGTCTCTCTTCAGAGCCATTATCTATGCTTGGATGGCTAAATTTTGCAAGCACGGTGGCCAAGTACAGGATAGCAAAATCCTTGGTGGGGTTGTCTGCTCAGAGCCAGATCAGCACCAATCAGGAGCGCAGCTCAAATCGCCAATCGCCAATCTAATTGCGGAAGTTTCGAGCGAACTCTGAGGCCTATCGGTATGACATTAGCCTGGAGCTGTTTGCATTCCGTTGCTACTAGATCCAAAATATCGTAACTACCAGTCAAATAAATTCCATATCATTAGTTGAGATCTTTGCCAATTTGTGCCATTTTAGCTACAGCACATCCGCATTGCTGCGCTGCAGGTGGCAGTGCGCCGATGTATCAATGATGAACAATAAGAGAGCGTGAATACCGTACCCACTAAATACTGTTCAAAATATTATCCGGATTAGACGTTCTGTAAGTTCGTAACATCAAATATTCATGCCAAAATTAAAAAAAAAATATAATAAAAAGCTTGACATACGGGGGTCGTACCATTTCCCTAATTTTACAGACGTATTAAGGTGGCTTCCATATCTGCCCAGTATTGTCTAGATACTTTTGTATATCGTTTATCCTTAATTTTGGATTCGTGCAGCGTTAGTTCTTGTGTGCATATCTAAGGTACTAAATCATGGATCTCACCTGCATTTGTAATTTAATTTTGTCAGCATTGAGTAATGTTGTCGAGGAAAATGACAAAATGTGTAAGTACCCAAGCGGCGGAGAGAGTTGGAAGGAAAACAGCTCGAATGCGTTCTTAAAGAAGAGAGAACATGAATATGGGTTTTCTTAGTTTTTGGACATTTGGTTGAAGATACGCTCGAGGTTTCTGGTCTCCCCGCAGCACTGGTCTCATCTTATATCGCAGCGGCCGCATGGTTATACCGCACTTCGGTTAGGTTAGGTTAGTGAAGAGGGCTGCCGGGAACGCGGCAAGCATTAGGCCACCAGTTTGAGCCCATTTGCCACCCTTCGCTGGCTTGTTAGAGCTGTTAAGTGACCGCTTTGCCAAACTGGATCAGCTGACTCAACGTGACGGTACTGGCCACCTCTGCTAACTCTTGAAAGTGATAAGAACCAAAAATCTTGAGGCGTTTATTATTTAGGGCCGGACAATCACAGAGAGTGTGCTCGATGGTGTCCTCTTCCATCTCGCACCTCTTACATAAATTGCTGGATATCAGTCCCATTCTGTTCGCATGAGATGTGGTAAGACAGTGCCCTGTGAGCAGGCTGACCGTGGCTCGCAAGCAGTTTCTGCTGAGCTTGAGCAGTTTCCTGCTTTTGCTTGGATCAGGTGATGACCATAATGTCCTGGCCACCCTACAGTCAATCCTGTTTTCCTATTCGGACTTTAGTTTGGCCTATATGGCGGCATCAAGTTTGCTTGTGGCGTCAGCGATTGACCGTAGTACAGTGATGCAGGGGCTATTACTATCTCCTGAACCTTTCATCGCCAATTCATCGGCTTTTTCGTTGCCTATGACCCCACTATGCCTCGGCACCTACATAATTTGGATAGGAATATGCCTTGCCTTTTCATTGAGAGCCACTCTGCAAGAGTTAACAATTTTCGAAGAACATCTGTAAGACGCAAGAGCGAGAATGGCTGCCCTACTATCGACGCAAATTGTCATTGATCTGGTTGATATTTCGCTAATGGACTCAACTGCCATGCGTATAGCATATACTTCAGACTGAAAGACGGTAGCATGGTTCGACAGTCTACACCACAGGTTAAGGCTCAAATCCGTAGAAAACACGGCCGAGCCAACTCTTGTGTCCGCCTTTGACCCGTCCAAGTAAATCCAGACGCCCCCATCGATAGTAGCTCCCTTTTTCTTCCAGTCTGTTCTTGTACCGCACTTGATGTTTAAGCTAATAGTTCTCCGAAGCCGTCGCGCTACTGTGAGCTACCATTATCCACCACCTGGGAGTGCGTTCAGTAGCAGACAAAAAAAACTGCACTGAAATTAAGATAGGGTTGATCATGAACATAGTTGAAAATCTATGATTGGATTTCTAACTCTATTCATGATTAATCACTCATAGCAAACTTGAATGGCTACTGCTTCTCACCGTTGATCTCACAACCAAAGGTCTAATGTTCTTTACAACTCACACATAAGAACAGTACATTTAAGTATTTTCAAACGGCATTAATTTGGACTTTGACGGAATTCAATATGTTCTAATTACTTATGACTGGATAATTATCAAGTCAATGGCCTCTACGCGAAACATTTCTAGTTCTAAACAAAGAGCCCAACAAAATTGTCGAGAGTATCAAAGACTTAGATGCAACGTTTAATAATTCAATTTGACATTTGTATAACACATAAAAACATTTTAAATGACTCTTTTAGAATGCTGGGTGTTATAGCTTGGAACCATGTAATTTTTTTTTATAATCCTCATGTTTCAAAAAAACTATTTCAAACTTTAAATACAAATTCTAAGATTTCATTTTATGAGCACCAAGTACCACACTTTTTGACACGATTTCAAATAATATTTATCATTTATTTTAAACACATCTTATCATTTAGAACATCCCAATTAAAAGTCTATCATCTTTGTTGAAAATGCCGAATTGATTGTAGCATCAAACATGAAAATGGTGTCTACAAGCCTTGATTGAAACATTTAATTTTCCAAAATACAGCTAAAACGCTTTTTGCGTGTTTAACTCTCTTTTACGAATGCAAGTTGCCTTCTCATGTTCGAATAAGTGTCACGTGCTAACCTCCTAAACGTCTCTAGTCACAAAAGTGAATCGTTAAAAAGTCGTAAAAGTTGTATGCAGCTATAAAAACCACACACTATCTAGCTATCTAGTAGATGTTGTTGTCAATTAAAAATCACATTAAGGACAGCTCACAAATAAGCAAAATCTAAATATTCACACATCGCGTTACAGACCGTCAGCCATTATACTTACTTGCATATGTGTTTTCATGAATTAAATCGTCCCATAAAATGCAAACCTATTAAACTAGGAAGATGTTAATTTCATGGGCAAGCAATAACATCCATGTTGTTTAATAACAGTCTTAGTGGCGCTCTTGTACCTCGCGTTCCAAACACGTCATTTATGTAGAACAAATTGACCCTCACAAAAAGCAATATCAAAAGAACACAACATTACTCATCATCACCAGCCAACCGTCGACTCAACATGAATCAATTATATTAGTCGCCGAATTTATAAACCATCGTTGGAAGCATTCTGATATCATAGAGCCCGTCACGTAATCGTAAATTAGGTAACAGTATTACGGTAGACACAAACATAATTTGCACTAATAGCATTAACAACCGAAAACAGAGAAACAAATTGACGGGGGTACAAAACTGATGGCCAGCAAGAGGTGTTTGACACTACTAATAAATCCTTTGCGAAATTGTTGCGTGTAATGTGAGAAATTGCGTTATTAAGGTGTCCGCCGAACCGTTAGAATATTTCCAAAATATTCTTAAAGACAAGAATCTCTGTTTTGATTCTGCATGTAGTTTGTTTTTCAAGATTTGATAGAAGCTAAGAAGAAAATGCATGTAAAAGATACTGCGAATAGATGCTGTTGGGGTAAACATAATGTACTGAATATATGAAGAAGACACGCTAGGTTTCATTAGTATTACTCAGCTGAATTAACTTTCAATCGTCTTTGGCTGGTCTCCTCTTTGTGACTAAATAGCATTAAGCTCTATAGAAGGATTTGAAAATATTTGAAGATGGACAACTACAAGTACTCGAACTTCAGATGTTGAGCAAATTTTATTTTTGATTTTGTGACATACTGCAGAAGGAATAGTTTGATAGTGGATAGTCCGCTGCAGCTATTGACAGTTTTCAATAGTATATAAAGGTAGAAAATTTTGCTTTTACATTTTTAGCTGCTGTAAATCGGTCAATCCTTGCTGAAACCTCACCCGCTGCCGGCAAATTAGCAAATAAAAGGAACACTTTTCTCTTGTGTGTTGAAATTGAAATTGGCTGAACAAGATGAGCAGTATAATGGTGAGTTTAACTTTTTTTTTAAAAAAAACCTTCCCGGTTTGTAGAAACAATGGTGACACAAAAAGTTGTGTGGTGATGTTTTGATAGCGCTTTCGCACGAAGCTTTTCCACAGAGCAGTTGAGGGTTTAATTGAAATCTCGTGATGAGGTGGAAATTAAAGTCACTGCTTAAATAGTTAATAGCCTCAATGAATGTTGGTTGGCTTTTGGATGCTGAAAACATAACTATTATTAAGTAAAATTAATGTCGTTTTTCTAAAATAGCAAACATGGCATAGTTGCTAAGATTGTTCCACAATCACATATCTAACAAAACAATAATTGCACTGTATACGAAAATAAATTGAATTGAATTGAAATGTGATCTTCTCAAGAAGGCTACTTATCACTGTAATTGAGAATTTGTGAATTATTATTTGTAACACAGCAATATACGTAACCAAAAAAAAAACTCTAGCGCACCCGAACCGCTGGAAATACTAATGTTCAATCAACAATAGAAAAATCGTGCAGATTTTGATTGCATATTCTACCACACGTGCTCCAACCTATTTCGAATGCAAAACCACTTTGATCTGAACAATGCATTTAATATTATAATTTAAACCAATTTTTTCCTTTTGAAGCTAGATTTATTTTGATTTTGACATATGTCGATATTTTGAGGGTAATCTGCTCTCTTCTTCAGTGTCTACTGGTCTGTGCCTGTGTCTATTGTTCTGTGTCAAATCAAAATAAATCTAGCTTCAAAAGGAAAAAATTGGTTTAAATTAGAATATTTTTACAAGCTAGGAAAAAAATTGGTACACAATTGAAACAATACATTTAAACTCAGAGGTGGAAAGGATTTCAAGTTTACCACTTGCATGAATTTCTAGATTTAGGAAAGCCAAACACTGCACAACTTTGAAAGCAGCGTAACATAACATTAGCAAAGAAAATGTTCAGTGGTTGCAACACTTTACCAGCACTCCAACTAAAAGTCTCCCACAATTGCCTCACGTCAAAATCAAATAACTCTATCGATTTCGATTTTTTCAGGTGATTTCGTCGAAAGTTACAGGGATAGAAGATGTTTGGAATCAAAAAACCCATGATGTTTGGGACCGAAAAATTTCCAGAACTTAAAATATTTCAACATTGATAACTTATTTCCATTGTAAATGAATATGAATACTTAATGTAAGCAATATGAAAATTGTAATGTAAGCAATATGAAAAATAGCAAAAAAACGATTCGCGCTGGCAACCCTTCGCCCACACCTGCCTCACATTGAAATCAACCTACTCTGCGAATTTTGATTTGATCCAATGACTGCATTGGAAGTTTTATAGGAACACAAAGAAATTTAGGGCTACCAGTCGCAAAAGTTTTCAAATTTCCGAAAACTTAATATTTGTACTATAAGATCATTACCGTTTGAAAATTTTACAATAAAATCGCTTAATAAAGATATTGCAAATAAATACAAAACCAACAGCCCTATCACGGTTTTTAGTCAGATTCTTTCTGAACAATGCCTATAAAAAGTTTCATTTGTCATATGAAATTCGTTTTGATTTCATGACTGCACTGGAAGTTATAGGGCAAAAAGCTTTACTTTCCTGAGCAAATTTTCAAAACACAAGACACCAAGATTATCACAGCTGGCAGCACCAGCCGAATTTTTCTACTTAATTTCTACCAAACACGGTTTAGAGAAAGGTTCAGCTACTATGTTAGTTTCATGCAAATCTGGTAACTGAATCAGAATTCATAGGACCAAAATATTTTTTTTTCCTTATCATTTTTCAAGATGGCACCACTGGCACAGAGTTGCTCTTATTACCAAATCCCTTCTACGAGCTCTGGTCCTACTTAATACCAATACACTCTGTGAATTTCAGCTGTATCTGATAATTGGGTCGTGAGTTCTCGTGAACAGAAGTTTTTGATGCTTGAAATATAGGTAAATTGGAGGAGGGTTACCGTTCTTGTCCGATGTGAAATTTCAAAAGTTTTACTTTAGTTGTATAGACAAAGTATAAAATTTCCATATGAGTTGGGTTTCACTGTAAAAGATGAATAACTTTCCCTATAGTCACTGGTTTGAAAGTTTTCATTTTTCAATGTCTGCCGTAGCTGCAGGGTTGTCAGCACGTTCATAAAAAAACTACACGAGTATACATGTCATGTCTGCTGTAGCTGCAGGGTTGCCAGCACGTTCATAAAAAAACTACACGAGTATACATCCTAGTAATTTCAATATGTTCTTAAAGTTTCATAATAATTTAATAATATGATTAAAAAATATCGCAATTCAAAAATTTTCAAACTTTTCGAATCTTATTTTAGGTGCCTAGCGCACACATAGGGTTAAACATTTCCCAAATATTAGCATATTCACATTGAATAAGTGTTAGAAATTCATTCTACAAACTTTGTTTTTGCAAAAGTTATTTTTTGACAGAATACTAGGTATATTGAAAATACTACGAAAATGGCCGCCGGCGCCAATGGGCAGTGGCTCTGAGTTGGGACCCAACAGCACTGATGGCAAATAGATCTTTAGGACGACAGCGGCAATCCAGGGCAAAGTAAGCACCGCCATCGACCATTTTGCGTTTGAAACGAGGCCGACAGTCTCGAGGTCCGCTTCTCTGTTTAGGATTCTTACTCGAAGCAAAGGAGCGACTAGTTTGCGTGCTCAACCTAAACACTGAGAGTCAAAAACGCTGACTTCAGTGACTTCAGAGGAGAGCCGGCATGGTGGATCGCCCCCAAAACTTCCGCTCAATGAAACTGTCCCCTGATGAAACTGGCAAAAAGTCTTCCAGCAAAGTGTCCAATTTCGTACTGGACTTTTCTTATAGCGTTATAGTCACAATAAAGATAATTCTGTAAAAAATCTTAAACAGTGTGCATCGAATTATTTCTGTGCAGAAATTTTCTGGGCGCTGAAGGCTGAATTTGAAAGTAGGTGGATGATTTGCTCTCCAATGATGCATATAAAAATTTTGGGGCTTTGACAAAGCTTAATTTTTTGAAACATCCAGAAATATGTCAGTGTTTCAAAAGTGTTGTTTTTTTAAACTCCTTACGCTTTTCTTGACCCCTGAAAAAGAGAAAAGAAAATAATGCAGCCACATTTATTCTAGAGAATTGGTAGGGTGTGCAAATAGAAAAATAAATAATTTAATACATTGGAACTATGCTGTATAATAAATGTGGAGTTTTTAAAAATAACAGTTTTTTTTTTTATCTATATAATGTATTCGAAATTCAAACTTGCGTAGCTTTGTTAACGAATTGTTTCTAGATTGTTTGTTCTATGTTTTACAACATGATAAAGGAGTAAGTATGCCTCATGAGGGCGGTAAAAAACTAAAATGAGCCTGGTAAAGTCACCGGAGGGAAGAACCACAGACATAGGTAGCAGCCCACGATCAAATTCTTCATCACATTAATTTCCGCGTATCACAGCTCGGAGGCAAAAATGCAGGCACAATTACACCGTATAAATAACACATTTGTCTTTACGTCTCATATAAATATTACCATCTGTAATCAGTGTTAGTTTATTAAAATGTTTGTAGGTTTTTTTTTTCAACATAACGTAAGTTGTATATTTTTCTATCATAGAAAGTTTTGAGCAATATTCTTGGCTACGTGACGAGCATTATATAAACAGTATCAGTATCTTTACTTGATGCTGTGCAGTTTACTTGACGAACTGTGAACGATTTGATTTCGAACACCAGCCACCAAAGTTCCAGAATAATGTTGCCCTGTCGTTGAGTTTTCATTTTTGATAATAGATTCGAATATTGTGCTTGGTTTATTCTTTAAGCAGCATTTAATACTCGCTCCTACGCTGAAGAAAAATTTTCTCACCAAACTCTGCGTACGTGTATTCTTTGATGAATCTCTACACTATATTATATTTGATGCATGACTTCCTTTCTCATCAACTGCTTATCGCAGAAATCTCCCACTGACTTTTTCAGATGTCTACCACTGATTGACTATATTTACTTTCCAAGATAGACTCTGCTAATAATATATATCACACTGACCACTGCAGTCAATCAGTGCACGAATCAAAGACATAGCTTAAGAACTATATATAGCTGGGCAAGTACGTGATTTGCGATAAAATTTGCGATATTTCCCCACTGATTGCGAGAAGTAGATAACAATATCCAAGTCCTGGTTGAAAAAAGACAGAAAGTACCCCGCCAAGCAACGCTGCTACGATCAGATACGTTTCTCATTCCCACTAGGCAATATACAAGTGCTTTGCCAAAGAGACTATTTTACCGAAAGGCGGTTTATGCAATATTGATTTTCTTAAAACATTTTCTGAGTATTAAAATGGTAAGCTATAATGTAGTTAACGCGGAATACTACTTTCGATACCATTTGGCGAGGAAAAGGAATGTCTCCGACACTTTTATGCAACTCAATTCAGAGAATATCGTTTTTTGCCAGTTCTTCTTACGTGCCAGCTGATGATAAATCCTTCACTCACTGCCAATCTCTTCCATCAATCAATCACGTAGTTTCAGGCCCCTGTCAAAGACACGTTCGGCCTATTTTTCAATCAGGCATGAAACATGGCCTAATATGGTCATAGTCAACATCGATTCAAGGAGGGGTGAGCAAATTTTAATCGGTAGCGCGTTCACAGGATTAGACACAATATCCGTTAGCAAAACAGTAGCATCGGGAATAGAAACTGTTTGGAATTATGTTACGTGAATCTATTGAGTTAATATAGAAATATGTTGAAGAATGCTTGTGAGATGCTACGTGGGGAATCTCATAAGTAAGACAGTGAAGGATTCGAATAAGATTCAATTTTGGTTACATATCAGCCAGTAGGTATCTGGATAAATCCAGAGGCAAAAAAATTGCAGTTTTGTATCTTGCCAAAAGTTGATAAGAAAATAAAAATAATATATCGGGAGAGGAAACAATATCACGATTTCACTTAATGATATTATTTTTTATTAATTGAATTTTCATATTGAGAACATTTATTGACCCAATTTTCAGCCTAAATATATGTATGTATTTTTGCGAGAATGCCTATTATCAGCAATCAACGTTCCAACATTTCCATCACGTTTCTATAAATTGACAAGATGAATTTGAAAAATGAATAGATACACTCACCTACCTTTCGTTTAATCAAAACAATCCCACCTAAACACTCATCTCTGCATCAATCTACTCATATACTCACCTACTTTTCCACCAATAAATGCACACCTGGATCGATCGAAAGTGAAAGCAGTGTTTTGGTTTTCATTGTTATTACCACATACCGGGCGAAGCCATAATTTTCAAATTCACTATGCTACCACAAATAGAATAAGACAGGTTATGATATTGTACATATCTCATTGACACATACGAATTACTTATATTACTAAATGTAGCATGTTCAAGAGTACCACTGGCTGCGAACCTGAAAACCTAGTGCCCAGGCTAGACAATCCTATCAGGTCCAACGTTGACGACGGCGGTAATATTTGTCAATAAACAAACCAGCCTACACAGCCACAAATCTCGTGCATGTTCCGCACTTCTGAAACCACTTGAACGAACGAGAAAAAAAAACGAGAGCACAACATTTTCCTCTCGTAAGTTTCAATGCATGCTGCTAAACAATACTTTTGCTAATAATCGGTACGTTGCGTCATTTCGGCAAGTAGGGACTTTATTTGAATTATGACCACATGTAAGTAAGCACTCATTCGATTCGAATTTGTATGTCTTGCATTCAGTTAGTCCTTGCAGTGCGTAACCGAATGCAAATGTATGATTCGATGAGGTGAAATATATAGCTAAACTAATATTGACGTTGTGCTTGTAGGAAGTATTTTTTTAGGATTATAGCTAGGGCTTAAATTATGATGTGGGTTTTTTTTTTCTATTAAGAGTGTCAATTAAAACTGGATAAAAATGACTTTTTTTCTGGTAATATTGATTAAGAATAGTTTACAAAATGTCTGATATGCGTGGACTATTGAAATATAAGTTTGAGAAGAGGCCATTCAAAATATTGACTTTTTAAAACTTCAAGGTATCAAAAAAAAAATCAGAAAAAAATATATTTTAACATTGTAAAATATTAAAAGAATTAAAATAATCATTACCATGCGAACGTATTATTCTTACTAATAAAAAAAGCCCTAAAACACCTTCACAAACTCTGAATGTTAAAAATATTATACTAAAATACATTTCTCTATTAAAATAATTTAGAAAAACAAAAATTAAAAAAAATATTCTGAGCATAATAAATTCTAACGCCAAAAGTATAGATAATAAATGCTTTCGATTAGAAACAAAAATAAAAATGCCTATAATAAATAATACCAAAGGTATAAACCAATTAATTAATACTAACATTAGTTTTAATAGTTTAACAAAAACATTGGTCTTGTAAACCAAAAACAAGGATTACTTCTTTTAAAACTTCAGAAAAATAGAAAAATCTTTATCATTAATCTCCAAAATTAATATTTTTAATAAAATACCTTCTGATGTTACTCAAACAATTGTATTAATTATCATATTTTTATCAAGAATAATTTTTATTCAAATAATTCATCCTTTAGCCATAGGAATAATATTACTGGCACAATCATTATTAACATGTTTAATTACAGGATTAATATTTAATTCATTTTGATATTCTTATATTCTATTTTTGGTATTTTTGGGGGGGATATTAATTTTATTTATTTACGTAACAGCAATTGCATCTAATGAAATATTTATATTTTCAATAAAAATTATTGTAATAAGATTTATCATAATAAGAATTTTTATATTAATAATGACATTAATTGATAAGTCATTAATTTCTAATTTATTTCAAAATGATAATATAAAAATTT
The DNA here is from genome assembly GCA_947369275.1 of Nemotelus nigrinus. Lineage (NCBI taxonomy): Eukaryota > Metazoa > Arthropoda > Insecta > Diptera > Stratiomyidae > Nemotelus > Nemotelus nigrinus. Next base: position 18,346,219 of record OX376372.1, on the reverse strand, counting down.
TTGTATCTAAAGAAAATTTAACACCTTTCAACAGAATCAATTTAATAAATATTTACAATTTTTCAATTAATATAATTACTATTATATTAATAAATTATTTATTATTGACATTGGTAGTAGTAGTAAAAATCACTAATTTATTTTATGGACCTGTACGCCAAATAAACTAATGAATAAACCTATACGTTTAAATCATCCTTTATTTAAAATTGCTAATAATGCATTAGTAGATTTACCAGCTCCTGTAAACATTTCAGCTTGATGGAACTATGGATCACTATTGGGATTATGTTTAATTATCCAAATTATAACAGGATTATTTTTAGCTATACACTACACAGCAGATATCGAAATAGCATTTAATAGAGTGGCGCATATCTGCCGAGATGTAAATTACGGATGATTATTACGAACCTTACACGCAAACGGAGCACTGGTTTTTTGTGTTCAAATCCCGGTTCGGACAAGGGTCCGTACACCAAGCTTTGAGCTCAGCTAGCTCTGAATAGGTACCTGCATTAATCAGGGGTAAAGTGAGCCGTGGAACAAATCACTCCAAACTCATATTCACATTGATTGTAAATTTGTCATGAAGCTCTCCACTAGCCTCAACCCCTAGACCCTTACTGTGGTTGTCATAGGATTACTTTACTTTATTGGAATAAATATGCTTGTATTGTCCTTTAATGAAGACTTTGCTTGTATTGATTGAAGATAGTGAGGAAGAATGTGAAAAGATGGACACAAATGCAGTCCACAGTAGTAGCCTCGTTTAAGGCGCTCAGGCGACTTTTGATTCTACTCACTGACCTTTTAATCTACCTAACCAACCAAGAGTATCTGGTGGAAGAAAAAAGGTTAACCCCATTTCACCTTCTTTATTCTTTATGGCTCCAAGGATGAAAAGGGTTCCGATGATACATCATTTAATAGCACAACGTATTTTTACCGAATCTTTCTGGAAATTGCTGGAAGAAAGGTTTGCAGCCTCCACGGCCAACCCACTACAGATAAAAATGGCAATCAAAACTGAAGATTAAAAGCTTCAGGAAAGCTTCAGTTTGAGAATATGTGTATAGAGAATACTCAAGAAGTTCCAAAATTAGAGGCGAGAACTGTCAAACTCAAAAAAACAACTGCTCCTACTTTGCATCACATATACGCCACAAAGCGTTAAAAAAACAACGATCCTCCTTAAATGATTTCATTCTTTCTACGACGAGAAAATATCTTCATTCAACGAGGAAACTTCTTGGGAGAGTAAATTTGCAGCGTCCACACACGAAAAAAGGTGGAACAATTGGGGATGCTTATCATCCTACTTGCTCCCGGAGTATTCAAAGGTAGTCCTTTGCATCTAATTTCCACTCCAATGCTACCGTTTAGAAAATAAAAACATAGGTAATGCAGTGTTACAACTGCCAAGGATTTAGAAATGTGTCAAGTGAGACAAAATGCACGACACTAAAGAATGCGATGTACCATAGGAGTATGAAACAGTATACTGCGGAAAATGTACGATGACTAGCCACCCAGCAATAGCTGCAGAGGCTATCTAATTGCTGAGAGGAGCAAAAATAGAAAAGTAGAGAAAGCACGTTAGAGTGATTTCCTGACAGCAGCAGGAAGCAATACTGTCCGGCTTGAAGTTAGATATGCTGGTCACTTTTTGGCAGAAAATAAAAATGCTCTCACAAAAAAACCCAAGCGACTTACTCTATTATGAATAAACCACAGTAATTTATGGATTTAGCTTTCTTTGGAGAATCCCAAAATCTCTTTGGCTATAATTTTTTACCTTGATGAAAAATCAAATCAAGAATTTCATCCCAAACTTTAGGAAATTCTCTTCTCGATCTGAGGAACGAAATGTTTTTACATCACTTGCACTTCTTTCAGCTGGTAATGCGTCTTCTTAACTTTGTGGCTGTAAATAAAGCTACTTTAAATCTCCTCTTCAAAAAGAAATTTGCTCAGGATATTTTAAAATAAGAAAGTTCTGATACTCTTTTCCTATCAGATACTAGTTCTAAGTCCCGTTATTGTATAGCCATGGATGATTACAAAATTATCCGTGTGGACACCTCAGATGATCCAAACAGGGAGGAGTTGATCAAAACATAAAGAAATTTGATGACACAACTCTAGATAATTGAAGTGGTTTGCATTAGTTTTCAAGCAGGGACTGATCACGTTGCATTTGTAGGCATCTAGGCTCACCAACACTTTAGAAGCTCTGAATTGGTTCAAAATCTCTACATAATCGTTTAGACATCTTTGGGGACGATTTCAATGCTCGATCGATGGCCAGAAGAAAGGGGAGGGGGGAGCGGTGAGTTGTTTGCTGATCCAAAGGGACAGTGCTTATAAATCGCTCATGAAGCAATGGCTGCTGAATACAGCAAGTATAATTAAACCGATCTTATCACAAGAATCAACCTTTATTCTCATGTCTCCTGGTCTTGTTGGCTCCCTTCTTCAATTCGAAACTTTCGAATGCTAAGTTAACGATGCTGAATATGTCCATCAGCTGATCCAACCTTGCATCAAGAGAGAAAACAGCCTCAATTTTGGACCCCTGATTCAGACCTATTCCTACACTACGTCGTCCATTGGAACCAATTTGCATCTGATGTTTGAAAAAAACAATTCACAAAGTTTGTGTCCCCAAGAAATTGACGATACTTTTGATATGCTTAATCATATCCTTTCCTCAGTCATTAATAATTTAGCTATACCATGAAAATTATCATCCGTCTTCTTCAATTGTCTTCCGTCATTCATCGTACGCTATTATTTTGTTCCGTGATAGGCGGAAATCTTCAAGACGACGTCTTATGCGCCTCTAATAAAGATATTTGAACAGGAATAGTAATCAATACATATCGACTACTGCCTTGATCAAAGGCATCATTATCCTTATCATGGTAAAGACCAGAACCCACGCTAAGAGAAAATTTGATAAACATCTCCAAAAAAATAAATAGAATAACTTGGCATTATAGATTAAGAGGTAGCTTTACTGCGAATTGTAGCTTGCTTCTTGGTGATAAGTTTACTTTAAATGCTGTTGATTCAGCTTGCTTTCTATTTTATTGTGGCGAAAAGCATCAATCTGACATCCATGTAGGTACATTCTTCCAACGCGTAGTCTCTAATTTCCATCGGCAAATTCATTCGGTGATTCTTACAAGGCTCTGAAAATCCTTCCATTGACCTTCGAAGCCACGAAATATTCTTGAAAAAATGCTGTTCTCACCCTGGTGTCAACCTTTTCCTCAAAAAAAATCTTCAATAGATAGTAAAATAACTAATTCCATTGCAAAAAAAAGTTGTCTTTTTGCTTTTTAGGCACCTTTGTATTTTTTTTAGCTCTTGTCTCAACATTGAATGTTTCACCACGCTTAAAAGCGTGTTTATTACTATTCCCTATCCCCAAGGCAACAGGATCATGGGCTGACTTCGACGCTTGTCAAAAATCTCAGCTTTCGAATTTGGGAAAATTACTCGAAAGTACTTACTTAACCAAATTGTTTCTGGGAGGGAATACGGATTTAAAGCCGTACATTTCACAATGAACGCACCAAAGTTTTTACAAAGAGTAGTCAAAGATAGCATCAAGAACAAGCAGGTTTTGAGTGCCAGCCTGCTTGATGTAAAGAAGGTTTTCGAATCCTGTAGGAAATGATCGACTCTGGTTTTCCAGCAGAGATAATAAAAATCGTTGATAATTTTCTCAGTGGCAAAAGAGGGTTTGTGACTTTTCAATTGTGCTTTTTTTGACAAATTCAGTTTCAAATTCAATCAGGTGTACGTCAAGGTTCCATTCTTGGACCAATTCTCTTCAACGTATTTAGACTATACAGTTCAACTTGCAATTTTCTCTCCAGTTGAATAAACATACACTGGCAAACGTACCGTTATTTGCTCGATTTAATTTTAATAATAAGAAATATGGTATTTATCTTAACAACAACAAAATAGTATCACACCATAATGTTTTTCGTGTCTCTGCGTTTGGAGTTGGCAAAAGTTCATTTTCGGAATCAAACTTTTTACGAGTGAGAAATGATTAGTATTCCACCTTATTATGCCATGATTTGACTCAATTATTTGTCAGAGCTAAGTTAGCTCAAAGTTTAATCTGTGGTTTCTTGTTAGAGCCTAGATTTAAACCAGCGATCCCACACGATCGAAGCCAGTGCTATACTCTGTAGGCTACAGGAACTTCACACTACACTAAAATAACTCATAAAGTCGGATTCTTTTATGCCTCAGAGCGGAACTTCATACAATGTTAGTCCTGCTTGAGAGGATATTTAACGCTTTATATGTGTTTTAAAATTACCACGAAAACAATGGAAAGGAAAATTTAAAAATTTTAAGTCATGTGCCGAAAAACAAGTCTCAAATTTGTATTATTTTATTATAATTATTTTTACTTTACGTTGATAAAAGAGCAAAATGTGAAGAATGTCTCCAATTTTGCTTTTCATGCTTCAGATTTATTTCTCATCTGCGTTAGAACCTTCTTTATTTAGCAAAAATTACTCAATTACAATAAATTCATTATCAGAACACTGTACCTTGAACCTTCAAAATGATACCAATGTCAGTACACCCAACATAAGGTTTCTTTCGCAAACAAATATCACATCATCAGTAACAATCCATCAAAGCATGTATACCTCATCTGGCGTATAATTTGGATAATTTGTGGTACCGTAACTGGCAAAGAACCTTTACGAACTTGACGAACCTGGCGGAACCTGGAACCTGAACAGACAGACATATCGCTTTGTTGCGGCTGATGGTCGTACTGGTCGCATTGAAGTTGGACTCGTCTTACAAATCTATCTATCGTCCGTCCGGACACATGAAATACTCGATGGGTATCAGATCAGTCAAGTACGTACCTGAAGCTCCGTGCACAGAACCAATTTCGTCTAATTCGAGAAACGTGAAAGAATTATATTTTCCACTTTGTTTCTCTCGATTTCTTGTTAATTTCGCATTGTTTGCTGGCAGTGACCATCTTTTGTTTTCATTTTTAAGAATCCTCACTTCTCAGCTAGATTTTTGATGGCTTAGGTAAACCATGATGATTTTACTTTTTACTTCTTCGCAGTTTATGCATCTGCTTTGTCCCTCTGCTAGAATTGACTGAGCTCGAAATAGTGTTTAGCTGAGTTTATTCGATCACATTAGTCTTCTGTTAGATAGAATTCCACGAAAAGACTGCATCTTGCCGAAATCGTTACAAGGCCGTCGGGTGTTTCCCTCTGATTTTGATGAGAAAATCACTGGTTTGTCGGATTGAATTGGCAGTGCAAAGTGGAGTTGAGGCAAATGAGAAGAACCGAGCACGAAGACCTCTGCGGTTAAAGAATACTGTTACGAGATGCTGTCATAGTTCAGATACGATAATTCAAGCCCCCGAGGACACTGACCAAAATAGATATGATCTCAGTGGAATGCAGGAAATGATTATGAAAAATCATTAATTTACTGTAACCGAATAGGATAATTTTTGAATTATTCGTTGAAGATTGGGTCAGTTTTGGTATTGAATTTGATAATGTCGTTTCATGAATCCTCAATAGAAGAGCAGATTTGACAGTTTTAAGGATAGTAATGGTACAATAAGTTTAGTAACGTAATAAAATCATATTGATTCTAAAGTTTTAAAACGTGTTTGATAGTTTCAATGCAATAAATTCAAGTTTGAGTTCCTCGAATGCACATGGACTGACAAATTAATTTGAATTTGCTCATCCAAGCACTTCTTCTGCTCCTGTCACAATAATTTATTTCTAAATGTAATATAGTTCTTAATGCTTATTATAATTAACTCCGGACTATTCATAAAAAAGACTCATCAATTTTTTGTTGAATAGCTAAATCAGTTTGCTCAAAACTCAGCAAATAATTTTCGATCGGGTTACTCGCCTAAGTCTTTTGTTTTTCTCTCAATGTCCGACTCCATACTGGTGATCTGAATGTTGATTATTCCGTTCATGTCATATCCTTTTCGGTGAAGTTTGAATGGATTTCAAGTTTCCGACCCCACAAAACTTCAATTCGAGATGATATCACCGCACCTAGACTTTTTTTTGTAGGCACCACCAAACACGGATATTGCCGGTTACATGCTATTAACGTCTTCATACGTCGTCGATAGATTAAAACGTTTAGCACTCAATTTTCGAGATGATCTGTGATTTGCGAAATTGGGTTTTTCGATGGTCGTTCTTAGTTCTGACCAGGTCATTGTGGCACGTAAATACAAAATATAGAAATTAATGAAAAAAAAAACAGAGGTTGAAGATCTGGATGAACAAGAAATCGGATGCCGCTGTGAAGATGATGATTGATATGTTGAACCTTGAAATTGTTTTCAAGGTTTGGTTATGGAATATTTCATTTTCAAGAATGGATTTTTGATGAGCGTTCGATTTCAAGTTTCTTGCGCTGATATTTTTTCGGAATTTTGTATAATGCCCCACTGAGACGTTGAAAAGGTTTGGAGTGGATTGGATTTCTAACTTTTAACAGAAGGATATGAAAATTGTAAAAAAATTCAACATTCTTCATATTCATTCCACATGATTTTATGGAATGAATTATCATCTGAATCTCGTCAATTAAAAAAAATAAACATTTTAAATTTCAAATGTGAAAAATGCCATTTAAAAAAATTCCCAGCTCCGTAATTTTTTTTAAACCAGTGAATAATGCATGCCTTATTTTTCCCATATAAAATTTATTTCGCTGGTGTTTTGTACAAGATTTGGTGAAATTTCTCATAAATGCATTCAATCCTCCCACTGAACTATATCATAGATTTCCATGTCATACAGACCTCTAATCGTCCCGTCAATCATCAATCCTTGCAATAGTTGCAAAATTACACTACACATCATATTGTTAAGAAAATCTTCATGGTTTTGATATAACGAGCTCACATTGTGATTATTATTCTTTGCGTTCACGTAAACTTTGGCCCCGGATTGTGGCTTAAAGATTTTGAGAAGATATGATTGAGATTGAGGTACAGTACTAGGTAGCAATTTGTGAGTGAAAGAAATCTTTTCGAAAAATTATGCTTTCGTTTCGAGTGCATATGATGTCTGTACAAGGGCGTTAATAAGTTAACATTGCTGGTGGCGCCTTATATACGTACGTAATACATAAATCAAAGTTATATTCTCTTTATATTAAAAAAAAAAGTTAGTAATATCAAATTAAGTGAAATAATACTGTGGATAAATATGGCTTCTATTTGAACGGCAGTGGGAAACTTTAATCCTTTTTTTTGATTTTTGATTGACTATAAGCTGTTGATCAGTTGAAATTTCGAAACGCTTCGAAATATTTCTCCATACATCATTGCATCCGTTAATATGTGATTCTACCAAAAATGAAATTTTTTAAATAATCCAGTTTAGACCAATCTACCATTTTCAATTGTGCACCGCCTTGTCGTTATGGAAATGGATTGTGTACCACAATATATCTCACGAGCAGTTTCCTACATACAAGATAATGAATCCCAAGAATTGTATCTCTGCAGGTGGCAGTAAGACAGGGTCTGAAGTGTCAGGGATCAATCTATGCTGGGCGTGCTTAGTACGGCAAAAGCTCAGGTCTCGACGGTCGCAGCCTCATGTATGACTGTAATGAAATATCCTGGTTGCAATGAAGGCTCACCGCCTGACATCAAAAAAGATTCTATGGTCAGTAAGTTTTTGAGCTTGTTGGTAGCATATCTCTCTGATACAGGCTCCAAAAGCGTGAGTAAAGCGTCAGCTAGAAGTCAACCTACGGGCATACTAGATATTAACGAGGAGTGTTGCAATGAAAGATTCAATATCAGCTAGTGTTAATAAGACGCCCGCAGGAGGTACAATAGATAAGAGTGTTCGTTCCTCGGAGCTTTGAAAACGTCTGAAGGCTTTCAGTCACAAGCAACGTAAGAAGTTGTGCAAAAAGTATAAGCTGCTGACTAAAGTGCCCAGGTACGCCAATACAGTACAAACTGCAAATTTCACCTTGTAAACTGGATGCGAGGCAATAAAACCTCTGAACGTATCTGAAGAAACGAAAAAAAAGTTTGGGTGGTGAAACTAAGGTTGTCAGTTTGAGGCAAAAATTACCTAGAATATCACACTAACTGGACATTGAGAGTCTAGGAAAGTCGAACAGAGAGACAATGTTTATGTACAAGAAGTCAATGCTTCCAAATGCAAACGAGGAATAAAGGTGGTGCTTAAAGGCAAGAAAGAACCGGCTATACCAAAAAGCTTTCTGCCAGTCAGCACAGATATCATATCTGTCTGCAGGGGAAGTCAAAAGAAATGCAAAGTTGAAACAAAAGCTCATGCCTACATTCCTGAGTGCAAAGTATCGAAAAGTACCAAAATCCACAAGAGAAATTTCACCAGGGCTAGTCTTTCAAGCACAATCACATCATCCATAAAAGCCGAGGCTTTGTCTTCTTCTTTCATAGTTGTGAGAGGTCTGTCTTACCAAAATAGCAAACAGACCGATGGTCAGTGCGATATTTTTTTTAAAATGAGCTGCAGCAGGAAATAGTGAAGTTGGGAAATGTATATAACATCACACAAGCGAAGTTTGTGGACGGTCATCTTTAATTCGTTTGCTCCAATCAAACATATAAGGAGTGGCACACAAAGATTATTCCGAAGCTGGGTCCTGGCAATCGGTCCACGTTTACTATTTTGGACTCCTATCTTGTTAGTTGTTTGAGAGTGCGCAAGAGTGCAGACAAAATCATTAAAATGTTCGGTAAGCTAAATTTGAACATTGATGCGAAACATTGGATCTTAAATTACATGAATTACAGACAGATCCTCACCACTTGTGAATATAGTTTCAGCATGGTGAGCACATTTGACTAAAGAAGTTTGGTGACGTTCTGAAACAAATACCGTATGTGGTTTAATTTAAACAAATCACAATGAAGTGAAGCATCATTTCTTGTCACTGTCTATGGCTATGTCTCTTGAGCAAAACACAAAGATCAAGTGGAACTTCTCTTCTATAGAGTTTCTTTCACTGAGGTCATACGGACATCGTCGGAGGGGTCCACAAATATCAATAACATACATTTCTAATCCTGAAGGTATAAAATGTGTTCAGATCAACTTGCAGCATACCAATACTTCCTCCTTTTTTTTGTGTGACAAATAGACTAAACTGTTAATTTGCACTCTTACAGTACACTTGGACATGAGCCGTGGGTTAAATGTAGCAAGGTTTTTACCACTTCAACAAAGGGGCAAACATTTTTCCCAATAAAAGATCAACAAAGCCGAAGACTTGTGTCTTATTTTCCAATCTGCTTGATGCTATTATGTTCCGACAGTTTTCAAACCGGCATCGTCGTACAGTATCGGGAAAATAAAAGGCTGAAAAACACGATGGTCGCTTCAGTTTGCCTTTCTTTTGACTCTTAACACAAGAGCTGAAGGACCTGGTTCTGCATAATGAATTGGAGGGACTGGAATTTATAATGGGCCATTATGCCAAAAGCAACAAATGCAACGCTGGAGGAGGAAGACTCTTTAATTTTGTAACTTCTGCGGGGTTGAAACTGGCATTTCATTTCATTCTAAACACTGGCATTTCTTCCACCTTTGTCACCCCTAACCAAAAGGCCGTTATTCATGTGATCTTACTCTTTGATTATTGCAACCTAATGTTCTTTTTCACTAAGGATCCAACATTCGCAGTGGGGAGAAGAAACCAGAAAATTGATTTCTTGAGACAATGAGATAGTTCGACATAGAGACTTGGGTCAGACATCGCTACTTTTACTGCGCAGTTTTTAGGTTGCAGAAGCAAAACCTGCTAACTCTGTTCACACATAGTGGGTGCAACCCGCTACTTTTACTGCGCGCAACCGGGTAGCTGCAACTTCTTGCGAAGAAAACTGCAAAGGTGTTCACACATAACTCGCAGTTTTTGCTGCTCGAATTATGTTAAGCTTTTTTACCCGAGCGAAAAAAAAACAAAGTTTCACGTATTCAGATTTATTGAATCGTCAATTAGATACAATGAACTGCTTAATTCTAGTCTTCACTTCCATTTATAATAAAATTGATTTGCTTAGTTGCTAAAATTACGACATGTGCAGTTAATTGAATATTGTGCAGTTTTGTAATAATGAGAACATGGTGAAATAGAATATTGTGCATTGAAATTGAATATTGCGTACTGTGCAACTTATCGATAGCTCAGGTGCGACACGTTTTTAGGTGATTGGCATCGGGCGTGTATCAAGGCCAATATTGGTGACATGGTGACATAACTCGCGCAACCTCTGTTGCAGTATTTTACTATTTAATTTGCTATGAAGTTTCAACCAGTTGTGTTAGTATGTATTCCGATGATCCAGAAGTGTTGGCTGTGGCTTGTTTAGTTATAGTTTTAAATAAACGAAAAAAGAAAAGCAAAAGCAGAAGCTGCTGGGTGAGGACGTGGATCGCAAATAGAGAACACTATGGAGCTGTGCATTGTTTGTTAAATGAAATGCGTTTAGATGACGAAGCATTTTATAAAAACTTTTTGAGAATATCGGGTAGTGATTTTGATAAAAAAAGACACTTGGATGAGACAATCAATAAACCCAAGTGAACGATTCTCTTCCTTCAATTATTTAAACAAATTTAAACAAATTTGTTTTGAAACATTAGAATAGAATGATTTACGTAAATTTTATTTATCAGTTTTTAATATTTAAGTTCGATTTTGCAAAATATCTATAACATAGACTTATAATTAGAATAAACCGTATCGCCATTAACTTCTCTAATTAAAAATGCTCTTCATTCAATCAAAGATACTGTGTCTTTTGTCCAATTGTATTCAGCCATATCCTATTTGGTTAAACAAAATTAATATTCTACCATTTACAAATTTTGAAATACATACAGTAAAAAACATTAAAATTGCTATCACTACCGTACCCACAATACTGTCACTTTTCAAGGCACTAATTGAATCGGCAATAACAAAACGAAAAGCTGCAGACGCAGCCGCAGCAAAGTTTCAACCAAATCAATATTTTTTTGCTGCACTTGCAACTCATTGAAAAGCTCTTCCTACATCGCTACTCTTTAGGCTGCAAGTTGCGACCGCAGTCTGGCTGCAGGCGCAGTTTTCAAGGTTTCTACATTGATCACACATCGCTACTTTCTCTCAACGCAGTTTTTTGTGCTGCACAGCGCAAAAAGTAGCGATGTCTGACCGTAGCTTAACGTGAGACTTACTGTGTAGACTGAGACTTAGTCGTAGGATCAAGCGACCAATGTCAATAAAAGTAGATATAAAGAAGCCTAACCAATCAGTAGAGAAATATGTAGCAAGACAGTTTCTTGGCGGAGCTTAGCAAAGATATCATGAAATCCTTCAATCGAGCTTGCAAGAGCAATATATTACAGGACAAGAGCACCTCGCAGAATTTTACAAAATTCTTTTAAATATTTAATAAAGGCCTCCAAGTGGAGATAGCTCAGATCTTCTGCAAGAGATCGGATGGCTCTGTAGAGTTCGGTGTAAGTTCATTGGAAAAAAAAAACAATCAGCCAAGCTGAACGCTTTCAATCGACTTGATTGAAAGTGTTATTTTAGAGGGTCCCATGGAAGAATTCCTCATAGACTCTACTTTTAGTAGCTCTGGTGATGGAAACGCACATTGAGCAATCCACCAACTTTTCGCTGCACTAGAAAATACTTGTGATCATGCATTTTGGGAATGTCAAATCGTCAGGTCTGGAAAGCATCTATCCGGCCACGTTATGGGGGGAATTGATCACTTGCCCAGCATGCCCAGCCTTAGAGTAAGTTTCACATTGGTGAAAGGTTAAGATAATCTTGAGCCTGGATAATATTTCCTATTCAAATCCAGGAAACTTTTGGCTGATCAGTTTTACTTCCTTTATGTTAAAATACCAGAAGATGTGCAGCAGCAAAAGCTCACTGCCCAGACAACGACCTTACTAAATGGATACTTTGCCTACGCAGAGATTTTGAATGTCTTGCAAGTACCAGGAGGATTTCATACATTTATTATCCTTAAAAAAAACAGAAAGTGAGCATGCACCTTTCTTTTAAAGACATATAAAACAAAGGTTTGTCATTAGATATACGATATGATATTTAGATTCAATTTGAATTCATAAAATGTATTGGTTTTAACAAGAACCAGGTCTGATAAAAAATTGGTGAATATGCTGGTAAGATGGTGTTTGTGATCACATCTGAAAAGATTAGTCTTTCTGTAAACAAAGTATTAAACAGGCTTGGAAACAAAATTAGAAATCGAGTGCTAGTTCCGACATATCAGTCATTTTTGTGCTAAGAAAAGCTACCATTAAAGCTTGAATAAAAATCATCGTATATCAAGAATCAGTAACAAATGTTTAAATTTACAATACTCTGATTTTTATGTGGGTGATAACTCGAAAAATATTTCTGTCCCTATTACTTTCGATGCATTGACCCGATCAATACGAAACTCACAGGAAAAAGCGATGTGAGCGTGAAACAAATTCCACATACATTTGGCTTTGGTGTTAAAAAAGGGCTGCGAGGATAGGTTATTTCTGTTATTTCTAAACTTACATATGTGTTTTTCTTCAATTTTGATACTTTCGTGGACGATAAGCTTCGAATGTTTGTCTACTCCTATAACTTTTAATGCAGTCATAGGATCAAATTGAAATTCACAGGATATATTAGTTTCGATAACGAGCAGATCCAATATACGTTTAAAGACAATTTGGACAATTCTTTAGTGGTAAATGCTGACATTACATTCTTATGATAGTGAGCATTATCGTAAATATTTTGATCATATAGCATCTGAAACCAAATCGACACATATTCTTTGTTTTTCTTTGAATCAGTCTTTTTTCTGAATCAGTTTTTTTATGTGGTATAGTTTTTTCTGGCTCTGGTTGTTTTTTTCTTTTGCTTTCTACTTTTATTGTTAAAAATTCGCGATAATTTAATAAAATAAGACTGAAATTTATCGAATGTTTTACCAAATTCCGTCTGGTTAGCATCCTTTATTTAATTAACTTATATGGCCAGCATGAAGCGCTCATTTCTTTATCGATTTATGGAAGATGTTAACAATTTATGCAATTTAATATATAAATATATAAACGGCTTTCTATTTCGTGCTTGAAAAAATAAATCCCTGAATATCGAAATCAGTCAAAGATACACGTCAACCACGCTGTTATTTATTTAGTAGAAGGATTGCTATTTTAGAATATAAACGCAGGGAATACGTGAATTGGGTGTTGGAACAACAAACTGTTGATGCTGATTTTTCGCAAAAAATCTTCTTCAGCGTGGAACCCTTTCTCGCCTTATGGATACGTTAATAAGCAGAACTGCTGAATATGGGGCTCAAAAAATCTACAAGTAATCGTAAAGAGGCTATTATGTCCGGAAAAAGTCACTGTGTGTTAGGCATTATAGTCTGGTGGCGTAATTGGGTCGAATTTTTCAAAACGATCAAGGACGAGCCATCGCCGTCAGTCGCATGTTAACCGATTATTTTTGAACGCAATTCAAAGGTTTGTGGTTTCAGACAAAAAGTCACGTAACACAGGCAAATCGAACTCTTTTGCAAGAGTAATTTCCAGGCTGATGTGAATTGGCCTCAAATACCCTCCAATCTAACGCCTCTGGATTTCTTTTTGGGGATACATGAAGGATCGTGTTTAGGTAAACAATCCTCAAGCCCTGGACGAACTTAAAGCCAATATTCGTGTCGTCATGGCTGAGATATTGCCCGAAAGTCATTGAATATTACCTCAAAAAAATTAGAAATCCCGTGGAAGACGTTTGAACAATATTGTGTTTCTCATATATTGGCAAGGATCCATATTTACAATAAATTAAAAAATGTATCACTTTCCGAATATTTGATATGGATTTTCCTGTAGATTTGTTACATTTTAAAAATATATTGATTTATTACATAATTTAATTTGTTAATTTGTTCATTTTTTCAATTCTTCTTTTCTTTTAATAATAACGGTAATTATATGCAGCAAATGTTTAACGATTATATTTTTCGAAATTTGGCTTTGAATGTTCTTTTTTAAATGCAAACTTCACTTGTTAAAGCTCAAATATATTTGAAAAGCTGCGAAAAATGACTGCATATTTTTTACATCAGGCCAAGATTTTTTTATTTATCTATGTGAGCATAATTTTTACTCTACTTATCAGGTTATTTGAGCTTAGCCCACGTAAATCTGTAAAATTTATAGCAATAACTTTTTACTGACTATTTTTTATTTATTTTTAATTTTCTTACTAGTAATTGGTTTTATGTCACATCGAATGAGTTAGATTTTTCGTATATTTTCCTCACACTTTTCATGCAATTGAGGTGAAATATTTTCTGAAATAATTATCCGAAACTAATAATCGCTGCCAACAATATTAACAGAAAACTAAATAACTTTATTTCTGTTTTGCTTAACAGATTCTGGGAATAATTTCATCCGGTTTAATTCCACATTTTGACATTCACTTTTACATTGTATCACGGCGTATTTTGGTCCTCAGCCATACTCGCCATTATTCTCAATTTTATCCATCCTATCTGGTACAGCTGCTAGTGCGAAATGTCACAAAACGATACGGGGCTCCTAATTCAATTTTAAACGTTTGAATGAAAGCATTGCAACCTTTTACCATGTTTTCCTTTAGATTGATCATAGCCAAATAAGAGAGATAATTTCATTAAAACTGGAGATACTTTCACCATTGTTTAGTGCAGCTCGTTGTCATACGCCTCCATGTAATTGCAGCATCAGCTAAACGGTACCTCACCCTCTAAAGGTTTTCCTTCCTTTTAGCATGCATTGTGTTTCATAATTATTTGTTTAGTCAGCCATTTAAGCATTTTCCTGTACTTCTCGAATTAAAACGATCTGATTGTTACAAAGTCGTGCGTGAAAGAAGTGTTTTTGTGTATGTGTGTGTGGGTAGTTCATTGTAATTTCTTCAGTAAATAGTGCATTACCAGCTCATTGCATGCTGTCGTAAGATCGTTAAAAGACCGGAAACGCATTAATCACAGCAGTGAACATGCTGAAGATGAATAATGAACGTATAGATTGATTAATAATTCAGGTATAAGAAGAGGCGAGACAACGAACAGACGGAAAGGTATTCAGAAAAGTGATGCCGACAATATTCAAATTAGTTTGATGAATGCATATTAAAAATATTATGTTTAATATCAAAAATAGTTTCCTTTTCCAAGCCATGGTTTATTCTTCGCTATTTTCTTACTTGTTCGATGTTTACCTATACCTCAAGCAAATCGTACCAAAAATAAAAATATTAGATCCGTAAGCCTTTTTAACGTATTACCGTTATTCCGTCGTAATAACGATTGAATTTCATCTATATAGATTATCAGATTTCAATTAAAAGTATTCAAACTAAAATGCACTCCAATTTGTAAGTGTATGGAGTAGAGAGTATTAAAAGCTTATCGGCAATTAAAGTAGCATCGAGAAAAGTATAACAGCCTACGTTACTTGCTCGAATTGCACAACGAAATAAAGTACATGGGAGTTTGCAGCACACATAAGATTTATGGATTTTTATTTTTTCAAACAAAGATTACGCCCTAGGGTCTTCATTTCAATATCGAGCTTAATGCGATGCGATTGATCGGAACCACTTCAAATATGAGCGTCTTACGAAACCTTTTAAATGCCCTTTTCCTCCACACACATCGAATCGAAATCAAACCATCCATTAAAGGCTACTTGTTCAACATGTGGGACATTCGTAAGTAGCAATCTCATGGCTATCATTGAAGAATCGAAATGCAATGAAGCTTTAATCGAAGAAAAAATTGGCCTCGATTACTTGCGTACACACGTTCATACGAGTATATATCCCACTGCATACAAAAGCTATCTTTACAAAATTATGAACGAATGGTTAGTGAAATGATTGATTGAACGATGAAAACATCAAATATTTGAAAAATGTTATTGTTTTGATGTAATTTACAAGTTAAATCATTCATCTTAGCCACCACCACGGATGAATCTCAATGTTATATATGTGGCTTTAAAAAGGAAGCCATTAGATAAAAGCAGAGTAAACAATAGATAAATTGTTCGATGAGTGGTTAAGAAGAAAGATTAATTGATGGCAATGTGAAGGTAATGACTGTCTAATTTATGAATTGAAACGATTGAAGGCAGTAATTAGTTGATTTTGTGTGTGCGCTGTTCGTCTGCAAGGTTTTTTTGTGACTCTAGGAAGAGAGTTTTGTATGTAGCTAATTGTTATGAAGAAAAAAATACATGAATTGCTTGCTTGCTTTAACCTATTTTTAACCTACTAATAAAGCTCATTACTAGTTAATAAATGATTAAAGTTGAATAATTAATATGTTTAATTTGAAACATATTCAACTAGAAACTGTTGTATCTTTGCACCGTTGTTAACTTGCCTTGAGACCTGTCACATTCCTTCTACTAATCTAATTGCAAGAAATTTATACTAATCCTAAATCAAGACCAAATCTGACATTTCTCAGTTTTCTAGCCCTGCTTACATACGCACATTAGCCCGTATTGCATACTTCTAACAAAAGTTGTCGTTTCGAACCTTTCAATGCAGCCACATTGCCGAAACGTTACGTAATGCGAAAAATTTCAGTCAAGTCTGGCACCCACCCGAAAAATTCATAAAATTTACGATTAACAAAGAAAATACCAAAGTTACAAGGTAGATAAATTTATTGTTCGCACTCCTGAACGCACACTTGACACTATTTTATTTTGTCGACGCTAAAATATGTGTCGTTGCGGTTAAGTATTTGTGTCACAGTGCACTTATCCCAGTATACGAATGTATTGGTACTAAGCGATTTCTGTTGAATAGCATGATTGGTACTAGAGTTAATAAAACCAACACTGAAAGTCATTCATATTCCATTGTATGCGATTTGTTTAATGCACTGAATCGTATTAAAAGAGATCCGCTGAGAGATAACAGGAGATTTGGGTAAGTGAATTTACAGTTAATCGGTATTAAGTTTAAACAGATGAAAGTGCGGTATCGTACAATGTATCCGTAAATTTTTATACCAGATGACTTTAATTACAAGGCATTTTATAATGGGACAAATTTGATAGACTTTGGTATTCTTCCTGCAAGAAGTCTGAGTGTAAATAAAATATTTTCTTTTCGTATAATCTGTTTAAACATTCAAAAGCTTCGACAATTATTAATTCTTTTTATAGAATGTTTGTTTTTAGAGTTAGTAAACTAATATCAAGTTGAAGGAAAAATCTAGTCATACAAAAAGGATTCAGCCTGAATTCATATTTCGATCAGATAAAATGTTCTCTCTATTCAAATTTCAATCAATTTCACTGTACTCAATCTACTGTACGTCACTCCAATTTGAGAAAATCATTCATCATGTTAAGTACAATTGAGAAAATCTTGATCGAAAAAGTAACCCACATGTGCTCCAAATATACGAGGACTAGGACAAACGCATTGTGATTTGTAAAAACACTGACACATTGAACGTATTGGAAAAGTACAAAGAAGTATAATTTAAATATTACGAATTACAACAGTGATTTTATCTACAATATGTGTTTCCTAATAATATTTGTAAGATACAAAATTTATGAGCTTAGAGTTTGAATGAAAATAATTGGATTTCGATACAGGTAAACTAATAGATTGTTGTTATATGCTGTTTGAAAAGGTTATTTTGGGTGTTACTTTTACAAATCAACAGATATAAGCATAATCTGTGCTTGTATTTGACTACTAAAGTAATATTTGAAACTCCATTGGATTTATGTACATAAACTTAGTATACAAAAATAATTTATAGTCACCTCTCTTTGCTTTGATTAGGATATTCATCAGTATTTTCTCGTAATTAGATTTGCTTATTGTCGATAGCTTAACTGTACTCTGAGTGGATCAAGCATGCCAATTCAAGGTTAAACTTAATATATTGTCTTTAAAGCCCTTTGGAATTATTCTGCTGAGAATAAATATAATCTCGGATTAAACATCTTAATCTAAGAAAAAATAGGGAGAAGGTTCTGATGTAGTATTGTTGTGAACGATGACGGCCGGTTTTTTCATTCGAAGCCCAAGAGTCGACCAAGCTCAGCATTGAGTGCTGACTGAAATTATTTACCCTGGTCAGAGGCTATGTATTAGAGAACTCCAAATCGTCCAATTTGTAGTGAAGTGTATAATTTGAGAGGGCCTTAGCACAGCTCAGTACTTAAATATTCATATAGGAGACTCAGACTCAAACGGTAAAAGAAATTTGCTATTAATATTAGTGGCAATAAAATATGCAATTAAAAATTTTGGATTTGTTTTGTCATGGAAGTAGAAAAAATAATATGAATTGTCAAAAGTTTAAATGTTGGCCTTCTTATTGGGCAATAACCCGGGAAGAATTGTCTTTTTCAGGGTTGGCGGTGTCCTGGTTGGCCTAGGATGACGGATTAACTAGTATTTTTCGATGATTTTCAGCTTTCTTTCAAAAGGGGGGACATTGGTCACTCTTTTTTTTGTGTTTTTTGTTTTTATTTTCAGGCCAATATCAGTGGGTGGAGGACCCCAGATCATCGGGGGTCAGGACTCCGCCACCATCAGGGGCCCGGGTCTGTCTGCATCACCTGGATTCTTACGAAAGAGAGGCAGTATTTTTCCCCCTTTCCCCCGTTAAATTTTCATGTTGGTTCTGTGCATTGTCACGAGCGCTGGGTCTGGCTTGGCAGCCAATGCAGAAGAGTCATGGGTGGACTCCTTAGCGGAATAAAGCCCTCTATTCTCCTTCAATTTGCGGCTATCTTATAATAATATCCCGTTTCTCTTGAGAGCTAACTGACTCCATGTTTTTCATGGACCCACCACAGACACAGCGAACTAGCAAAGCGGCGCCCCAGCATCCGTCGGGGTTGGTTAAAGGGTACTCCGCTAATGCAGGCGAGGGGCCTTCACGGCCATTTCTAGGGTACCCTACTCTCGGGGCAATTATTTTTTTTTAATTTTCCTCTTGAATGGCAACTGCCATTCCTTCTCCGACCTTAGCACTCTTGGTTCTGGACTTCGGTCTGGTTCTGAGTTGTACTGGGGCCCTCTTAAACTATCCACTTCGCTACAAATTCAGGAATTGAGTAGGGCAGAATGACAGCTATTGGCAATAATGCTGCCCAAAAGACTTGCTTCAGGCCAACAAATATAACCGTCTGTGACTGTTATAGTTTAGAGGTATACCCCTGTGAGTAAGCTAAGGACAAATTATGTTGGTTTGAATGAACTTACAATGTGCTCAGACGGTAGAAAGGGTCGAAAGAGATTCGCTCACGTTTCTGGTTGTTTTGCCTTTTTTGACGTAATAGACCCTCAAAGTCCCAAATGAACTATGTGCTTCTTCATTGAAGGTCAGAAGAGTTTGGTTGATATGTGCTTGCGTAAAGCTTAAATACCAGGGAAGAGTATGTTGTGCTTCAACTAGAAAACCTTTTTTCAGAGCTTGAGAGGGTTATAAGGTAATATGCTTGGGCCAGACACTTCACAAAAAATGTCAAATTTGACACTATCTCTTGAAGGTGTCTTTCAAGTTCTTTCGGATTATTTGAAACACTTTGTCAGATTTTTTGGGAGCAAGCTTATCCGGCAAAGTCTCACTTTCATGCTTTAGCAAATTACTTGAAACTTATTAACAAAAAAGCTTCTTTCTATCTTTCATTTTTTTCTTGCCTTTGAGCAGCATGGGTTCATAAAAGGCAGATCTTCCACTACTAGCCCCTTAACATTCATTTACTTCGCCAATTTCGTCTTAGACCAACATAAGCAAGTTGATTTAGTATAAACAGATTTTGCAAAGGCTTCCGGTTCTATTGACCAGAAATTTCTTTTTGTAAAGCTCGATGGTCATGAGGTATCTGATCTTCTCTTTTCCTCGTTCTCATTCTATGTTTCTGGTCGTAGCTGTTTTTTGTCCCTCGTATTGATCAATGATTTCCGTACCTTTGCCAATTCTTCCTATCTTCTATTTTCGAATGACTTGAAGATGCTCAGAATAATTGGACCGCTTGATGATTGTCACCAGGTACAATATGATCTTTGTGCTCTGAATGAGCTGTGCTTGGTGAATTTCCTTACTCTGAATCCATCTAGATGTTTTCAAATGTCTGCGTAAATGTACAGCCGTATTATTATTTAAACTTCATGAACCTTATTATGAGTATAAAGATCGTGTGTCCTTACTTCAAATTCCCTTTTTAATATCTCGAAGAGTGTTCCCTGATGAGTGCCTGATTTTTATGCTCATCTTATGTCCTATGCTATCTGACCTGGGTACCAAGCTTTTATTACATGAGGTAAATTGTTCAAAATTTTAATTTTCGAACCATGCCGAATATCGGAAGTGAATTTACTTACATAAACTTATACTGTTGTTGTGCGTCGCTTAGTTTGACCGATTGAAAATTGAGTGGTTTCCAGGAGCGTTGACTTTTTCGCCACAGTTCAAACCCCAAAAGTGGAGTTTCATGCGTCGACCAGTCGACAAAGTTCTAAATGAAGTTGGGTTGCAGCCTATTAAGGACTTTGTATGAAACCGCTGGTACCATAGTGTTGCATTTGCGAAATCTGAAAGTAATTTGCAAAAACTCAAAGATTTCAATCGTACGGACATCGTTTGTTTCGACTAGAATTTGATGGTAACCCTTAGTGAAGTCGATGGTGGAGAAGATTGTTTTGCTAGGTGGCTTTCATGCATACAGGTGAGGCAAGCTGTTCAGCCCCCAAACTGGCCATATACCGTTATGAGATCAACGGCAAAGCTAGGCCTTACTTGCGAGTGCAAGTTTAGTTTGCATTCAAGTACAAGCCTGTTTCTGGGCAGTGAGTGGTTTGCAGAGTGTGTGAAAGCGGGATGAGTGGAGCAAAAAACGGGTTGCAGAATGGTGGCAACTAGACTACCAGCATGTTGCGGTTTGTGTTTGCAAAGGTTTAAGATGATTTTTCTTCGCCGGTGGAGGGAAAAAAGTCTGGCCGTTCTCCGTATGCAGTCAATTGCGAGTTGAATTGAATTTGAGCAGAGAGCAACGAGCTATGCAAGAAGAATCCCAATCGTGTTGTCTGTTGATTGGAGACAAGAAAATTTTAGTCTCTGAAAGTGGAGTCGATTTCAACTTTTTTGTGAACTTTGAAAAAATTCGAAATGAACAGATAGTAATTTTCATTTTTTTGAGCAAAAAATTCTTGGTGCCCTTCCGACTTTGAATGCAAGAAAGTAGTATTATGGTCTAACATTCATTACAATCGAACAACTGTTGCTCAAGAAAGATACTTCCTCCGTGCAAATGAGAAAAATACTTTGGCAGGTTCTGGCCTACAGTTGATTCCAAATTCAATTGCGTGCCCTTCTTCTGAGATTATCCCTGACCGTTTTCCTGGGAAACACGCTGCACTTAATCTAACGTGACTGAAAAAAATTGTATAGTGTGAGTCGTGGACCGTGGTCAGCTTTTAGTCTGGTGTGAGGTGAAGCTGGTGGAGCTTGTTTTGTTGACCATCCTTTAAACAACAAATATACATAAAAAGATTTTAGATACCAAACACTCATTCAAAAAATTTTACCTACATTTCGCTGGTTTTTTCATTCAGCTGAATTATTTTCCTTGTTTTTCCATTTCTTTGTTTATTTATTATTACATTTTCAGCCACTTCTCCGACTGCAGCTCAACCGGTGCCCAAATCAGGTGAGTTTTATTGATTTTTTCAACATTATTCAGATTTATATTTACTTTTACTATATTTTGTTTAAAACACACAACAAAAACGATGATTATTATTTGCGATTGCGGTTTTTTTTTATAATGATTTTAAACTATTATTAAATATATAATTTTTATAGTTTTTATCTGCAAATGATGCTTACTTGGGTTTGAAATTTGTATTTCTCGTTTTCTTTCGCTTATCGTTTTTTCCCTTCTGTAATTATTTTTTTTTCAAGAATAATGATGGGCTGCTGGACCCGTAAAAAATAAGTTCAGTGAAGCCACGGTGACGTAAGCTCCTGATTGTTTTTTGGCTTGCGTTGATCAATGTTCTCGGACACGTGGCATGACTATCGGGTACCAAATTTCACGCGGAGGGTAACAGATCAGGCTGAAAACAATGATGTGGTGGCGGATGTTCTGCAACAGTCCATAGCAGAAGTGTTGGGTAATGAAGACCGGATATTTATCCAGAAAATTTATGTTAATTTCATTTTGAATTACCACAAGGATACCAACATATTTCGGTAATACGGATGATGTGAAGTGTAGATGACCAGTTTTTGTTGGAATGTTAGCAAATACCCAGCTGTAGTAGGAGTTAATCTCGTTTTCAACCGCTTGCCTGGTGTTAAACTGCTCATACTATTGGAGTGCCATTGGTCAACATGTGACAGCTTACCATATGTTTGCAAGGATGAGAGATCTTTTTGCTGACGGCGATGGCATGTCATTCTTGGAGAAGGGTATGTATCCGCAGTTTAGTGTATGACTCAATCAAAACGCTAAGTTTTTCAAGTTTGTCTTATGTGGCTGATCCTTTTGGCTGAAACTAAAATGAAGGGATCCAGCGAAATTGCGTTTGCTAAGTCGATGACTAGTCCATAGTTTAGACTTCGCCTGAACCGTTTCTATAGATTTCGACAATAATGAAATTAAGCTAAGCGGTGGAGTCCTAGCATTGTAATATTTGTCGACTGGTGATTCATTGTCGACTGGTTTGCCGCAGTAAGCTGATGGCCAAAAGATGGTAGTCTTCCAATGGAGATTGTTGGAAGAACTAAAATGTCTGCATCTGTGTCTTCAAGGTGGTGTCGCTTAAACAAGTTAAACGACGGCTAGGTAACAAGTTATATTAAACCACCGTTTGAGGAACCTTCTAGCTGCTTCATCTCTCGCAACCTTTGAAAGGTTGTTGGTTACCCGCGCAAAATTACTGGCTAATAGCGGTAATACAGTTTGCAATTTTTTGGAGCCCAGCGAAGAGACCACGTTGTCATACCTTGTCAGGGATGTTTTGTTTTCTGACATAGAAAACTTGCTTCCCAAATGCACGAGCCACAACGATGGCTCATTTGACCAGAATAACGGTTGTTTTGTTCCCTTCATTTCCACCGGAAGGCCTTCTTTTTTGACAAACGACATTGTACGCACCCACTTAGGGTTCCTCTTTTTTTCGAACCACGAGGAAAATGGAACGTGGCAAAGGAGATAGAGTGATGACGAAGACGCTGAAATTTTTCGATAATTTTGGAGCTATTTTGCGGTTGCAAATAAAAATTGATCTTCCTTGTCTCAGCTGAATTAAGACCTGACCTTATTTTCAGTTTGATCTCATTCTTGCGGGGTTTCGTCTTTGTGTTGCTGTTAATGATGGTGTTGATAATACTGCTTATGTGTCAAATCTAGTGTATATATGTAATAGGATTTACAGGTCCATCTCATCCTTAACTATACTACACAGTTGTTTATTATACTAATTTTCTGCATTAGTTTTTGAAGTTAACTAGGTTTTTTTTTTTTTTTTTTGGTTAATTTTGTTTAAGGCGTTTTAACCTGCCTTGCATTGGGAGAACATTAGTTTGTTTGGAATTTTCTTGAAAATGCCAGATTTGGTTTTTTCTGTTTCAGTATTTTATTATTTAATATTGATTCTATAATTACTGATTGTCGTACGTATACTTTTATATGCTATTGACTGAGTTTTTGAGTATGAGATAATTTCAGTCGATTTATTCAATTTATTGAGTTTTGGATTTTTTACAAGTCAGGTCTCATATCCCTCTATTTTATTCAATATTTCGCCAAGCTTTTAGTATTGTTATTGTCCTGTGTTTACAGGTGTCTCTTATAGCAATGAATAAAACATGACTATTTGATCCATCAATATTTACTAGTCAACTATAGAAAGGCTAGAATGTTTGAATGGAATGACTGGTTTTATCCCTTCGTTGTGAATCTAATCCCGAATTATTTGCAAATCAACCCATTTATCAATCAGTTTCACAATATTTTCACTCAAAATCACTGAAATCGCATTGTAAAAAGCATAACAAAGAAAGATACGGTTGATAAAACTGTCACAATCCCAATTTGTTAATAGCTCACAAAAATCACAAATTTTCTACTCTATACTACTTACTATGTACATGATTCTTAAAGAATTATTTCAAACACCATGTTCTTTAAAAATTTGTTTCACCAAAACCAATCATTTCAGCTAACTCAATTTAACCAAAAATATTCCGTAAGCACTAGTTCATTATGCTCCATGTAACAATATTTACGTAACATTGCCCTGTAATTCGATGTAAAATGCTACAATAAATCACTTGACTATGTACATACATACATCAGAACTGTTGGCGGAACTAACACATATCAGACCATGTGTAGCTAATGATATTAAAAATTAGTTTGTGTCATCTGATTTAAATAGATCTTTGAAAACATAACAAAAAAACAACATGTAACTACATCAAATTTCAAATGTTCCTCCGTCAACCGTTCGTGCACCGTTAGAAGCTTTGATTTTTCATGCCAAAGCAAATTATCATTCTTAATAATGTAAACTTGACAAAATCGTCGGGTACCGTAATCGAATAATTTATGATCGTGCTGTTTTGCGGTACGTGTAGTAACTTGATGATGGTAGTGTCAATCAAAATTACCCGCATTAATTTTTTTTTTTTGGATTCATGTTTTGTCAGGTATGATGATGAGGAGGCAACATATGTATTAATATCTCAAACATGTTGATGTGAACATGTTTTTTTTTTGTTTATTCTGAAGGTAAGTTGTCAGATTAGATGGGTTTTGGTGCGGATAGAATAAAGAAATTGGTTGAAGTGCATTGCTCTTATTGAGGGATGTGGCGATATTCTGAACATTCTGTTGTAGAGAACGTTTCGTTCTATTTATCTCGTTCTTTTTTCATTCATTCGAAAAGTTTTGTCGTTTTATGAATTTGTTAGTACTCTTGTATCCAATCAAGAAATTTATATGGGAGCCTCTTTCGAAACTTGTAATAACTGTGCATGTCAAACTCTTTGAGTCGCTCTAATTCTGCAGCCCGAACTGAACTAAACAGAACGGTCATTGAAAATGTAGCGGGTTCGTTGGTAATTTGTTCAAGCAAATCACAAAAAGCACACAACCTCCATCGAAACAATACCGAGTTGCGCTCAATCTTAGCCATCATCAAACTTAGGAGGCAATGTATCAAGTCAAGTCCCACCTTAATCGTGTCATTCTTGCTTTCTACAACAATAGTTGTCAGCGGTTCGATTAATGGTCAAGTAAACAATTCACGGGAATAAGTGGACAAAGATGGAAGGTTCTTTGTTGCCTCTGAACCGGTTCAAGTGTCACTAATGGACCTATGCAGAAATAGCGTGCACTATGCTCGTAGTGCAAAAGTTAACAGTTGAATGGGTTCGCATTGAAAATCAAACGCCTTTTAATTCAGTTCAATTAATTCTTTCATAATCAGCGCTTGGATCCAATCATGCGTTTCTAATCGGGTTGAATGATCCAAAATGTTTTAGAATTATTTTGTTGTTTGGATTAGCAGAAAACTGGGGCGTGATGAAAGAGCTATCAGGAAATAAAGTGATATACTTTGAATAACCGTTAGATCAATCCTTTGCTTAGCATTCTTATAGCATAGACAGATTGATGTAACATTTTCAAAACAGAACAAGTGTGGTTTGCAGAAAATTCTCAACTCTTTGCAATATCATTTCACTTATTACTCTTGTCAAACTGTGTTATTTTATCCATGTACGATTCAAGGCGAACCGCATTGAAAACAATTTTCATTTCACTGATCATCAAGAAAACATCGAAATCGATCTTCTTCAATTTCAACGTTGCAACAAACACTTTCCAACATCGCATTAGCAATGATGCACTTCGAGAACGATTTCAACCTAAAGCAACGCATGCATCCTATCATGCTTTGCTAACCAACGAAACTTAATACACGTGCCATCCTCGATGTCAGTTGGAAAATGTTCAGACGCATGCATCCTGTACCATTCTTCTAGATGATTTCATCGAAGGGACGCATCACGACACCGGTCAGATCCAAAGAACTAAGCAATCTAAGCAAAACATCAGGGAAACATCTTAGCTGTATAGATAATAATAGCCAGCATGCAGTGCTTGTGGATTTGCTCATCACAACCGCCATCAACATCAGTCTCATCAGTGGTGGCGGTTGTGGTCGTCATCTTCGTCGTCATCATGACAATCAAGGTCTTTGCATGGTCGCACGTTGTGTGTTGATTAATTCCTTTGAAAGAGCAAGTCAACCAGTAAGCCAGCTACACTGTAGTTTAGCCCTGCACGGCCCGAAAGGACGTTTACCTGTCTTCAGGCGACTCGTGTTCATTACTGCTTCCAGCACATGCATTCGACGTATCAGTGAGGAAACCACAAAAGCGAAGAATTCATATGCATACAAGAGTATTTTGCAAGAAGTTCAATAGATGTGGTTTAGCTATGCGTGTGCTCTAGGCCGCAAAGTCAAGCGAAAGAAGTCTTTAAGAAAAAAATTAAAATAAATTTAGATGAAAAGCTTTTCTTTTGTATAAACAGTATTTCATTTGGTTTCCATAGTTTGAATAATGTGTTTAAGTAAAAAATTTTATAGAAAATACATTTTTTGTCAGCTTGCAATCTTGTTCATGTGAAAAAGCACACCTCTATGCTGCTTACTTCATGCTGAAGATTCAAAGTTTGCGTGTAACCGAATTAATTTACTTCTAGTAATTGTTGTATTTTTCCTTTAGCTTTACAATCATTTATCTTCGTTTTCCTCAATTCATCTTGGAAAATTATTCTGTTCAAAATATGTTAAGCAAATTGTCCGATACCTAAATAGTTCCACAAAAACTAGCACGTGAGCTATCTGCTTGACTTTGACATTCCATTTAAGCTGCAAATGTTCTTGGATTTAGTGTTCTCATAAGAATTTTTAGCTAAGAGAATCTCATCTTTTTTGGTCATTCACAGAAACTTTTTTTTTTAAACCAGCTGGTTTTTGAATTAAATTGTATTGCTGTGATAATATTCCATTTGTTATTGATAATGTAACCAAATTAATATATTTGAAATAGACAATCATTAAGAAATTATATTAACATCAATGGCGTGGCATAATAGTTTACCGTAGGGAAGCAATTAGTTCATTTCGACCATAGACTTTAGTTACGCTTTCTTCAAATTTGTTACGTATTAATAAAACTTTTCTCGTTAGCTAGTTTTAACATCGCGAATAAAAATTACGAACGGGGACGTGAGAGTAGGTGTACTGTATTGCTATCAGTATTTTAATTCCCATGCTACCAATATATAATTATTTACTCTCTAAATAAGTAGTTGCAAAAATTATATACTAGCAGATTTATAAATAAGCAAAGTTGCAACGGCAAGCTGTGTAAATAAAGCATTTTCAAATAAAGTTACGGCAACAATAAAAGCAGTAATCATGCAAAATTAATATTTATAGCCTTTCACGCATAAAGGTAACATATCAATATTCCAGTGTTTATAAAAATAACAACATTCCTATAACGAAAAACATATATTTTTATGTTTTTAAAATCACAGTTTGTAATTATAAAATAAATGAAGTGATCATCAATATATTATTAACCAAAATTGATGAACAATTTATGCATACTTCTATTTTAAACTTAATGCAATTAGCCTTTCTTTGTTTGAAAATTCATCTATACAATATTGCCAAATCACTAAGTCGCAGTTCAATTGTACTATTCCTGAGATAAGTTTTAATTGTTTTTTAAACAAGAAGAACTGCACTCAGCGGCCGCACTCGTTACTGATAATGTAAGAACTAAACAAATTAATTTCTAAAATTGTGTAAAACTATTTTCTAATTTATTATTGGTAAAATATTCAAAAATATCTTGAGAAGATTTTCCCTGGAAATCTGTATCAAAGTAAAGCACAATGAGTTCAGTTTTTTTAACGAAATCGAGTTATAGAGAGAGAGGGATAATCTCCAAATTCAGTTTCGTTCGACCCATTTCGATAATGGTTTTTTTGTTAGTAAAATATCAATATGCAAATGGAAATCGAAAAAGGTCTCTAATTATTAGAGATGGCCAAAAGAGCTCATGGCTCACCACTGATCGCTCTTTTTTTTACAGTATGGCGTCGTACTCTTAGTAAACTGTTCTCTGCGCATTTCATTAAATTTAATCGAACGGAAGCTTTTGCTCGTAGACTATGCTGTGCTTTTTTGAGGCGCTGCACTGTAGAAATGAACGATCAGTGGTAGGCATAGGCGTGCCGTGGACTAAAATCTGGCAGGGGCCAGGAACCGAAAAGTTCAAAACATGCGATGACTTTGTCTTCCGTAAGGAACTCGTACTGTTCATACAACTTATATAATTTACTTTTACATTATATGTTTGTTAATTTATTCTTTGTTATTTGCTCATGCATATTAATTGCGTTATCAAATAAACTTCGTGTCTGTGAAAACGTATGAGGTATTACCACATGCATATGATGTGAATGGTAGGTATGAACTACACATGGATTATCTATGACCGTTACGAAATGAACGATTGTATTAATTATACGGGAACAAAATGGAAATTATTAGAAATATAATATTATTTTTCGTTTAGAAGCTAAATATATTTCAATTTATACTTAAAGAAGAGGATAGATTATTTTCAAAATATCTTTGAAGAAATTGGAATATATTAAGCTTACAAGGAATAAACAAAACGATCGAGTTTCCCGTTTCAATATGCTCGGCTTCGATAAGCTGTAGAAATGATATACGTTGTCTATGCTGATTTATA
The DNA here is from genome assembly GCA_947369275.1 of Nemotelus nigrinus. Lineage (NCBI taxonomy): Eukaryota > Metazoa > Arthropoda > Insecta > Diptera > Stratiomyidae > Nemotelus > Nemotelus nigrinus. Next base: position 18,317,235 of record OX376372.1, on the reverse strand, counting down.
GACAAGAAGGGAACCGTGATCAAATTCAATTACCTTTACTAAGTAAAATTATATCCATGGATATAAGTCGGAGATGTTAAAATTTGTCACAACTAGCATAAATAAAAATGTAATGATTTTCACCTGCAAGTGGTCACGCCAGTCAAGTATGCACTGTGTGCTGGTGTCTGATGAGAAGCAGTGCATACTTTCGAAACCACTTTGTCAAAATAGAATTTTCAATGTAGATTAAAATTTTTAATGTTAATAAAAATTTGTTCAATTTTAATCATCCCGCAAAAACAATTCCAATTTGATCTATTGCTTCAAATTTTTGTTACCTAGAAAATCTAGAAAAAGCATAAATAACTTGCCAAGATGAAGAGTGCTGTAACTTACTCTTTTCGAGCCATTTGGTTTGCAGGGATATCTTTTTAGCCCTAACTGCGTGTCCGACGCAAGATGAAATATCAAAACCTTTCAAACTAGTGCTTTTTGCTGTTTTCCGTTTTCGTGATCCTTTGGGAAATGTGAGATCCAGACAGTGCTTTTTTGCGAATGATTCAATTTTTTCCTAAACTACATAAAAGTTTTCTCGCTTACTTAGTAGTGTTTTAACTGTTCCATTCACAAGATCCCATCCCAAAGAGTTGCATTTTTAGCTTGTAAATATGTGCTTAACATGTTCGTTATAGAAAGAACATAGTGAAAGATGAAAAGATTTTCTACAAACTTAGGATTACTGATTGAATGAAAGATACGTAATGCATAAATTGCATAATTTCCCTTCATTCATTTTTTTTCTAAAGCCTTTTTTATAGTCCCATAGCTATCGATCACATATTTGCGATTGTGAAGTCTCATTGACTAATAAGTCGAGCTTAAACTTCTCATTTCACGCCTTGTATTTAGACCAACTGCCTCTTCAAGCTGCTTCAACAATTGGTGTTGTGATGGCTTCGAAAAGTGTAGGTAAAAGGATTCGATGGCATTGAAAAAGGGTGTTCACGTTTTGATTGTGAAAAATGTATCCATTACAGCAAGGATAATTTTATGAGCAAGACAGTGTACAAATGTGGCTGCAGGGTGTTTCGTCTTAATTTAGGTTTGTACACCACCTGTTTGTCCTAAATGACACTAGCACCATCATAAGACTGTCCAACAACAGGCAATTCGCTAAGTCCGTAGCTCTCTAACAGGCTCAAAATTATAGCTGCTAAGGACGAGGCATTTCTAGCTCCTGAACAGTCTATAAAGCTTCAGAACCTTTCTTCGACTGCTAGCTCTTTAACAAATCTGAGAACCAAGGAGAGTTGTTCCTTTCTGTGGACAATTGCTTCGTCTGCCATAATAGATATCAGTCCGTATTTTTTTATTTATGCTGTAATGTCCTTGCAAACGATTTCAGCAACTGTTTTTATTAATTCATTTTGTGTTATGCCACTACAGTAGTTCGCAACCTTGTTTTTAAAATGTTTTTCAAAAGTTGAATCAAGCTTCGCGAATAATTCACAAAATTCAAAAAAAAAATGCACAGTTATCACTGGCACCAATTTTATCATGTCCTTTAAAATCAAGTCCTTGGCGACTGAGATACATCGTAAGGTCGAAAATCTTATCCAAATAATTTCGGTTCATCTTGACAATATTCCAAGACTGTTCAAGCACCACATCACTTACTGTCTTCCAAGCACTATTTGAGTTTTAGTATTGTAAAGTTTTTATTATTATTTGCAATATGTCCTTGAACACATTGTACGTGAATTTTACTATCCGGATAATTTATCCGGATCGCGAAGTTTGGTCGAGCTGAAATTATGGTGTATTTTTGGCGACAATGGAAATTTAATGGAAAATTTCGCATTGTGATAAATTCACAGCGCGTCATCACATCATCACGAAATTTACAAGACTCATCAATGGGCAGAAAAAATTAGCTTCTGTCGTTTGTAAATAATGTCTGGGCAACTTTGTAGCTACCATAAGCACAGAAACACAAATCTTTCACACCATTGACTCTCTGGTATTTTTTTCGATTTTTAGAATGAAATGCAAGTGATTGATGAATATTTATACAGGCAAATCTTAGCTTGCAAATTTCCCAATCGCACAAAAATCGTAACCTTTCATCGAATTATTTATACTTTTAGCACTTGGAACTTGCGTTTACGGTATCTTTAGACCAAATAAAATTCACAGGGTATATTGGTCTTGAGTGGATACAGATCTGACAAAAGTTTAATGAATATGATAGAAATCAGGTGGCGGTTGTATCACCATGAAAAAACGCTCGGTGTAATTGAAGTGCTATGCCTTTTAACCTCCGATGTAGTTATGAATTAATAATGAAATTCACACACATTTAACCTGAGTGTAAACCAAGTAGGTCAGAGTTTCGCCTGCAATGTTAGGTCCGCACTGCCAGCATCAACGATTTGATTCATTTTTGTCCTGGAAATCGGTAATATTAAATTTTAACATATTCGCGGAAGGTAACTCCAAACACCCTTTTTTTCTTATAACTTCCAACGCTTTCAATGGATCAAAACCAAAGTTATAGGGTAAGTTATTTTAACGGGATGCAAATTATACACTTAAAGAATACACTTTATCATACGCAAAAGACAAAGAAACATGCTCTCAAATATGGAATGAGACTGTGTTTGTTTTGCTTAATGTTAGGTATGAATGTGCTTATTGTATATAATCCCATAAAGAAAGAGTAAGCGCAGCAAAAATTGCTCGCGATAAGTAACATTGTCTTGAACAGATAGCATAAAAGTGACATGGATGCCATTTTTATTCTCCAAATGATTTCAAAAATTGTATTCTACGTTAATTACCTTATTGCCAAACATTTTAATACTCAGACTATGTTTTGTGAAAAACATAATTGCATAAAACGCCAGTTTATAAAAGTGTTCTTATCTAAACACCTGTATATTTCCTAATAGGAATGAACAGATAGTCTTAATAAATAAAGGATGATTAGTGAGGCGTTTTTTGTCTTTTTCTTAACGTATAACTTCTTTGCCGTCCATTTCTTGAGATAAGTTCCATAACTTCGAAATTAATGCCACAAATAACATAGTCTCTATGTTATAAGCCACACTACGCTATAGGCTTACACTACTACATTAGACAACTCTTGCTGTAACTACAAAAACCAAAGAGGCGAAAACTTAAGTGTCTGCTGTTGTAAATATTTATTTTTCTGGGAGGGGCCAACCTAGGGTCTGGGGGGGTCCCGGCCTCCCCTGGCCCCCCCTACGGCGCGCCTATGGTGGTAGGCCATTAGCTCGTTTGCCCATATCTACTAGTTATGCAATTTTGATCCATGCTAGTCACAGAACAAATAAATGAATGAAATTTGCAGAGCGTATTGATTTTAACTAACAACACTTCCAAGGTAGTGCGGGTAACACTGTAGCTGCGTCAGGCTTCTGAAAAAAAATCCTTCAAATCATTGACCCTCCTGAAAATTTTTTCCAATTTGCACAAGAACGGCAACCCATCACCAAATTACCTCTATTTTCAGCAATCGAAAGTTCTGTTCACGAGAACTGACGACCGGATTATTCGATCATAATGAAATTTACAGGACATGTTGGTATTAACTAGGACCAAGCCTGATAGAAGTGATTTTGAAGTGCGGGTAACCCTGTGGCAGTGGTACCATCTTGAAAAATCACTGAGAAAAAAAATAGCTTTTTGGATTCAGCCATTACATTTAAACGAAATTCACACAATATTTGGATCTTACTTTAGGTAGAATTAGTAGAATAGAATAGGATTGCCAGCTATGGTGATTTTTGTCTCCTAAATCTTGCAAATTTGCTCAGCAAAATGAAACTTTTTTCCCTATAACTTCCGGTCCAGTCATGAAATCAAAATGAAATTTATGCAGTAAATGAACCTTAATGTGAACTAAATGTCATAGGAATTTCGTAAGAAAATCATGAAAGGGCCTTTTTACATTACAGCTATGACCATTTTTGTAATATTTTGGAATCTCTTTACCAAGTGATTATGCCACTAGATTTGGAAATGTGAATGATCCTGCAATGAAAATAACAATAAATATTAACGCTTTAAAAATTTGAAAAGTTTTGAGGGTGGTAACCCTAAAATTTTGTTCACCCGTATAACTTTCAGCGCAGTGGTTCAATCGAAACGAAATTTACTGGTTGGGTTTAACTTAACGTGAAGCAGATTTGGTATATATTTTGCTTTGCTGCTGACACAGGGTAACCAGCTTTAGCCATTTTCGTAAATATTGCACCAGCAGATGCTTTAAATTACATACTCATATGCAAAGCATTTGTAATAAAAATAATTTACCAATTTTGAAATTTTCCGAGTTTTGAACATTTTTCGGATGGCAACCTCAAACAACGTTTATTAAAATTTACAATTAACAACCAAGCTAGGCGCACTAGGCATACACGTCTTCTGAGGGAATATCAGCACCCCACAGGCTACGGGTATAATGAACCCATTAGTAGATGTTGTCGAGTATTTAACAGTATAAGCCAGCACTACTCTCCAGGTATTTCCAAATATACCTTCAAAAACAACTTGACAAAGGCTTTATTAACATCATAGTCCAGCTATTACCCTTCCTTAATTGCCTGAATAAAATATAAGTTCAATGTTTTCATTATGCTGTAATTATAAGATTTAATGTTTTATTGTCATTAGTAATATTATGTTTCTGTCTTAATTGCATAGATAAATGTTGTTTTTTGATGCCTTGCTTGGCAAATAAATAAATAAATAAAAAATTAACTGCTAATTACTAAACTAAAAGGCTTCAAATTTTTCGGCTGCTACGTGAGCCAAACGAAATGTTCAAATCACTACTGAAATTAAGTTTCTACCAGCATTAGCTTGTGTGGTTCAAACAAATTTTCAATGCGACGGCTTTGGGTTTGCTGCTGCCAATAATTCAACGAATTCTTATTAATTAGTACTTAGGTTTATTTTTTTAATTAAAAAAATATCGTTTCAAAATTGCATTTTTACGTCACTCAACAATCGTGGTGTTTGGATTATCGATAATTTGTACTAGATGTATAATAAGCTGATGCGGATTATCTAATATATGTGTCGGATGTACATACACATCTTAGTTTCCGACACGCATAATGTCTGCTCGAGCGACGGCAGCATAAACTACGCACCGGAAATCATATCGTCGAAACATAAATCTCTGTAGGTACAGCTTCCATTTATGGTTTTCCATCATTATTCGAAGATTCCTGTTGCTGTTGCACTCAAAGTAGCTTGGTTAGGTCTAGTTCATTTTCATAGATACATGCATTTCCAGCAAACATCATTAAAACCGTTTCCGCCAAAGTTCCGTTTTTAATTATTTCTCCATCGTTCTGTCTATAGAGATTGCCTTGTCGATCATTTCTTCAATCGATCGTTTCATTTGTATTTGATTCGATTCGATTTCGTCTTCTTGTGGCACTCATTGATGGGCCGATAACGAAACGACAACAACTTGACAAGCTGACTTCATTCGATCAAATGAAGCAGTCGTTGAAGAAGAACGAATCAGGAATGGAGTCATGCAGTCTTCTAGCTAAGTTACATATGTTAACGATAACCATCAAATCTGGAGACATGCTGATAGATCTACATATTGTGCTCGTATACTCTCCAACTGCCATGCCAGCTTGTTTGGCAGTTTCTATGCTTGGTTCAATAGAGAATATGGCTCCCATTCGGATCTTGGATTTTCTATTCACAGGCGATCGAAACGCTTCGATCGTTTCTTGTCAAGACTTTACGAGGCTATCGATCAGCATAGGAAAACAATAAATTCGCAAGTAGTTCGCCGTTAGTCAATAAACCTGGATCTGGATCGGGCGAGACGGGATCGAAGGCAATTAATGAGCAGATTTTGAAAATTACACTGCGCGATAAAACTGCTTATGCTGATTGCAGTGATTTTATAGATCAATTGAAATCAAACCCAAACTAGCAGGAGTTCTTTTGCTAAAAAATTGTATAGAGCTATTCCGCCTTTTCATAATTAAAACAATGCCTTAATTTTCACCCTATAAAGGTTTTTATAGCCCCAGGTCAGAATTTTCGTGCAACACTTTATCCTCCACACATCGCTGTAGTCTCCTCATCAAATCCCATAGCAGCTGGAGAACGAAGATCATGGATCAACAGCCAAAGTAATTCGTCTTCGACTGCAAGTCGTCGAAAGGTTCACAAACAGCCAAAGCTCGGCAGCTCGGCTAGGCCCAGCTAGGTTGGTTAGTATGTCGCAACTAATCGTTTGGAGAAATTGGAAAACGATGCATGGCGAAACGAAGGTGCGTGGGAATTGTCTTGCGACAAATAGACTCAACGACATAACAGTTTCAATTAAAATTGATTGGGACCCGGAGTAAGGTTCACTTCGTTTCGTTCGTCGACTAAGTCGAAGCGACGTCAACTAACATTGTCTAGTTTCCCAACTTCGAACGCATTGTGGCTCAATTCTAAGTACTAAGATAATTCTCTTGAGCCGAAACGACATGTAAGACGATCATGATTTATTACTGAACGATGACGTACCGTCTGAGTTACAGCCAGCATTGCTTTCTCCCTAATGCCGATTTCATTTCTATTCTCTTGATTAGCTGCATGTGCAGCGCAGATAGTCTGAACTTGAACGAATAGTCAGAAATAATGTGACTTATATGCGGGCATGGGAAAATGTTTCTGGGTCAGCATCATGAAAAGTTCTCGAGGTAATCTCGATTTAAGGTGCTTACAAAATTTCCCAACTGATTGAAGCGATTGTGATATAGATGTGTATGTCATCGGATTTTTATGGTCACAAGACTCGATTGACGATTAACATTCTCTTATAGATTGTAACAACGCCAATTTTTGCAGTAATTTCGTATGTCATACTTGATGGTTTAAACAAATATTTTCGAGAATAATGTGAGACGTCTTTAAGTTGAAGATGCAGCTCAGAATTATATATGTGGTGTCATTAAAAATCATAAAAATATGCTTCGCTGTTACTGTTCACGATGAAAACTTATGGTGCCGATTATTATTGTCGCTTAAGGCGATAAACTGATTTACTATGTGATTATTCCCTTAACCATTTATGAACTATTTACCGTCATCTCAACTCTATGAAGCATTAATGCGCACTTTATCCTAATGCTATTATCGTAGCAACGTATCGACCCACACCCTGCACTTACCATTAGAGAACAATTGTCTAGAATTACGATAAAACCCACCAAACAGTTCCGAACGTCTCGTAACATCTACCAGGACTCGATATCGCCACATATGCAACGATTGCACGGCTAATCGCCTATGACGACGATAACATTCAATACGATCGTCATCAAAGCTTCGACAAATTACAATAACAGCAAAGTGTCTTCAGAGCGCCGTCAATTACAATAACTTGGTAGCCATTAACTGAATATCCATCATCCGGGCAATGATGGCGGCAGTGAGACAGACAGTGACTGTGGCGACAGAATATTCGCTGCTCGGTAAGTGCAACAAACCATTGCGGCTTGATTTGCATAAATACAAGAAGTCGAAAAGTGTTATCAACACATTTTCAGATCGGTGAGTGTCAAACAACGGACATTTGCTGCCGCTCAAGTGCTTTGAATCGGGCAATTGCATTAAATGCTGATAACACATGCAAGTCTTTAGCGCCATTTGCATTTCCTTTTTGCAAGCTGGTTTCCTGCACGTGTGGCGACAGGAAATGCAAAATTATCTATTGACTATATTCATGTGCAGCAACCTTAAGATGTTTTGCGGTATAAAAGATAAAAGTAATGAGTGCATTTGTTGAAAATGAGAAGGAAGGTTGATTTTATTGAAAACGAAATTTTAATGCTGGTATGCGTAGAGAAAAAAGTTTGTAATGCATTATTAGTCTGAAAACATTGTCGTCTGATAGGTGGATGCAATCTCCCATTCAATATGGTGGCTTTGATTTTTGGTGAATCGTTGATGCTGCTGGCCATATTCTAATTCATAAAAGTCAAATGAAACTTTACCAGACCTCCAGAAAAAACAAAATTTTTATTCTTCTTTCCGTTTTTGTTACTTTGAACCCTCAGCTCTTCATTTTTGTTTAGATATCTTATTAGAATAAACTGCTTGCGAAATTGTGAAAAAATTATAAAATTATTTATAAATATTTGATTGTTTTTTATTTATTTATTTCAACCAAACAAGGCGTACAAAAACAGCTTGAAATTAATATTTCATAATGTAAATACATTTAAAATGTACATGATGAAAGATACAAAATGAAATAACCTTGCCGCATCAGAACCGCTATAAACACTAATGTTTGAAGAACAGTAAACGATTTGTGAAGATTTTTAGTGTGTATTCTACCACTACTTACTTTTTCTACTTAAAACTAATACACTCTAAGTAATAATAGCAATAATATATCATGCAATAATATATCACGCAATAATATATCATGCAATAATATATCATGCAATAATATATCATGCAATAATATATCGAGCAATAATATATCATGCAATAATATATGGTGCAATAAAATATCGTGCAATAATATATCATGCAATAATATATCATGGAATAATATGTCATGCAATAATATATCGTGCAAAAATATATCGTGCAGTAATATATCATGCAATAATATACCGTGCAATAATATATCGTGCAAAAATATATCGTGCAATTATATATCATGCAATAATATATCATGCAATAATATATCATGCAATAATATATCATGCAATAATATGACATGCAATAATATATCGTGCAATAATAAATCATGCAATAATATATCATGCAATAATATATATAATATATCATGCAACAATATATCGTGCAATAATATATCATGCAATAATATATCATGCAATGATATAACATGCAATAATATATCGTGCAATAATAAATCATGCAATAATATATCATGCAATAATATATATAATATATCATGCAACAATATATCGTGCAATAATATATCATGCAATAATATATCATGCAATAATATATCATGCAATAATATATCATGCAATAATATATCATGCAATAAAATATCTTATAGTAATATATCATGCAATAATATATCATGCAATAATATATCATGCGATAATATATCATGCAATAATATATCATGCAATTATATATCTTGCACTAATATATATAACATATCATGCGATAATATATCATGCAATAATATATCATGCAATTATATATCTTGCACTAATATATATAACATATCATGCAATAATATATCATGCAATAATATATCATGCAATAATATATCATGCAATATTATATGTAATATATCATGCAATAATATATCGTGCAATAATATATCGTGCAATAATATATCATGCAATAATATATATAATATATCATGCAATAATATATCATGCAATAATATATCATGCAATAATATATCATGCAATTATATATCGTGCAATAATATATCATGCAACAATATATCGCGCAATAATATATCGTGCAATAATATATCATGCAATAATATATCATGCAATAATATATCATGCAATAATATATCATATATCGTGCAATAATATATCATGCAATAATATATCATGCAATTATATATTGGGCAATAATATATCATGCAACAATATATCGTGCAATAATATATCGTGCAATAATAAAAATAATATATCATGCAATAATATATCAAGCATTAATATATCATGCAATAATAAATCATGCAATAATATACCGTGCAATAAAATATTATATAGTAATATATCATGCAATAATATATCATGCAATAATATATCATGCAATAATATATCATGCAATAATATATCTTGCAATAATATATATAATATATCATGCAACAATATTATATCATGCAATAATATAACGTGCAATAATATATCGTGCAATAATATATCATGCAATAATATATGATATCATATATCATGCAATAATATATCATGCAATAAAATATCTTATAGTAATATATCATGCAATAATATATAATGCAACAATATATCATGCGATAATATATCATGCAATAATATATCATGCAATAATATATCTTGCACTAATATATATAACATATCATGCAATAATATATCATGCAATAATATAACGTGCAATAATATATCGTGCAATAATATATCATGCAATAATATATCATGCAATAATATATCATGCAATAATATATCATGCAATGTTATATATAATATATCATGCAATAATATATCATGCAATAATATATGATGCAATAATATGTCGTGCAAATAATATAACATGCAATAATATATCATGCAATAATATATATAATATATCATGCAATCATATATCATGCAATAATATATCATGCAATTATATATCGTGCAATAATATATCATGCAACAATATATCGCGCAATAATATATCGTGCAATAATATATCATGCAATAATATATCATGCAATAATAAATCATGTAATAATATATCGTGCAATAATAAATCATGCAATAATATATCATGCAATAATATATATAATATATCATGCAACAATATATCGTGCAATAATATATCATGCAATAATATATCATGCAATAATATATCGTGCAATAATATATCGTGCAATAATGTATCATGCAATAATATATCATGCAATAATATATCATGCAATAATATATCATGCAAAAATATATCGTGCAATAATATATCATGCAATAATATATCATGCAATAATATATGATATCATATATCATGCAATATTATGTATCATGCAATAATATATCATGCAATAATATATCGTGCAATAATATATCGTGCAATAATGTATCATGCAATAATATACCATGCAATAATATATATAATACATCATGCAATAATATATCATGCAATAATATATCATGCAATAATATACCATGCAATAATATATCATGCAATTATATATCGTGCAATAAAATATCGTATAGTAATATATCATGCAATAATATATCATGCAATAATATATCATGCAATAATATATCATGCAATAATATATCTTGCAATAATATATATAATATATCATGCAATAATTTATCATGCAATAATATAACGTGCAATAATATATCGTGCAATAATATATCATGCAATAATATATCATGCAATAATATATCATGCAATAATATATATAATATATCATGCAATAATATATCATGCAATAATATGTCATGCAATAATGTATTGCGCAATAATATATCGTGCAATAATATATCATGCAATAATATATCGTGCAATAATATATCATGCAATAATATATCATGCAATAATATTTCATGCAATAATATATCATGCAATAATATATCATGCAATAATATATCGTACAATAATAAATCATACAATAATATATCATGCAAAAATATATCGTGCAATAATATATCGTGCAATAGTATATCGTGCAATAATATATCATGCAATAATATATCATGCAATATTATATATAATATATCATGCAATAATATATCATGCAATAATATATCGTGCAATAATATATCGTGCAATAATATATCAAGCAATAATATATCATGCAATAATATATCATGCAATAATATATCGTGTATATTATATCGGGCAATAATATATCGTGCAATAATATATCGTGCAATAATATATCGTGCAATAATATATCGTACAATAATATATCATGCAATAATATATTGTGCGATAAAATGTATGCAATAATATATTATGCAAAAATATATTGTGGAATAAGATATCGTGCAATAATATATCATGCCATAATATATCGTGCAATAATATATCGTACAATAATATATCGTGCAACAATATATCGTGCAATAATATATCGTGTAATAATATATCATGCAATAATATATGGTGCAATAATATATTGTGCAATAATATATCATGCAATAATATTTCATGCAATAATATATTATGCATTAATATATCGTGCAATAATATATCATGCAATAATATATCATGCAATAATATATCGTGCAATAATATATCGTGCAATAATATATCGTGGAATAATATACGAGAATATTTCCAATCTATTACCTGTTTTTCAACATTTTTTAACCATTCAACAAAAAGAACATTTGCTTTAGATTTATTCCTGAAAAAAAGACTTCCAAAATTAGCCCCAACACTTTGGACTTTTTATGGTCGGTTAGTTCTGACCATTTTCGATAATATATATCTATTAAAAGAACTTTTTGAACATATAATTGAAAATGAGAGTGCAAATTGGCATGGAGAGACCATGAATAGTGCAAAGGGCTTTTTGCTCTACTAAAAGATTATCAGTTTGTTTTTCTGCTCAATGTTTTCTCAAAAATTTTTCCACAAACCGACGTGCTTTACGATATGTTTCAGTCCAAGCAAACTAATATACTGTACTGTATTAAAAAAGTTGCAGATTTTGAGTATCAAATAAAATCTTTGAGAAATAGTTTCACGGTAATTTGGGACCGAACCTATTCTATTTGCGAAACACTACCACGTAGTAAAAGAGCAAGGGACATGGTTGACAGCAATGATAATGTTGAACTATTCTTTACACGTGTTTATTTCGAAATAATTGATAATATATCTAATGAATTAAGTTCTAGGTTTTCATCCTTAAAAAGTTTCGCATTTACAGATCTTTCAGATTCTTCGAAATTTAGTAAATATTCAAAAACATTTCCGGATAATCTTTTATTTAATTTAACTCAAATTTACACTGACATATTTGACTCGATATCATTGAAAACTGAACTTATTGTGCTTTACTCTGATGCAGATTTACAGGGAAAACCTTTTCAAGATATTTTTGAATATTTTACCAATGATAAATTAGAAAATAGTTTCACACAATTTTATAAATTAATTTGTTTAGTTCTTACATTACCAGTAACAAGTGCGTACGCAGAGCGCAGTTTTTCTTGTTTAAAAAGAATTAAAACTTTTCTCAGAAATAATACAGGTGAACAACGACTTAGTGACTTGGCAATAATGTCCATTGAAAGGGTTTTCCTAAAATTATGTTTGAGCGAGCAAAACTTTTATGAAGACGTCATAGATGAATTGGCAAAAAAAGAAAGACAAATTGAATTAAATTTTAAATAGAAGTATGCATGAATTTTGTGATTAATTTCGATTTATAATAGATTTTTTTTTATTTACTAACTGTGGTTTTAAAAATATAAAAATATATATGATATTCGTTATGGAAATGTTGTTATTTTACTGTTATTTTTCATAAGTACTAGAATATTGATATGTTTTCTGTAAATATTTATTTCGCATAATTTTTGCATAATTACTGCTGTTGTTATTGTTGCCGTTGCTATATTTGAAAATGCTTTATTTACCCAGCTTTGCTAATTTAAAAGTCTGCCAACATATAATTTTTGCAACTATTTATTTAAAGAGTTTATAATTATATATTGGTAGCATGGGAATTAAAATACTGAGAGCAATACAGTATACCTATTATCTCGTCCCCGTTCGTAATTCCTGGGTGCTTTTATATTAACAATGTTAAAAGTAGCTAACGAGAGAGGTTCTTTTATTACGCAACAAATTTGAAAAAAGCATAACCAAAGTCAATGATCGAAATAAACTAATTGCTTCCCTACGGTAAACTATGACGCCACGCCACTGCTGACAAGATGTCGTCTGGCCATCTGGTCTCAGCAGGCGAAGCTGTGAAAATAATGTATGTGGCCAAAGAGGATGAAAGACCAACTTTGACAGCTCTGTTTTTCTGACGGCATATAAAAATGAGCTGTATCAAGTAGCTGTCGTTAAATTGATAGAGACTCAAGCTAGAAAACGATCGACTAACTGCAAAGGTGTCGGATCAGTGTTTCAAAATGGTGGCGTTGGCTAAGCAACGGCGGAGCCAACACCGGGAATATCTAGAATCCACCTTGGATATGATCAACATCTCGAAAATGTTCCCAATCTCACGATCAACAGGCTCCTTTTGATAATTTGGTCACTTGATTCTTCAAAAAATGTTTCTACTGGAATAAAAATTGACGTTTTTGAGTTCCAAGTGTTCTCAAAAGAAGGATTCTTCAATTTTTTTTATTCGGTCAGATATAACTTTTGAGGAGGCTTTTATGTAATCTATGAAAAGCTATAGAAAGATGATTTGGGGGCATAGAAATCGTATTCTGCTCAACATTTTTCGACAGAATATCTAGATAAAGTGGAGAGATATTGTATAAACTCACTGCTGCAAGTACATTGCATGCAGACATGTGGTCATTTCTTATCGCTAAGAATGAAGCAGATACAAAAAAATTCGGTTGCTGCATCCCTACCTAAAACAAAGATCATCATATCTGTCAGCGATGCCAGGTTAGAGAAGCAAATGTCCTCTGTCTGCCACACGGCTTTTTAGAACAGGCAGGTGAAAATGGAGAATTTAAAAAAAGTAATATGGAAGAAGTGTCACTGATTTACAGGTTGGTCCATGAAGCGAGTCCAAGCTGTATCAAAAGTAGAACTAAACTAATGGAATTCTACGTATTGATTGGCGCTAACACCAACCCATTTCTGCTAGACGACGTCATAGCACAAAACTCCATAGTATTCATGGCATGCTAAATTTTTCGTCGTTTATCGGAAGTGCAGATTTTTGGGCATGCGCATTTCTTCCGCACGGGTAGTTTTTCCAGCATTTACGTATACGGTTCTCAAATCCATGGTATACGGTTCCCAAATCCATGGTATACGATTCCCAAATTTACGGAATACTGATAGATTTTAACTCGTTACAATCCCAATACCTTTTCTTTCCCCTACAAGAGATCCTTTATGAGAAACCTCTCCTGATGGTTTTCTTCAGACATAATATTTTAAGTTTGACTTTTTGCTGTCACTCTCGTGTAATTTGGGTTTCAATTCTGAGTTTTTATCCATACCTACTTGGATGTGTAGTTGCATCTTGATAAGTAAGTGAGCTCACGCCATAGTTGACTCAGACCCAGGTCAGCTATCACCAGGGAGGAGCTCTGTTATATCTTCAATTAGACCTCCACCAGTTTAACGGTGCAAGCTTCAAGTGTCACTAGAACTATGCCATAATTTTAGAATCTGGTAATTAAAGCCATAGAATGGAAGCTCATTCAGCAATGAAAGCCACTACTATCATTACCAGCTCAAAGTAGCCAGTTCATTTTGTTTCAGGCTGTCATAATTAGGTCCTTATCAGAATCCATATCAATGTATCAAAATAAACCACAAATGTACCATTTACTTTCTTTTTAGGTTAGGATTTAAACGTAAATTTACTATCTCGAATCCTTCAACTTTACCCAGACTTAGTGGACGTGTTGGAGCTTTAAAATGATTTAATACACCTAATCCATTTTCTGAAATTCCACTTTTTCTGGATGAAGTGATTCATTGAATAATCAAATCTAATTCCCTTACGTCAATCTGAATATACCTATATGTTAACGAGTTCCTCACCATTATTTTTTGAAACAATGCATTCATAATTTTCATTCAAATCATCTCAACAGCATGTTATATAACGTGCCCAAAATGAATACATGCATAAATTAAACAAACAGTGACCGCTGATCTACGAACTCTTTTGAAACCATGTTTTTATAAATCAGGCTCTTCTTTATTCATTGAAAACCTGATTTAAGAACTATTCACGCTGCCACGGACTACTCCATGATCTATTACTTTTGTATAAGAAAAAAAGAAGATTGAAATCGAAGCGATTTATGTTTGCGACCGAATTTCGCGATCAGACCAGATCAACTTGAGTGTCCATAACAATAATTTGGACATTATATGGACGTAGAAAACCTTCTAACCTTGAAGAGGTAGTTGACCAGCATCGGCCAGCTAGCCAGCCGGCCAGCACAGCAGTCAGATTAGATCAAACCAACAGCACACATATTTCAGAGAATCAGATCAGCACGATGACTAGTTCACTTGCTGCGATCGAGTAATCCAACTAAATGATGATGATGATGTGCCTCCTATTCTATACATAGCATCCAGACCACGGAATGCCAATATCCATTTTTTGTTGCACCGTGTATACTCGTATGTGCTTAACTTATAATTCCACGGTTAGTACTTTTTGCTGAGCTGAAGAAAAAATTTGGCGTTTTACAACTTGGATCAGTGTTACAAGCTCAAAGTTCTAAGTTCTGGTCGGATTCAATTTGATGTCAATAAGGTCATTTTTTCAAGTATCAGCTGACCCACTTCAAGGCTGCCACCATGTACGGAAGAGCATGGTCTCTTTATAATTATTACCAGCATTAGTCATAGCACATAATTGAACAACGTAAAATTCCATCGAGTCGTTAGAGGTGCTAAATATGCTTGTTTCGAGTTTTTTGTTTAGTTCAGAATTCAGTAATTTGTGGTGGAAAGACATTGAGCTTTGCTCGGCTAAAGTGAAAACGTGAAACGATGTTTCACGGTTTACTATGAGTATGAAATTTTTTTTTTTCTTCTGGGATGTAACATTTGGGCACCAGAACACGATTTTTTAGTAATTAACGCACGCTGCAATTTTCATAATCTTCCTGCTAGCGTGCGGAACATAAAAGCGAAATTATTTTTGGTTTTCATCGAAGAGTGTATGGTTTCACTGAACTAACTGCCGAATAGAGCGTGTTAAAATTCTATAGATTTCCCATTAACTTCTCTACTATCTAGAGTTCGTAACGATGATATTCTGATTTCACCGATCTTTCGAAACTCTCCCAAATTAATTTGGAGTCCCCTGAAGGTGTATCCCATCGGATGACCTGACACACATTCCACATTGACTGCGATGTCGACTAATTACTCGCAACAACTCGACCGTGTTATACCTTAAGATGTATCCACCTAAATTAGGTCCCGGCACTAGCGCCTGCACCGCGCTGTAAACATCACACTTAACCTCTATAAAGTAGGCAAGTCGCGCTTCACTTCAATATATCAACATTAGGCCAAAAATTGTTGCTGTCGCCGCGACCATCATTGTCAAGAATTTGGAATTCAGATCTGATTGCAACGTCGTGCAATAGTTACTGGTAGGTTACATTGTTTTGTGACCTAAATTCTGTCAAATCGGTCGATGGTAAGTGATTTGCCAAAAACTTCAACTCGTGAACTAAATATATTTTTCTACCAAGTGTTAGTGTGTGATAATGACTAGTAACGGTTCCTGACCGAAATCAACATGAAAATAATCACGTAGGTGTTAATTGATTTTCGTCACTTTTACAAGAATTCGTTTCAGTTCTAGAACCAAATGTTTTAGCGCATCAGAAAAAAAAACAAAACGCTACCACTATGACTATAAGTGATGCCCAACTTTCTCATTGATGAGTTTATTGGAATGAACATGATTTGGGAAGAAATTAGTTGTGGCATTTAATGGGCCAGAAGATTATATGGCCGTCAGGCATATGTAGCACTAAAAAACAATTATGAAGGTAGATGATGATCAGGTTTAAATTTGTAGAGGATCTTCTCTCTTTTCAACTTTTATTATATATCAATTAATTTCATTGGAATATTTTTTTTCATCGAATTCGTGAAAAGATAGTATGGAGGGGTTTAAGATAGTTTATATTGATTAATACAAAAAGAGTCCTTTTCGTTGTTGTAAGACTTTAGCTATGATTCAATAGTATTTCGTGGTAGTTTCTACTTAGAATAGGAGACAAGTGAAAAAAAAGCTCTAAATCAATTGAATGCAACTAAGTTCTCTTATGAAATGGTGAACAGCTACTAAATAAAATATAGTCTACACACAATCATTCATTTAGGATAAGATAAACGATATAAGAAAAATATCTGATTGAAAGCAAGAAGACGTCATTACAATTGTAATAATCGATTGGCATCCTGGTATTGTAGACTTAAGCGGCCCCTAGACGATCAATATTAGGTCTGTTCCCGTACTACGATTAATTGCAATTAATTGCAATGAAGTCGTTTTTGTACTCCGTTTTACTGAAAACTGAAAATTTCCCCTCTTTCAGTAAGTACGATGAAATTTCAGTAAGATTTGAGCTACTGAATAATACTGAAAAGTGGCAAATAGTGTGGCGCGAGTAAATATTTTCAAATGTGCGCGGCAAGCATAATATTTTTTACGTAATTTTGCTATGAAGGTCGAATATTTTTGTGGCGATAATTTATCACCGCTTATGATGACTTTATAATCACTATTGTTCCTCCAAAAACCGAAAACGGACACTTTTGGCTGTCAATTTTCAGGAAATGCAAGGAGACCGTTTTCATACTTTTCCTGAATTTCCTCCACCACATGATTCATGAAAATTCAGGAAATTTCAGTGACTGAAAGTATGGGAAAATATGTAGTATTGTGCAATAATATTGATCGTCCATGGATCGCATTGAAAGATTGTGCAATATTACTGATTATAAATCTTACGTTGCTTCCGCAATCGACAAGCAAAAGCAAGTAGATGTCCTATATACAGACTTTGCCAAGGCTTTCGATTCTGTGAACCATGTTGTTCTTCTGTCAAAGTTAGCAGGGTTTGGTATCTCTGGTGTCCTCTTTTCTTGGTTTTCCTCCTACGTTTGTGATCGTTCTTGTGTTGTGATTGTTAACTTTTGCTCTTCTACACCCTTTTTTCCTACCTCAGGAGTTCCGCAAGGGTCTATTCTTGGTCCTTTACTGTTCCTTTTGTTTGTGAACGATCTTCCTTCCCTCTTTAATTTACCCTGTCTTTTGTACGCCGATGATCTCAAAATTTTCAGAGTGATAGAATCCGCTAGTGACTGTTCCTTATTGCAGAAAGATTTGCATACTTTGGCTACCTGGTGCGCAGCGAATTCTCTCACTTTGAATGTTTCGACGTGTCATCAAATGTCTTTCACCCACAAAACATCCCCTCTTCTCTTCTCCTATTCTGTCCTCGGCTCCCCTCTCAATGTTGTTGCTAGTTTCAAGGACCTTGGCGTGATCTTCGATTCTAAGCTGAAGTTCGATTTACATATTTTACATGTCACTGCCAAGGCTTCTCGTTTTTCCGGCTTCATCATTAGAACCTCTAAACGTTTTGTTAATCTTTCCACTCCTCTATATCTGTTTTTTTCCTTCATTCCTAGTGTTCTTGAATACTGTTGCCAAATTTGGTGTCCACACTACGCATACTTGATTCACCCGCTCATTGTTCTATAAGTTCAATATTCCGTCTTGCGATTACAGTATGCGCCTCTCCATCCTTCAAATTCCTTTCCTTGAGTCACGAAGAGTGTTCCTCGACAAGTGCCTCCTCTTTAAACTTTTCTACGGCTGTATATTGGTGGACCCCAGCATTCACCTTTCTGTTAGAGATTCGGGCCGTCCTAATAGAACCTTTTTCAAATTTAATGTTACATTTGCCCGTACTGACACCTATTTCTTTTCTCCCCTTTTGTGTTTGCCTCGTCAGCATAATAACCCTTACCTTGGTCCTCTGCCTCGAACATTAGCTATGTTTAAAAATATTTTAAAAAATAGCGTTCTATCGGGTACATGAAATATGTCATAATTTAATCTTTTATTGTATCTTTTTTTCGGTCGATTTTGCTTTTGATTACTTTTCCATTCTGAATTTCACTTGATTTTAATTTTTCTTTTTCTTTTTCTTTGTATATATATATATATATATATATATATATATATATATATATATATATATATATATATATATATATATATATGTATATATATATATATATATATATATATATATATATATATATATATATATATATATATATATATATATATATATACATATATATTTGTTTTCTTTTTTTTTGTTATGTCTAATCTATAATTGGATTTGTTCTGTTGATTTGGACATTAATAAATAAATAAATAAAGCCATTAATAAATAAATAAATATATTGAGTGAATCAAATAGGTTTGTGCAACATGGAATGTGTTGCAACGTCTGTGGTCAATATTACGCAATATTGGCGTAGAGTCCTTCCATTGTTCTTTCTTTTAAAGTTACAGACACACAGCTTGATTCTATAATTGTAAGCTACTGAAAAATCGAACGACAGCTAAATATTGCCCAAAAATATTGTACCGTCTTGGGCACCCAGCAATAATTTTGTGCAATATATTGTGTCAATAATATTGATCGTCTCGGGGCCTCTTTATGTAAATAGTTTAAAGCTACTTTCAATCCTGAAATCTCAATTATTATTTAATTTCAAAGGCAGCTACAATGTCAATGAAGAAACTCTGAATGGGGAATGCTGCCAAGTCTCCTACCCTAAAAGAGACATTTGCAGCAATTTTGTAAATTAAAAGAGATGATTGGCAATCGCTTTAACTGATCCGAAGACCAGACAAGTGCCTGCCAAGCAGGTTGAATGGTGGCGAACTATCAACAGGGCAAATCAATAACCCCTAGCGCATCAAAACCACTCGAAACACTAATGCTCGAAGAACAGTAGAGGTTTTGTGCAGATTTTGAGTGTAAATTCTACCACTAGCTACTTCTCCTACTTAAGACCAATAAACAATAAGTAATAAAAGACCTTAACATAATTTAATTTTGATGACATCATCATAAGTTACAGCAATAGAAAAATGTTTAGAGTTTCCATCCGAAAAATGTCCAGACCTTAGAAATTTTAAACATTGTTTACATATTTTTATTGCAAATTTTGCGACGTGAATAATTAATGTAAGCATTTATTGGTACGAAAATAACAAAAAACACCTCTGGCTGGCAACGTTTTGCTAGCACCGAAGCCAAAAACATGTTACATCTGCCTCAAGATGAAATGGACTTACTCTTAAAATTTCATACTGATCCGAGGGCTACATTGCAACAAATTTAGGGTTGAAATTCCCGAAAGTTTTCGAATTTTCTAGATCTTAATATATTTTGTTTATTTTCACTACAAGATCACTAAGATTTGAAAATTTTATTATTAAATCGCTAACAAAAAACATGCCCAAAAAATACAAACCAACCAACCTACGAACTAGATTTCTATTGATTATTGCCTACAATTATTTTAGTTTGCCATATGAATTTCGTTATGATTCTATGGAGACACTGGAAGCTATAGATCAAAGAGCTTTATTTTCGTGAGCAAATTTTCAAAATTTAAGACACCAAAATTACCATAGCTGGTACTTTTAACCTAATTTTTCAACCACATTTCTATCAAACGTGAATTTCGTCAAAATCTGGTGACTGGATCAGAATTTATAAGGACCAAAAACAGTTTTTCTTCTTAGTTATTTTTCAAGATGGCATCACTGGCACAGAACTGCCCAAATTTCAAAATCACTTCTATCAGACCTGGTCGTACTTAAGACCAATTCATTCTGTGAATTTCAACTGCATCTGATCATCGGGTCGTGAGTTCCCGTGAACAGAAGTTTTTGATGCTCAAAATGGGCCTTGTTACACTTGTACTCTTGATACAGTCCTATAACCGGTTATCTGGGCAAGAGGCAGAAGAATCGAGGGGAAATCTCTACAAAAAGTGATGCACTTGGAGAGAATTTTTCCTCACGTTTGAAACTGATTGAAACTGCTGCAAATCACTAACACAACTATAAACATAGTTCACGGTTCAGGAATTTTTCATGAAACACTCAAGTCGAAATGAGAAAACAACAACACGCACACATTCATATGCATAATCGGTATATGAACGCTTCCGTTGCTGATACACACCAAGTGTGGAAATGTTGATTGTGTAAAACCAGTTTCAGGAGTGCGTCAAGAATGCAAGTGTAAAAAGGCCCAATAGAGGCAAATTGCGGACGGGCTACCGTTCTTGTCCGATATGAAATTTCCAAAGTTTTACTTTGACTAAGTAGACAAAGCATATTGTTTGTATATGAAGTACTTCTTTTGTTAAAAACGAAAGTATATCAGAAGAGACGATGGTATGAAGGTTTTCACGTTCAGATTCTGCCGTAGCTACAGGGTTGTCGGCACGTTCATACAAAATTAAATAAGTATACAACTTAGTAACATCAAAATGTTCTGTAAGTTTTATGATGATTCAATAGCTAGCTCAAAAGTTATCGAATTTAAAAATTAAAACAAATTTCACGATCTCATTTGAGGGTTCAAAATAACCAAAACCTTATAAACCGTTTTTAAGAAAACGTTCTAAATTCATTTCACGAATTTCGTTTTTTTGAAAACAATTTTTGGATAATGTTCTTCGAACATTAGTAAAAAGATGTGCTCCATGAGCAGTGTACCCTAGAAATGGCGGCAAAGGCCCCCTCGTCTGCATAAGCGGAATACCCTTTAGTCCAGCTGCGACAGATGCTGGTTTGCCGCTTTGCTAGCTTACGCGGCTGGGGGCGGGGTTGGTTATTGAAAATGGGGTAAGATATGACGCTACGTATAATTCATCCGTCAATGAAATCATACTAGCCGCAATATAGCAATGGAAAGGAAGAGCGCTTTTGTCCTTACAGGACCAGAAGTAGCTCTCAGGTATGGGCTGGTATGGTACACCCAGCTGAGATGTATCAAAGTACGTTGCTATCTGAAGAGGGATTGAAGTATAAAAAGAAACCTAAAAACGGGGAAATATGCCTCCCTTTAGTAGGCCTGAGGAGAGCCAGACAGCCTCAGGCGCCTGGTGTTATTGACGCCATGATCGCAGATGTTGCCTGGGTCACTCCGCCCACTGATTCAACCAAAACAAGGAAAAGTGACCAAAGTCTCTCCCTTCAAAAATCATGCCAGCCAGGCCATCGTGGAACCTGAAAAGGAAACTTTCACTCAGTAATAAAAAGGTTCAAATTTTAACAAAACATTATTAATCCATTTAATTGGGCTTTGTTTTTCTCTATGACTGTTTTTACTTAAACGTATTTTGAGTATCTTGACGGATTAATTTCTGTTTCCGAATTTTTCAAGTTTCTTCTTCTTTGCAGGGACTTACATTTTTCGTAATGATTTACCTATGTATATTTTATATATTTTATATTTCAGGATCATTTTACAATATTGATTGTGTTAGAAGTATTTTTGATTGAATAGTAAGTGCAAATCTAGATTTGAGTCTACAATATATTAGATTTCGATCAGTTACTGGACATATAATATTTGAAATTGGAATGAATATTGGTTTTACTGTAATACAGCTATGATTGATTTTAGTAACTAATGATGCGTGGGTAAGTTCAACTATACAGTCTAGTATTCTATGTTTAGTATTTTAATATTAATATTTTTGGAGCAGCAATTTTTAAAATTCAGGCGATTTCATTCGATAAGTCAAATACTGGTAGATCCGAAAATTTGGCATTTTCATTAAATCAATCAAATACATTATTATCCAATGTATTATCTTTTGAGTCAAGCTTTACTCAATATAATAGTGAAGCTCATAAGGAAGTTATAGATGACTTGCTGATTTCTGCTTTTGTGCCTAACTAGATTAAAAAGAGCTCAGTATAAAATATTTACATTCTCTGCGGGTCAAACACCGTTCAGTGTCACATAAATTATTTAAGATGAAAATTTCAGTTATTGTACTCGTAGCTCACAATTTATTATGATTTATTTATATATGTTTGAATTCAATGATTTTTTCCGTAAACTCTAAAAAATCTAATCAAAATTTCTTCAACGTCTCAGGACGAGTCAAGCCACTTACTATTTCGCTGTCAGACATTCTACAAACTGATATTCAATCTCAGCGGAATGCCAAATAACTCTGTCATTGTAATAATTGATTATTATTTACCTATCAATTACTGCCGCAGCGATTCATCCGAAATCCCACATCCACTGTTTAACAATTTCGCTTTCGTTCTGGCCTACGAGCTTGATCATCAAAATTGAAACGTCCAAGATCGCACTAAGCTTTCACTACAATCACCACCAGCACACTATTACGCACATAAAAAAATCAAACAATCCAAGAATTTTAACATTCCATTTCGGGCATCTTTCCATCATGAAAATTTCACTAATGTGCTGCTGAACAGATAACAATCTAATGTCCCCGATCCGATCTGATCTTGATGTATCTCTTCGAACGTGTCTAAAACAAACGGCGTCATGCTACTCAACAGGCGACACTTTAATGATCATTTTGACGTAACGACGTTTCTCACCATACAATAGAAATCAATTTCAAGCCTACACACCACACACATTGGTCCTAATTATTATTATTTCCGAATATCTCTTCGATGCTCGGCAAGTATGTACGAGTACTCGATATGTGACAGTTTAAATTTGAATAAAAAAGAAATCTGTTTACTAAGCTCTATATGGAAAGATTAGTGTGAGCGTATCTGTTGCAAGCAAAAGCGAAATTATCATGCGTGAATTGTTATGTTGATATTTCGAGGAGATGACGTGCCAAATTGAAATCGAAAAGAACAGTTATGATACTTCTGAATGAGTCAATATTTGTGCATGATTGCGAAATAGATTTCCTAGGGTCGATGTGCCTTTGAAATAAACATTTACTCTAGTTTAATTCAACTACGAAATAAATTTATTTATTCTGATTGAGTTACGATGCTTACAAATAATAAATTTGTTAATACACTCTACAACGTAGTTTCTAAAACAAATGGAAGTCAATTAATTTAAATTTCTGTACTTTGCAGCAAACATCAGTTCAAATTGGATACCCGATGGATAACAAACATATGCGCCCAGTGTGGGCTTTGATATATTGATATTGAAAGTAGACTTGAGAATCGAATTCAAAATGAAATTAAGCTTTGTAAGTATCAGACAGTTGTCACACTGAATTTCAGATAAAATATTTTAGCAGTATGTTAATTCTTTCCTCAAGCTAAGACATAAGAATTGATTTATTGGCCGCATAGCATATAGTGTTTTCCGTAATAATATGAACAAAAGTCTTAAACAGAGGCTTGAATTGAAAGGTATAATAAGTGTTACTGAAATGAAGGTTCATTCAATCAATCTTGTAGTTAGCCCTTATATGTCTCTTCAACATCAAGTCCTTATATGTCACGTAGAAACAATTGGTAATTGCATCACTCATACTATTCAAAACTACGCACCCTCATTTATAATTATGTCAATAACAGTATTAAACAATCACCTTTAATTCAACCTGTAACACCAATAAAGATTTCCTATCTACACATCCCGTTGGTTTCGTTTAAGCCTAATAAACAGGGCAGTAACTTCCCAGTTAATGCTGTTTCATCGCTGTCAAACCTATATTTGTTTCTATGCTATCCATCTACAGCTTCATTAATTCATAATAATTTTTGGTGAATATTATTTCTTTCGGTTCGCCCGCGTGACATAGCGACCATTCTCTGTACTTATACACAGGAAGTGAACACATTCATGCTCTCATATAGGAATGTGCAAAGTCAAAATCGTCTTCACAGTCCGTTGATCAAATTAATAACATCTTATCCGCACTACTGTGCATTGCCTGTTTCAGTACAATGTATGATAGGCAAATAGGAACCAACTGCCGGCCAAACAAAGCTGACAAAGAAAATAACCGACGTCGTGTTCTAAGTGCGGGTGGTATTGATTATTTGATTACAAACAACTGGTATGTAGGTACACACATAATTTTGCTATATGAATAGCCACCAAAGACCGACTGAAGACCGCCATCACCGTGGCAGGTGCTTCTTTGCAAGTCGTTCCACAGTAGCTGCGAAAAACGATTAATCTGAAATTAGTATTTGTATCACGTCATTGGAGGTCATTGACGCTGGTATGTGTACGTGTATCTGCGATCGCATCAGTTGCGGTGAATTTTCTTATGATGACCAGCCCGACCCATCTCTTTGTGGCCGACCAAAGTGTTGGAGTTGCTTTAATCGGAACTGAGATGAGAATGCATTCAATCAACGTGTCGTTCTTTATTGTTTGGAGAATATATTTTGTGAGTCATTGTCATTTTGATGCGTTGGCAGTAAAAATATAAACAAGCACTGTAATTTAATGTTCGGTAAGATGACACTTTGAAGTACGTGTTTTTTCCACGATGACATCGTTATCATTAGAATAAAGTTGAAATTAATATTTGTATCAGAATGAAACGTAAGAAAGGTAATCAAGCATTCTTTGACATGTCGATGAAAGATCTTAGTTTAAAAAGAGTGCTTCATCAAATTGCCTTAGATTCCAAACATAGCAGTTAGTTCTAACATTATTTAAATCTTAAGGCTATTGAGGTCCGAAACATTGTAACGATATCATCTTTTTTAATGCTTTGAATCATGGCCTTCATATAAAAGGCCTATCGCAAAAGCAATTAAGCTACAAGATGGCGGACCTAAGCTACTTTTCCCAACCAGTCCACACAGTGATGTTTTTTTATGGTTATAAAGAAATTCACGAGATCCACCTACAGGAGATATGAGGAAACTCATATGTCATGTTAATCACTGTTGTTTTGGGATCTTTCACAAGCAATTTAGATATAAAAAGTCTTTAGCATCAGACCTCAATTCACCGGGACACTTATCCGAAGTATCGTTTGTGTAGAAGAATTTGCAGATTATCAATATTTGATGATTTTTAAAGTGGAATAAATCCTACCAACCACAAACGGCAATTGTTTACAATTCACATTGCCGAGAGTAGGTGGCAGGTATTCCAAATTGCAAAGTTCTCGCGTATACAGCACAATAAACACATCACTTTCACGACACTTATCCGAAATATCTTTTACGCGACAAAAACTTCGAAACGAGTCTCCGGATGATAGGAAAATAGACTCTATTCCCTGATTCAACCGAGTAGAACCATTCACATTACTAATTGTCAGAGAAATGTCAAACAATTGTCATTGTGCAATTCCCAATAAATCTTAATAAAGTGAGGACTACACCATTTTAAAAAGTAGCTTAATACCTGTCAGATTGCAAGTCGCGATAGGCCTTTTATATGAAGGCCATGTTTGAATATCCTTGCAGATTTAATTTGCTATCGTTTTAAATTCACATTTGCTTTGGGAAGTTTTATTTGGTAAAGTATTCAGCTTTGTGATCTTCGGTCTTTTACTAAGTATTAGAGCATATAAAGTATTTACTGAATATATAAACGATTGAATTAATCATCAAATTGATAGCAAAACTTTAGAAATTGTAATGACAAAACGGTAAAGAGAGCCGTATTGAATACATAAAAAACGCTATATTTGCCAAAATTTAGTCTGCGAAAGCCATCAAGGTTAGAAAATGCCGCAGAAAGGCATGTTTTGCTAACATTTAGGTTACTTTGTGGCTGGTGAGCCATAAATTTTCACCGAAAATTCTTAAATTCAAATTTTTTCAAAAAGTAGTTTTGCCAAAATATTTGAAAAAATAGGTGTAGAAAATGAAAGCCTCTTGGAGATGAAGCGTATATACTGGAACAGGTATGTGGAATACGTATTTTTTTGGAACAGTCAGCACCTACTACGAAATTCAAAAATACTAGGTACCAGTATTTTTGTGAACTATACATCTGATCAAGTACATATTTACCTAATAAATTTCGTTAATTTGATTCATTTCAATCAAACAGTGACTTAATAGTATCCTAATATTAATACATATGCACTCGTATTTCATACTTGCAAGTGCTTTCATACTCACGAGTATTTCGTAAGTACGCGATACGAAAATACTTGCAAGTTCCGAAATATACGATACGAAATATTTGCAAGTATTTTCGTTCTGCTTATTTTGGAACTTGCAAGTAAAAGCGGCCTAGTTTCTAAGATACGGGACAATGAATTTCGCTGGAAAAACTGAAAGCAGCACTAAAAATGTTGAGATCCTTTTTGGTTCGCCAGTTAGCTTCCCCGGCTGTGCTGAAGCCCTCCTCGTGACTGCACTCCAACCTTACCGAAGAGGTTGGCCCCCTAGTTAGTGCATGCTTAATAGATGTAACATTCAGGGGCGGATTTGACCATTTCGCCGCCCTAGGCCTTAGAATTATGTGCCGCCCTAGGCCTTAGAAATATTTGCCGCCATTTTCGTGAATAATATATGCAACAATGCGCGATTTTTTTTCGATTCCCTAGAAAATTTTGCTGTTTTTCGTTGCGCCCAAGCTCACAAAAGAGGAATATCAGAATAATGCCGGCACCGGTTCATTCGTAAAAAGTCTCTATTTTTGCGTCCTTACCACACAAATAATTATTAAAATACACACACGGTAAAGTACCTAAAAGTACCTAAAAAACCGCATATAATTCCAACATCTTCGCTCATATTTTTATAAGTAAGTTTACTATTTCGTTCAAAGATTGCTTCCGCACTTGACTGGATATTAACTATGAATTCGACTACTGTAAATTAATGTACGATATGTTACTAATTAAGGGTGAACCCAAGATATTTAGACCTTTGATGTTCTAGATTCCATTTTTTTTATAGAAATTAATTTCACTAATGAAGTAGAATTTGAAAAAATACATCAAAAATAAAAAGAGATTCGCATGTATAGTAGTTCATATACCCTGTACCATAATAATAAAAAAAAATTCTCTGAAAAATCAACGCACGCAAATATTTACCTCTGATTAGATTTTCGTAAATTGAAGAGATATTATTTGGGTTCCTTTTATGAACTTTTTAGGTCTTTTTAGGCTCTTTGAAGGTATTTGCAGATAATTTGTAGGCACTTTTTAGGTATTTTTGAGTTTCTTTGGCTCTTTATCGCATTTCGATATTTACGATAAGTCAAACTTTTCAATGTCCGAAAAAAAAATCATCAGAGGTGAATTTCAGTGTGCATTGATTTTTTAGAGAATCCGATAGGTTTGAAATGTTAGGCTCATTCAACTCAGATATATATGACAGAAAAAAAATGCTGCCCCAAAAAAAATCGAAAAGTGGCCAAAAAATGCCACCCCCGAAATCTGCCCGGGCCTACCGGGCCTAGTTGCAAATCCGCCCCTGGTAACATTTCTTTTTTTATCATTTCTTAATAAAATTTTCGACAAACTTCATGCATTCAGTGAGGCGAAGTGGAAAACCGACTGTTTTAGATTAACCAGGAAAAGTTTGGTATCAGAGCTCGATCGATGAAAAGTCATATAAATGGCAACAGGATTAGTACATTTTTCGACATTGGTAATTTGAACGAATACAGGAGGTGTTTTGTGCATATAATAAAATGAAAATCAAATTAAATTGATTGAATTTGATTGTTTTCCCTTAGATGGCTCCTAGATTAGAGAAAGGCTTACCAAATAAGTGACCGACCATTGGAAAGTTACAGACAAGCTGCACGGACTAATGACTCGGTATCCTTTGAAGGTCATCTTACACCATCACCATTCTAGCCTGGGAACTTTGTGTCTGGTGGGGGGAGGGCATATCATACCGTTTCATTACATCAGTGCAAATCGCATGTACTTGTATGTATATATGTACATACTTCAAAAAATACTAGCTAGTATTTTTGGAACAGGTATTTGGAACAGGTATTTTTTTTGTACTCGTACTAGAAATACCAAGTATGTGAAAATCCGAGTACGACTCTTCTCAAGATGGGTTGGTTTCGACGTGAAGCGAATTCGCTGAGTCTTGGCTGCGGTGTTAGCAAAGGGATGCCAGCACCATCATAGTTTTCTATTATGAAATGTTGTCATGGAATTTTCATATGGTTAGCATTCTATAATGAAAATAAGTAACTAGTGTTTCACTTTTCGAAATTTTTATTTCATCAGACTGGAATTTATAAAATATATATCTCTCGATCAACTGAAGAAAGAAAGCTTTTAATACAAACAGGAAAAAAAGAGATACATTAAGTGATGAGCACTTTAAATATTTAGCTCATTACTTACCTTCTACTAAGCATAGGCGATTTAATACATTTCTTTCAATAATTTGCATATATATCTTTTGCACTTTTTTTTACTCTTTTAGGTTTATTTATACCATTTGCAAGTCAAATTCACCATTTTGCAAGTCAATTTAACACTTTTGCAAATCGGTTTAACGCTTTAGGAATGATAATATTAATTAACTTCGAGTGAGCCAAAGGAACATAAGAAACGACGAATGTGAGTGATTGTTTAATTAAAATTGGTAAAGTAGTATTAAAAAAATAAAACAAACATTATATTTTTACCAATTCGTAAATTACGTATGAAATCACCATTGCTATTATAGCAATTTAATTTTACCTTTAATAATAAAAATATTTCTTACTGTTTGTCCTAATCAAAAATATTTTCAATTGATAAAAAAAAAATCATGTAAAAATTATCAAATAATTTCATTCTGTCTTCGTTTGAATGAAATGATACGCAAAAGGAGTTAAAAATTGAATGTTATTGAGTTCAAGCAGTCGAGAATAGTTTTTTTCAAGCCAGAGCCCGTGCCCGGGGCGTCAAATCTAGAGGGTGAAAAATTCAAGCTTGGCAGATGAATACACACCTCAGCATTATCGCAACTTTGCGATGACAGACGCGCATTTTAGTAAAATAATAAATAAATATAAGAAGAAATTGTTTGTTTCGGACAACTAAATGATGCACAGTGTGTTAGTAACGGTAATACTAGGTTATTATCAATAAAAAC
Organism: Nemotelus nigrinus; assembly: GCA_947369275.1. Lineage (NCBI taxonomy): Eukaryota > Metazoa > Arthropoda > Insecta > Diptera > Stratiomyidae > Nemotelus > Nemotelus nigrinus. Next base: position 18,286,736 of record OX376372.1, on the reverse strand, counting down.
ACAAAGCAATATAAACATTAAGTACACAGATAAGTCCACTTCCCTGCGCTGAGGGCGATTAGGGAAACGAGCTGGTTTCTATACAAGGCACTTCCATAGGGGCAACCTTTCGGATGCTTTTGGGACTGTCCCGTGTTTTTTGGATCACGGATAGAGTCTTTTTGCAACTGACGGTTGCAAAGCCATCATTCTGGTACTCTACAAACATCCCCGACCCACTGCAGAAGCGGGCCAATCTCATCGTCATCCTGAAGATATTATTATATTGGACGCGCAAGGTGTCCAGCGATCTTTTGGCATATCCGACTAACAGATTCCCCGTGTTCAAACTCTGGTAATATTTCTGGAAAAACGTTCCCTTAACTTGCTTAGTAAAACAGGAAAATCTGCGAGCCAACATATTACCTCTGACTGCCAAAGCTCTACGCTTCCTTTCAATATCAGCATCGTCTTTAAGGTCGCTGGCAATAATATGCCCTATAATGCTTTAAGCACATAAATTATTTCCCTCGAGGCACGTAGGCATAGATAGGACTACAATTGCGCTGGCTTGGTGCCAACGGGACACGCTGTCACGCGGCGGCTGGTTCAGTAGCAGTGTGCGAGTGGAACGCACTCATCTTTGAGGGCGGTAAGCTTCCTTTCGAAAGGGATGCAGCTATATTTAAACAGATCCCGCGTATGGATATTTTATGGATGCTTTGTTGTATCTATCAAAAAACTGTCTTGCTTTTCGTGAAACCTACGAAACCCTTAGCAACCTCATCACTTTATGTCCTCAACCTGGTCAAGGGAACTTCTTGCATTTAATATTCCTGCTCTCCAAACCTAATTCAACTCTAAAGTTTCAATTAGAACACCTAAAAAAGGGACAAGTATCACATTTTTCAAAGACAATACAGAATGAAATTATTGACATAATGGCAAAAACATTTAGAGATACCATTCTAAACGACATCAACGAAGCCAAATAATACACAATAATGTTCGAATGCGAATCCAGATATCTCGCATACAGAACTGGTCATTCGCTATGTAAGAAAAAACTGGCGATGTGTGTGAAATACAAAAAAAAATTCATGGATTTCATAGAAGCTGCTGGAAATTTAGGAGAGTACAACAGATTATGGAAAAATTGACTGTTCATGTTTTAGATATTAGGCAATGATAATAGGTCCAATATGACTGGCGCCTATAACGAAATGCAAGCCAGGATTGTAGAAAAGAATGAAGTGGCCGAGTTCAAACAGTGTTTCGCTCACTTATTAGATCTTGTCGGTGTCCATTCTGCCTCATGATGCCCGGAATCAATAAACTTATTTGGAGTAATTGAAAAAAAAGATTGCTTTATTGTCGGTTCTAATACTCGGTGGGATACTATGAAAAAATATGTTAAAACCAATTTAATAGGAAGCAGTCAGACAAGATCGTCAGCGAAACATGTTTTTGTGAAAGCCCTCTTAAATAATGTGCCGGAAGTGTTGGAATCCTTGGAGGAAGTTGAGAAAACTTATCATGCTTCCGAAGCAAAGGACGAAGCAGGTCATCTCTTAAATGCTTTAAAGAATTTTAAATTGAACTTGACGATTTGGGCAAATATTCTTCGCGAAATCAATCGAGTAAATATTTAAATTGAAAAGAAAGATATAATCCTTGCGCGTTCTGCCTCTTTAATGGATGGTCCGATGAAAAATTTGCAAGAAATGAAAGAAAATTCAATTGAATATTGGAAAGAAGGAGCTTAAGAAGTTGCTGGAAAAATTGGCATTGAATCTATTCTGCCAAATAAAAGAATTCCGAGGTGCAAAAAACAATTTGATGAGATGTGAGATGACGAACCACGAAAACTTCAACCTGTTCAAATCTTTGCTAAGGCAACAATGATGATATTTGATCGAATCTGATCAGAAATTAAAAAGAGGATTGATAGTGCACCAACAATGAATTTGAATTTTCCATTTCTTAATGGCACTGAACTCTTAAATATGTCAATTGAAGAACTGCAAAAGCATGGAGCAGATCTTTGTCGATAATATGAGCAAGATTTGAACACTTATATTTGGAGATATAAAAAATGCTAGGGCTTTCAATCCCTTGTAACAGATCTATACGCATGATTTGCAGGATGCCTTTCCTAATATTTGTATTGCTCTGCGAGTTTACTCTACGCTTCCTACTAAAACTGCAAAATACGAACGAAGTTTCAGCAAACTTAAACCTATTAAAAATTATCTACGATCGTAGATGAGCCAGGAACGTTTATCGACTCTCGCAATGTTAGCAATAGAAAATCGATTTATGGCAAGGCCATAGATTTGATTGCAGAACTAAAGGCTCGAAGAGTAAAATTGTAATTTGAATGTACAACACTCAGAACAGAGAGATGTAAGGAAATGAAATAAGCGTATACATATACGAAATTTAGTGAAGCAATTTTACTAAATTTTAATATTTTTTTTTAAACCTACAAAGGTTAAATATATATTAGAACAAATCGAGAGAAATACTACCTTAGATATTCCCTTTGGTGTGTCCAATTCCTAAGATCTACGAGCTTTTAGCTATAACGTGTCAAATAGCCTATTATATCTATCTCTATCTTCCTGTTCGCAAAAATAAAAGCCTGTCAAATTTGCCCACAGCCTCCATAGTTTCCCTTCACTACTAGAAACGCTCTGATTCACGTCAATTGCGTCTCTTTCTCACTGCTGTTTTCATTTCCTTATATCTTTCTCTTCTGAGGTGCAACATAAAATTACTTTTAATCTCACGTTTTATTTCAGACCCTATCCTTTGCTATCCTAGTTAAAATATAAATATGTCCGACACGTTCATGAATTTTTGGAAAAAATATAGATTTAACAAAGAAAGAACAGCGCTAGACCGGCCGTTGTAGGCGTATGTCCATCAGTGGACTGAAATGATGATAATGAACAAGACAAAAATACTGGTTTGCGAGGGCGGTATTTTTCAGTTTTAGCCCCACCTCGGAAAAATTCAAGATCCGGTGCTGATGCAGTTCTCTCAAAAATATTGTGTCAAAATTTCAAGTCAACTAGAGCGAAATTGACGAAACTATGAGTATTTGAGCGTCCGTTGCTCCAGGCCGGGTCTCTATATCTGTTCGACAACTGTGCGTTTTTCTGAAACTTGTTAATTTTGAAGTCCGTGTACATAACTCTCTATCTACACGATTAATCGTTTTGGAATTTCGCACAAAACTTCTTCCAGGTATTTCTGAAAGCGGTTTTATTTTTTTATAATTATTAATTTTACAGTAACAAATAAGCCGATTTATTTTTTTGCGAAATTGGTTTTTTAGCTTCGAAGTTCTACAAAAAATTGAACGGTCGAAAAAAAACAATCCTCTTAGAATTACTTCGAAAAATATATCCTGTAACAAGCATTTTGTTTTGTTTTTTGTTTCAGATGATTCTGTTGTGAGTTAGGATATACACCGCAAAACAACTCTGTTTCGTGGTGCCTCCGGAGATTCACATTCACTCGCATAATTTTCAATATTTTGCAATGAATATTTCGAAATATTGTTTCCACATGATGCATTATTAAATGGGAATTTATTGAATACACTAGCTCTCTCTCTCTCTGTCTCTATCGCCCAAAAAATCTTACAAACATAATTTTTATTCACCGAATTAACCTCACCAGAAACCCCCTCCATCCCGTTAAAAAAATTTAGCTTCTCCATTTTTCAAAATCTAATGGCTTCGTGTGTCAACTGAAAAGTCTAAATGCCAAATACTGTCTTTTTCATCATTTAGACAAGGGTTTTGTGTAAGTTAATTTTAAATTATTAATTTAGGTATAAACGACTATTGGTATGTTAACAATTTAATAATTAATTATTATAATATTTTCCATCAAATGAAATTCTGATTGTATTTACTTTGATGTACATGTTTCTCCACTGCAATGGGTAAATAAAATAAATTAAACGTAAGTCGTCACTAAGTGTCAAATCACAGCTTAAATCTATCAATTTATTCGAGTACAGCTTTACAAAACATCATCCATCCACTTCCAATTCGACACAAGAATTCAAATTGATTATTATTTTCATGAAAATCGATCATTTCCTATTCAATATTAAATTCTTCCTCTTTCCGCTCTTTTCAAAGTAAATTATCTGAATCGGGGAAAAAAATTGCTGAGATTTTATGAAATATAATTTTGGGGTCATTAGACTGGCCGAAAAGAAGAGTCTTAAGTTTTAGTTCCTGTGCGAAAATAAATCGAAAGTTAGCAGAGAGCTAATCGCTAGCTTATAACGTCGATAGCAATGCGTTTTGTTGATTTTCACCACACTGGAGAGCATATTCACCACATTCATGCGAGAGGGAAATCAAAATTGTTATTTAGTGCTGAGCGAAAGCTTTGAGTGACCTACGACTGTATCTACATACGGCATACAAAGTATCTTTTTCTCCAACAAATTGCTACCAAGAAGGGTTCTGAGAGCAAAAGATACCTGTTTTCGGCTTGAAGTTGGGGAAAATCGGTAGCGAAAGCTGCGCGGGAAATTGAGAGGAGCAACTCTCGTAGAACAAACTTTGGACAATGCATGAATTAAGCGCACAGGTAAGTTTCTTATGCTTTGCTACTGCCGCACTGGTCTCCCGCAAGAAGAGTGGTACTCACCATTCGCAGGTGCTTGTGCAGTTCTTCGGCGTCGTGTCGCGACAGTTTGTAAGCTTCGCAGCCAGACAATATTCGACGACGCCAATAGTTCATCGATGGTTCGGTGCGAAGTAAACTTGAGACTCTCGCGAGCCACCTTCTTTCGTGCACACCTTGGCCAGGTAACTCAGTCTAGCTTTCAATCTCGTCGAGAAGGAACGCGTTTCGTAGCGATTTCGTAGTCGTCATGTCGAATCGTGGACAAGTAATTCGTTGACCTTCGCCTTCTTCGACCTCTTCTATCTGCGTTTCTGTGCTTCTTGTTCGTTTCGTGGTCGGATGGATGGACTTACAAGAAGAGAGAGAATATTGTGTGGTTCTTGACTTCTTTAAGATTCTTTTAAAATTGCTGAACAGATTTTTAGAGGATTCTTGAAAAGGTGGGTGCACTTGAGTGAAGTTGATTGAAATCAATCGAAATGAAAATTTGTGAGTTCTTAGAAGAAAATAATATATACAAGTGGAAAGAAATATTCGTGCAATAGATATTCTTTGAAAATATATCGAAGTATATTTTACTGTGGATTTATCTGTGCTCTAAATAGTCCGAAGAAAAATCAGTACATTTTGTACAGTTCGTTAAATTGTGTAGGCTGCAATCGAAACCGGTGTTGCGTCTTATTGAAGAGCTAGAAGAAGATTGCATTGCCCAGTGAATCTCCAGTGCAGTGCATAGTTTAAACAGCAAGTGAAGTTGCTTTGAAAATATATGCAAAGTAAAATCGATTTGAAGTAAAAAGAATAGTTTTCCTGCCGATTATCAGTGATTAGTGATTGTTTGTGAATTTTCAAGAGGGCTCGATTAAACGAAAATAACTAGTGAGAAAAAATTTTCATTATTTTTATGTGAAGATAAAAAAAAAATCTGCATTCAAAAACTACTCAAGTCGAAGGATTACCTGCTTTATGTTCATCACTGCTGTCCGGATGATTTGTTGTGAATCACTTGAAAGGTATTTATTTTTATTTCGTAATTTTTAAATGGTTCCATTGTTTCTTCGAGAAATTCATAACGATGGTATTATTATCTGACTTTATTTTAAAAATAAAATAAATGCAGTTTAAATGTTAAGGAATATTCATATTATGCAGAAAGAGGCCGCGAAATCCACCAATTCGTAGAGTAGCTGAGAGTGAGGTTGAAACCGGTAGTTTAATGTGTATGTCCACAACGATATTTTCGCGAGATTCAAATAAGATGATAATGGCTTCAAAGTGGGTTAATATTGTTGTTTGGGCATGCATAAAGATATACCGCCGTCGATTCCATATATGAAAAGACGATAGCACACTTTTTATGATTTTAGATTGAACTGAAAGCTATTATGGTGGTTTTTAGATTCTATGCTGATTTGTTCTTTTTAGTGATGTGGTTTGCATATGGAAGTGTAAAATTTGCCAATGTATTTATGTTGAACAAATTGTAGGGAAAGTTTTGAAGCAGGTGATATATAATATTTTTCAAGAAACTAGTTTGCATTAGACATTGGTGGCACAAAAAATACATTTGATTGACACATTTGTCTGAATTTCAAAATATTTGAAACATGAACAAAAAGAGCAGTTAAATTGAGGTGATCAGTTGAAAAGTTGCTCGAAATATCTTTCCAATTTTGGAATACAATTCTGGCCTGTTGGAAACTAGTCTGAATATTTTATTTGAAATAAACTCAATAAACTTACTGATAGCCAGCTAGACGGTTTATTTTTCAAAACTGGATTCAATAATTTTTTCACATCAACTCTGATCCCAATTATCAAAGTATTTTAATGATATGCGTTCTCAAAAAAATCAAATAATTATGGTTCTGATTTCTTTCAATTTTTTTTTTCAACGTTTAGAAAACATTTTCACTTTTTACACGTATAAAATCATCAATCAAAAAGTGAAACACATACTGACTTCAATTCATGATTGGTGTAAATATCGCATTAGAACTTTCAAACGAAATTTTTTTTCCGACTAACTTATGTTTTTTCAGTGATTTCTATGCTAGCAGCACTAACATACTCGTTAAACGTTTCTAACTGCTCATTTCGTAAATAACATATGATAACTTAATTTTCGTACTAATGCTGCAATTTAAGCCACTTTCTCCGAAATTCGGAAACAATCCTAATTTTGCTAGAATATATGCATAAGTGTTGGGTACCGTTGCATATAACATCTGTTCGTGGATGCGTACGTTAATGCATGTAAACTTTTTGCGGCATATAATGACTGCATTTATTTTTTCGGAATAATTTTTTCGTTCCATATTCTGGATGTTGATGATTATGAGTATTTTGTGTGAAAGTTTCGTGTGAAGGAAATTTCACGATTTGTGCGATTCGATGTGGAAAAAATGCTATGTCAAGGTCGCTTAAGCAAAATGATTGTATGAAATATATTATTTTAGATTTATGTCGTTGGCCAAGTTGAATTGATTGCTAATAGAAATTTGATATTGTTAGTTAGGAAGAAAGTTCTATTGTGACCTAATAAATAGGCTAATCGTTTGATTTTTCTTATTATTGATTAGTTTCATTTCTTATTTGATTTGGTTCGCATCTGTTTAAAAAGTTTAATGAAAATTCATTCCAAGTAAAATAGCATATACATTTTATGAAATGAATATATTTTCTATTAAAAAAAATTATTTCTTTCTACACCGGCATAAATTAAAAGCAAAAAAGTATCATTCTCATTGCAAATAAATTATTAACTGACAGCTTTTTATTTATTTATTTATTTGTTCAATCTATATAGCTTACAAGTTAGTCTTAAATAAAAATACAGGACTCCTTTTTAAAGTATAAAGCTCACAGCCCACATAAGATAAACTTGTGAGTGGGTGCGGCGTTACTTCAAACAGTTATAGGTATAGCTTTATAATAATACAATTTAGCATAATTAATATGTATACATGCTATCTAATTATTCAATGTATAGAGATAAGATAAACTTGTGAGTGGGTGCGGCGTTACTTCAAACAGTTATAGGTATAGCTTTATAATAATACAATTTAGCATAATTAATATGTATACATGCTATCTAATTATTCCATGTATAGTTGTGTAGTTCTTACTCATGAGTTGCATTATGAATCTTAATTTTTAAATACTAAAGACTGAACAAGGACTATTAACAATATACTTTTGTAGGACTTTCCTGTAATTTGATACATTGGTTGATTCTTTAATTTCAGTCGGTACTTGATTATTTAATTTTGGACCTAAATTACATGCATGTCTTGACGTTCTGGTCTTTGTATAACTTTGTAGAGCCGGAGTTCTCTTGACTTGTGAACGAGTAAGATAAAAAGAGTGCTGAATTTCGAAGCTATTGAGATGCAAGTAAACGAAAAAAAGCTAAATTGGTAGAATAGAACTTTGATTGTTTAATACAGATTTTTATCACTCTATTTTGCCAATTTTGGAGAACAATAATGGTCGCGGAATATGCTGAGCCCCACATCAATATTCCATACTACAATAATGACTGAATTATTGCAAAATACACCATTTTCTTTTGTTGTGGTGGAATTATATATCGAAGGCTATATATTTTATACAAAGTTTTTCTTATTCTCCTGCGCAAATTTTCAACATGAATAACCCATTTCAAGAAGGAATCAATAGTTATGCCCAAATACTTTTTGGAATTGGCTTCTCTCAAGCTAATGTTATTAATTCTAATATTGTGTGACCTGTTGTTGAAGGAATTTTTCCCAAAGCAAATATATTTTGTTTTTTCTAAATTTAGGGCTAGCTTGTGCTTACACAGCCAGTTATAAATAAGCTCCAAACAACGATTGATATTTGAAACAAGATTATTGTCGCAATTATCACTATACAGAAGTACCATATCATCAGCAAAAGATACAATTCTGACTTTAATCATGGTTTTTTTAAATTTACATAGCCCATTCACATATATAAGGAAAAGTATTGGACCCAGAACAGTTCTTTAAGATACTCCACATATGACTGCAAGATCATGGTTTACTGTGTCGAAAGTTTTCTTGAGATCTAAAAAAATATCTAGAACTTGTTTGTTATTATCGATTCCACTATTTATAAATTTAGGGTCTTCGTGTGAAGCATCTGAAGTACCTATTTTTGATCTGAAACCATATTGATTTGGAGCGAAAAAATTATTTTGCTCAAAATACCACATGAGTCGAACTTTGATGCATCTTTTTAATATTTTACTCAAGCTTGCAGTAAAGGAAATCGGACGGTAGTTACTCGGATCTAACGGATCCCCTTCTTTGTAAAGCGGGACAATATTTGCATGTTTTAAATATAAATGTTATAGGTTCAACAATAGAATGGCTACAATTTTTTAGTATTTTTGTACATATTTTCAAGATTTCAAATACGCATAAAAATTTCAGAACTCTCAATAGGTTGTAAATTCTGACTAATAGTGATTCAGGAAATCTAGTAATATCCCACATGCCGTTTCTTTTTTAAAATGAATTAAGATTCCGCCCCTTAAGTGATAAATCCTGCTACTTCTTAGTCAAAGAGGTGTTTCAACCGGAAAAATAAACTGCAATTTTAAGAGGACCACACAAGATTTGATGATATTCTTATCTGGTTCTTCACGGAATGATGATAAATTCAGTATAAACTTGAAATTGAATTTATTGTCTGAGGGCTTTAAATATTGTAAGAAATTAATTAATTAATTATGTCTTTGATTAGAGGGGTGTCAATTTTTCTTACTGTTAGGATGGTTTTTTACCATCGAATTTGGCAAAATGCCAATAAAAAAATTGTGAATGTGCAGGTAAGGAAAAATTAACTTTTTACACAGGTTGAACAAATTTAATTGAATGGTAGTAGAAATTAAATGATTTAGTAGAAAAAAAAACACATAAAAATTCACAAAAACTATTATGCTTAATAGAGAATGGAATGTGAATGAATGGAGTGAGAAAAAAATTATTTCAGTATAAAATATCCTAGACTATTGTTGAATATAGAAGTAATTTTTGTTTAAATTTCCATTGCACATATCATATATATTTCAAGAATTTATTATCTTAACTCCTGTTGACTAACCATTGATAATTTGTCTTCAATTGTTAGCCTCTAGAAGAAGGATCATTTTGACTCTTAGGATTAGTAATATGAAACCATCTATTAGAGTATTCAATATATTTTTGTTGTGGCAAATTTTTTGCCTCAAGTCGCAGCAGTTCGATTGAAATGAGGATCGATTTGAAATAAAGATGAATCATTTATAAAGCCATACACTGTAAAAAGCTCGAAGATTGATTTTAATTTAAAATTTTTTTGTCCCTTTCTTCAACGGAAATAGTATTCTGTGTCAGTATAACGTTAGATTTTGTTGGTACATCAGTTTAGTTGACAACATGATATATACTGCTGCATCTGCAAGGATTTTAATCATTTTACTACTACAAAGACTGTGATAATTCGGATAATATGCAAGATCTTAAAACTTTTCCATAAATTTGACCTTACATTGATTGTTGTTTTATGCCATATTTTCATACATAAAATTCTAGGTTTTGATTTAAATTAGTTTTATAGCGTCTTTTGCCAATATTTTCATGAAATATTTGAATAAGTTTTAACATAAGTATTGTTAACACCAGTTGTCAAGAAAAAATCAAAAAAATTAATTCGGAAAGCGGATGACCTGGAAATCAGATTTTCTGTTTTTTTTTTCAAAGTTTTCAAATCGGTCATGTGGCCGCAATTTTCTTTTTACTGTTCTGATTGCTTATGAAGAGCTTAGCTAAATATGTAAAATTTTTACAATGTATTGACAAGTAAAATTTATTGTTTTGAATTATATGGGGAAGTGTAACAATGCTAGGTAAGAAAAATTATTTTTGGAGTAGGCTTGTGGTTTAGCAGCAGAATCTGAACAACAAATTTTTGAAAGGTAAGGAAAAAAAACAGAAAAATTGAATGCTAAAAAATCTCAGAAAAAGACAGGCACGATTCGAAAAAGCAAAAAAAAATGTTTTTTTAGAGTCAGCCTTTTAAAATCGATACCACTTTGCAGATTCGATTGGATTGGAGCGAGCTGTTGGTGATGCATTGGACAAATTTTTAGTAGTTTCCAAAAAAAAAAAATATTTATGGCATTTATTGGGTAGCTAAAAGGATTAAAAACTCAAGAGTGTTCGGTATTCGTGACGTTGAAGAGGGGTTCTAGGATAAGAATGAAAATTGATCAACGTGATGCTTTACCTACTCTCAGTTTAAGTTAAAAATAAAAATAATTTTGTGAATTCAATTGAAACAAATCTCAAAACACATATAGCTGAGGAAGTAAGAGCTCTTCATCGAACTGGTAATTCAATTGCTGACATAAAATTGATATGTTCTTCGAGAACAGAAAAGCAAAATGAGAAGAATTGACAAACCCGTAAAGAAATTGGATGCTCTGATGAGTGACCAAAATATATATTTGTAGCAGCAAAATAAATATCGCCCCAATGACTACGCCACTAAATGCACTGATTCATGTTGCGATGTTGACGAAAATGTTCAATCTGTATTGCCATAAATGGGATCCAAGTTTATTATCAGAGGATCGCAAACCAAAAATAATAATCACAGAAATTTTTCAATTTTTTTTGAGATATATAATAAACCACTGATTTGAAAATTTTTTCGAAATCATATCGAATTTTATGTCATATGATATCCAGCCAATGCTTGATTGTTTCTGATTTCAAGGAACTTTATGCTAGAAATATTTACTGGAAAACTGGCTTGCGATTGTTCCATTTACTGCTTTGGCGAAGAAAAGTTGATTTATAATTTTTACTGCAAAGGTGATAGTTCCAATGATTCTTGTGCCGAAACGGGTATTTAGTTTAAAGTCGCATGATCGCAACAATGCATGATTTTTTATTTTTTGTCTTTAAAGTAACTTTTTTCTAAATGACATGAACTATATTTTCAAATGTGTCCTCATTCATGTTTATCATGATGCAGAATTTTAGATAGAACTTATTAAAGTAATAACAGACCCGGAGAGCCTTGGTAGTAAATATTAAATGAGTAGTAGGTTTGATGGCCTAAACCTGACAAAAAGTTGTTTCAATAAAAATAGGCAATCGTCATCTTAAAAAAATTAAAGTAGCAAATAATTACTAATAAAAAAGTTATTTGATAATAAACCAGCAATACTGATACTTGAAGGACCTGAATTTGGTTTAAATAATTTAAATTATATTTTTATTGTACGCATAGGGTGAAAATGTGAAATAATTTTTCCACCAGTTGAAAATATGTTTATATTCTGAAAGTATATTCTGCTTAGGAACATTTATTTTTAATAACTTATTGTATTTTCTCCAGCAAATCACATATGGGCTTACTTGTTTAAAATTTTCTAAATTTCTTACTTAAATTTTGACTGGTAGTGTTTGAACGTTTGTAATTGTATTCATAACTTATTGTATTATAAGTTTTGCAAAATTGCTTGAACTTCAAATTCAGGCGTGTTTCAAATTCAGGCGTGTTCCAAATTCAGGCGTGGTCACTCAACTAAAATCTACAAAATTTCATAGTTCTTCAAATGATCAACCATTTCTTCCAATTGAATGTTTTAAATATTTGAACACGTTTGCGTCTTACATTTGTATGTAACTAAAAGTTCAATAGATTGCAACTTTTTTTTAGAAGTGTACGTTATGCCGTAGTGCTGATTCCTTGCTATATGCGTTTTTATATGATTTTATGGATTTTTTTTCGTCGTCATAGAGGTTTTCATAACGAAAAATAAAACAAATTATACAAAATGGTTTAAATTTTTTTCGGTTCTGCATCAAAGGCTGAGAAAAATTCGAAAGAAAACTGTTTTTGACAGCAAGTCAAATTAATCAAATCAATAAAAAAAAATGTCTTTATCTTTGCTAAAGACTTACTTTACTTTTTCAAATGATTTCATTTCTTGATTTGACTCTTACGGTCAATCGAAATGTTTTGAAACTTTTTAAATTCTTATTATCATAATTGCTGTATTTTTTGTATTTTCTCCTCACAAAAATCGACAGTTAAAAATATATGAATAAGGTTTTTTATTGTGCTTTACATATGAAACTATTTTTTACTAGCTATTTTATTTCGATACTAAAAAGCTTCCCTTGTAATCAATCTTTTTCCAATTTTTGTATTCGTCTTACTATTCACTATAATTTGATCAGTTCATATATTTTCTGGCGCATTTTTTCCAATTTGGCCGCACAGTTCCAGTTATTTTCACTATGATGATGATTATTTATGGTCGTTTGCTATGCTGGATAAAGTTGTCAGCTTTCATCGAAGTTTAATCAATTAGCTTTAGATTTTTTTTTCGACTAGACTTTCGACTTTTAGATTTTCTTATTGATTCTGGTTATCAAGCTCAAATCAAAAACAGTAGTAATTAAGTTGAATTTCACAGCCCTAATTTATTAAAGAAATTTAAAAATCTATTGTTATTTGTCTTAATTTCTAAAAATTACATTTTGAAAGTCAAGCTTCTGACTAGTTTTTTGATTATCTGAACGGTCTAATAGAATCGAAGCTTATAAGTTTTCTATCTAAGATCTTTGATCGAAATTGTTACATAGTCGAAGAAAAGGGCTCAATTTTTTTAACTAGCTACTAAGCTACTATTAAAGCTAGCTACTAAAATCTTTAAAAAAATCTTGTGCATATATCCTTTGAAAAATATTGGACTTTTAAAAAAATATATTTGAAATTCATAAATTTTGCCGATTGGCTGATAGAGTAAGAAACTTGACTTACAAGATTTCTTTAATTTTTGGAAACTATATTCTATTGTTTTTTCATTTAAAATCTTAAGCAAGTACTGTGGCTTTAATAATGCAGCAACGCTTCATCGAACAATACTCATAAATTGATAGAGTCATCCTCATAACATTTAAAAAAAATTGCAGATACTCATTACTCTGACTGTTTCGGTTACCATAATTGACAAAATGAGGCTTGACAGCAAGATAATATAATTGTATACAATTTTAATTTTTTGTTCTTTCACTTTTTTGGAATTATTTCAAACAAAACGTTTGCGTTCACAAACCGTAAAGCTCAATAATCACTTCCAGATGTTATTTGTGATACATGTCAAAGATATGACGCAACGTAATGGATTTTTTTTTTAAACAGAGTGTAAGTTAACTAAGTTTTCAGATTTAAGTTATTTAAATTATCATTAGCTATTGTTATCAGATTTGTTACTTAGCACGCGAAAATTGATCTTTATTCTAAATATACGCTATTTAAAAGCTGGAATTGCTTTAAATAATTTGCTTTGCATAATTTGGCTTAAAATGCATGTCCGTGCACATCTTCATAATTTTTATTTCATCAAAATTTAATTTTGCTGATTTTTAATTTTGCTGGGTTAGTCCACTGTTAAACTGCTCAAAATGACATTTTTTTTAAACTGCTACCAAAAAAAAACTATTCAAGATATCGATTTGAAATTTTACGTTCACCTTTATTGAGGTATAAAGCTAACATTTTCATTGGAAATAATTATTAGAAAATTAAATGGCGACCGCCCCAATAGATCGTCGCAGCACCGCCGAAAAAAAAGCAAATTGCGCCTCGTAAATTCCTGGACAAAATAAACATCTGTGAACAAATCACCAAAAATATTTCATTAGTTTGGAGTATAAAGGACTGCACGAGCAATAACAAAACGATGATGTTAAGCATTTAGTTTATATGACTGAATATACTCGTAAAAAGCGTGAATTTATAGTACATATATTTCATACCACAATGGAACGCGGACGCCATTCCTTCATATTCGTGGACAACAAATCGGCAAAATTTGGTGTGTTTTATCAATTTTGCAACATTTTAGAATGAGTTTTTAAAATGTTTTAATTTTTACTCAAGGTTAGTTTTACAAATAAGCTTTTCTTCGTTATGAGCACCAGTTTTATATTCATACAGCTATAATTGCTTTATTGCAAAATAAAATTATTAAAATTGGGTGATGCTTTAACTTAGTCCTCAAACACCAGTCGATTATAAAGCTTTGGATCTCGTACCTAATTTGTAAGTCACCAACATTTTATATACACTGACCTGAAAAACAGGTTTTTGGTTATCGTTTTAGAAATCGCATTTTTTTATCCACATCTTTTTTTACTTTTCATATATCAGTCTTACGATAAATCACTCTTTTAGTCAAAACTGTCTGGTTCTGACACAATAAGATTTTATTATCTTGCGACATTTTAAATCAATGAGCTATCTTTTCATCAGAAGTAAAGTGGTTTAGGCAACTTATATCTAATGTCTTAGCTTCCAATGGTTTTTTTTTTGCTATTTGTCTCTAATGCTTTTTCGACTCGATGAATAGCATGCTAGCTAGTCCCAAAGATGTCCAAAATATTTTAGTGATTTTCAATAATTAGGCATTACTTCCAGTAATCAAATCCATTTCATATTCTTATTCGGCAATGCTTGACGAATTAAAGAATCAACTGACAAACTGTTTGAATTTCAAGTTATTTTCGAAATGAAGTTTTTTTTACCAGACATCCCTCTGAGCATTATATTAGCATTCATGTGTGGCTATCCTTTGAGAAACTTTATTGTTTGTATTACTACTTAATCAAGCAAGTACTGACTTGCAGAAATTCTTTTGCAAAACTGTTTGAAGATTTACGTGGGCAACACTTTGTATCGTTTTCAAATAAATAGTAAAGTCATTACTATATTCTTCCACTACTCCTCGCAGGTGATACGAAAAGAAGTATTCAGCAATAGTCCATCATCAAAATCAATTTTCGATTGTCCAAACCTAAAACAATTAGATTTCATTGCTGTTAACCTACTTAACAACAATAACAACTCCAACCTAATTGTCCCATCCTCCAAAAGGCCACACGCCTTCTATCTCGTCACCAAATCATGCAAACGCTTTGCATAAAAACCGATTTTTAATGTATCTACATATAACGGTTTCTGTTGAAAAGTTAACGAACTTTAATTTGTCGCTCTACGACATCTAAAATCGAACCAAAAAAACCATCAGGTTAATGAATGCGTATTACAATTTTAGGCTGCTTAGCAAATCGGAAGCCATAGATACACCGTATTTGCATGTATCGATGTTGAATTTCTTCGAACGTCAGTCGAGTGTGACATGATTTGGCTGTTAGCACGGTAAACTTGTACGGTGGTCGCGCGATCACCGGTAACTATGATTGAGGGTCAAACCTTTATTCATTTACATATGCGTATGTATGCATAGAGCTGCGAAATCGAATGTGAATGTCAACGGGAATTGCAACGGTTGGATGGAAATCTGAAAATCATATGACTATAGTAATTTGCGTTCTTTGATAGGACCATGCAATGCATGGTCAGATACATATGCTAGGCAGGTCTGATACAAATATTGATATGAACTTGAATCAAGTTGTTGTAAAATTTTCATTAGCCCCTATTCGAGTTAAAAGCGTGAAATTCTTTCGTAAATCAAATTTGTCAAATCTATTCGTTAATTAAGTACTTGGAATCTGAGTTTGTTTATGTCAACTGGTTCGATAGCGAGCTATTTTGCGAAGCCCGCCAGATTAATTTGTACTGAGTATCTTATATCTGGCTTATTTGTAGCACTTGATTAATTAATATGATTTTTTTATGGAGTGCTGATACAAAACATGATCGTATTTTGGTATTATTATTCCGATAAAATAGTGTTTTTCATTAATTACCAAGCAATTTTATCTGGAATTTCTCAAGATATAAATGTATGCAGGTTTCAGTAGCACTGCTAGCATAGAGTCAACCATATCTTGCTTATTTTACTGTCTAGGTGGTCTCGCGGCTTGTTTGTATGCCTTCTCAGTCTTTAGTAGAGAGCATAAAAGCCATAAATATCATGAGCTTGGGTGGCTGCGCACTGATAAGTTACGCTAGAAAAAGTCATCAAGCTGCGATAGGATTCCAGAACAGATCATATTAAAATACAAAAAATCTCATTCAAGCAGATACTGTGTTCATATTAGTAAAAATAATAAATAGCAGACTAAATAGTTTTAAAAAATCAATTTGAACTATAGGTTCGTAGAAGCAAATGAAAGGTTTAGTGTATTGTTATATATTTTATTAGCTATTTAATTTTTTTCATAGCCTAGAACCTCATAGAGAAGTTTTAGTTAGTTTAAATATTTGAAAGAAATATCTACAGATTCAAAAATTATTTAATTTTGTTCGAAAGCTCTCAAAAATTTGACTTTAAGCAGATACTTCTGATTGCAAAAGAATTCAAGGGAAAAACGCTCTCTGTCAAAATATTATTTTCCCCCAAGTGCCCTCCATCACAGGTAACGTTTAATTGCTTACCTCTGCATTCATTAAAATGAAGATGAAAACAACTATCTTTATTATGAAAAAACAGTATTGTATTAAAAACCATATGACTAAAATTAGCTTGTCAATTATTGTTCCATAATGACTTCTTTGATAGCTTTTAAAGTCAAAGATCACAACCACCATGAAGGCAAGCCAACCAACCAAACAAGTAAAATCCGTAAGCAATCCCTAGCCACTCTACTACAGTCTCTTACTCTCTTCAGTTCGATTACCATGATCATGGCGTAACTTATCCCAAGTATTAAAGTCATCGACTGGCGGTAAGTTGGTGATAGCGTGGTAAAGATGGTGCTAAGAAGAAGAATCACGATGGCGATGATGTCGACGATCGATGATTGTTGCACCAACTTTTTTATTGTGGTAACAATACTCAGCAGCAGTCGCATTCGGTTGATTTGAGTTTTGCTCTGAACATATTCGTTTATACTTAACCGAATATGTATATAGCATTTCGCAGTTATGCAAGCCCGACTACTTACCGAAACAAATCGCAAAGTCGTCGAACTAATCGATACTTTCATAGTACGAAATTGCATTCCGGTGTTTTCGGATGGTGTTTGCAGTTTTATTGGAGATAGTAAAGTACTAAATGTCTGATTTTTTCAGAGCTAGTGAGAGGTTTAGACCAGGTGTTAAATAATTTTGTAAACATTGATATTTTTTAGGTGCGAAATAATTGCGATTTTTGCGTTATTTGGGAGATGTTAAGATAATATGAACGTTTTGTACTAAAAATAGTTTATACATTTTTTTTAATGGAGAATAATAATATTAATAATACTTTTTTCCCATATTTTTACTGAATTTGTGTTTTGTGGCGTTATTTGTATGTTTTAAAAATTTTGGGCTAAAAACTTGAATTTATATGGTAGAAATATTTAATATTCGTGCTTACACATTTCATCCTTTTGACGAATATCAGGTTTTGTGCAAATATGTGCAAAAAATTAAAGATTTGAACGTAAAAACAATGAAAAAATGACAAATATACCATATTAGCAAAAATTTATACGAAAATGAAAGTGCAACTAAAATATTTTTGTTAAACATGTTTGTCTTTATATGTATTCTATTATTTTGACCTTTCTTCCATTTTGTTGGTTAATTAAAAAACCGATTTTAAAGTGAACAAAAAAATTATCTAATCTTTTGTCATAGTCCGATTTCCAAAGTACGTCCTCTATGTTGATGTGTTGTTCGCATTTTTGGCTTTTTTTAGTGTTAAAATAAAAAAAAAGAAAATAAAACATTCTACAAATACAACTGACAGCAGTTTCGAGCACATTAGTTAAAGAGCTCAAAAATACAATTGGTGCAATATAATTTAATTTTATAATTGCTAAAAATATATGTGAGTGCAAAATAATTTAAGTAACTATGAAAAGTCAGATAGCTAGAATAAGACCGATAACAGATAAATAGTGGAATTGATTTTAGTTTTTGTTGAATTGCCTAGCAACTGAATGAAGCAATTCGTAAATATTCGTAATATATGAGGGTTGGAATTCAAAAATACACTTTTAATTAATTATTTGATTAATTATTGACAATTAATTATTTGATTAAAAGCAGATCTCTCTAGGACTCATCACTGCTTTTGCTCTTCTTAACTAAACTGATGGTGTCAATTTAACCTGTATACAATTTATATAATAGTCTGGAGCTCTCTGATCAAAATATGTTTATAGGAAGTGCAAATAGGAAGTCGTATCTTCCATGCCAGAGCTCATAACAGCAATTAGATATAAAGAAATGAATTTTTATAGAATACCAATCCTCTTGACATGCCAAAGTTGTCAGAATGAGCTCGTGAGTTTCCTTTCCTGACTTGAAGCATATCAAAACTTACAATCGTGCCACCATTTTTCGTCAAATAAAAATTAAAATTATATAAGGCAAAAAAAATCACAAAAACCCTATGACATTTGGAATGTTAAAAAACTAATGCATCCAGCTTATACCGTTTAAAAGAAATCTTGCTTGCGAATTTTGAATCAAAAAATGTCGAGGAAAACAGGTGTAAAGTTTGACATACACTTTTGACAGCCATTTATATTCAGAAATGCATTTCAAAAAGTGTAGTCCCGGTATACTGTTTCAGCTTTTGTTGCTCTTTTCATCTACTAAATACCTTCTGACCAAACCAATTTTGTACAAGAAGGCAATGTTTGAAAAACAACAAGAGACTGGAAGAGCGAAGCTCATGCTAGCACAAAATTTGCTAGGTCCAGCGTAGTCCAATTCCATGTTTCTTGTTGCATAAACTGTTATTTTATTGACATTTGACATTTTCTTAAGTCTTTCATGGGTCAACATTTTTCACAAGTCGTTTTTCACAAGGATGAGACTCTGCAATATTCAATAAAAATTCTGGATAATACTGGATGCAATTTCACTGAAGTGGCAGCCAATCTCAACTACACAAAAGCCGTTCCAATTTTTTTTATAACGAACGTTCAGGTATAAGTGAGTTAGATGACGCACTTTCCAGGCTTGCAAAAGCCCTGAAATTAAGAAACTAATCGCTTGTTTGGCAGCTATAGCTGTAGAAGTTGACTATGATTCAGGGAATTGCATTTTATCTTTTGTGCTGGTTGTGAAACTTGCCTATTCTTTGCCGGTTTTTTCTTCCGTGATCTTTGTCCAGATCGCCGAATGATTTTTTATTTGTTTTCTCTTCAATATCAAAGTGTTTCAAATTACGTACTTTAATAATGCGAACAAAGATGTCAACTCTTTGCAATCCAGAGTGTGCTAATTTTGAACCAAAACTCGTTAAAGTTAGGATAGATGTGCTTCTTAAGAGATTTTTACTTCATGCTCATTTGGATACATTGTAGTATCAATTATTTAGTTACAGTATCAGAAATTTCAAAAAAAAAATTTTTATTGGTTTAGATTTGGAATGAATGTTCTTATAATTTTATTAGGCGTGTTCTACATAACGCTTCAAGACACTTATTCTTGAATTCATGTATAAATCTGTATTATAAAAAACAACTTCAATGGAATAAGTAAATAATTTATTTCACAATTGATGTCAAAATATTATAATTACTGAATACTCAATTTATATAATTACTGAATACTCAATTTATATAATTACTAAATATTCAAAATATTGTCTTTACAAATTGTGCGTAACAGTTTGCTTTTTGGTTAAATTTTCTGTAGAAAGCATACAAAAACATATTGTAATGAGCCATAAGTTGTAACAAGTCTCAATTTCTCGCCACAAAAACTTAGTCGATTTAAATTTAAAAATATTTTGAAAATTTGAAGTAATGTTTTCATTATACACTAAGCCAGTTTCAAATCTAAAATAGCAGATGCATATTTTTCTTCAAAACGCATCGATATATTTGAATCAAGTACTAAAAAATCGTTCAAACATGTAAAAAATAAAAATTGTGTTTTCCTTTAACACGGGACATTCGCGTTTGAAATTTTCAAAAAATCGATTTTGAGATTTTTACATATTTCGATTCTTTATACGTTCAAAAGTTGCCTCCTAAAATTTCATCAAGAAATTCGTAATAGAAAAAAAGTTACAGCTAAGGTAAAAAAAAAGTTTTCGACCTTTTATTCAATAAAATTATGGTGAAAAAAAACTTTAAACGCGTTTTTCTCGAAACTACCTTTTTCAAACTCGTAGGACATTTTTCTTCGAATCTACTCGACCGATTTGAAAAAAACCAAAGAGCATTCGATTACTTAAGGAAAATAGTAAACAATAAGCCTCTAAAAACTTAAAAAAATACTCCCCTTTTCTTTTTATGGGGATGACTTACCCCCAAAAAATGCCGTTTTTTCGCATTTTTCAGAAATATACATACAAAAACTTCAAAATACGAAAAAGTATGAGTTTTGGAGGCTTATTGTATAGTTTTGAGTCTCAAGAATAGAATCCATTTAGAATTTTTCAAAAATCTGTTACAGGAGGTCCACAATATGTCCTACCGTTTGAAAAGTAACTTTTGGATAATGCCCTCTACAGCAGCCAAGGAAAACTAAAAATGAAAATTTTTTTATTTATATTCTTTAGAGACTGTTTAACAATGTCCAAAAGAAATTTTGTCAATAAATATAATAGTTTTTTCATAATAAAATTTTTAAAAAGTGTTTTTTTTTCAATTTCAAAGGCAAATGTGAGAATAGAATATGGCCACCAAATCAGAGTATTGCTTTCAAAATATATTGTAACTGGATTGTGGAATTTTTTTTAATATGTTTTTTTGTTTCTGTGGGCATTATATTTAAAAGCTTGTATTCAGCTGGATATTTCATATTTCTTATTCTTGGTTGAATTTAAATTTGTATATTTTTTAAAAAGTGGATTTTTTGTACTTTGTTTGCATATCAATCTTTTACAATGTACTTAGTCTAATGAAAACCACTTTAACCAGCTTCATTGTTGCTGAATGGGATACTCATTTACACTGCACGCTAGTACAAACCAAATACTTTTCAGTCTATTTGATCACACATATTATCATTCTCCATTTTATAATCTAGTTTATTGCATAATGTCATACAGTTTGACTGATTTACTTTTGTATTTTGAAATTAATATTTTGCTATAAAAAACTAAGTTTATTTTACCATTATTAAAAGCAAAATTTGTGATATCATCTTCCTCAGTTTTAAACAAGGAGCCTTAATAACATAATTGATGCTTATTAAATAATAATTATTATTTTAATATGGAACAAAACACGAGAAGAAATCAGCAGTAATTTTTATTAAGTCATCACATACATTCAACATTTTTTTTTTTTCGAAACTAAAGATTAAGAATTCATTGAAAGTGTTGGCTAATCAATGATCAGATTTATTTACTAAAAAAGAACAAATCAAACAGTTACTTTCTTAGTCAAATCCACCTTTCTAATACACCCACATATCAATCATACTCCTCCACAACAGTACAATCTCTCACGCAATAACGATCTTTATTACATTAATATCGATTTCTCTTCATTCGATACCAAAACAGATTTGATTTTCCCGTTTTAATCCCAAACGCGTTACTATGGAACAAGGTTAGGATCAATGTTGAGTGATGGTCGTCGCGACTGCTGTTTTTCTGCCGTAGGCCGTGGACAACAACTCTGTTGCACGCATGCACGCACATCGTCTGCATTAGATACCGAACACTTTGTCCCAATAGCTTTTCCTGCCGCCAGACTGAATGGCCAAGATGTGACTTGGTTTCGATGCGGCATATAAAATGTGATGAAAAATTCTTAATTACTAACTGGTTTGAAATATGGAACAGGAAATGTCATTGCCGCGATATCCACATTGATATTTTATTGCATGTTTGTGTTTGGAATTAGACACAGAATGGGGCACGCATATAAATATACAAGTAAAAAATAAGGTTCCCAACGCTGTACACTCGCCGCGCGAGATACTAGGAAAAATCCGGCAACACCGCCTTCATTGTTGATCCCCCCCACTCCATTCCAACTACCTGGAAGATCACTGCGAAGCTTAGTGCCAGTCTAACAGCCATCCGCGATGGAGCCCGCAATCGCCGTCACCGCCAGGTGTGAAATCCGTTCAGTGATTCGATTTTTAAACGCGAAGAAGCTTACACCTATTGAAATTCATAGACAGTTGGAAGAAGTTTATGGCAAAGCTTGCATCAGCGTCCAGCACGTCCGCAAATGGTGCAGGGAGTTCTCCGAAGGACGCACAAACGTTCACGACGAGCAAAGGAGCGGGAGGCCATCGGTGTCCGACGAAGTCGTGGCGAAGATTGAGCGCATTCTCCTCGAGGATCGAAGAGTAACGCTTCGGGAGCTGGCTGATCAGGTTCCTGAGGTTTGTGAAAAACCCATCGACAACATTGTGACCGAAAAACTTGGTTATCACAAGGTGTGTGCGCGGTGGGTCCCGCATATGCTTTCAGAAACCCACAAAGACAATCGCGTCAAGTGTGCCGAGGGGTTTCTTCGAGAATGCGCCGAGAATACTGAAGAATTCTTGGACTCCATTATTACGGGAGATGAAACGTGGTGTCACTACGTCACTCCGGAAACTAAAGAAGACTCGAAACAATGGCGCCATCCCGGGTCGCCGAGGCCGAAGAAGTTTAAGCAGACGCTGTCCGCAGGAAAAGTGATGGCTACGGTGTTTTGGGACCGAAAAGGCGTCTTGCTTACCGAGTTTATGCCTAAAGGGACCACAATAAATTCGGACAGGTACTGCGAGACGCTAACGAAACTCAAAAGAGCCATCCAAAATCGCCGGAGAGGAAGACTGAGCAAGGGCGTTAGGTTGCACCACGACAACGCGCGACCGCATGTCTCTCGACAGACCAAATTCGGCTGGAAATTGCTTGATCATGCCCCCTACAGCCCTGATCTTGCTCCCAGCGACTTCCACTTGTTCCCGAAATTGAAGCAACACTTGGGTGGACAACGCTTCAGTACAGATGAAGAGGTGAAGGAAGCGGTCACCAAGTACATCGGCGGCCTAGCGGCGGAGTTCTTCGAAGCGGGTTTTCAGAAGTGGATAACTCGTATGAAAAAATGCGTTGAAAGATCTGGCGACTATGTAGAAAAATAGTTTGAAATACAAGCTTTCAGATGGTATACATATTTATTGCAATAAAAAATGCCTTACACCTGAAAAAAATGTGGGAACCTTATTTTTTACTTGCCCCTCGTATATTGCCTGGTGTGATGCAAGTAAAATATGATTTCGTAAAGTTTGATACGCTTGCGGATTTGGATGGATCCTAAAAGGCTCTGCTTGAGTTTAAGAATTAATTGTGTGATAACAAGGTCAATCTATGACGTAGTTCAGTGCTACGGTTTGTTTGATGTAATTTCGCACGGCCAAAATGATTTTTGAATCGTTTGTGCGATGTTAAATGTAGATAAAACTAGTAGAACTCAGGTCGTATAGGTTTATTTACTACATTTCCGGTTCTAATAATTTCAAGATTGAAAAAAAGTGGAGATTGTCGTTTAAAATTAGGTTACTGGCTTAAGTCTTTCGTTTGAGTTGGAAGTTCAGGTGCCGGATCTATCAATCGAACACATTTCAATTTATTTCGCTTGCATTTACCATATCGTGATTATGCACCACTTCAATTTGAGTTTAAAGAACAAAACTCAATCTGGATAAGTTTTATTCTTAAATTTTATTCTTAAATGCGCCATTTGGTTTTTTTTTTGCTTAATTTTTACATAGTTTTACTGCTATCACTTGGTAAAGTTCAATTTGATTCGATTTATTTTTAGCAATTCTTTGCTACTGCTAATCAATAAGAACGCATATGGGATTTCTCGCATTCAAAACATGCACAAAATAAAATTTATATACTTGGTTCATACCCGCGCTGCATAAAACCTGATCAAAACAAAAGTTAAATTTGACCCTAATAGAGCGTTGCTCATATTCCATTGATTCCACAGAAAATACCAGTAGCCATCGAAAATAAATTCTTCAGTAATGTTCTTGTAATTTAGTTGCTTCACTTGCCAAAGATCACCTTCAAAGTATAATCATCATAAAACTATTTTCAACATAACTTTCTATCAACCGTATGCACGACTAAACTTTTTCCTTCTGCAAGATTACAAGAACTTCACTCTTAGGCCCATGAATACTCAATTACATCAAATCGATCATAGCTGCACCATTGTACATCCCGTCGCCAAGAGCTCCGGTCTCAACTCTGCAAACTCCACCGACAACACCAACAAAAAACCAGTAATTTCCTCAAAATACAATAGACTTTATGTACAACGATAGCCTTGGCTTATGTAGCCACCAAATATTTTCGTGTGGTCAAAAACATTACTGATGCACTGGTACAGCTGAACAAACAACCTCCGAAAGTATCAGCCCGGCCCGGACCAGATAGAACACTTGACGATTGACTGTCTACAAGATTCCATTCTCCGGCCACTATTATTCTTTCGTTCATTTGCTTTTGTTTCTAAAGCGATATGTACTTTAGTGGCTCCGGTCAATGAATGTAACAGCTGCGTACTATGAAGCAATGATTGTTCAACGAAAATATCTTACCGAACTTAGAATCAACGTAAACTTGGATGGCTGTACATAGAAGAAAAGATCGAGAGGATTATTTGGTGAAAATTTCGAAGCAAACAATTTGCGAAACTGAAGACCCATAATTTCGTTAATATAAGTACCGTAAAGTTGAAAGTCTGGCAGTTTTCGTTAGGTGAGATACAATATGAAGATGTCGAATGGTGATTGAAAAGGAAGATTGAATTGGCGAATGAGGGATGTAGAGAGATGGTGCGAAAATTCTTTCGGGAGACAGATGAAATAATACAATGGATTTTTATGGTGGTTATTAGGAGAGGTGGTGTGAAGTCTGGACCAGTGAGATTTAGTTGAAAATTGGTGTTGAAAAATTGATGGAATATTCTTATCTTTCAGGAGTTTTCTTAAGGTTTTGAAATGGAAATTCAAAATGTTTGTTTAAATTGTACTAATTTTTAACGACTTAATACGAAATACAAGTCTATCTGTGAATCCCTATATTCAAAAATCTTTAAATTACCCTTTCTAATAGATCTGATGCAAAATTAATTATTTTAATACGAAATCAGTTGAAATGAAATACCCACGTATCAAACAAGGGGCACCGACATTCAACCTTTGACTTATCCTCTCATTCTTTTTTTTTGAACAAAAAATATATCTATCCACCACCAGTACTTTCAGACTCATCTTAGCTGGCTCTCTCTGCGAAAAAAACCCTTTTGCTTTGATAACAAGATTTTTCAATCACCATCATTTAGCGATAGCTTTCAAGCGCAAATCGTTTTTTGCACTATTTTTGCCATCACCAGTTGCATTACTGCTAAGAGAAAGGTAAACTAGCACCAGCAACAACCTCACAGCCGCTAGACATGAGTGGCTATAAGATTCGACTTACTTGAATGCCATGTGATTCACTAGTCCGGCAACTTTAGGCTCCTTGTTGTTTTTTGCGAAGCGTATCTGTAGTGTGCAATGATGTTTGCATACATATGCTCGTACAAGATATATGGATTGAAGAAGCTTGATTTGAAGATTTGTGAAGTACAGAATGGATGATATGAAATAGGATGAGCATCTAACAGTACCAGTGTGGTTAGTGCTTCAGCGATGAACTTTGCAGTCGCGAAACGTGCACTGTACAATAGGCGAAGCTGTGAAAGTAGTTTTTTGGTGGTTCAGTTGGTGGATAGTTACAGGTATTTGAGTGTTTGATGGGAGCTGGCTACAGTTATTTATGGCGAGCTATTGAAAACTGTTTGTGCGCAGTTAATGTCATAGTTGATACCCTTTTTGCAATTGCATCAGGGTTTTTTTTCATGTTATGTTGGCCTTCTTTAAATGTAAAGGTGCAATGTTGGGATATATGTTTATTCACATATCAAGGAAACGAAACAAAAAACATATCGAAAAAAATGTTTACTTAGCTTTGTGTTTGTGTTGAACGTGAAACTCTTAAACTTTTTCGTATGCTTCAATTTTTTTGAAGTCTTTGCTGTAAAGGAATTTGAATATTCTTGTTAGT
The DNA here is from genome assembly GCA_947369275.1 of Nemotelus nigrinus. Classification (NCBI taxonomy): domain Eukaryota; kingdom Metazoa; phylum Arthropoda; class Insecta; order Diptera; family Stratiomyidae; genus Nemotelus; species Nemotelus nigrinus. The sequence goes on along the minus strand of OX376372.1, from coordinate 18,260,098 downwards.
AATTAAATTTTGAAATAAAAGTTGCAAGAGAGGGAAATTGCGATACAAGCATAACATTATAAAATACTGAAAGTTTTTTTTTCAATATTTCTATCATTAGTTCGATATCTTAACAACTTTTGTACTTTGCTTTTTTATGAAAGAGCCTAAGCGGAAAAAATCTAATGAGCATGAACATTTATTATCCTCAGTGTAACCAAGTTAAATTAAACATATAAATAGTAAAAATAGTAAAAATAGACATACAAAGTAAAAATTGACACAAAAATAGACTGCTACGATGACTGCGATGACTTGAGCTTCACAGCAGAAAAACCGTCACCGCCATGTTATCCCACTGCTGAAAAAATGAGTGTGGAACGAATGACAGGAGAATTTTCTTGGCTGGGAAAAATATTGTGATATCAAAACGAAAATCGATTTTGCGAGTTATTTGAAAATATTCAGGAAAAGTCAAAGGAAAATACCTAAGGCTCAGATTTTCGTTGTCTATGAGTTACAGGACAAGGAAATATTTTGAAGATGAATTGAAAATTGGTGAAAGAAGTAATTGTTAGTATAATAGTATTGTTTAAGTCAATTGAAAGATATTTCGTTTAAAAAAACAATCCTTCTGCAAATAGTGGTTAGTGTCTAAAATTACGAAACGATGGTTTATTGGCTTATGGCAATGAAAATTTGCAAAACTTCAATTAGACTTTGAATAAAGGGAATGCCAAGCTAACAGAAAACTGCGGCGTGAACAATTGTCGAAGATACGTTTCGATTGGATGTAGAGTTTGTGGATGCATTTTGGACTTAAGACTTCATTTTTCGCTCTTTTGTGTACTGTCATTTAAGCTGTCGTAGAATAAAGACGATGATCCTACCGAAAAAAAACCGCGCCAGATTAAACTGGTTTTTTAAGAAAAAGCACGCTTGGAATTTTCATCTCGGATGATTTTTTAAATACAAAGATAAAATAAATTTAAAGCTGATTTAAAACTTGACTGAGCTAAGTTCGTTCTAATACTTGTCGTAAAGCGTAGAGCGTAGAACTAACTTTTGGGGAGTCATATTGTCAACAATCAATGTTTTCTCTAAATTTATGATCTACGGAAATAGCTCTGCTTTTTCTCTGAAAATTTTTTAAGTCTAGTTTCTTATACATTTTAACTCTTAATAAATGTTACTGGCTATTTTTCCGTGAAAAGGAAATGTCTGGTTATAGAAAAAGGAAATGGAAAAGGAAATATCTGGCTCATTTTTTTGTCGAAATCTAATAGTTTTGTGCAGCGATAACGTGGTGTGAAGTAAAGTCGATTTTTTGTGCAAGTTATATGGACATAAAGAAATATAGTCTATTTAATATTATTAAAACCAAAATCTTCTGAATTAATGTACCTTATAACAATCATTAATGCCAATTTTTCATGCAAGCCAATTGAAAGGGAGAAATCTGTTTTTAGAATAAAATGATAGCTGGTCAGCAAATCTGCTTTCTTGGTTTTGATTTCAGATGGAAGTGATTAAACAAAATTACAATTTTGCTGATTAAACAAAATTATAATGAGTACCATTTTTATTTTATTGATTTTGATAAAGGAGTGGTGTTCTTTGCTTGACATATATTTTTTGTAATGGCTTTAAAATATTTATTTAAAATACAATAGCCTTTCTTACTGATATTTATTTCGCTATTTTTATTTTCAGGTATAAAACACATACAGGCATTATCTGTGATATATATGTACTAGTGCAAATAGAAAAGGTAATTAATTTTCAATTTTTTTGACATTACTGGAAGGACTTTAACATTAAAATCTTCTTTGGATTTTTGCTGCAAAAGAAAATAGACATGACTGTTGGCTCAAAAATTTCCCTGAGGTGTACAATAATCCTAATTCATTTGGTTCACGTCAAAGTCCTTGTCAGTGATAAAAGGGTACTTGAAAAATTTTTATTAATGTTTATTTTGATCTCAACTTATATGCTAAATTTATGAGTTTTTCAAGTAAGATTCAAATACCAAATGACCAAATTGGAAATCAGGCCAAATTAAAAATTTAAATTATTAATCTATACTTCTGATCCAAGTTTTTCTTGCAAGTATTAAGTGGTTCATTCTTAACAATTTTAACTAATTTCAAAAATATAAAATTATTCAACAAAAGTAAAGAAGCTTCATCATAACAAAACTTAACTCAAGTAAAAACAAAGCTATATTGATATTGTTTTTGCGGGATGAAATTGAAAAAATTTTTATTTACATAGAAAATTGTTATTTGACAAAGTGGTTTCGAAAGTATGCACTGATTCTCATCAGACACCAGCACACAGTGCATACTTGACTGATGTGACCACTTGCAGTTGAAAATCATTAATATTCTCTGCTTTGATAAGCTTTAGAGACGATATACGTTGTCTATGCTGATTTATAGACAAGAACGGAACAATGATCACAAATCAATAGCCTTTATGAGTAAATTATTTCGATGGAATAAGTCGGAGATGTTAAAATGTGTCATAACTAGCATAAATAAAAATTAATGGTTTCCAACTGCAAGTGGTCACATCAGTCAAGTCTGCACTGTGTGCTAGTGATTGGGGCAATTGTTTATTTCAAATTAATTTGCGTTATTTAGAATTAGGTATGAATTGATTCTGCTCTTCTCTATCGGCCGTTAGTATTTCATCAAACCAACTTGCAGATAAACAATTTTTAAAATCGTTGATATGTCGACATTGACAGTTGAAATTCATTCAGTTGCACCAACCTCGCAACCACCGTGAATAGAGCAATCTTAGCGAATACACTAACTGTTCTGTTTTGGTTCATTTTTTGTGCCATTGCTCTATTCTACTCTGCACCGGAGCAAAAAAACGCAACACATACAACTTTATTGGCTGAAATATTACTTTCATGATCAACATTTTGTTTTGTTAGCTCAGCTGAGATTTAGGGTTTATTAGGGGACAGACCATGAATACTTTTTGATAAACAAATATTTTAAACAAATATTTTCACACTGGTTTTTGAAAGCCATCTTTTTGTTGAGATTCAAATCAAAGTAGATTTCCCGAAAGCAATTTTTGTCCTAACAAGGCAGTTTCCCGGCAAGGGAAATTAGTTGATATTTTCTCTCTGCTACAAAAAAATTAAATTCCCTTAAGGGAGTAGTACTGGTTAGAATGCTAAAAAACAGCCTAATTTTCAATGTTTTTTGTTCAGCTCCTTTATTTTATATAAATTTTATTATGTATAATATTTTAAAAACATGAAAAAAAAATTGCGATTGTTCGAAATTTTTTTTCGAAAAATCTATTTTTTTTTCACTTTGTTTCACTTGTCAAATTTTTTTTGGGTAGTTTTTTGGCTTACATTGTGGTAGATAACCACACAAGATACTTGAATAAAGTAGCACAACAAATTTGATTTAAATCGGTTCTGCCAATCTGGAGCATAAGTGTCAGCAGTTTGAAAAAACGTCATTTCGAGAAAAACGCGTTTAAAGTTTTTTTTCTATTTATTTATTGAATAAAAAATATTTTTTGATCACTTGCAATTGCTCAGTTTTAATCTCTGGACCAAACATAAGTGCTCCTGAGTTATCATAAGCTAGTTGCTCTTGCAGTGCAAAAAACGCGCTTCCTTTGACGCTGCCTTTGTCGCTTTTTCCTCCTGACTTATGCGTTCTTCATCTTTTTTCTCGCAGTAATTAAAAGAAACGGTCTGCCGTAAACTGCCGTAACTTTTTTATTTTTGGAAATATCTTAGTAAAATTTTGAGACGTGTATTCTGGACGTATAATGAATTAAAAAATTTAAAAATAAAAATTTTTTTTTTCAAAATTATAACCGGTACTACCCCTTTAAAGTAATGCTAGTGCAAATTTGCACAATATGGATCCAGGCTTTTTTTTAAATGAGCACAGGGTTGAAGCTATTAACACGTCAATTCGTTTCATCCATAAAATCAGTGACATCGAACCTATACATTTACTCCTCAACAATCAAGAGCACATTTTTATGTTGCATTTTGATATCTCTGAAAAACATTGTATAACTGCAATTGCCATCACCACTTCACTTTAGGATTAACTAAAGTTATATGTAAGTTTTATTTATATCAAAATTAACTGTGGGCTCTTTAATTGTGCTAATTTTCACTTTGATTACGATTAAATTAAGATAAAAGCGACTAAGCCTACGTTATCAAACGGAGAAAACTATGATGAAATGTAGCAAGTCTGAGCTCATATTAGTATAAGCCATGAGTCCTTAATCCTACATATTGTTAATTTTATGAAGATAAATAGTGAATTTCAATTAATAGTAGTTTAGTTTCGCTCTCAGTAGGATGATTTGGTTGTTTTTGGCTTGCTGGTTTGAGCAGATGACTTTGAATCCGTTTAGTCAAACATTGATTCCTAACCTATTTACCCGATAAGAAGATTGATAAAGATTAAAGACTGATTGCAGTGTGCCTTTTTCAATGCAAACAGCTATTTGCTGTAGTTGATGCTAAGGTTCAGCTAGTGAAAATGTAAGGCACGTAGATCAAAAATTTTAATAATTCCTCTGTGAAATCCTCTACTTATCATTTGAGAGAAAAGTCAAAAAATTAGAATGCACTGTTTTGTATGGTAACGCGCACAATGGCTGCGGCCGAATTCGCCAAATTTCTAATTTTGCCGCACCGCTAGCGGTGATATCTACCATAGGTTGGCATCACCACTAGGTTGAATTAAATCTGTTTGAATTAGGTTGAATGGTCTGGTGGAATAGACAAGCGATGGCTGATATGTATTGTGATAAGCCAACCTAATCCTCGTACAACAGGATTTAGCAATACAAAAGAAAAAAAATGAATTTGGTTGGTGCCTTGGTTGCATTGACAGCGACATTGTCGCTGCATTGTGATTCACCAAATTCAACTACGGCATTCACGCCTCCCCTACCTATATTTCGTACTATGTATATGGTTGGAATATCATTGTTTGTGGTTGCTTACTTTTTTTGCACCACGGACGTTGTTTATCAACCACGCGTCATGGTGCATAAAAGTAATCAACTATTTTTTTATGGTTGTTTTAACTATAACCCGTAGTTGACGCAAAAACAACTAAGGAAAATTGTTGATTTTACCAAGATTTTTCTTTCATTGAATGCTTCCACACTCTACTTCCAAAAAAAAAAGAAAAGAATCCAAACGGCCATCCAAAGCTCCTTTTCACTAACATAGAACAAACAATTATTGTGTTGTGACTATGCGATCCCATTTATAGAATTAACCTTCAAATTACTCTTTCTCTCATAATTTTTTTTTTAAGTATACAGCTATCATTAATCAATTCAAACATTCAACTGAAACAATTAAAGTGAGTAAAAAGTAATAATTTGTGGAGCATTATGTACAAAAATAAATTTTCAAAACTATGTGGAGGAATGTTCTACTTATCTTCACATTTAAAAAAAAAAACAAACAAAATTCAGTTGAAACTGTTGGTCGTCGTTTTTCCAGAAAAAGTATACAGATACAGTTTGATTTCCAAAAATTTACTTTAATTCAAACTACTTACTAAAACTACGATATCTTTAACACTTTGGTGGCAGCGGGCATTTCAGTGAATTCTCAAGTAACCCTATATTTCTATGCAGAGTACATTTTCGTTAAAAATAAGTACTGAAAGTGAAAACTAATTATGTTTTATGCTTGTTTATGATTTAAAAAAATGGAAATTATGAATCCTGTGGGGACGCTGAGTGCCTAAAAGTAGGCAAGGATTTTTGTTCAAATTTCGATTTGTCATAAGTTGTGACAGAAACATTCGATCATCGTGAAATTTGGTTTTCAAGACTGTGCGAGCAACCTTCTAGCTACAGCAGGCACGTGTTAAAACAAATCCTTCAAATCACTAACCCCCCTAGATAGTTTTTGCTTTTTGACAAAAAATTCAAATTATTGATAAATTGTGAATTCAGAATTTTTCACAAGAGCCACAGCCAATCGCCAAATTACCTCCATTTTTTTATCCCTCAAAACTTCTGTTCTCGAGAACTAACGACTAGATTAGCCGATCATTATGAAATTTACAGGACATATTGGCTTTATTAATGACCTAGTCTGATAGAAGTGAAATGCGAGCAACCCGGTGGAAGTGGTGCCATCTTGAAAAATCACTACGAAAACCAAATTCCTATTCAGCCAGCAAATTTACACAGTACTTGAAGCTTACTTTAAGCCACTTTTGGTAGAAATTTAGTGGAAAAATTAGGATAGAGCTGTCAGCTAGGGTAATTTTTGTGACCTAAATTTTGTAAATTTGTTGTCCAATTCAGTCAGAAAACCAAAACAAAATTCTCTTAGCCAATTTTCGTAGGAATTACGCAGGAAAATCATGAAAGAGCTGCCACCTATGGTATTTTTTGTCGTTTGTGGCATTTCTTTACTAAGCTTTTTTGTCATTAAATATGCAAATATGAACGAACCCTGCAATGACATTTAACAACAAATATTGATGTTTCGAAAATTTGAAAAAATATCGGGTGGTGACTCTAAAATTCTTTTCACCCATATAGCTTCCAGTGCAGTCTTTCGATCGAAACGAAATTCAAAGGGAGTGTCAAACTTAACGTGAAGCAGTTTTCGTATATTTTTGTTCATGGTTGTAACCCAAGGTTGCCAGCACCAGTCATTTTCGTTAATATTGCACCAACAGATACTTCCACTATTTACACATATGCAAAGCGTTTACAATAAAAATAAGAAACCGATGTTTAAATTTTCCGAGTTTTGAAAATTTTTCGGATTTTTCGTTATATTGCTGACATTTTCGATAAAATCCTCGGATGAAAATGAAATTCAAAGGATGGGTTGATTGTAGCATGAGCCTGTTATGGTAGACTTATTGCTGCTTCGTTGGAAATGTGTTGCTAGCACTGAACATTTTTATCGTTTAAGTTATGCTTGAGTTTTTAGTGTTGCATATCTTTTTATCATATTTTAAAAATCTTTCTCAGAAATTTTCAAAAATTACTAAAAAATCAAAAAGAAATTATATCGATTAGTTTCAAATTAAATGGCCCATAAAAACTTTAAATTCTAGTACCAGTATAACAAACTCAAACCCTAACTCGGCAGTTCAAGGGACTTAAGTTACACGCTGCATATACTATACATACAAAAATCATACATCTACGAGTATAATAGGACACCTTGTCTCATCGCACTTAGCGAAATTATAAGAATCAAGATGATCGAAACGCTTCCGGCGCTCAGTATCTACTGTTTGTAAAGCCAATAAACCAACAGCACAGCCAGCGACCGAATCACTAGCCTGGAGCCAACAACCTAGACACTGATGACATTTCCTCAATTGCAATTATTTATAGAGTTACACAAATTACAATAATTATCGTTGAAAATTAATGCTATAAATTTAATTCGCCGTGAATACAGATGCTTGCATGCAGCAGCCAGTGTTTGGTTCCATACACGGCACATGCATTACAGTTGACATTAAAACTTTTGTTGGGATGTTTGTTTGTAGATGAGTGCGATTGCTAGCGGGTGTCCGATAGCAATGAAATTATAAATGCAAAGTAATATCGATTCATCGGTAAATTGAAAATGTGGGAAAAGCTGTGACTTATTGTTGTGATGTGTTGTTTGAATGGAAGTTTCATAATTGCATCCTGGTTGTCAGGTGGATGCAATAATTTTAACTAAGATTAAAGGTAAGGTGTGGTGTTCAATTATTTTTCGACTCATAAGAAAATTTTGATATTCAAACCAACATCAGCGTCAACTCTCAAATAAGGGCAAATAAGACTCAAAACTAATATTTTTGCAAGGCTAAAATATTTTCATTCACGGACTTATTAACCAACCGGATGACAGGATGAAAATAGTTTCTCAAAAACCTGAACAAATCACCACACTCACTAATTTTCTTCTTCTATCAATCCATCACCAAATGGCAAGTGATGGTCGCAAAAGGCGGTGATCTCTATTCGATAAAATTTCACGAGCCAAACCAGATTTTCTTGTAGCAGCAAGATTGAAGTCGAGAAGCATCTTCACATGTTGTAGAAGTATTAAGTGGATCTTCGTGTCTATGAAAATTGCATTGGCCTATTTTGAATAAGTAGTGGCTGCAGTCCAAAGTTACTGGCTGAATTTGCCACGAGGCAAATTGATGCTGGTTTCGAGTGACGGGGCAAACAATTATCAGATTTAAGGTCTTCTTCGGCAAAATGTGTTTTGGAAGCAAACTTGCCGGACTCGCTGTGAATATGTTTGCAATGAAACTCCAAAATAATTAAATTATGGTGAGCATGAAGGACGTTTAGGTGAATTAAAGCAAATTGTTAATCATTGTAAATTCGTCAAGCCACTAGTGAAAATATTGATTTGAAATCAAATTTTCGTTTACTTCTTCCAACCTGATCTTTCTGACCCCTTTCATTTTATCATCGACTTTCGGCAAATCATTGTTAACGATTCAATATCATCTCAAACACCAAACCCACTCAAGTCTAAATTGAACAATTGTTCCAGTGATTTGGTTAAAGGTTCAACTCAGGTCACTGTTTCGATGATCATCCTTTTTTTTGCTGAATTTATCGTACAGTTGATCCGTTTCACTATCATCCATCTCGAAAGAAAGTTTATAATTAATTAAAAAAAAGATTTAGTGACGACAGAATTTAACTGCCGAAAACAACCATGACCCAATTCGTACGAAAGATCATCTGAAAAAATCTGTTTTACGAAATATCTAAGTTTTAACGATCTCCGCTACACATTCAAAACAGTGGCCCATGTGCGTGATCATGCCTACAAACAGCCCGAAACCAAATCTTCAAGAAGTTAATTTATGTATTTCACTCTATCCGCTAGACTATCTACAGACCAATGAATGTTTATCGATAGCCAATTTTTTTCAGCTAGATACTGCTGCTGCAATTTCTTTACTCGCCAAACAGTAAAATAATAATTTTGACGTTCGCATCACACACACACGGCATCTTCATTTGGTTTATTGAGTTGAACATTGCGGTGATTGTAGATTGTTGATATGTCTATGAAAATTGAATGGATTTTAGAAGATTGAAAGAAATAAAAAAAACCATGCACTCATCTACCGATCTACATGGACTGCTTATAATTAATTAGTACTTCATGCAATTAATCGAAACATTTTCGTAAGCGTAAACCGCAATACTGAGGTCTGATGATCATAATGGTGAAGATGATGATGGTGCAAAAGCTCTTGGAAATAATTGAACGAAAAAAGATGAATTGGATATGGTTTGGATGTGGTAACCATGATTGACCACACCCTGCAAATATTTGATTAAGCTACATGCTGAGATGTATGGGTACATGGGGAAAGATGGAATATGATCTTTGACTGCAGCTTCTGAGGAGATGGTTTCTTAGACATTTGCGAGCAGAGCTCAAGGGCATTTGATTTGCTAGTATGAATCTATTTTATTGAGTTTCTTGGTGTGAATCTGTTTTAATTTAATATTTTTTCATGCAACCAGTTGATAAGGTATAACCAAGTAATCGGTAAGGTATGTTTTTCCTGAAACTTGCCGTCAATAAATTAAATGAAGTCTAAAAATAAACAAACCTAACCCCGAGTAAAGGTAAAAATTAAAGAAATCCTCCAAAAACAGATTGTTTAGGTCTTTAAGATTGATTATTAGTGCATGTCACCTAAAATTTGGTGTATAATCCGAATTTTTCGTTAATATGTTGAGTTAAAATCTGCATAATATGCAGCACGAAGAGAATAAAAGCGAATATTTGTGTTCTTTTTGAGTGGAAATTACCTTCTTATTTTAAATATGATGTGGCTCAAACCAGAAAGAAACCTTTGTTGATTTTGAAAGTTATTTTCAGAATAAGTTCAGCACCAACTCAACCTTTAATGCGTCGTTTTGTAGTCAAAGTATTGTTTCTTCTAAAAGCTATGAAAAAAGCTACAAAAGCCCAATTAGTTTAGAGTCAGCTTATAAGATGTTATACTTGGTACTAAAAAAAAATCTTGATTATGAGTAGAAGCAGCCTGAAGTTTTCCTCGGAAGCTGCACCATCCTTGTTGAGAGCCTTGCTGGTAGAGCTTGATCTGTAGAGTTGATTGTGTTTGGAATTATTTGGTTTTTGGGTACAAAATACTGCCGGCCAACAAAACTCATTGAAAATAACCGTTTGTACTTATCAGTCAGATCGTTTCTCTTCTTTGTTCATGTGTTAACTTTTCAACTCGCAAATGATGAAATACGAACCTCAGGGTTGAAGAACGTGATACATATATGCTGTTCGTACTAAATACTTATGTACAAAGAGATAGTTCTGATAAATTCGTTTTATTGCCTCTAAACAAAAGTTCAGGTTGATTTAATTTTGTCATAGCATTTTGTCATTTTAAATAGCTTGAACTCTTCCCATATCGGCATAGAAAAAATACCTGGACAAGTAGCACAATCTTCAAACTTCCTAAGCATACAGTCTCCCGCAACAAAATCGTCAATATGCTCACGGTACCCATCAAAGATCTTCAACTCTTTGGATCTGAGCTGGACATGTTGGAATGTATCCTGGTAAACTTGGTCCACCGGGAACCTTGATCAGTCAGGCTCGGGAATCTCTGTTGGAGTATCAATAACATACCTATGCTTTAGCAGCGTTGAGCCCCATTGCACGACCTGACGTCGGGCTCATGAGCGGTTTATTCAATCTATTCTTTCTTCTAGCATCTTAGGAATTGAGGATCAGAGAGCATTACAAACCAAGAGGAGTAAAAACTAAAGCTAACGGTCACATCATAAAAACTTTTGCGTGCCCATTGTTATAATCGGAGGTAGTTAAAATAGAAATAGGGGTAGTCTAGAAGGTAGATGGCATTTAGATTCAGTGATATTATCATTGAAGCTGATCATTATGGTCGAATTATCAAGAATAACTTCATCAGGCATTTATCAATTAGTCTGCTGGCTTAACCATCAATTTTCGCGTGACTGATTCTTGGTTTACTTCTACGGACTGTGACAACAAAAACGCAAATTAAGTACTCTAGGAAATAATCACACAGTTTTGAGTGCAGACAAAGATCTCATGTGACTCTATTCATCATACTACACCAGAAGAAGACGAATGTAAAGCACATCACTGACGAGTTGGCCAAGGAAGAGGCATTACCAGCAGCCCTTTGAAACTACCTTCAACAAACCTGAGTCAACAGGTCCAACCAATTAAGAGTCTGTTTACGCGCCGATGAATATCTGCCGCGTCAAACCACCCAAAACATATGTTGCACCCAAACATGGCTTCTCGAACTACCAGAAAAATAACATGCACATTGAGCAACTTTTTGTTCAATTGTTGCTATGACCTTGTGTACGTTAAACATCGATAGTACTATCGATACTATCGATAGTTCAGAACTATCGAAAACATCGATGACTTTTTTTGTAATCGATAGTTTTTGAAAACTGAATAGTTTTTGAAAACTGAGCATTTTACGTTTGCTTCGTTTTTCGAATTTAATAATATTTCCTTTTCTTGTTATTATAAAGAAGCACACCACCGAAGATAGCAGATCACTCTTATATTTTGTTAGTTTTGTCGCTTGTTATTTGCTATAAAATAAAATAGCATGAAAAAGAAAAAAATGTAAAATTTAGCTGCACATGAAAATCATAAGCGTAGAAAATTGAGACTAAGAGAGAAAAAATTCCAAATAGTAATTTTGCTAAGTGTAATATATGCCGTAATCAATACAAAACAAGTAAAAACACGAAAAATCTATCAAATCATTTAAAACGGAAACATAAATCATAGTGGAAATTATTTTCTGTTGAATCTATAGCAAAAACTCATGGTCCTAGTAACATCTTTGAGAGCAGTTCAACGAAATCTACAAAAATCATCAAAAATTATTTTGGAAGAGCGAAATTCTACGCAGATGATTTTGCCCGAAAAAATATTTAGATGAACTATAAGTTCGTATTATTGTTTTGGACATATTGCCTTTGCGGAAAGGAGAACATGAAGGCTTTTGTGATTTCGTGGCTGATTTAAAACATACTTGCTACCAAAATACTTTGAAGACGTTAAAACGCAAGTTCAAAATGGCATAAATGCAGTTCAAAATATTTTTTTAACTACTGATATGTGAACAAATCCAAACAAAGAAAGAATACTGACAATCAGATCTCATTTTTTTCATAGAGGTAAATTAATTTCTACATTATTAACGGAATTTGACATAAAAGGATTTCAGATTCGAAAATATTCACAGAATTTAGGCCACAGAGCTCTTGAGTAGGTTGTTTTTGGAAGATAGAGAGTACTTATCTTGTTATTTCTTGTTTAGGCAAGAAATACTACAGTAAGTAAATGGAACATTTGATCAAAAGTAAATGCGATCGTCACTGATAATCTTGCTTGCAGGTTAATGCAAGCAAAACTTCTTGAATTTAATTATATTCCATGCCTTGCGCATACTTTAAATTTGACTGTGTTTGATATTGACGGCACCTAATTTTCATTTTATCATGAAAAAGTGCAAAGATATTGATACTTATTTTGAACCGAGCTCAGTTGTTTCAGATATACTGACAATTGCACAAAGACAGCGCAACAAACCTGAATTAAAATTGATTCAGCAGTTCCGTTCACGTTGGAATAACGTATACGTCAAGATCAAAAGTTTCTATGAAATAAGGCAAGAATTGACTTTGGCATTAGCCGAATGTGAGGAAGGACCTAAAACGTTACTCGCCGAAGATTTAATTTTGGTGCCTCATATTATTCTGCTATTAGAACCATTTGATGTGGCTACGACAACAATATCTGGCGCAAATTACATTACTCTTTCTTGTATAACCAGTGCTGCCATTTTAGCATTTTGAATGCTAGATCTAGCATTATTTTTTCCAAAATGGCATTCGAAATTCGGACCTAGCATCTAGCATTATTGTTAGCATTTAAATTTAGGTTTCAGAATAATCTGGTACTCATCTATTTACAATCTCGCCCATCAAATTTTTCTCAATAATAGCTCTGTTCTCATGAAAGGAAACTTCCTGAATCATGTGGTGGCGGAAATTCATGAAAAATGTTATATTCTGAATTGGGAAAGACGCTTAACGGTGGAATTGAACACACTTATTATGATGATCAGATTTACCTTAATTATTATATCCGGTTTTTGACGTTTCAATTCGGCCACTTGCATTGTAACTCTGGACCGACTCAGACGTAGTCTCTCCGCGCCACGTTTTAGTATTAGTACATATTGTAACTCTTATTACTGTCAAATAAAGTGATACTTTGTCGGCCAGTCGCTGTTTGCTTCAAAACGAAAAGATACAACAAAAAATACAAAAATGCGCTCATGGCATTTTCTTAGAAGTGACAACCAGAAATGACAGTTGTCTGATTTTGAAATAATTATAGTGATTATAAAATCTAAAATATAAAGATTATAAAGTCATCTATATTGCTTTAAATATGGTAACGTTCAATCAAATCGTGATGATGCTAAAAATCAGTGTTGTGGTCTCCCATCCACTTCAGACTCCCGGAGCCTCGGGCATCTACAAGTTTAAGTTGACCAAAGTATGTGCATTCTAGTTAGATATTTTTTCCTGAATAAAGTGAATCAATTGTTTTGCTAGGGCTTCAAATGCAAGCGATCGCACGGATAACGCTGGAGAAAAATTTTCGTTATCCGACACTAATGCTTTTTCTTCACTTAAAAATAAATAATTGTTGCTGTTTTGGTTGTGAGATTTCAAACGATGTTTTGAAAAATATTGGTAGAAATGAGCTTTACACAAGAGAAGAAGATTAACATATAACTGATATGTCTATAATAGATACAGAATTATTTTCAGATGTAAATTTTAAACTTCTAATTTGTTTTTGCTATGCATACGAGGGTTGATGAATAAGTAACGATAATGAATATAAACCAAGGTGATTAAGCTTAAAAGATAAATTTATTTTTCAACATAGTCTTCTAACAAGCTAATACATTTGTTCCATTTTTTTTCCAAACCCAGGATACCCTTAGAAAAAAAATTCTTTATCTGGACTCTCCCAAAATGCCTCATCAGCGGCTATCATATTCAAATTTTTTACTCCGAAGGTGTTGTTTGAGCCGAGAAAAGAGGTAAAAGTCACTGAAAGCTAGATTTGGCAAATAGGGTGGGTGTTCAAGCAGTTCGAATCCTGTTTCTTTAATTGTATCCATCGCAACTGCAGTCTTGTGAGCTGCTGCGTTATTTTGAAGAAACAGAACTCCGGCTCGCAGTTTGTCGTGTCTTTTCTCTTTCAGCGCCTCTCGCGACCTTCTTATTTGGTCAGCTTAATAGGAGCCTGATATAGTGGCTCGCTTTTCCAAATATTCCACCACAATAATTTTTTCAGTGTCCCAAAAAACTGATGCCATAGCCATTCCTGCCGAACTTGACACTTTGAATTTCTTCGGCGTCGATGAAGAGGGTCGCTTTCAAATCATCGATTGCATTTTGGTTTCCGGATCAAAATGGTGGATCCAGGTCTCATCCATGGTCACGAAATGTGAAAAAAATTCTGCCGAGAACTTTTCGAGATTCATCCTTGAAAAGTCGACTCGTTTCTTCTTATTCTCGTCCGTTCACATTCTCGGTACCCAACGCGAAGAGACCTTCTTCATATGTAATCTGTTATCAAAGATTTTTTAAACACTACCATATGAGATCCCTGTGACCTCAGCTACATGCCTGAGGGTTACTCTTTGATCTGCCAACACGACATTTTCCCCTTTTTTTTACGTTGTCTTCAGTGAGAGATGTGGATGGACGTCCTTCGCGGTGTTCATCTTCAGTGGATGTTCTTTCCAGCTTAAACTCGTTGACCTAGCGTGCAACGGTGGAGTATGGAGGAGCAGAGTCCCCTAGTGTTTCCACCATGTCGCCGTGTATGCCTCTGGTAGACAGTTTTTTCAAACATACGTACTTAATGACAGCTTTAATTTCGTTTTCTCCATTTTGATGTTCTCTTTTCGACTATTTGTATTCGCTCCCTGGAATCGACGCCTATTTATATGTTTTTTTCATGCTGACTTAGTGAGTATATAAAGTAGTAAAAATTTTTTTTTAAATATTATGCGAACTGGAAATAACCGATTATCATTACTTATTGATCAACCGTCATATAAATATAGATATTGTTTTCATATCGAGCTATGTTTATTTCAATTAAAAAAGAAAGCATTATTTAGCATTATAGTTTTACCAGATCTAGCATAAAATTGAATCTAGCATTATTCCAAAAAAAATAAATGGCAGCACTGTGTATAACTCCGTTATTACGAGGGCTTATTCTAGAATTATCAAAAGTGGGAATTAACTTAAGGGGGTATTCTAGTCTAGAAATTTGTTAAAATCGATTTTTTTGTTTGCATATTTTCTAAGTTTAGACCTTTAAGAATAAGCTTTCAATCGGATTTTCGGAAATTCAAATTATTTTTGGAGTTACAGCTATTTTTGTGATACGCCAACTAACTGCCCGAAACGAGACTCCAAGTTTTAAACGCGTTTTTCTCGGAACTACTTTTCTCGATACGGTTGACATGATATCTCTAGTTGTAATGAACCGATTTACATGAAATTTTGCACAAACCCTTTTAACACTATTAGTTATCGTCTGACGTAGAGATTTTTCAATTTTTTTTTCGACTATTTATTAAAAATCCCCAAAGCTGACAAAATGAGGCAAAAAACGACTTTTTTGTTTACATGGACGCCATGAAAGTTATTTCAAATAGTCTACGTCAGATAAATTCTACATTCTTCATTTTATAGAATTCACCAAAAATTTATGTTTCAGGCCACCAGGAGGGGAGAGAGATGTTCAGGTTTTGCGCTATCTCTCTAACACTAACCTGTCGATTTTCGAGTACAATTTTTTCCACTTTTTGAATGTTTATATCAGTTGCGAAAGAGGCATGGCTTCACCGGTCCATCGAACAACCTTATTGTAGGCGTGTATTATTCGACGAAGCTTTGCCTAAAATTTGCACCACTTTCGCAAAATAAATTCCGTTGGAAACAGAATATTTGAAACACATCCTTGTTCGATATATTGATTCATTGTTACAATCGTGACGCACAACTGAATTATACTTATTCAACCTGTTGTTGTAAACTAACTGGTTGACAGGTCACACTCATGGTTGGGATAGTATTTTAGGGCAGTCTTGCCAATCTAACTGTTTGCAATTGAATTAATTTTTTGAAATATCATTATCGCAAGGAATTGAAATTACAGTTTTCCCAAAAAACTTTGTCAAACTTAATGTTCCAATGAATTCTCGAATTAAAAATTATCCGTGCTTCGAAAATATTAGCATTTCATTGGGGACGAAGATGATATGAGACAAGGGCCTCACTGAATATCTTTGCATTCAAACATGATGCATTTGAATTGATCTATGAAAAAAAATGGGAACAATTTCAAAAATAGTTTTTCCATTGCCCGTAAAATATCTAGAAAAATGTTAATGCCCAAATAATTCTGCAACGAAAATTTAACCTTATGGAAATTTTTTCTATCCAACTCATGATTATGGTGTAATTCAATCAGGCTGCTCCGTTTCTTTACTTTTCTGCTAAGTTCAAGTAGTGACTCAATCTAATCTGGGTAGCAATTTTTCGGAACTGAGGACTATGAATATGTAGGTGCAAAGATGAAAGTCAAGTATAACTTGATTGCATCAAATCAATATTTTCGTAGTTTTGCTGTGCATGCGTTTTGAAGTGTAATACTGAATTTGGAAGTTTGTTTTTACTTTCCGTTTCCTTAGAATCAAAATCCCCAAAATTATGATAAACTTGTAATGTAAATTCATTTCATAATATGCTTAAAATGCTTCGACTTAACCCCATGGAACAATTACAATCATCATTTTACTTACGCAATTCAGCACGGATTTTCGCAAAACAATAATTAACTTGTGATGTCTGAAGATGCCGCTTCCATAAGAAAACGCGAGTAATGTAAGATCGTATTCGTGTAAAATTTTCATGCATCATCTACACTTGAGCGTGATTGTTGCTGTTATTTTCGATTTTAAAATACTTCCTACTGTCACTATTCGCTACTTTTCGTTTCGGCTCAGACCAGCCTTGCAATTAACCTTACCTTCGAGACGGGAGATGAAACACGTTTTTTCATCTGTCATTCATTACATGAAATGATGATTTAAAGGAATCGATGATGATGCGTAAGTGTTGGCATCATGTGTCAGTTAAATTATTGACGATCTTTGAGCATTTATGATGTTAATTTCATAATAAGAACAAAAGAGCACCGGGAAGTTTATAGTTTACCAACTCTTATAGTAAAAAAAATTTTCAATTACAAATTCAAAGATACAGCCCGAACAGTGTTAAAAAGTCAACTGTCATATATAAAAGCGATGATTCACGAGACATGATTCAGTCAATCAAAATCAATCTGAAACAACAACTCTGGCTACATCACCACAACCAGGCGTACGATATAATGAATTTCTCGCAGCTAGGCGAAACATTTTTACGATAATTGAAACGGCTGGTAAAGAATTTCTTCGGTATGTGTTTATGATGCATTTACAATTAAATGTAGTGCGTCGGTGGTTTTTAGTGTTTAATGCTTCAGACATCGGTAACTCACATCGTACCTACGATGCCGTGCAAAGATGATACCGTGGCAAGCCATGAGAAAAAATCCAACGTCCATTTCATATTTTTAGAACAGAGTTTCAGGTCGGAGCCAACGATATGACCATAATGATATCAAAGTGGTAATGTAATAACTACTCGTACTAATGGATGATGGGGCTCCTTAGCATTAATTTGAAGAAGGCGTAATAGAATTAATGGGTTTATCTTAATGGGAAAACACTTTGGATGGCGAGAAGCGTTTTATTGCGTTCAAATTGAGGTAACGATTAGAACACTATAATTGCAATTAGGTGGTAAACAGTACTGATCAAGCAATGAGTAAAACGGTTTTTTTTTGTCTTTTGTAACGGTATCATTTCTATGGCCACTTAGAATAAATGTGTTTTAACGATACAAAATATCTTTGTATACGTCAATAGACTTGAGAAGATATAACAACCTCTCGATTTCTACGAGCACTGAATCAATAATCAAATATATTGAAATATATATGGATGAGTGGTTATTTATTCGCATAAGATGTAGCCATAAACAAGGCTGCAACAGGTTGCACTAAACACTGGTCAGGCAAGAATTGAAAACTACAAATCCTGCTATTATTACAAGCAGCTGCATTGTTTCAACTACCGCGCAGTAAGACCATCTTCACCACTTCCAACCACTCGAATATATGCCCATTGAATTTCATAGCAGCCCAACATCCTTAAGTTTCTCCTTTTCTAGTAATATCACAATAAAATGCCTTCTATTGCGCTCCTTAAACGGCTGAATAGGATTTCGATATGGAGAAAGAAGTAACAAAATATTTATGACCAGATAAAAGTTGAATTGTATCTAAAAACAGCGACAGTCGAAGCGGCTGCAGATGCAATTGCTAGAGCAGCTTCATCACCCTGGGCTGCATCAGCACCGGCTAGCACTTGCCCAGCCATCTATTCTAGTTCTTCTCTCCAGACACTGAGCATGGCCTTGTCATATGTCTTGCGTTGCAATGCCAAGTGCCCATAACAGATACCAGAGTGGATCTCAAAGACCAAGAGCAACTTTGAAATTGTATACTTTTTAGATGACCACCGCTTACACGACTTCACTGCATAATGGAAAAGCTGATCTCAATATGTAGCAAGAGCTGATTCTGTATCTTTTTTTTGCAAAAGATTAACTCACCTGCTCTATTGTGCGTTTATCGATACCTGAAGGAAGTACAGTGTGACGCAGAAGAAAAACAGTTTCGAACCAGAGTTTAATAGCATACAGCTATACTAAAATTGTTAAGCCAATTTATGAGATATTGAGAAAACTACTGCAAGCATTTCTGCTTGCATTTCATTAATAATGGATTTTGTGGTCGGACGGAATTTTCAACCACCATTCGACCTATCCTAACAGAACATCATTTTACATCTAGCAGCAGACTGTAAGAAGCCCTATACCAGGACCTAATAAAACATAAATAAAAAACATAATATTGGCATCGTTTATCTACACCACATGGAGTGAAACATTGGATCTTAGATCGTTTATTTGCGGTCTTTCGATGATGTATCTGCAAAACAGCACACAAAAGAAAAAACACTATCTCAAGTCGCATTCTTGATTCTCCCAAGGGTATCTAGTTGTCCTTTGGGTACCTGTACAGGATGTTGATGTGAAATTATAGAAGGGTCCGTAAAGTGTGTAGTGTTTGCGAATACAATGGCTTGGAACGTTCATTTGAGGCACCTTAATATTTCCATCAATGAAAACATGCAAGCATATCCTCATACATTTGTACATTGGTACATACATATTTATGATGCAGTCACCACACAACCTGGTTTCGATGAGGTGTTTTTGCTGTTTTATGTGTTATTTTCTTTTTTAGTTTTTTTCCTCCATTATATGACTCGATTCGATGGTAATTTGCAAGGTGCACACGCATATGACGCGCTTTGGTCATTACCATCGTCATCATCATCAGCGTGGCCAGTTGTACGGAACATGTGATATGAGACTTGTAGTCAAGGTCATGATTTCGAAATTCGTAATTCGCTGACGATATTCAAATGAAGTGAATTATATTATTACGCTTGACTAGAACAGCAACTGTTTGCTGGTTGTCTGTGAGCATCCAAGTATATATGAAATAATTTTGTATTTGGTTTTATTTTGACGGAAATGTCAAATGTGCAGAAAATTCAAACATGAAAAATTTGATTGTACAATAAAAAAAACTGACGTAGCAGTTTCCTAGTGGATTACCTTATTTGCGGCACGCCCTTAGATTAAAATAAACTTCAAATATATTTGAATCATCAATTGGTTAATACGAAATGAATGATTTCCGATCATAAGTGTGTCATGAAAATACAATACGGTAATGACTTATAAGTTATCGAAGATTTATACAAATAATATCATTCAAAGTAAAGATGATATTGCCTTAAAACCGAGTTCCACAGGCTCTGATTATTGCAACCAATATATCGATTTTCATACCAGAGACTTTTGTATATTCATCTCTAGCAACTCTTGGCATTCAATGGATATAAAACGGACTCTGCCCTGCTAAAACTACTGCTCTAAACAACTTTTACTACGTATTTGCTACTACTTTGACAAAGCTGTCAGACAATAAGAATCAATTCACGACAAAGATTAGTAGCATGATGCGAGAACTAATTTAAAACCATATCTTGTTACTCCAATTTCTGGTTAATAGCAAATAAATGCATTCAAGACCACCCATAATAATAATAATAATAATAATAATAATAATAATAATAGAAATGTTATTCAATACATTGTACATAGATAACTAAAGGGGTATTCAACATAAAGAACTTATACTTAGCGGCTATCCTATTTTGGCCTGCTGACTCTTATTGGATTTTTATTTTAATTGTTTTTTATCATTCATTTAATTTTTCGATTAACACTTATTAATTATTACCCAGATAGTACAATACCTGGAGCTGACTTAGCAATATAGTACTTAAATACTAACTTAATTTACTAAACTAAATCTAGCTTAAATCTAAATACAATTAGCTTAGTCTACTTAGACCTAAACTTAACCTAGGTCTTAATTATCCTCTCCGATTCGTCGGAAGGCCAACATAACTGAACAGCATGTGCATGAGCCACCGCTGTCTTGCTGTTTCCGCTGGACGCATAAATGGCTCATTAGAACCACTCATACGTCCGATACCCCGGATCAGTCCGTTTTCATGTCCGTCTGTCTGTGCGTAAAACCTTGTCGTCAGTTCTACAACTCGGTCTCTAAGCAGCCCAAGACTTGTCTCCTGATATAGGAGAGAGATCCTCAGCCACTTTTAAGTTACCGGGTTGTAAAACCTGCCAGTGCAGAAACGCGGAATTCTCCGTTCGAACATCTCCGCTTCTGCCATGGTAGATTTGGAACAGGTAATCCGCTTCTGCCATGTCAATATTGGCCGAATGAGTGTTTTGTAGCCAATGGATTTAGCCTTTGTCGTGCCCATCTTTTTGGCGAAAAGATGTCTGATGCGCTGAAATGCGGACCTGGCTACTTTTATTCTATGTCGAACATAAGGGTTAAATTTCAAAAATTCATACATATCTGCTCCAAGGTAGCGCGATGTAGGACTAGTAGTAATTCTAGAAGTTCCGAACAAGACAGCGACTTTTTTGGCCTTATTGCGGATGGTTTGGGATCCCCGATACTTCGAAGAGTTCCTGAATACAGTCAGCTGTGTTTTGCAACTATTAAGCTGGATGCTCCATTCATCAAAATAAAATGTAAGGTTGACCAAGTAACCTTCAAGGTTCTCTAGCTCGACGCGAATAAGAGCGTGTCATCTGCATATTGTAGGACTTTAAATTGAGGATTGCCCGCTGGAAGAGAGAGGTCAGCAATGAAAATGGTGTATAAAACAAGTCCAGTGACAGAGCCTTGTGGCACTTCTGATGTCACAGGTCCCCGGGGTGAATTTGCTCCATTAACGCTAACATTAAATTGTCTGTTGCTAAGGAAACTTGCGCCGAGTCGTATTACTATTTCTGGAAATCCCAACTTGATCAAATTGTATCGAAGCAAGACCACCCATTGGAATACGAATGGCATTGCCAGCATAAAACGGATATATCAACTCACAACATTGATGTGTCCTTTTATACGTTTAGACTGGTACATTTAAGGTTGATATATTGCGTTATTGTAATTGAATTCCTTTGAAATAAAATAATCTAATCTTTCTGTAGTTGCAACAGGTCGTCTGCAGCTGCTGGTCGTCTGCAGTATTCTTTACTTTCGGCAATCCTTTGTAATTGTCATCGTTTGCCGCAGTTCCAGCATCTGTGTGCTCTACTCATCAGCGGCTCGCTATTTGCGGCAAGTCTGTCTGTGTTACGGGTTTTACCTTCGAAAAAGTTTAAGTCGTGTGCCAAGGTGTCCTTCACATTTCACAATTCCGCTAGTCGAACTATCTGTTGGTGTTGTCGATCTCTCGATCGGTGAAGTCTTCTGTCGCTGTTTAATTTCGATTGTTTGGGTCGCATGCTGTGTAAGCCAATGGTGCTAGCCTTTCAATTTCCTGCGGTAATCGCTCCAGAATTTAACCTGTTGGCGCATGCTCTGTTGCCCTGTGGCCATCGAAAATTGTGGAATGTGTCGGCCACAGTCTCTTTGTTTTTATTCAACCACCTTCGTCAAATGCTTATTTAGCGTGTCGTTAAATCGTTCCACCATTTCATCAGACTAGCGGTGAAGTAGCGTTGATCTCGTTTTTGGCATTTCTTGTAATTTTCACACTTCACTTGTGACGCGAAATTTTGATCCTGATTCTAATGCAATCTTTGATATACGCCATACCTATTGACTCAATGTGACACGATCTGTTTTGTTAGTGCTGTTGCCTCCTAAATTGAAATTTAAATAAAAATATTTTTGCTTCATGTTAGTTTTGTCTTAAATTGAAAATGCACATGTTTTTGATAAAGTTTTGGAGAAAATTCTTTCGGGAAACATAATATTGACTTACTCTCATGAAGAAAAAAAAACACGTAAAACAGGCAAATTTGCCATTGAAAACTGACACAATAAATTTAACAAACAATTATCTTATCGAACATTCTCACAGGTATCCTTGTCTGAACATTCTCACAAGTATACCTGATGGATTGTAGGAAAAACCATTCGCTTCTTGGATGATGTACTGTCTGCCGTTTCCCCTTTTCACTTCAACATTCCTCCTTCGATCCGCAAATAGTTGCACTGGGTAAAATAGCTATTCACAACTGCACCATGCTCCTATATATCTTTCCATTCAGGCCGGTCCGTAGACTCCTTCGATACCAGCAGTGGTCAAATGTCATTTCCAGGTAGCTGAGCATCTCGAGACGCTTCCAGTTACCATTCTTTAGCTTTTTTAGTTGTCATCAACCTCACATATGTATTTCCTCTCTTTCCTCAAGGCGGTGGAAATGCTTTTGAATCACTAGCTCTTTGGTAATCATCTTTGTTTATACTAAAATGGCGAGTACGAGCATTTAGGTATGGATGTGTGCTTCTTTGCTTTTCAGTTCTAGGCCTTTTAAGAGCATCTACTTATGGTTTTCATTGTAAAATAGAAAGTTATTTGAGCATAAATTTTATTATGTACGATCTATCTTATTATCAACTGCATTATGGTAAGCACTAAATATTTAGTTTTTGAGTAAAAACTGGTGTATAATAATACTGACCATTCTTTCAAAGGTATAAAATCTCGAATCCGTGTATTTTCGGTTTGTAAATGTGGGTTAAAATTTCAGATCAAGATAAATTTAAGAGTCTTAAAACTTCAGCAAATAAATATACTTGAAATGAATTAAAAGAAATTTTTCCCATAAATTAACCCTAAACAAAACATAGTCCAGAAAATACATTTCTTTTTGGCTTCACTATTTATTTACGAAGATTTTTTCCATATCACTCGTTTTAAAATAGCCGCCACATTTTATCGATTCTAACTTTCAACCTCACGATTGTACATAATATGCTTGAATTTATCGTCTGTATGACGACAATGAAACGTGATATGGTACAACCCCGGCTAGCTGCTATCGTTCAAAGATTCATCTAGAAGTTCCAGGCTCGCTAGTTGGTATAATGATTTCCATTAAGAAGAGTTATGCCACGTAGAGGAGACAAGGGTCCAGTTTAAGTCCCCTGGAAGATACAGAATATTTGTCTATCAAATACATTTAGAGAATTAAGTGGCCTTAACTCAGAGTTATAAAACATAATCATGAGAAAAGCTCGTTATTCGAAAGTGATATAGGCCTTAAAAGCAAAGAAACACTAAAAGGATTTAAAAAAGTCAGTTCTTCAGTATTTCAGGAACACAAAGTTGGTTATATTATTTGAAATACATAGCACCATAGTACTCTACCATAAATTTTATCACAAACACCCTTTGCACGATTCGGGCTGAATATAACTACCTAGACTAAGAAGACAGAAAAAAACATTTAATGAGATGACTTTCGATTCAGAGAAAACAGCACGAACTGTAGCTTAACATCCAATAGATAAGAATTTTCTCTTCTCATAATTTATTCTCGATGCTTTTGTCTACAAGTCAAATCTTCGGCACGGCGGCTTAGCCCAGTCTGATTTATACAGGTTTCGGGTCCAACAAACGAACCAACTAAATAGCACTGCGGCGACTTGGATTCGATTACAACTTTGAGGACGCCTGCGATCGTAGAGGACTACATAGTCTGCGGCTGTTATGTTCACTTTCGTTCGTTATTATTTTATGGGTGGTAGGTCTATAGGGCTCCCTGTTACGATCTGACTTCACCGCCAAGCTTACCCTGACCAGATCTAGCCCGGTGTGGCCTTAACTATTCAACGAACTGGTTTTATGTTTAATATCTTGGATTTTCATTGCCTTTATTCTCGACGAAAAATACGACAGAAACGAAAACAGTGAAACCGAGAGTTTTATGATACTGAAACGTAGATAGGTGGTACAGAATCGTACTTACGAAAATACATTTTGTACGTGTAACGATGATGGCTTGGCTGCAATGTAGCTTCTTCACGAACAAGCAACACTGAAGAACATATGGACTTTATTAGACAATTACTGATTTTAAGTACTTCTTTTCACTTTTAACGAAGCACATGTAAGACGAACAGTGCAGATTTTAGTTCGATTGTTGCTGCTTGTTTTCAAAGGGTGTTATTGTTTTGTGGTAGGAGGATGAATGCTGACCTATGAGCCTTTTGTTCTTGGTATATTAAAGTCTTTGTTTCAAAAAAGACCGGCTTACGTTGGGTCATTTATGGTTTTTTCAAAAAAAAAAAAAAACAAATAAATTTAGCCTCACTCGCCAATTAACTAACCGAACAGTCATTAATTTCGATTTGCTAATTTAAGGTAGCAATTTTCCATTGATGTGATTTTCTGCAATTAATTACAAATTGCTACTAACCACTACAAATTGTTGAAAGGGGGAAAGTAGCCGTTAATATTTTTGCCGTCCACTTTTTCATCAATTGACAAGTTGCTGACGATGCATGATACATATCATTGCCGCAATCAAAACTTTTTTTTTATGTTTGGCAATTCATTGTAAAGTCGCTCTAAGTGAACACTTGAAATTTCGGTTACCTACAAATTGTGTTTGGGGTCAGGCTGCAAAAAAATGTTTTTTTTGCTCGGTGTTATTTTTGTGTTAGATAAAAAAATGCCTATGTTTCTGATACATTTTTGGAGAAAATTCTGCAGGAAAATGTAATATTGGTTCACCCTCATGAAAAATAAACACGCAGATCAGGCAAACTTGGAGAATTCTTTCCATTCAAAACTGACAGAATAAATTTAACAAACAATTACCTTACTGAACTTTCTCACAGGTATTACCTGTTTCTTATAAAAACTTCGAAATTCTATAAAGCTGTAAAAAAAACTATCTTTACTAGATTCACATCAAAATAAATTTTCGGTACAAAAGCGAAAGTCGTCCAGTAGTCACCTGGTCAGCCATTTTCTATTTCAACCATTAATTCAATTCAATGACGTTGTCGATGACAACGGCGAAATATAGACTGAAACTTATTGCCTGACCTGACCGGTGAGCACATAAAACACTGCAGCAGATACTGCAAAATGCTCAAATTACTAGTGCTTGCCGTAGGTACTTAAGTACTTTTCTCCTTCGTTTGAGCTTAATTTTTTTTTTCGATGGCTACGAAGTTTGTAAGTCTGTACGATAGTAATTTGCAGTGTTGCATGGGATTGAATTGGTTTTGTCAGACGGCCGGTCTCAGTCTACGTAATTTCACTTGTGATTGTTCGTATAATTGTTTAGTTTCAGCAAAGCGTTTACTGCTATGAGCACAAAGTGAGATCAGTGCTACATTGGTAGTGTTTATACTTTCGCTTGACTTGAACTAGAGACTTAGGCACACTTTTTTAAGGTCAGTTAGTGACTGTTGTATTTGTATGTAAATGTTTTTGCGAATATACATATTTATTATTTGATTATGTGTAAATTTGCAAATGTTTTGAATTTTATCAGTAGTTTGAGTATTAATAAATATTTTATTCTATTTCAGGTATGGTCAATGCAAATGTTATTTAAATTGGAAGTAGGTAAGAGAATGATTGATGTTTGTAAACAATGCAAGCAATGAATAAATATTATCGAAAATATTCACTGGAACGATAACAAACCTAATACCAAATAGAGATTTAAAGCGTTGTTAGCAATAACACTAAACTGACGAACAACGAATTGAAAATATTGCCCTTAAGGTGTAGGTTATGCTTGTACGAAGGTGGTTTGCGAAGTTTTTATTTATTTATTTCTTTTCGTTCCGTTCAAAAAGGGAAGCGTAGTGCTATTTCGCAAAGCTTGCTATTTGGAAGTTAAGCTGCTAACGTTACGGAAGGTAAGAATGCAGATCACGAATGAGCTCTTTCGCTTGGTTCAATAAGTTGCATATGCCCTGGCTACCGGAACATTTGGGCAAAGCCAGAGCATATAGACTAATAAATAGCACAAGTAGCACATAATTTGCGATATGAATTACGACATTACCCCTCAAATTGCGAAAAATAGATAGCAGCGCCCGTTTTCGAAAATTGAAACAAGAAACAAGTACCCCGCCAGCGACAATGCTACGATAAGATACATTCTTTCATTCCCACTAGGCAATATACATATACTTTGCAAGAACACTTTTTTAACGACTGGCGTTTTATGCAATATTAATTTTCTTAAAACCTAGTGTGTGTATTAAAATGGTCGGCAATAAGATAATTGTTGCGGAATACTATTTCCGATACCATTTGGAGAATAAAAACAACATCCTTGATACGTTTATGGTATCAACTACAGATAATGTTGTTTGTTGCCAGCGAATGTTTGTTGCGCTTAATATTTCTTGATGGGATCATACGCACAACAGCACGTTCTCACCTCTCATTGGTTGATGTATCAGGGCCGAAAATACGCATATAGAAAAACGTACTAATTTGACGCGGGCACTTTTCAGGCTCCAGCTGATCACTTATACTAAAATCTCGTGTCAGGGCCGAGAGTATGCTTCTCTTACTTTTGCAAATGGAAAAACGTACTTATTTAGCGGCTGATCCAGCTGATCCGTAAACTCTCCACATGATACCTTTCTCCCCTATCGGAAAATATCGCGCTTTCCGTGCTATTTATTAATCTTTATGCTCTGATCTGAATGTTGATGGAAACAAAATCGCTGACGCATTGCTGAAAGCAAGGCA
Source organism: Nemotelus nigrinus (assembly GCA_947369275.1). Lineage (NCBI taxonomy): Eukaryota > Metazoa > Arthropoda > Insecta > Diptera > Stratiomyidae > Nemotelus > Nemotelus nigrinus. The sequence continues at coordinate 18,232,634 of OX376372.1, read as the reverse complement.
ACACGTTCCTACTATACGGTCTTGAACTAATCAAAAATGGGTAGTTGATTCTCATTAAGAGAAATGGCTATTTTTATATGTGGCGGATGAAGGTTCTCATCTTAGAACCCTACTGTGGGACTGCAGAAATCCTCTTCAGTAAGAGTAGAATTATTTGAAGAAGCATGATTGGTATACTAACAGGAGTAATAATAATCCACCTAAGAGAACATATGTACCGAATAGATATTACACAGGATGATGTTTGCCTACTCTGCTTGAATGAGCATTTTATTTACGAGTACTCAACGTATGCGTCCTATTGAATAAATATTGAATAAATCCATCATCTGAGTTATTATTAAGTTCTTATGGGCTAGCTGTTATAAAATGCCGACATTCGAGCATCAACAAGCATAATTTATTCTTTGATTTGAGCTTTAGGTAGTTCAGCTTGGGTGAAAATTTGATTAAAATTAGTAGAAAAGTCAAAAGTACATGGTTGTGTAAGCCCAAAAAAAAACTATCAAATGTGATCGTCGTTGAAATTGTGAAACAGTTTTCGCAGTCACAAAGATTATGCTAATGCTGCCAAATCTGGATTTCAAAAATCCCCCACACTTCTCTTGAAAATCCCCGATATAGGATTATTTTGACTCAAATAACACCCAAATAGTTCACAAAAATTGCAAGACAAATCAATTAGGTGCATATCTAATGTATTTATTATATTATACGATACTGAGAAAGCATCCCATAAATCGTTAATTTTGGAAGTTTCCCCAATAGGACTCTTGTTTAGTTATTTATTTATTTAAATCTATTTTAACAGATTACTGCCCAGTCTCAAAAATACAAAATACAAGAAAGAGACAAAAAAGATTTTAAAAAAGAAAAAATAATTAATTTCTGAATTTAAATATCACCTTTGAACCTGGTCATTTTTTTTTCGGAGATTTTCTCTTCAAAAAATTGTTTTCGATATTTCGTCACTGTCAAATCAAACCGGCATACCTGCAAAATGCATATTTTTCACCAGAGCGCTTTAAAATTTTCGCGTATGGGCTGTTTCCTCGTAAATGCATACCGGAACAGCACCATTAGACGGATTTTTATTCAACTATACGATATGCCGGAGCGACATAAAAATAGACGGGAAAAAAAGAAATTTTTTGATACCAAAAACTCAAAAACTCAATTTTTGCAGATATGCCGGTTTGATTCAACAGCGACGATTTGTTCAATCAAAAACTCCTTCAGATAGCTAAAAATCCCCCATTTAGTAGAGGAAATCCCCTTATCTGGCAACACTGTAGTATACTTGTAAGCTTGGGCAATGTCATTAAATATGCTCTCTGCGGCTGAAAAAAGCAACAACTTTCGACGATATCTGGAAAAAAGACAACATTAATTAGCGGTAAATATAAGACTTAAAAAAATTGTTTAGGTTAAAGATATTGGTCTTACTTACAAAACAGTTCATTTGCTCCCACAATAATAATCGATGCAGACGACAAAAGTATAAGGGCTCTGAAATCAGAAAATTTCTCAAAGAAATGGATTCACATATCCAATCCACGTTGTTGAAGCTTAGAAAATCTTTCATCTTCTAGCAAGCTGTGCCCAACCAATGAACTTGGACGCTTATATATAAATTTCGCCACACGTCTCCTATTATGTCACGAAATGGTTCCTCTAGATATTCTGAAAAGAAGAAGTAAGAAAAAAAACTTTCGTTTAACTAGAAATTATGATATGAGATGAATAGGAGAGGGAGATATTATCGTATAAATTAACAACTAAATCCAAGAAGTGGTTGGTAATGATTTAGCCTCTAAACTATTACACACTTAGTGTAAAACTCTCGACTTCACTGTATAAAAATATTTCAAAACGCTAAAAAAAAGTGATGATAACATTCCACCAATTCCGAAACATATTGTCAATAAAAAGCTATAGTTCTCTTTTGCTTTATTTCAAATCTAGGTTTGAAGTTCAGTTTCGTTCCTCACGCATGGATAGATTCAATTCCAGTTTTTCAGCAATCTCTTTGAAAAGCAACATACCTATCATGCTACTAAAAGCTTTAAAAAATCATATTTTTCTTTAAAAGCTACATATACGTATTTCCAAATATGTAAATTTAAACACATTTTGATTTGAAAGTGCATTTTCTACATTTTCATATTAACTTCAGTTTTTTTTGTAGCATATCTGACAAAACTTATTCAGAATTTCCTAACTTCTAGAAAATTCACAGTGAAAGGCCACACCACTTCTTTTGAGTATAGTATTTTAGCTGGAGTATTCAAGGGTTTGGCTCTTGTTCTAAAACTGTATAATCTATTAACCGTTTATATGGGAAAATGCTCAAACTGTGAAATGGCTGTATTTGTTAATCCTTTTTCCAAAATGTCCAGTTTTACAATTCAATAAAAGGCCATAAAACACCACGTCAATAAAAGGCCGTTTTCTAAGTCCTCTAAACTAGTTTGAATGTTTATTGCTAATTTCGCAAGCAAGGACTCAAGATGACAAACAGCCGATAAAGTTTATAAACGTTTTACTGCCTGATTTTGCTCATCCTAGGATGACCTTTCTATGAAACTAGGAATTGATTTCTAATAAGAGCGCTTGACGTGGCCTGATACTAATTTCTTATCTTAAAGTAATTTCTTTTTGGACAGCATCTTATTTAGAGAATAATACTATGTGTTGTAGCCCTCTACAAAATGCATTATGTCCTTCAATGGTATTAATTTTAGCTCCCCACGCCATGCATAATAGCCCTGATGAAAAGCAAAGCAAAAGCGAGTTTGTTCCTGTTTCAGACAATTACAGTAGTTATTTTGAAAAATTTTAGATTCTGGAATTTCCTATTTACATTGCTGCAATTTCATATCTCAGTTCTATAAATTCTGCTCGAATCCGGATTCCAAATCGTCATTCTTCAAGAGCCGACTCTCTACGCACTAAACTACACGAGCTTGTTAGAAAACTGTTGCTATAGTATGTGGCCTACTTTAATGATAACTGCAGAGATTATGTTCATAGCAGTTGGAGCTATGTTTCATAGGAGTCGAGACTATGATGCATGGTAGAAAAGCTTATAATGTAGAGAATTCGGCTTTTAGTTGTATTTTATAGGTGAGAGTTCTACGCTCATAGCGCTCATAGCGTTCGTGAATATGCAGAACTACATACGCGCTATGTAGTTTTTTTTAATATCTGGATTCGGAATTTGGAAACATTGACAAATAAGATACAATAAAAACTAGCTGAAAAGTTAAGAAAATTATTTCACTCAATTGTGAGGAAGATTCTTAGATGAATTCACCGACTTCTATGAGTAGTAACTTCATCTCTTTTTTGAACAGAATCACGACGAGCTCTGAAGCAGAAGCATCAAACTGTGTCGTATTCACCGAAGATACGATTTGATCTGGTCGACTGTGAAATGAAAAAAATAATATTTGTTTAAAACTTAACAAGATGATTCATAGCGCCATAATTTATATTTTCCACATCTTTTCGGTAATATGCCGTTATGTTACCCTGTTATTGCATACAAATACTTGAACTGTGGGTAGACTAAAGTATTGGCTTTGATCCTTTGAGAGCTATTTACTGCTAATTTTTATGTATTTTGGCATAAACGCAATTTGCCTCTTTTACGCAAATCACCTTTAAACACCATTTTTTTCAAGTTGCCTCCGCACAACATTTAAAGAAGTGTTTATTGCAGATCTGAACATTTTCCATCAACTCAATCTTTATTTTTGTAAGATAAAGTGAACTGAATCAAAAATATCTACTTCAGGAAACTTTTCCAAATCGATTTGTTTCTATGCCTTATATTACAAAAACAAGTTTCAGCAAAACAATCATACATCAATCAACTCTAAAATCGACTGAAAACACGTTCTTCTATCAAATCCTACATAGCATAACATAACATTGTATTTTTAACATGCCCCATTGATTCTAACATTGAAACGTGGGTGGTTCGTTTCACCATAGCATGTTGATACGGAATCGACATGCAACAATCGCCAAGAATCATACTGACCAAGTTTCCGTAATCAATGCTACGGCACTAGGTCCAATCAATGTTAGCATTCAATCCGACTACTACTAGCTCGTCCTTGAATCGAAAGCATAAATACTGTATGGTGTAGGTACGTAAGAGTTTATAGTCTGTAGCCTTTAGGTACGGATTTGTGTATGTACCCCAGAATATATATGGTTCATTTGATCACCGGAAAAGACTCGCTCCAGATGAATGAAGATTGAAACAAAACAGTAGTTTTTGAGACAATTTTACTGTCGGCTGGGTAATGGTTGATGTCTTTTCGCCAAGGACAGTGTAAAAGTCTGGGTATGAGCTGTAATTTGAGTCTCGCAATCTTTATAGAATGACACTGAAACGAATAAGGGATTGGACGATTCATTCATTGGATATTATATTGAAGTGAACGAGAAACAGCAAAAGAAAGGCAAAGATTGTTAAGTTAATGTCAATTCTAAAAAAATGTCAGGCGTGTTGCTTGTGAATATTCCTACTTTAATATGTCTGCTTGTTTAGGTCAGTAAATCAGCTTACTCTAAACGAACTTGCTTTTAAGTGTCCTTACATAAATCCACAATCTAGTTTGAGACATAAAATTATATACATACTTCGCTTTCGAAACTATCTATACTTAGTCAACAGAACATGGCAGAATGCAATGTACTAACAGTACATTATGACAGAACATGGCATTTGTGACAAACTTTCAATGCATCGAAACGTCACTTACATATGGATTTTCATTGAATTTATTTATTTGACAACATACATTATTTTCACTGATTTAAATGCGTGATAATTTTCAAGCCATTTCACAAAGCGATAAAGATCTGAAATTTTGCAAAAAAAAAAAAATTACAAGCAGATCAAATGACTGTAGGACTTGTTTTTTGAATACCGCACCCCTCTTTTCAAAAATCAAAATCAAAGGCAAAATAATTTTAATATCTTAAACATGTTTCTTGTTCATTTTTCAGCATACATTTTTCAAGAATGAAAATGTATAATTACTTGCTTTCTAAGTCACCTTCATCACCACGCATCAAGATGAATGCAGTTCTAGTACAACCGTTATTAGACTGTGACACCAATGATCTTCTTCTTCAGTTTTCCGTGTTTGTGTTTTTATCGCAACAGCTTTTTCTCTCTATGGAAAGTTGTTATGGTTTTTCCCTCCGTCACTATCGCTGGTAACTCTTTTGGTTGCTTTCTAGATCCCAAAAGTCACTGCTAAAGATTGTACTTCAGGCTGATGGTTTAAGCCCATACATCAACACAGTAGCATTACCGCTTTTTATAAACTCTCTTCGACACTGAACATATGACTAGAAATGTGTAACTCTGCATTTGACAGCATGTTGATGGGACTTCATGAAACCATCTACATTCGAATACTAGTCGGTGACGGCACTGACGACAGCATAACTACAAACAACAGCCAAGTATGATGGAATCAGTGCTCTGGTATATCTACCTAGTGTATCTTAACATATACGTATAAAGTACTTATAAAATTGCTATAACATTCAACGAATATGACTCTCGCAGCTAATTATAAGGTGTGAAAATAAAAACGAGGTTACCAGCAACAAGGTCGTTCTGCTAAGCAGAAGATTTTCTTTCAGCTTTATTATCGCTGTCATCTTCATATTCATCAGCTGCGAGTGGATCAAATTCATTTACATGCATGTGAATATCATGCAAATATTCAAGCATTTGATTTGTGACTTTTCTTTATGAAAACGATTGTGCTTTTCTTTTATTGTTTTTAAACCAGTTGCAGCTGAGGAAACTAGCGTGTTCGGTTAATTTGGATTCCGTCGCGGTAATATGATTTTAATGTTTTTCTTTATGTGTTCATGCACATACGCTGGCGATTGTTGATGATTTACCAAGATGATTTTGAATGTATGAATTTTGAATAGATTTTTAGCAAGTCGATTTACTGAATTTGCAATATTTGAATATTTATGACTGTTTTTATAGCATACAAAAACACTTCCTGATCTTAGTTGTTTGTTTTTCGGATATTATGATTGGTATTGCCCACACTGGGCGCAGATTTTTTCCATTGCAAATACTTTACATAATCATTGAAAAATACTAATTTTAACCTGAATTATCATAATAACAAAGAAATCATACCAAATTTGCAAAATAAATTCGATTTGAATAATATCGGAGGCAACGCCTTAGACTTTGGGGGGCAATGAATGAGCTCTAACTTAGAGTATTAAATTCAATTTAAAATTCAAAAATATCATCAATTTAGTTTGAAAAATGCTTTATGAATAGAAAAGTGCTTTGCATATTTTATTTTGTGTTTATTATTTCTCATGCGACTATAAACCGAATCGATGTTTTGAAATGAATTAACTGCCACAACAATTACTCAAATCTGTCTAAGTGCATCATTCAACAATATAAAATTACCTTTTTCTTCTCCTGGCATTTAGCTCTTGTATCTGAAAAATCACGATCTGTTCCGCAATGAATTACAACCGATATCAATTTCAATTTAGCCTTCGTGCTCTCATCAAACTTGTCACATTGTGTCTAATTGGCAGGCAGTAAAATCAACATCTTTTGCCGACTCTAAGTTAATGCAATTTCTTTCGAAATCAGAACTTATATAATCATTTTATTATCGTTGCACAACTACTGAGTAAACGGCTACCGTCTAAACTCCAAATATCATGATAACTTGCAACTAAGTACATGTGACTTGTCGCAATAATAATACCGACCCATCAAATGCTCCTGTCTGTCATATTTTAAAGACAATAAATCATGAAATATCACACACTTCTGTTACTGTCTGAGTGGAATCAAGATCAGCGAATTCATCATCAAAAACTTTTGCATGACTCTTGATAATTTACAGAGCTCTTACCTGACAGCTCATAAAATCGATTGATTCGCAATTGGAGTTGATGACATGAAACACGTGACTCGGAATCGAATGTTGTTTGCTGCAATAATAGAAAATTGGTAAATTGTGGAGGCTGTAGGCGAAAAATGAAACAAAAGCTGAAATCAATCGAATAATGACGGTCTCTTGACCTGGTGCAGTCTTGCGATATATTTCAAAATCTTGATGAGGTCCAAAAATAATGAACCATAGAGGATTTGCAGCAATCGCTTTTTCTTACCTATAACTACCCTGGTTTGCAACTTTCACCTGAACTCGAAATAACAGCTCTGTAAAAAAAACGAGAAATTCTAGATATCTAGCCAATTTTGCCATGAATACCAGCATTCGCATGATCACAGTAGCAAATACCACCCAATATTGAACGTGGTTTTGATGCAGACAATCATAAGCGACAGAATCACATTGAGTGGCGCAAGCTGTTGACTTTGGCACAGAAGACTGGAGCGATAGTCGATGGCAGTTGCTGCCAGCTGGCATCTTTGAGCTACAACAACTCCGATTAGACGACATAAGAAGCCAAGGTAAGAACAGTTGGCGCGCCACCGCGATTACCAAACCAAAGTGGTGCGTAATTGTTACTATGTACAATCCACTCAACTGCGCTCGATGGGCTTGGCTTTTATTTTCAGTTTCAGTATTTGCTGTCAACCCACAAGTAAACTGGTTCAATCGTTATAGTTGCAGCAAACAGGCTTCTTGTGTTATTTCTTTGCATTCAGGACATTAATTTAGCTTTGTAATTTGCAGTTGTCTCGTCACATTGACATGCCCATGTAATTTCGAAACGTATTGTTACGTTTAACCTATGAAAATTGAGCAATTATAGCGAGAAAATATTTCAAATTATGAGCACGATTTTGTTATTAGCCCACTATTTTTGGCATATATAAAAAATGCTATGAAGCCTTGAGCTTTTTCCTGCAACTTTGCGTAAAAAGCACTCTAAATTTTGAAAGTTATATTCTTAAAAACCCACTAACACGAGAGTTTAGAAATTCAATTCAGGCTACAGATGTACACTTGACCTGCATTCATTGCGAATTGTCTGAAATATCAATTAAATGACTAACATTAAACTAATCGAATACTAAAAGCACCTACCATTTCGGATTTTTGACGTTGACAAGCTGTTGAGTAGTCGGAATGTTTGCCAACTTTGAATTGAAACCACACCAGGCGCAAAATGTTACGGAAAGTATTATCGTAATTATAGATTTCGAATTATATGCAACGTCAGCAACACAGGTAAGAATTAGATCAGTTATGCTTGATTAATCCGGAACATTATGAAATGCAAAGGTGCTGCATTGTAACGAAAGTGAATAGGTAGTCTAAGAGCGGTATAAACTCTTTGATAAATAAATATTGAAGGCCATGAAACAATTTTCATAATATTAAGCTGAAACTGAATGATATGACAAAGTTTTTCGAAAAAAATTAATATTAGCGTTTTAGTCGGTTACCTACAATTTATATATTTCGCAACAGTTAAGCAGACTTAAAGATCTCCACTAATTCATTTCTCTGATGCATTCGAAATATCAAGTTAAAAAATTAAGCATTTTCAAGCGTCTGTTTGAATTTTTTAGTAAAAAATATTATTTCAAAATGTAATCATTATTGTGAATGTCTTTGAAATGAAATTCAATTAGTAGAAGATTTCATATGTATGTTTCCTAAAAGATATTTTATTTGCCACGTAGACGATTCCATAATTTTTCCACACTTTTCGAGACGTCGATTTCATACTTTTTCCTTTGTTTAATGCAACGCCGTTGTAGCACAGGGCGTTTCCCGAGCTTCATTTATGTAAAAACAAAAAAAACGTTAACGAAATGACAAACCAAGTAATGTTATTATTATTTTAATATTATTTCAGATTGTGGAGACACTTTTAGGGACCTCATATTCGCCTTAAATTTAATTTTTCACTTGCTTTGATCATACGTACAACCTCTTTAATAATATTTTAAAGGGCTTCTATATAATATTATTCTCCTTTGACGAAGAATACAGAAACTCACTTGACGCAAAGAACGAGGCCTACAGACAATGGATCCAACGTGCAACCAGAGCCAAAAAGGAAAAATATTACGAGCTACGGCGAATTTCCAATAGAATAATTAGGCGTAAGAAACGGAATTACTTTGGCGAGCAGTTGCTGAGCATTAACGTGAACCTAGTTAGTAAGAACACCAGACAAGCGTACAGATTAGTAAACACTATCAAAAATGGCTTCCAACCCAGGAATAGCCTCTGTAAGAACAAAGATGGAAGTATTATCAGTGACACCGAAAGTATTAGCAAACGATGAACATCCTACTTCGAAGAACTTTTGAATCCGCCATCAAACATCCTGGCAGCAGAAGCTGAGCTTCATGATGATACCGTTGGTCAATCCCCATCCACACAGCCGCCGACAGTAGAAGAGTTGATCTCGCCTTGCGTTCACTGAAAAGGAACAAAGCGCCGGGCGCTGACGAGATACTAGCTGAGTTACTCAAGTCTGGTGAGGCAGGTTTATTAAGTGCGCTACATCAACTTCTGCTGCGAATATGGTAGACTGAGCTGATCCCAGACGATTGGCGCAGAAGCATCATCTGTCCCATACATAAATAGGGAGATAAACTGCATTGTGAGAGTTACAGAGGCCTACAAAATCCTGTCAAAAATCCTGGAGCATAGGATTAAACCGTTCGCGGAAGAAATCATTGGCGAGTATCAAGTCGGTTTCAGATCTGGTCGCTCCACACTCTTCATGGTCAAGTTAATTTTGCAAAAGTGTTGGGAATACGAAGTTGACGTATACCAAATCTTTGTCGACTTTAAACAAGCATATGACAGCATCGACCGAGTTGGACTATATAGCATCATGCTGCAATTTGGTATACCGACCAAACTAGTGAAACTTATAAAGATGACGATGATCAACTCCGTTTCGCAGGTCCCGATCCAGAACAGATTGACGGATCCTTTTGAAACTCTGGTTGGTCTGAAGTAGGGCGATAGAATAGCGCCCACGCTCTTCAGCCCAGCATTTGAGTTCGCTATTCGGGCAATGAACCTAAACACCAGCCGCACGCTACTTTTTAAGTCGACACAATTGGCAGCGTACGCGGATGACATTAGCATCATGGCTCAAAAACTGACCGATGCAGAAGAACTTCTGCTTAGACTGGACACCGCAGCAAAGGAAGTTGGACTACAAATCAACGAGAACAAAACAAAAGTTATGATACAATCTAGAACAAGGACGCCAGCGCATACGACCATCAACGTAGGCAACCTTTGCATCAAATTCGTGGACAACTTCGTTTACCTGGGTAGCAATCTATCGAGTGACGCCAACGAAACTGACGAAATCAAGCGACGGATACAACTAGCAAATAAAACATTCTTCTCGGTCGTCCCCATTATGAAATCGATATATGTGCACAGAAAGACTAAGCTCCGCGTTTATAAAACTATCATAAGACCTGTGCTGTGCTATGGCTGCGAAACATAGACCCTGACCCAAGCCTCCGAAAATATGTTCGACACCTTGGAACGGAAAGTTCTACGGTGGATTTTCGGGGCTGTTCGCGACCGAGATGGATGGCGCATCCGGTACAACAATAAGTTGTACGAACTGTACGATGAGCTGGACGTCTCCAAAGTCGTCAAATTACAACGGATACAGTAGGCTGGGCACGTGCAACGCATGAATGATGATCGCATCCCAAACGTGTCATGAACGCAAGACGAATCGACGGAGCGAGGCCAAGAGGAAGACTAAGAGGTCGTTGGGAGAGCTCAGTGTATGCGGACGCCGAACAAATATTGGGGTTCCAATACTGGAGGACGTGGTCACGTGACCGAGACAATTGGAGGAGATCGATCCAGGCGGCCAAGGCCCGAGGTCAGGCTGTTGTGCCTTGTTGATGATGATACCCACACCGCTGTAGCGTATTACTCTGGCGAATCCACGGCTGCTGTAACGTAATTTTTAAGTTTTTGGGGGCATCATCATCGTGGCACTGAAACCCAAATTGAACCTTATCCTCCTTAATGCCCCACCTCTATTCGTTTAGGTTCAGTGGCTGCGTCCTACAGTTCGGTGCTCCCAAAAGTGACCTGCTGTCAGCATCTATTGAATTCTCTCAGCGCTTGAGTGGCTTACTGACTGGTCTGGCTCCGCTCGCTCGCCTCTTGAGAAACCGCTTGGGGACTCATTACCGCTCGTTCGTTTGCCGTGGCCAGTTCATTGCAGTTTTTGTAATCGTATGACGGTAGAGACTTCCGGCTCGTCATATATGGCATACAGCTCGTTATTTTATCGGATTCGCGATTCATTTTTTTCTCGTATTGGACAGAGGATTCTTCGCAATACCCTTCTTTCGAACGTATTTAAGGCGTTTTCAGATGACTGGGTCAGTGTCCAGGTTTTGCTTCCACAGCATAGCATAGGTCTGGTAATTGTTTTGTAGATGCAAAGCTTCGTATTCCTGTGTCCGCATCGAGATTTCAAAGTGAGAAGCATTGAAAAGAATGTTTTATTTTTCAATGGGATCCGTCGTTTGATTTTGTCATGCTCATTCCCATCCTTCGAGAGTTTGATCCCTAGGTACACGAAGCTGTTTTCTTTTCCAAGGTTACAGTCCCTTATCATTATGTTTCGTCTTACTGGCGTCCTTTTCCGTGATTGGGTCATAATTTTAGTTTTTTGTTCGTTAATTTGAAAACCAACTTCTTTGGCGGTTTCGTCTAGAGTTACAAATACTTTTTTGGCGTCGCTGAACAAATCTGAAATAATATTGATGTCATCAACGTAAGGAACTAGCTGTGCTAACTTAAATAAAATAATTCTTCTTGTGTCAACGGGGATTTTTCTGATGACATACTCACTTGCTAAGTTAAGGAGTACAGGAGTTAATCCATTCCCTTGTTTTAGCCCTGTATTCGTTGGAAACGTGTTCATCATATCACTCTGAATTAGCTCTTGTGATATGGAGTCAGTTTTGATCATTTTCACCAATCATATCAGCTTTGCTGGGATTCCGAACAGCATCATGATGCTTTATAATGCAGTTCAATTGATGCTGCCGTACGCTGTTTTAAAGTCCACGAATATTTGATGGACATTAATGTTGAATTGTTGGGCGCATACTTCTTCATCATTATTGAAAATATTAATATTATTTCTAAATTGTTAAATTCTTCTTCTAAAAAAGAAAAACTGTCAGGAGTAACCTCAATTTACATGAGGCCCGGTAGCTCTGCTCGCTAAGGCGTCAGGCCGAAAAGCGGCGTGCTACGGGGCCTGCGGGTTCAAATCCCGCCAGTAAGTGTAAGTGTACATGCGTGTGATTGTCTATGAGGGTGGCAAATGGGCCCATGCTGGTGGCCTAATGCTGGCCGCTTTCCCGGCAGCCCTCTTTACTAACCTAACCTAACCTCAATTTACGATTGAATTTACTTTAATTTTAATTTTTTGACTAGTATCTATCCTTATTGATTTTGAGAGTGATTTGTGTTTTCAAATGTAATAGTTAGTTACTTTCACTGTTATTTTGCACGTGCCTAACACAACCATAAAATCCATTCCACTAACTAAGGACCAGTTTTTCTTAATGTTTTTTTGTCTACAGTCTAGCACTATCAATATCACGTTTTCTATGATCTTTGCAAGTCCAAGCCAAAATGTGAATTATAAAGAAACATTTTTAAGTCTCCCATGCGTTTTTAAAATTCAATTAAAATAATTGTCAACGTGGCAGTAATTTTCGATTAATTTAACCCGATTCCATTTTTTTGGCTTTTAATAATTACGTACCAATAAATATTTTCACTAATCAAAATATATTTTTTAATTCCACACTACGTCTTTTCTGTCAAATCCTACTTTCAATTGTACGCTTCTGAGCAAAACTACTGAGTTGTGAATTTTCAACTCTATGTCAAGAGTCCAATTAGTACACATCATGGGGCATAAATAGACGTTTTTTTTTATTTTTATTCATAACAGTTCAGTACTATTACATACAAATGAAAGTCCCGTTGAAATACATTTCTCGCTATTCATTGCGTCCACCTATTAACTGAAATATATTTCTATTCAAACAGGGACTACGACTACTTTTACAGTCGTCCATATGATACGAGAAAAAAAAACTTTGTGAAAGTCCTTTTCATTCGAGCGAGAATGTGATGTAAACTGAATAAATAAATTTTTAATGATGACAACTACTGTAAGTTCCACATTATATGTATAACGATATTTCAATACACTTGCTTTCATTGAAAAACTACAGCATCGTTCGCACCCAGAAGCAGAAATTTTCTCTATTCATTGTGAAGCATGCCTGGTTTTCATTTCATTAATTGTCAATGGCAGATTTTTATCCCAGCATCTTTTTCATAGCTTGAATATGCAAAAAAATTATCATACGGCGTTCCCTCGAAACAGAATAAGGTGCACCTCGTTACAGGGATGAATGCTGATGGCGAGAACTAATGCAATATGTATGTATTCAAAGGAAGGCAAAAAATTTTTTCATTCGAATTACAAGGCGAAACAGGACCAAAACCTACAGGATATTTAAGTAAAAAAAGTGTTTGTGCAATGTGCCCTGAATGAACTGTGCACCAGGAGTGAAGTTTAAATTGCTCTCGTAGTACGGACTGCTGATTTTCGTTTTGGGCAGTTTTCATTGCACTTACATTTAGTTTTCACTTCGTTGGTGAAAGGATTATACTTACCAAAGCGTTTAATGTACGTATTTTTGAAAATTTTAAGCAAATTGGATATAATTGAATGGTTGAATTTCGGTTTGTTTATTTAGAGTGGACATTTTTTGCTGATTTCATATTTAATCTTGCAGTGAAAGGCACTTTTTGAATTGAGTTTTTGAGCTTAATTGCTTCTGATGTGGAATGGAGCGTACACATGAAAGCGAAATTTTAATAACCATCAGAATTTTCCGTTTGACTTAAGTCATTGGAAAATTTTATGTAAATAAAATTTTATTTTCACAGTTTTAACTTTTTGTTAACACAAACCTAATAAGACCCATGAACTGAGTGCAATTGTAAAAGAACTAGCAATTTTTTTCAGAAAATTAAATTGAATGAATATTTGATAGTTTTTTAACACTTTTCATAGGGAAAAATTCAAATAGATTTGATATACTCGTGTTTCATGTGTTTTCAAAGTGCGTATTTGTGTTAAATCAACTGTTTTTATGTAAGCTGCAAAAATACATAATCATGTTTACAAATTTAGAATTCCTATTCATAAGAAGGCAAAAGCAATGAGGCCAGTAATTTCCACCCAATCTCTCTTCTTCCTAATTTGGGGAAGATTTTTGAGACAATTTGGCTGGAAATGATAAAACATCACTGTGGGCTCACGCGAAAAATTCCTGACCACCAGTTTGGTTTTAGACACAGGCACGGGACGCAGCATGCCATCTCATAATTGCAAGATCAAATTGTGTCTCACTTGAATGTGCAAAACACTTCGACGGTGGTGTGTGCTTTAGATATCAAAAAGGCTTTCGATTCCGTATGGCATGAAGGTGTTCTCTTTAAGTTGATCGAGTTTGGATTCCCGGAAGAGGTTATAAGACTTACTGCAAGCTTTCTTACCAACAGACAATTGTATGTCAGCGTTAATGGAGCAAACTGTACCAGAGGGTCTGTGACATCAGGAGTACCACAAGGTTATGTCACTGGACCATTTTTTTATACAATATTCACTGCTAATCTTCCTATTCCAGCAAGCCAACCTCAAGTGCAAGTCCTCCAGTATGCTGACGACACGCTCTTATTCGTATCGAGTAAAGACCCGCTCAAAGCAGCGAAGAAGAAATACTACTTGGCAGAACTAAGTCTTTGCTTTAACGAATGGAGCATCAACCCAAATAGCAGTAAGACACAGCTCTGTGTATTTCGCAATCTTTCTAAGTATCGAGGATCTCAAGCAATCCGCAACAAGGCCAAAAAAAACTCGCTGTCTCGTTCGGAACCTCTAAGATTACTCCAATCTCATCTCTAAAGTACCTCGGTGTTGACTTCCACAAATTCCTGAGGTTTAATCCTTATGTTCGGCGTAAAATCAAAGCTGCAAAGTCCGCATTTCTACGCATCAGATCTCGTTTTGCCAAAAAGATGGGCATGACCACCAGAGCCAAGTCCATTTGCTATGAGACTCTGATCTGGCCTATCCTGACTTATGCTTCCCCATAGTGGATTACATGTTCCAAAACCGCCATGGCAGAAGCGGAGGTATTTGCAAGGAGAATCATCCGCTATTGTACTGGTAGGTTCTACAACCTGGTGACTAAAAGGTGGTCGAAGAACCTTCTCCTGTATCAGGAGTCGGGACTGAAGCCGCTTAGGGACCGGGCTGTAGAATCAACGACAAGATTCTACGGACTGACAGATGGACATGAGAACGGACTGATACGGTCACTTGGACGTACAGGTGGCTCTAGTGAGTCGTTTATGCCCCCGTGAAAATAGCGTGTCAGCGACAGCTCACGGATGCGCTTTTTAATTATGTAGGCCTCTCAACGAATAGAAGAGGCTATATGTAAGACCTTGGATAAGGAATCAGGTCTAATTAGGCTAAATTAGTTTTAGTTAAGTATAAGTTAGACTTAAGTCATAGCAAAAGTGGGTTTTAAGTGGCTATTGCAGGATAAGCCCAGCCAATTTACACGGCTGGGTATGATAATTAGCGAGTAAGATAAACATTATAAAAAACAAAAGCAAACATAAAGATAAACATTAATAAAATAAAAATTTCAAGAGTCAGCAGGCCACATATTATAGCCGCTAGTTAGTAATTTTTTTGATTGTAAATAGTACTTAAATTAGGTTAATAATGTACAAAAAAAAAACTAAAATTAAAATCTTTTCTAATCTAATCTAATCTAAAAATATTAGAATGTTTATAACAATTTAATACCAACAAATAATAAGTGTCTCGAATTACAGCAGTTTGCCTGGTTTGCTTTAACATTTTCACATAAAAAACTCATTCTACGATATCGCACGATACAAAGTAAATAAAACTATAAATCACACAGTCAGATAAACCACGCATCATGACTATTTCTTATCAACTATAATCTCTTTCGTAATCGGGTTCAATGAATCTTAAATCCAAACAAAAGCAAAATGGACAGATTTTTGAATTAAACCAGCTACGTTTAAGCCACTTCAAGCTATTCGTTTCAGTTGTACGACGAAATAAAACTGGATAGCCTTCATCGAAGCATGTTCGATTAATTTTTGGCGGTTAAAAGACACATTAACATGTGTTATGTGTTATATGATCGTCAAGTTTGGCTTGTCGGCTGTAAAAGAATTGTTGGAGTAGAGGTCGTATGACTAGTTGGATATTGATAATCATGACTTAATCATTGTTTACAATCATGAGTATGAAAATTTAAAAATATGTTGATGATTGTTTTGTTGATAAAACTGAAGATAGATCGGCGACAAGATATTTGCATATATTTTTAAAGCAAAAAAAAAAAGATTTTCAAAGCTTTTCAAGTTCAAGTTCACAAAAGAGATATTAATTGTATTACTAACAATTTGTTTACTGAATGACTTGTGTGAATGGAAACCGAAATGGAACAAATTGATTGTACCCAGTCTTCTTATACATGAAATTTCTACTATATCAGCCTATAAATCACTCAACTTCACTCCTATTCAGGGCACATACAGCGGAAAAAATTTACATTCGTATTCACTCATGTAGTACATTGGAAAATTAGGAACTTCAAATCCACTCACATTAAAGCTACGAAAAGCAGTATAGGTATTAACCCCGATTTGTTTGATAAGGATCTATTCAAGTAGGTTACATACATGAGCACTGACCTGCTGAGCTATTTAGTGTTACTGCTCGAAATATTAGTATCCTGCGGAAATATTTCATTTCAAAAACATAACTAGTTCTTTGATGTCCTTGTATTTACTTAGAACCATATCAAATCAACAACTCGATTAGCACCAACACAACAAGGACTAAAATCATAATATCGAACGACCGAAACAGGATGATTTCTGATGAGACTTCAACATGCAACTGTCATGTTTCATCGGCTTGATATCCGAGGGTCGTTGAGTGTTAGCATGAGTTATGTTGTTGACATCCGAAACAATAGTAAATTTGTTGGATGAGGTTAAGTTTGCTGATGGTGTAGTGGTAGCTTCAGGGTGTCTATCGTGTAACGTCTAACAAAAAGATAGGCGCTAGGATTTGAAATCAATTTGTTTTTTTTTTTTAATTTCATGTCATTGAGATACGGATAATGTTATAAAGGAAACACGCGATCAATTTGAGAACTATATTTAATAACTTTTGGAATAAAACTCTAATGGTAAATGGTTGTTTCAAATTTGTGACCGCTTCGTCTCGTGTATCGTGTTGCACTGCTCGTCTTTTCTTTCTTCCGGTCACAATTAGCGGCTGTTGTATGCAAGGCGGCTGTTATCTATCCTGCGGTTGTTGTATGTACAGCGGTTGTCGTATGTACGGTGGCTGTTATATATATGCAGCGGTTGATGTGTGTACGGCGGTTATTATTGTGTTTCGCCGCTGTTTCCAACACTCCCCCGCGGTGAAGAAGCAGTAGACTTTTCACCATCTTCGCTCTTGATGAGAACAGCCAGGCGACTTACAGGTCTTCGTTGAATACCACCTTTTGTTTTCACCAAAACCTGCCGAACGTTTCCGTCTCTTGATGGGATTGTTTCAACAATCATTCCAATCGTCCACTTGTTAACTGCGGCATCATCAGTAACAGCGACTACATCGCCAGCTTTTACAGGAGTTACTGGATCCCACCACTTGGTTCGGGTCGATATGCTTGGGAGGTATTCGGAAAGCCATCGCTTCCAAAATGTTGCGACGATATGCTGCTGATATAACCAGCCTTTTCGATATGTTGCAGCAAGGTTTTCTAATGGAACTATCGGTTTTATAGCTCCAGCACTTCCCATTAGAAGGTGATTCGGTGTCAGCGCCAAAAGTTGGTCTTCTTCGCCGATATAAGTTAGCGGACGACTATTTATAATGTTTTCGATCTCGTATAGTACAGCTCGCAGTAGTTGATCACTAGGTTTTCTGGTTGGGATTGCTGTCATCAAACCACGCTTCACCGAACGAACTAAACGTTCCCAACATCCACCCATGTGTGGAGCTCCAGGTGGAATAAATACCCAATCTACTGTGAAGAAGTTTTCTCTTACAGCAGATGGAATTTGTTCTCGCCATATCCTTCGAAACTCATTGTTGGTGCCGACAAAATTTGTCCCGTTGTCTGAGTAAATTTTCCGGGGCGGTCCTCGACGTGCAACAAAGCATCTCAAGGTAAGGATGAAGGCGTCTGTTGATAAAGCTGTGGTGACCTCTAGATGTATTGCTCGCGTTGTAAGGCATGTAAACACAACACCCCACCTCTTTTCAACTCGACGACCAATAGCTACCTCCATTGGGCCAAAGAGGTCTACGCCTGTGTAAGTGAAAGGTTGTGCATACACTGCAAGTCTGCATCGTGGTAATTCAGACATCTCTGGAACTTCAGGTTTGGCTCCCAACAAGCGACATTTGTGGCAAAAACGACGCACTGTTTTCAACATCGCCCTGAGTTTTGGGACGACATATCGCTCGCGTATAACATTGATAACCGCGCCATGGTTTTGATGCATGAATTTCCTGTGATAGCTATCCACGAGCAAAAATGTGATTTTATGGCGTGGTGGCATGATAATTGGATTCGCTGCATCGTAATCGTAAAACTCAGCATGTTGAATTCTACTTCGCTGTCGTATGATCTTATTTTCGTCTAGAAAAGGGGAAAGTTTTCGTAAATTGCTACGTTTCAAAATTTTACCGTCTGCAGCTTGGAGGGCCGTATATTCCTCCGCATATGCCTCTTGTTGTGCTGCTCGTATGATGTGGTCTGTCGCTTCCGCTTCTTCATCTGCGGACAAGTCGAGTTCTTTTTTCGTCGTGCCATTAAAGAAGCGTAACGCATATGCCATTGACCGGACCATTCTTCGCCAGTTAGAAAAGCGCTCTGGATCAGGAACCAACATACGAAATTTTGTCTGAATACAATGTTTCTGCTCGTCATCTTCGCAATCAGCCATAAAAACCTCCTCTAGATTCTCCAACGGCCATTTTTTTGGATCTTGCAGCAGAAATTGTGGTCCTGATAGCCACCTATCAGTTTCAACTCGATGTGTCTTCCATTTCGTAGCTTCATCTGCTACGTTGTCTTTTGTAGGAACCCACCGCCATTCGGATGCGTTACTATTCTCCAATATTTCGCCGATTCTGTGCGCAACAAATGGTTTGAACTTCCTTGTTGCAGATCGTATCCAGCAAATCACATTTCGAGAATCACACCAAAATGTTCGTCTTCTAATCGCGATAGTGTGTGCGTTTTCAATTGTTTCGGCAAGTCGCACTCCGAGAACTGCAGCTTGCAATTCTAATCTCGGAATTGATAAAGTTTTAATGGGTGCCACTTTCGTCCTTCCACTGACGAGAGAGATGTACGTAAGAGATCCATAGGTACATCTAAAATAAGCAACTGCAGCCATGGCCGATTCACCCGCGTCCACAAAGACATGCAAATCCACAAAGTCGGTTTTGTGTGGAAAATAGCGGCGAGGGATCTGAACATTATTCAAGTCATTTATGGTCGATAGCCACTTTGTCCACTTGTCGTATTCGTTGCCCAATACTTGCGTGTCCCAATCGATACCTGAACGCCAAATGTCTTGTACCAACATTTTTCCGCCAACCGTTCGATGAGCGATAAGTCCGAGAGGATCGAACATTGTCATCACCGTACTAAGTACTTCTCGCTTAGTCGGTCTCCTTGCTTTTTCCTTGACAGCTTCGTCTAAGTGCCTAAAATCGACTTTGTACTGGAATGTATCGTTGCCTGGTTCCCACCACATTCCAAGCACTTTTAACGAAGAATTATGCTCCTTCAATCGCTTGCTGATTTCAGTAGAAACAGTATCGAGTCCAGCTGCGACTACCGGAGAATTTGACATAAAACTTCGAATGTGAAATCCACCCGCTTTGTGGATTTCAATAACATCTTTTGTCGTTTCAAAGCATTCTGATTCTGAGTCAAAGCAGTCCAGCCAGTCGTCCACATAATGACGGTCAGTAATAGCTTCGACGGCGCGTGGGTTTACATCCTTAAACCTTTCCGCGTTTCGGTTTTTCACGAATTGTGCTATGCATGGCGAACATGTTGCTCCGAAAGTCATAACTTTCAGCACTAAAGTTTTCGGTCGTTCGTGGTCACTAAAGCTCCAAAAAAAACGTTGGGATTGCTCATCCGACTTTGCAACGCGAACTTGATGAAACATCTCCTGGATGTCTCCGGTTATGGCTACTCTTTTCTCTCGAAATTTCAAAAGAATCGTTAGCAAGTTGCTCGTTAAGTCTGGGCCTTTGAGTAGTTCAGAGTTTAAAGAAACGCCATTCGCTGTTGCAGTTGCATCCCACACAATACGTGTTTTACCAGGCTTGTTTATATTTTCCACTGCAAATATCGGTAGATACCAAGTCCTGTCTCCATGTATAGCCGCTTGCTCATCGTTCAATATTTGTGCATAACCTTTCGCTAGATATTCGTTTATCTGCCGATGCATCTCCACACGTAGCTTGCTGTTGCTTTGCATTTTGTTTTTCAACAGTTGAAATCTCTTCTCGGCCATAGGTCTACTTTCCGGCAGTTTAACGTTGTCGCTTTTCCACAACAAACCTGCTTCGTATTTGCCATCAGTTTCTTTTACTGTTTCTTCGAGCATTTTATATGCCCTTTGGTCAGCATCTGATAGAATAGTATTTTGTGGGCGGATTCCATTGCTTTCCAGTTCAAAGAAGTTGCGTATTAGTTTGTCGAGTTCAATATCAGTTGTGTTTGTGTGGAAATTAACTGTTCGGAGGCGGTTTTGGACGTGCTGTTGATGACCGATTACTGTCCACCCCAGGCGAGTACGTATAGCAATCGGTTCGTCCCATGCTCCCTCTTTAGTTTCAATGGGGGCAATCAGCTGGTAGTGTTGGATGCCTATGAGCATTTGAGGTTGGACCTTCTCAAAAGGCAATTGTAGCTGTCGAAGATGTTTGGGAAGCTCAGATGCCTTGCTTGTCTGCTGAACTGGTAGACTAAGCCGTTTGACGACGTGTACTCTGTCAATGCTATATTTCGTGCTATTAGGCCCATTTCCTGCTATCTCCATTTGCACTATTGTACTCGGTTCTGATCGAGTGACATCGTTTGTCCACTTCAAACTTAGATGCTCAGTTGGTCCTGTCAGCTCAAGCTGATGAGCTACTTTCGATTCTAGCATGGTTATATCGGAACCAGAGTCGATGAACGCGTACACACTAATATGTTTGCCGCTAGGACCCCAAATTGTCACAGGCACCACTTGGAATAATGATGCAGCCTGCTGCGTGTTCGCTGGTTTAGCTGCATTTTTCATCGTGCTATTGTGGGCGGCTACCGTCTCTTCTTGTTTTGGCTGGCGCTCGAAATGTAACAGCTTATTATGGCGTTCTGTGCAGCCATTTACGTTGCAAAGTTCATTTGAAGTACATTCATGGCGGAAATGTTTTCCAAAACAAACAATACATACTTTTTTCTCTTTAACGATGCGCCATCTTTTTTGAACACTCATATTCACGAACACTCTGCAGTCATGAGTCTCGTGACTGTCTTTGTTGTGTACAACACACCACTGTTTTTTCTTATTATTGCTGCTTGCCTGAACAATGCCCGTGAATTTGCTTTTTCTAGCAGTTATATTCTTATGAACTGTGCCTGGACTTGCCACTGTTGACACTAAATTGGCGGCTTCGGCCTCTTTGCATATCCAGTTACTAAATTCAGATATGCTGCACTTTTCCATGTCTAACGCTGCTTTCGCCCAGGATAATTTTAGTGAGCCCGGTAATTTTGCTACTATATCATCCAGCAGCTTTGGATTATTTAAGTAATCGTGCATGTTGGCCGCGTTCATGGTAGCACACATATTTTTCACTAACGTGGCGAATTCAATTAATGTACCTAACCGATCTGCTTCTACTCGAGGTGCAACTTCAATTTTTTCAATAAATGAATTGAGTAGAACGTGCGGTTTTCCAATGATTGGTACATTACCTGGCAATGTTAGTAATCCACTAACCGACTCGTAAGCTCTTCCTCGTAAGGCACGTTGTAGCAGCGCAAGGTTTTCCGCGTCATCGTATCCACAAATACTTGTCTGGTTGACAACTGCGCTGATGAAAGCCGGCCATTTTTCTGGACTGCCATCGAAATCGGGATATGATTTCGGCATCACTGATCGGGCTTCAAGCTGACGCTTTGTCAAAGGTTGTCGACTCGTTGAAATACCGATCGCACGCATTCCAGTCGTGGCAGCTTGCAAAAACTCAGCCGTAGTTCTTGCTCCGATGTACGAATGCCTTGCGGTTTGTACTGGTTTCACTGGAAAGGCTCGTACTTCTTCGTCGACACGTTCGGGTTTCTTGATATCCTTGATATCGTTACACATCTGCTCATCGATTCCATGCTCGTTTGTGTGGGTGACTTTTTCGATCCACTGAGCTGTTTGAGCGCGTCTGTCTCCACGTGGCATATCATCACTTTCCGCTTCGCTCGAACACACGGCGATTTCTTCTTCCATGAGCGCGTACTTGGCTGCAATGTATTTTTTATTCAGCTCTTCACGCGCTTGCAACGACTCGAGCTGCAAGCGATGAACTTCCTCCATCTTCTTGAGTGCTAACGCCTGACGTGTACTCGTTGAACTCGATGCGTTTGATCGTTTGCCTTTCGTTGATCGAGCTGGCGACTGCAATCCAAGCAATGATGACTGCATCGCTCCGCTAGTATGCGGCTGTTGTGCGAATCCAAAATCCACTGCCGATATTGATTCACGTGTAGCCGCCATATTGGTCACTTCACCTTTCGCGGCATCGTCGGTTGATGCCTTCAAATCTGCGTCGACATCTTGAGGTGCGGGTGTATCCTTGTGCTGTAAGGTCCGTGATAATGGCGGCGTATGTTGAAGGCGTCCGATGGAAAACTTTTGTTTTCCCTTTCGCAATCGATGAGTCATCGTCACAAAATTTGAAAATTGTTATAAAGGAAACACGCGATCAATTTGAGAACTATATTTAATAACTTTTGGAATAAAACTCTAATGGTAAATGGTTGTTTCAAATTTGTGACCGCTTCGTCTCGTGTATCGTGTTGCACTGCTCGTCTTTTCTTTCTTCCGGTCACAATTAGCGGCTGTTGTATGCAAGGCGGCTGTTATCTATCCTGCGGTTGTTGTATGTACAGCGGTTGTCGTATGTACGGTGGCTGTTATATATATGCAGCGGTTGATGTGTGTACGGCGGCTATTATTGTGTTTCGCCGCTGTTTCCAACAGATAACGTGCAAAAGCTTACTTGATATAAGTTTCTACTTAATTGCTTACATTTCAATTTTAACTGTTCTTGAATATTTAAAAAATATCTGGTAGAACGAATTTTATTTTCGAAAACACTGAACTTAAATCATCTTAATCGCATAAGCCACCATCAATATATCTTTCACTTTTCGGAAACAATATTACCTCGCTTCTCGGTATTTACTACTCCTCTGAATGCGAAAGTTCATTACAACTTAACAATCCGCACATAATACGAACCATAATACCTACTATTACCACTTTCTTTGCGTAACAACCATCTTTGCATAGTGACTTGTATTTCAAGTTTATAGCTAGATGCAAGAAACGGTGGCTTATCGTGCTATATGCCGATTAGTACGAGCTAGAGCAACGAATTCCATTTGAATTGATCCGAATGAAATAGACGTATCGAACCATTAATTAAACCGTTTCGAGTTTTTGCGATGCTTTACTTTACCAATAGAATTAATGACGATTTGAAATGCTTTAGTGTTTGTTGGCGTGAAGTATATTTGCTTGAAATTACATTCTTAGTATTAATATGGTGTTTGTTTTGACTCCGATACTGTTGGAGTTCTACCGACTGTACATGAATACTTGGCATTGTTGGTTTTACACGGTAATTTGATTCAATAATGGAAAATAATTGTTTTAGATCTGTCTTTTTTTGTAAAAGCATGAAAAAAAATACAATAAATAATTAACAAAATGTCAAAAAATACATAAACTTTAGACACTTTTGCAGCAAAATAGTGAATATACAATAGACATTACTGCATCAATATTTTCAATAAACTATTCCTATTCAAAAGTTCAATTTCCACCTAGTTTTGAGCACACCTATTCAACAAAATTTATTAAAAATAGAATTTTTGCGTTTAATCCACCTTGACCTTGTACCTCGTTGCATCGAAAAGAAAAACACTTCTCTATTTTAATGACTTTTATTTGCCTAGGCTTATTTGAGATTCCACTTTCTCTTCGCTCTTTTAACTAGCACCATTTCTTTAGTAACTGCTTCCTTTTCATCTACATATTCCTTTTCTTAACTAAGCTGTGACAGGGAAATAATGGATTTAGTTATTTCACATATCCTCTCCACAGTATCTCTTTGCAAGCTGCCGCCCATATCTTACGTTCCTCCTGATATGCACCATTCCGTTCTTTTCATTATTGTTTCTGCCAATATTTCACATCCAGATTTCCCAAAAACCATTTCGTTTCCATTAACATAAAGCTGACTTCTAAAATATGGCTAGCGAACTTTTATTTCAATGACCTTTTCATTTTTTAAATTATTTTTAAATTTTATAATAACCCGGCGCCAATGACGCGTCCCGAGAAGATTTTATACAGTCATATTTCATTTTCTACAATTATTACGAGTTTGAATGCTTGTGTAGCTGAAGTTACATTAATAATTGATATAAAAGTTATTTACAAAGTATGTTAGTATTTTCATCATTTTATTTTATTGACAACGTACCTAGATCTAATAAACTAACCTCGAGTCATTATGACCCAGTGTTATTGACAATATAACTTTTTTCACGTCATTGGCGCCGAATTAATCTCAAAATTTACTCTTACCAGCCGTCCGCGCAAATGGAGTAATACTCCTAGGTTTCTGTCTGATGTTGTATCGGTCCTTAAGGCTAAAGACGTAGCCCATGCCGAGTCTCATGATGCTTTTGTAGAATTCCCAAGGCTATGATCAACGGCTAAAATTATTGCGTTAGACAAGCCATGTGCTATTATTTAAATTGCGTTTTTTTGTCTTTGCCTTTTTATTTGTCTGATAACACGTATGTTTGTGATGCCATTTATTCTAATCTTGAGAAGAATTGATAGCTTTTTTCAAAACACTTTTCCTCATTTTTTCCCAACAACCTCCAACCTCTGTCTTCATTTCATCACCTGTGCTTTCTTCTCATACTCTTCCGTTCTAACAATTTTTTTTCGAAATCGAGTACACACTTGATTCAGTGAGCGGTCCTGATCGTATCCCGAATTCGGTAGCTAAGTCATTCTCCTCGTAATCGTCTGTTTCGTTGTCCATAATTTTCAAACTTGTTTTCATCTATTTTCTTTCTTCTCTTTCCGTATTTCACCCTCGATCCAGTGCTTCACAGGGTTCGATATTCGGTACCCTATTATTTCTTGTCTTTATCAACGATCTTCCCTTTGCTATTATTCGTCTTGATCTCAAAGAGTCCCTCAACGATTGCCTACAGCTACAAAACGGTCTATGCACTTGAAACGATTGGCGTATAAGGACTTCACTTGCTCTGAACATATCGCAATGTCATCTTATATCTTATGCATGTAAAAAGATTCTCCTTATGTTTTGCTACTCTCTTCTTGGGCCCCTTTCACTGTTGCAGAAAACTTCAAAGACCTTGGTTTAATTTTGCATTCAAAACTTAAGTTCAATCTGCATGTTGCATACATTCCATCCAAGGCTTGTCGTTTGACCGATTTGTTGTTTAGGACTTGCCACCCTTTTACCCACTTGTCTACTTATGTATTCTTTATTCGTTAGTTTGTAGTGTCCTTAAGTGTTGCTGTCAATTCTGGTTTCCTAACCATATGCATATGATTGATGCCGTGGAACACGTACAACGTAGATTCACCTACTCTATATTATTGCTTACATTCCACATCCTTTATGGTGAGTATAGTGATCGTTTATCTTGATTGAAAATCTCGTCTTTGGAATCCCGTATAGTGTCCCTAGAAGAGTGTTGATTGTTCAGATTTCTTTGTTTCTTCTCGTTTTCTATCCAAAGGCTGATATTGACGTAATCGTGAAAATAAATGTTCACATCTCCCCATTATCTGGTTATTCTTTGAAGTGAACAATTTGACAGCAGAAAAAAACAGACTCTCTTCTGATTTCTCACAGATTAGATGTCGAAAGTTTCAATTTTTGATCGATTTTATTATTGAAAAAACATTTCCACAATTCAATTTTCAGATTTAAACACCAAATGTTGCTTTTTAGCTCGACAAAATGAACTGAACACACTGAATTCGTCATTCGTTCGCCGAAATAAATTTATACAAAATATTATACCAAACTTCAGACAATATTAAGCTTTCACTTCTAATCTACTCATTTGAACGTTCAGTTGTTTTGGCTGATCACTGATAATATATGGTACGAGTATACCCTAATCCAGTGCGGTAGAACTAGTTCGTGCAAAGTAGGTAGTGCAATAGTCATAGGTAGATAGTGCAGTTCATTAAAGAAAGTAGATAGTTTCCTGACTGTAGTGAATAGGATACAGATAAAAATTATCGTGGCATCACAACGGGCCTCTTTTGTGCCTAGGTGCATCTGTCGGCAGGTCTCTGCCGATCGATAGCCACTTCAACCTAAACTAACCTTGCGCGTATATGCATATTTTTATTCGCCATTATTGCATATTCCTAGATGATACAATTTGCTACAGCTTGGTCCTCCGCCCCAAAAGCTCTTCATATTTAAGCGTCAAATCTGAAGTTCATGGTTTCTTCCTAGTTCATAAATATTATGTTCGTTTTAGATTAAAAGGTGAAGTTGATTATGTTGAGCATATTTCAATTGTTACTTTTATTACTATTACTTTTATTATTATTCAAATTATCACTATTATTATGTATAGTTACTATTTTTTTTCCTATTAAAAAAGTCCTAATGAAAGAAATATCCAAAGAAGATTCTCTTTCATTAAGAATTTATTTTTCAAATTATAATTTTTCTATATTTGCAAGAGGGTTCTGACCTGTAAATAATTCGAAATACGATGCATTATTCAAATTATTAATTAATTAAATTACAATTCAATATATAATTTTTGCAACTCCTGATGTCTGCGTTGTATTTTAAACCCAACAGAATAAATGGCCCACGTTGGGCGCACAAATTTTATACTCTTGTTTGATTAGTATTTGGCCGATAAATTTGAAACAAGATCGCACAATTACTTTTCCGTCTAGAAAATTTATTTTCAAACTATATGCTGTGCATTTCATTCGTATATACCATTTTGTTATTTTGTTTTATCATAATTTGTAGTAGTTTATGTAAGAATATAATTCAGCATTCGACATTAGGGCATCAAAACGTTCTAAAACCATATCTGCTGGAAACGTTTCAGAACTTCGATGTTCTGATTTGAATGGAATGCACATTAAAACGTCGCAACACTTAAAGACGCAGATTGCAATCAATACCCTCTAGACTTACCATATTATCGCCTAAAATCGTTCTTTAGCACTTCATTTTCAAATGGTATCGAATAACACATTAAAATCCTCCGCGTATTTAAAAGCTTTATCAGAAGATTTATTGCCATCTCCAGTAAAATTAGTAACCCAATTCCATAAATTATCCAAATCATTCCGTTTTTTATCAATTCTTCTGACCGAAATTCACAAGAACTCATCCATTCAAAGAACCCAGACAAATAAATTTCAATCTTTTGAGTAGAAAACCACCTAAAGTATTAAATAGTCTATACCTATGCAAATATAACTACATCAAATGTGCTTGAACGGCAGTTTTATTGTTTCAGAGCTTTGTCGCTGAAAGAAATGTAGAATAGAGGAGTGTTTTTGCTTGGAACGTTTGTAACGTATGGAATGACGGAATTCAGCCGTAGGTAGAATTTCGATGAATTAAAGAGGTCATTTACAAAACAGAGTCATGAATACTAAAAAAATGTATGCAAAGAAATTGTTTAGTTTCTGACTTTTCTTATAGACGTAGGAAGATACATATATCTGAAATGAAATAAGAAAACAAATCATAAAGTTTTTATTAGAAAATGTTAAAAAAAAAAACTGCCTCGAAAGTCATAAATAAAGTTCAATTTTGTCATTATAATCATTTTTATTACAATTAAGCAGGCTTATGTAATTATCTAAAACTTGATCACAAGTCTAATCGACTTTGCTAGGAGCTGAGTTTTCTTATATTACCGCTAATTTGACAGCATGACCTCCCTTAATCGATTCTCATTTACACGCGAATCATTCAAAAACTCAACTTGAAATTCCTGAGCAAATAAAAACTCTGAAATAAATCTGGAATATCTTTAATCGAGTGCATACATATATAGTTTGCGAAAATAAAAATCCGGTTTGCCTGTTGTTGGCGTCGCCGCATTCGCCATCGTCGACAAATTAAGGTGAGCGCGCGCCGCTTGCGAAAAATGTTAAGTGTGGGCGAATTGCTGGCTGGCAAGCATGGCGGTACAACGGTGCAACAGTGCTTGTTGCTCCAAAACAGAAGAAGAAGAAGAAGAAAAAAAACATCATGACTGCCCCATCGATGGAACTAAATCATGTTTTTCTTTCTCTCAACATGACATACTACCGACCATAACCAACTTGCAAACGCACATTTAAATCATGCTGTCGACTTCATTCAAGTGTGACTCAAGCGGGAAGTGTGCGTATTTTTTGCACAAAAATATTGCACATAATTTATATGCCGCGCGTTTTATGGATATGATACTTATTATTGATAAATACTTGGGTAAAGTGATTCGATAGCAATGACTGCTGCAGCAGCGGGCAGTTCAAAGGACTTTTATGCGAGCGAAATTTGAATTTCGTATTTATGAAACACAGGCAAGGAAGTACATAAGGGCAATACAATAAAAGGTGAAAACACATAAATTTCGATCTTCTCGTGGCGTTTTTGCATTCAACATGTAATTCAAGTACTTGTTCAGTTACGATAACGTAAGACAGGCTTGGGGTTTTTTGTGGGCGCCATGCTGTCGTTCCGGTCATTTCCGTCAGCGAAAAATGTGGCGTTTACGAAAAACTACTGAAAATTAGATGTTATGCGAATTTGAAGCAGGAAATCGGAATCAGTTTATGTAACTTATTAGTTGGTGCGAGTTTTTCATTAACAAATGCAACACAGACCGGGTTTCATACTGAATGATATTCATCGAGAAATCAGAGCGAAAAGTGAAGGAGTCACTCATTGTTTGTTGTAAATGTTGCATCAGATGTAAATACATGTACAGTATCTAAATGTGAGAGATTTCAGTTTGGATTGTAGTTTGAAAGGAACTTTTCTCTTGACTTAAAAACAATTTTTTTTTGCATTAGATTAAAAGTTTCTTCGGATGAACACTTGATTTACAAATTTACAATTTTGAATTTTCATAAATGATAATTTTGGGTTTTCTTCTTTGCAGGTATACTACGGTCATCAATTTATTCAGTGCCATTGAAATATTTGCGACCGATAAATTATATTCTCGTAAGTAAGATGTATGTATTCTCCTTCCTAGGAACAAAACTTAGGTTTGAACCAATTTGAATATTAAAATTTATTTCTCTAAAAATACCAGAGGATTTTTTTTTAAAGGTTGATACAAAATCATTTAAACTTCGTATCACAATGTTTTGATCTATGTAGGAACACTGATTTGTTTTACATTTAACCAATATTTGAGGAATCTTTTTCCCGTTATGTAAGCGAACTAGACTTCCACATTGCGGTTCATAGAATAAGAGTGTAAGAAAGGGTAGTTTAATTGCAAAAAAATGCTTTAAGCTCCAAGCAAAGTAGCGAATATTATTATTTTTACATTTATTTTTACTAGCAATGCGATGATATTAGGGTTCAAATTGTTTGTTTTTAGTTGTTTGATTCAAATAAGAATAATATTTGTAAGACAATTTGCTTTCTGCCTTAATTAAGTGTTGTTTGTACTCTTAGCTAATCTCCAAACCGAATTTATTCTCCTTATAAAAAATTAATTGGGCCTTGGGAGCTTCTTATGGTTACAGTTTTTTTCCCAGTGAAGCATCTGAGAGAGGCCTGGTATGGGCGTCACCTCCACTGATGTGGTCAGTGATGGATCTACCTCTGATTTGGGTAAATAACTTTCCCCCTGGCTCTGGAAAAGAAAGATTGGGCCAAAATAGCTACTAAGCCCAAGAAGGTCAATCTTTACTTGACCCTATTATATATATAATATAATAGTGAATAATAATAGTGAACATACTTTAAGTTAGCTTTCAACATTTCAAAGCAGTAACAGCTGCCTGTCTCCTTCGTATATCCAAGACAGGGGAAGAGTTAATATTAATCCAAGAATCAAGGGTTCTTCACAACCGGTTACAATCTACTCACAAATGGATATAGACTATTTACATATGATGGTTTGCAGTTTCTTATATAAATCTTAAAAGTATATTTAATGTCCTTGTCCTCCACAATTTCTGTAACTAGGGATAATAACAAGTCGATCGAAGATCACGCCGGTTTTTTCTTGCTATATGGCACACGAACATGGCACTTGGCCTGCTTGCGGTGTTGTCAAGGGTTTGGTGGCTGAAAACACAAGCGTTGGTGTGTCTCTTATTCGGGGAGCTGACTCTAATGTCAATCATGAAGTATAGGGCAGCTTGTACACGAGGGGCTGTGGTGTGGAGCTTTTTGGCATCATCAAGTCCTCCGCAACGTCTATTGCAAATGCCAGCAATAATCCGATTTTCCTCACTTCAGGTGAAAGATAGCATGCAAAATATGGAAATTTATGGAAAGTAGTGGATCAATAAACTGCTTTTAAAAGATGTTTGAAATAAGAATTTACTTTTGCAGGTCAGAATTTGATGTAAAAAAAAGCTGTTAGTAGAAAAAACTGCTGAAAAGTTTTGCAATGGAAACTCGAAAGGTACACTCACAAAAATTTCACCACTTAAAATTTTTTTGAATCAAATTTAAATCAAAACTTGAAACACTTTTAAATAAAAAAACGAATCTTATTTGAAATCCTCTTTATTATAAAAACTTTATTTTCGTATCAAAATTTTTCATCATTGAATGAAAAATAAAACATTAAAACAAACAAGACACACTTTGATACTTCAAAACTTCACTTTGATGAATCAAAAATTTTCAAATATGATTTGGCGCCATATACGTTTCTTTTTAATTCAAATAATCTGACCTAATTTCAATAACGCTGTATCAAAGTGTGCCTTGTTTGTTTTGATGTTTTATTTTTCATTCAATGATGAAAGTTTTGATATGAAAATAACATTTTTATAGTAAAGTGGAATCATTTTTGTTGAATGTGGGGGACTATTTAATTCACGTAAGATTCTTTTTTATTTAAAAGTGTTTCAACTTTGGATTTACATTTGATTCTATTAAATGAAATTTTTCTGAGTGTATGTAGCTATAGGTTGCTTTCGTCTTTTACTAGGCTGCAAAATTTTTCGAATCTAATTTTTTCGTGGGAAGTTTTCGGTGATGCGTCATATTTTCTTTGGTAATTTCATAAAATGGAAGTATTATTTATTTTCTTTGTTATTTTTTGTGTATCTCAAAACTCAACCTTTAAAATAATTTTGTGGATCCTGCGATCTAAGTAAACTACACTTAAGACTCGGGAGTAATACCTGTAATACATATTCACTAAAAAAAATGCTCACAAACTACGTAACGATTATTTTAACTGTAGTTTCTTGTAGCCAGTCACAGTCTCAACTATAGACGCCTTCCTCCCATCAATCGTAATGAAACAAGTTCAACAAAGTATTTTATTGAGAACTCTTATTTCGTTGATTCGACTCTTAAACAACGCAGTTTCACAAGTACATATGTTTACTGTTTCGCTCTTTAGATAAACAGTTAGTATTGAAAGTATCTAAACAATCTAAAGCAAAGCAATTTGTACAAAAGTGATGTTAACCAGCCATCATCTACTAAGTTTCTATGACCGCACATTCTCCTGGCAATAGCAATTCGTTCGGATTATTTTTCCACTTCGCTACGTAATACACCTATGGCATACTATATGTTGCATGCTAGTTGCTTGGGTTGGGAGTAGATCTCATACGTTATTCACTTGCTGCAATTATAACGTCCTCGTACGTGCTTACCCGAAATTAAAACATTCTAGCTGGCCCGAAGAAAAGCGGAAAGCGTGTGTGTATCTTTCTTTAATTGTTATGTTCGTTTGTGCTCCATTGTGGAGGTAACACAACAATTAGATACGTCTGTAGCTACTCGTACCGGCGTCTATAAGTTCTATCGTGTAGCGTCTGGATGCTGGCGAATGCCGCCTCTACTGCTGCTTTGACCCAAAGCAATTTGTATTTTGCTCTCCAACGGTCTAACGGTTAGGTAATTAGATTTCGTATATGCAATTAGAAATTGTTGCTCACGTGATATCATATATAGGAGCCAAGCACACGTTGTTGGTTCATCGTGAACGTGTTCTTGTTCTCGAGTGAAAAAAATGGGAGAAAGGTATTTTGCACTTGTGTGATGATATACTTTAGAATTTACACCTGAGCAGATGCCGCTTCGCACATATCGGATCACATTTGACCAGACTTAATTTGCGACAGTTGGACCGTTTTTTCTCATCTGACGTTTCATGTGCAGTACGTACACGTACTGCTTCTTGAACGGTAATGGAAAAAGCGGAGTTGGTTTTACGACCCACAACATGCGGCGATCTGAATTACCTTTGTACATATTTGTTATGGTTTCGTTGGTTGGCTTATTTCGGTAGCAGCTGATTCGTATACTACGTGAAATGAAACTGAGCCAAGTTGAACACGGAAAACACAGATGTTGCATG
Organism: Nemotelus nigrinus; assembly: GCA_947369275.1. Classification (NCBI taxonomy): domain Eukaryota; kingdom Metazoa; phylum Arthropoda; class Insecta; order Diptera; family Stratiomyidae; genus Nemotelus; species Nemotelus nigrinus. The sequence goes on along the minus strand of OX376372.1, from coordinate 18,199,543 downwards.
TGAAATGCAAAAACATGAACGTGGGCTACGCTAGTTGGAATGAAAAGAAGTTCGCTTGTAAATTTTACGGTTTCAGGTTAATTTGTACATTAAGGAAATGAAATCAATTCTCGAATGTGGATCTACAGCCTGGAGAAGTACATGTTACTACATTTTATGGCGAATGAGAGTATATCAATGGTACCTATAATGAAAAATAAATTAGCATGATATTACTAATATATATCATGGTTGAAGGTAAAGTGTTCAGTTGAAAGATGATGCATTTCAAGAGAAAATTGTATCTATTGAAAATTGTCAGAACTGCATTCAAAGTAAAGCAAACGAATTGAAGTACGTCAAGAAATATTGATAGTTATCGAACTATTTCCTATTCCACCTGAAATACATCAAATACAAATTTTAGTTTTAAATAACAAATCAATTTCCGATTCCGATTCATTTAAGCAAATCTGAAAAATGAAAAACATGTAACATAAATGAATTAAAAGTAGTTAAAAGAGTGCGTCAAATTGTAGATTACTTGTTGCAAGAAAAGAAACCAGCTTAGCATCTTTTCATTTAGTTTTTTTTTCCAAAATTTGTTTTGTGTAGCTGGCATGGTTTCATTACAAATTTTTTTTTTAAAGCTGATCAGTTTTCGCTTGAAGGTTTGCTTTTTTTTTTTAAAAGTTTAGAGTGTTTTTTGGATTTTCATTTATTTGTGTTCCAAACCAAGCGAACAATGTTCTAAGAGCATAAACTTGGTGCTCTCTTATTTAAAGTTACCGACTTCGAAGTCGACATCCACCCAGTACCACGGAAATAAACAAGTCCAAAAATAATAAAATATATTAATCCGTAGAAAAGTATTAATAGCAATCTGCACGCATATAGTCACAAGAAATGCGATTTGTAGAGAGGCCATAAAAGAAGGTAATTAGTAGTTTAAGAGCATATGCGTAAAGAGTTAGGTGGCCAGGCTGGTTTTACGTCCATGATCGATAACAAGATCAATGACAGATTAGGTAAGTAGGTAGGTTCCGCGGCTGTCTCATCCCACCAGATTCAGAGACAAGAACACATTGTGATATCAAGAACACATTGTGATATCACATTTAATATAGTGCACAACCTTTTTCAAGCTAGGAGCCACCTTGAATCATTGAGAAAATAGGTAATCCCTTTTAGACCCACCGAAGCTACTTCGATTTGACTTGCGAAGAAGTATAACCCAAGAAACTATTTTCTTTTTCTAGCAAGAACAGGGCATTCATACACGAGATGTAGAATTGTTTTTTTTTTTTCTCTTCGTATTTAAAATTCTAGCACAGAACAAACAATGCCTAGTTGAAACTGCCGCTGTCCCGTGGAGCGATCCATTCTTAAATCGAGTATTTCCCTAATACGACTAAATTAAAAAGTTCTCTACAATTGTCTTAGGATCGCACAAAAATGTTCCTTCATCCAGGACTTAGGGCGTCTTTTAAATGTTTTTGTCTGATGGTCAGTTTAATTGAAGCCATCGGCATGCATTTCAATCAGAAAACTGCAAGTGACCTCTGGAAAAAACGTGCCTGCTGTTGCAAGTTCGTTCGTCTCAGAGTTCCCCTTAATGCCCCTATGACCTGGCACGTAAAGTAGCTGGGTTGCCAAAAGTTTCAACATCTCGTTGCGAGACGGACAGCATTCAAAGACCAGCTCCGTGGAACTGCAACTTCAGTAAAAGAATGTATAACTGCTTGGCTGTTAGTGAAAATGCAGATATTTATTCCAAATATTTGATTACATAAGAGCAAATTGGCCGCTTCGAGAATCGTCAACCGCTTTGCTTGAGTGACAATATAGTAGTAGTAGACAATACGCTACGGAAAGGAAAGCTTTGAGCTTAAACCAGTGGTAAATATAGCATACTCCATTCTGATTTTTAGTTTTGAAGCCTTGGTATATACGAGTACAGTGGGTAAAAAAAGTTAAGGCACGAACACTTAGTAAGAAAAAAAAACCTATTTTTAATGCGACTTTAACAATAAATGATTATATTTTTGCAGTTAATTAAAAGTTTCTCATGTTTACATTCAGAATAATATCAGAAAACCTGGTAACAAAGCAAATTTCACAACATTGACGTAACATTTTTCAGTGAAGTACTAAAATAGCGCAAAAAAGTCAAGGTACAACGCAGTTTTATCTGAAATCATTTCAATTGTTTTAAAGTGATCAATTTCAAAAAAATAAACTTACATAGCGCTAATACTTTGTAGCTGATTCACGCATTTTTATAACTTCTCGCAATCGTTTCAGCATCTTTTTCCCAAATATAAAAAAAAAGTGGGTAAAATTTTGGTTCCTTCATCAATAATGACATCTTGGAGCCCTTTGTTATACTTTACCTTTCGCTATGCTACTCTGGTTTTGAGATGATGCCTTAAATGCTCGATCAGGTTGAAGTTCGGCGACTGAAGGGGGTTTTTACTAGCATTTGACCCAAAGCTGTCATTGCTCCGGATTGTGCTTTGGATCGTTGTCCTAATACAGGCCAAAATTGTATAAAATGCCTAATTTTTCAGCATTTTGTTTAATATTTCTTTTAAGAATACCCAGGCAACACGTTTGATCTATCGTACCGTTCACAAAATCTATATTTCCAGGGCCAGATGCCCCATACAGTTCTATAGCATAATGCTCTCTTCGCTGTGTTTTACAGTGGGAGTAGTATGATTCCTCCTAAACTCTGTATTAGGCATTCGCCGAACATATCGCCGCGCATCAGATCTAAAAACATTAATTTTTACTTCAGCAACAAAAATTATTGACTTCCAGAATGATTTTGGCTTTTTTACGTACTCTTAAACAAAACTTATTTTAACATTTTCATTTTTTTACTAATATAAGGTTTGCTTGGGCACATTCTGCCCTTCAAATCTGCTTTCTTTTTTAAGTTCAAATCCGCTTTCTTTTTCAACTTGTTTTTTCACCTAAATTCATTTAGGGTTTTTCTTAATTTCTCTCAGAATCCACTTTTTTTTCACGCTCTGGTAAGATTTTAAGCCTTTCTGACCGAAGCTTTGTTTCAAACGCTTTGGCTAATTTATATTTTGTTATTACATGTCTCACTGTATAGCTTGATTTTACCATTAGTATTCCAATCTCAGAATACGCCATTCATGTTTTCCAACGTCGCAAAATACATTCACGGATTTTCGCACCTACCGATTTCCTTTTTACACTCATTTTTAATAACACCATCAGTAAAAATACTTTTACAAAACATTTTTCAAGCTAGACTGAATAGAAATATCATATTTTCATGATTTGAAGTACATTTAAAGGTATTTTTTTTCTATGAATTACAAATAATTTTATATAAAAATGCAAGTATAACAAAAACAATGCAAAACGTAACGTCTGGCACCTTTGCCTTATTATTGAAATCAAAAGCATAAATTTAATGTTAATTTTTATGCTAAATAACAATAATTTTGCGGTTATAACAGGAACAATAGCTGAAAAAGGGGACCTTTCTGAACATAAATAAAGCTTTCAAAGAACCAAAGTTTTGTTTTGTTTTACTTTTCTACCATTTTGTGAGCAGGGTGTACTTATATGTATACTTTGATATTATTTTTGAGGAGAAAAAGCTTTTCGCACTTTGTTAATTACTGATGTTACATACATTGGTTCATTTCTTGCTCAGTGAAAGTCTTCGGGTAGATTCATCCAAGACAAAAAACCACCGCACTTTACGAGCTTACCTTACCTTTACCTTCCTTTCTTAATATTCTTTTAACGATAGCCTATAATATCGTTTTGTTGGCCTGAGTTCTGGGTCACTTGGTAGACTCACAAATTGAGCGTTGAACATAATGAAATCTAAATCAGCTAAAACTAACGTAGATCCGCCATGGCTGCAGTTTATTTACAAGTTTTCGATCACGTACAATTTGGCACAGATTGCCTCTTCTGTGACAAACGGCTGAATTCTGTTTCCATATTGATATATGGCTGGCCAAACTAACACTTTTTCAAATAACAATTTTTCAGTAGCAATTGTTTTTTCCGAATCACCGATATTCTAATTATTTGCTGTTGATTGATACTATGGTGTAGGTAAAGTTGATAAGCAATATTTAAAATACGACTCATCATCCATTGTTTTAAAATTGAAATATTATTGTACGATTTCCTTACGCTGGAAATTCAAAAGCTGTATTGTTTATTATTTTTTCGGCACTTTTTGTTTCTTGAGGGTCTTAATATCATTTTTTTCCTTAATCTTTTGCACTGTGCTTTTTGATATACCCACTTTTTTTTTTTAGCAATATCACAAATGGAGGCACTTTATATTCGTAGGAAATTCCTTCAGTACTTTTTTGTCGATTGATCCAGGTTTCTACCTGGTCTCGACTTGAATCTTTCACCTTCCAATACCAATTTTATTGCCTTTGGCACCGTCAGTTTTGATGTATCTGCAAGCTTTGCGTTAACAAATGATGGCTGATCCTTGTTTTGTACACAAATGTGCAAAATCTTTTCACGAACTTCTTCCCTTGTTGAGGAAATTTTTACAACTCAATAAATTATTTGAATTTCAGCATAAAATGAAAAACATATAAAATGATTTTCAAACAGATGGAAAATTGATGTATACCTGCAAACTATCAAAAAATCAAGTTTTAAGTATTATTGCTACAATACAAAATGGCGCCGAATTTCTTGGGACAAACCTCACATATCACTCAGGCGTCCTCTTCTTGAATATGCGTGAACAATCTATAACTTGGCTTTCGAAATTCACAGCTATAGATTTGAGTCTATTCAGAAGCCGTTTTCACTTTTTGCTCAGACAGAGATTCTTTCAACCCTTATGATTTAAGCAATCTACCACCATTCGAATATCACCTTAAATGTCTTAACTTACTACCCCTTGCGTCGAGAAGATTAATGTTATCTGCGTGCTTCAGTTTCGATGCAATCAAAGACGTGGTGAATGTCAATTACTTAAAGGAAAAGTTTGTGCTCAATTAGCCACAAGATCCCAACGACTGTTTAATCAATACCAACACACCACAACATATGCTGCAAATGAGCCAATAAATAGGTGCTGCAAGTTATTCAATAGCATGAACCAGAACTCTTCCCCTACGAGGTGTAAAACCATCGTTCTTCTTCTAACACACTAATATACCTGTATTGAATACTTTTTGTAACCCTAAATAACTTATCCTTACATCAACATTGAATTTGTGTTTTCTGTTCCTCTTTTTATTACAAAAAGTGTTTTTGTTTATTTGTATTCTCATTAATTTTTATTAATTTGATTAAATTGAGCCGATATTTGCAAATGGTTTGCCAAATTTTTGGAGCCAATCTTCCGATGCGCTCTGAGTCATTTTCATAGCATCCATTTTTTTTTAAATTCTCAATTAATCCGTAAAGAAGCGAAGATCAATGCAATGATTATTTTATCATGTGGTCATAATATTATACAGTTAAGTTGAAGAAAATCACTTTATAAGAGAAAATTGTTTCTCAACTGAAACTTTTAAGATGTTTCCAACTGCGTCTTGTTGCCGACCTACTTGTTTGATTAAAATGTCTACTAAAAATCTTAAACTGTGATTTACCGATAAGTATCTATTAAAAATGTTAAACTGTGATTTAACTGCGATTTACTTGTGCTTACCGACCGATACAAACATTTAAGACATTTCCATATTAAATTCACTTCCTTTTTCAATGATTTATTCACAGTTTAAATTTTACATGCAGATAATGATTTAGTCGAAGAGATAAATCAAATGGCAGCGAAATAATCAAATAAATGTGTATTCTATGATTTACCACGCCATTTACATAGACTATAAAACCCTTCAATCAAATCTTTTCTTACGGTAAAGTCCCATAAAATATTCACAATCGGCGTCTAGTCATTTCATTTGAGCTTAATTGAAACGTCCAGCTCGAAATTAGATAATGAAACCCATGCCAAACAAACTGTCAACATAAATAAATCCTCTACTGTATTTTAATTATAGTTTTTCAATATCAGATCATCCATAAAATTTAATTTTCATTGCTACTGCTGTGATGGATCCAACGCGTCCAAACCGTCCTGTGCGATCGACCGAACCCATCGCAAAATTAAAATAAATTCCTCACTACTACTGTTCCTATTATTTCATTTCTCCGGGATACCGTTAGGTCGTACTCAGCTAATGGGAACTCGAGCCACACTTATCCGATCGAGCTTTAAAGCCTGACCATTAGTAGATAACATATTGGATGTAAACATTATGCAAATGGATACAGTGGCGGCACCAGGCCCCCTCGGTCTGAGTGGCTAAAACAATTTATGTCTATTATTCACTAATAACTCGGTAATATTTTTAATCGAAGGAAAAATCTAACGAGCTATCCAATGAAGCAGCATTCTCAATCAAAAATGAATAGATGAAATTGGTGAGAATGATGGTGATGCTGGGAATGATGCTGATGTTGATGCCGACGCGTGGAAAAACGCATTACGCTGGATGTTGTTAAGTTATCGGTATAATCATTTCGATGAAATCGACCTCACCACTTCCTACATCGATTCTTCGAGTAACTAATAACAAAACAATTAATAATTTTGTAGTTGAATGAGGTTTTTTGTTCTTGATCTGTTTTCTTGTCTTCTTTCGATTTGATTTCACAAATCGATTGCTTATGGCAGGTAATATAAAGTCGAGGCGATAGCGGTCAGCGAAAGAGCTCTGATATTCAATTCAATGTAACTGTATTCAAATCAAAATATCTATTTTAGATGTTCAGTGGCCGATCTTAATCTCGACCGTTGAAAAAGAATTGATTGACGTGATGAGTGGTTCTAGGATATGATTGGTGATTGAGAATGAACGGTTACGAATTGTTCAGTATGAACGTGGAAATAACAATGCTGGTGATATGTTAAGGGAGTTGTCTTTTTTCTGTTTTGGTATTATTAGATTTTTGGTCTGTATAGGTGTCTGTCGAATAAAAATGTATCTTTTCCTGCTAGGTTCAAAGGCCTTGAAATTGAAGCAGTTATTTGTTTTTGATAGTTGCATTAAATAGCGTCGGCAAAGAGTAGGCAGTGTTGGCTCTTGCTCTTTGCGAGTGAGGGACTTTAGAATAAAAATCATATAATGTTGGCTAAGGTCAAAGAAAGTGAAGAGGAAATAGAAGGAGTCGTACAGGAAAATGTGGTCTAGCGTGCAGGTGTAGGGATCAGCAATCTTTCGGTAGAGCAGAAGGTTCCCAAGCTGCTGCAAAACACAAAAGGGTGAAAAAAGAGCTGGGGCGGTTTATCATGGCGAGGAAAAAACAAATATGGCAAGCACTTCACGATGAAGTGAGCCGGGACCCATGGAGGCGGGGTTGCAAACTAGTTTTTGGTAGGCTTGGTGAAATAGGTCCTGGCCCACACTTGGAGGCGAATAACATTAAATACATTGTGAACTCACTGTTCCCACCGCATCACACGAGTGTACAAAACGCTCTCATACTTGGTCAAGAAGATGGTTCTGTGCTCACTCTGGAGGAACTTTGTAATGCAGCTCTGAAAATTAAAAACCCAAAAGACCCCTGGCCCCGACATCATTCCACCGGAAGTGTTGATATCTGTGGTTGAGAATCAACCGTTAACATTGTTGCGAGTGTAAAATGAGTGTTTGCGGGCGGGTGTGTTTCCGTCGCACTGGAAAGAGACGCAACTTGCTCTGATCTCGTAGCGAAAAAGAGAGCTTGACACACCTTCCACGTACAACCCTTTTTGTATGCTTGAATGGGGTGGAAACTCCTGGAATGTATATTGAAACTACAATTATAGACCTTTTAAAGCTTTATAATGGGTTCCGTAGTAGCCACTCAACATTCGGTGCCATCAAAAAAGTAAATGGTGCAGTAGAGTATGCCAAAGCTGCGTGCTATCAAGCCAGGCCAATCGTGTTTCTAGTGATGCTGAATGTCCGGAATGTGTTAATTCAGCGAGATAACCAGATAATTTTGAGGCCTTTGAGCGAAATTTTCAGGCAGAATACTTCCTATTAGCTTTGTTTCGAGACTATATGAAAAATTGTCTCCTTATATTTGAGACGAAGCAGGAAAATGTCTGGAAAAATATTACTGCCGGACCAGCGCAAGGGTCCATTCTCGGCCCAGATCTGTAGAATGCTGCATGCGATGGTTTCCTGTACCTTGGAATGCTTGGAGGTGTGCTCTTGGTAGATTACGTTGGCGATTTAACACCCCCTGTTGTTACCTTACCTACACCAACCACCCCCCCCCCCCCCCCCCCCCCTTCTTCTTGCTCAGTTCAAATTAAATCAAGTAATTAGAAAAGTTGAAGGCTGGATAGAAAATCTTGGGCTATAGTTGGCGACCACAAAAACTGAGATTGTTATGCTGACGAAAAGAAGGATACCAATCGTCATACCCATGACGGTCGGCACCGAAGTAGTCGAGATTTAAGGGGAGCAGATCCAAAAAGCATGCGATAGGGCAATTTTAGTGTCAAACACAACACCAAGATCCATGAAATTATCAATAGGACTGAGGAAAGAGCCAAGGATGGAATAGGAAAATGTAATGTGGGATATTTTACATGTAGAGGAGATCTGGAAGCATTTAGCAACATTGACAGAACAGAGCAGACAAGTCATCCTGACAAGTCATCCAGAGCAGACAAGTCATTCTGCAGCTGGGAGCAATCATCTACTGATTCAATCAACCTGAATATTTTCAGATCTTCAGCGTAGAAAACACACGGGGAGTTGAAGTGGGAAGGAAGATCATTTTTAAACAGGAGGAAAAGCAGAGGACCAAGAATCGAGCCTTAGGAAACACCACAAATAGGATAGAAGGGGGAAGAAGAACAAAAATGAACCGTTACAGCGCGATCGCGAAGATATGAGGAAAACGACCAACGGAGCAAACCCGAAATCTTGAAACCATCGAACTTTGAGAAGAGAATTTCATGGTTCACAGAGTCAAAAGCCTTGGCAAAGTCTATATATAATAAATCCACTTGCTTCTGCTTGTCGATGGCGGAGGCAACAGTATTGGTGAACAAAAGTAAGTTAAAAACTGTTGACTTACCTCTGACGAAACCATGTTGCTCAAAAGCGAGAAGAGGTTCAATTATAGCTCATTGAAGCAAGATAGAAGGGCAAATCTCTGGCTTTGAGGACGGTACAAGTACAGGAAGCACAGGAAGAAATAATAAGGTTTTAGTGGACAGACAAAGGAACACACAATGATGATGACAAAAATTTTGCGAAGATATCAGGTAAGCCGTCTGGTCCGCAGTTGGCACTACTGTCTAGGTTAGTAAGCAAACTATCGACCTCTAATGGGTTCGTCAAAAACAAACAAAGACTACTAACATCTGAAGAGGAAATATTGGCAGGGAAGGATGAACTAAGTTTGGAGGTAGCAGAAGAAAATAAATGAGCAAACAGCTCACATATTTCTTGAGGCCAGGAAGCAGACAAATCATTTAGGTGCATCACAGAAGGCATAGAGGGAGACTTTTTAAGGGAACGGATATAGGACCAGAAAGATTTCTGTTGATACAGTAATATGGAAGCTTCAATGTGACCATGAAAAGTATTCATCGCATCTTTAACCATATTTTTAGCGCGCGAACGTAGATTTGTGTATCTTAGAAGATCAACCTCTAAACTGGAGCTTTGAAATCTACGACGCACCATGTCTTTGGTTATAAGAGCGCGTATCACGCCAACAGCCAAGGTGGATCAACACCTCTTCTAACATGAAAAGAGGGAGTGTGACAGGAAACAAGATTCGACAAAAAAGCATAAAATGCATGAAGGCCATCATCAACATTTATACTTCTGAAAAAAGCAAACCAGTTGACAGTATTAATTTCAATGGACATGGAAGCGAAGTCCAATTGAGCAAAGCTATGACGCAATACAGATTTATTTTTATTTTTGGGAAATGACGAAAAGGAGAGTTATATAACAAGAGGCAGATGGCGAGGATCAGGACTGGCATAAAGTAACAGAGCACCAGTTAAAAGAGGAGAATCAGCACGAATAAAATTAAGTATTCAGTTATTAACATTTGGCACATTGTTCAGCTGAGAAAAAGAGCAGAGAGAGTTGCTAAGGAAACATTGCTCCTTGATAAAATTTCAGTGAAGTTTGTATCACAAACTAAGCTAGAAATATTAGGAAAGAACAAAACAATAAGAGTATGTTAGTAGGTATTAAGAAACCAAGAAATTTCCGTAAAAAAACGCTCATAAACTACAATAGGACTATTACATGGGATATAAATCGAAGATACGAGGAATGCAGTGGCATGAAGTCGGTACAGGAGTTCACCCTAAGTGTATTACGTACAGCTATTAAAACACCACTATCCTCAGATAAACCAGTGGCTGAACGATCACGATCTTTGCGGTAAAATTTTGTTATAAGAAAGGTGAAATTTCGTTATTGAATACATCCTCAGTCGGCGAGGTTTTAGTAAGGCAGATAATATCATCGAAGAAATTTTCAGTTCATTGGTTTTGGTCCTTAATCGCCGAACGCTCTGGTAATAAACTTTAACATAGTTCTTATCTCACGGCACTGACTCATGGCGAACGTAAATGGTCCTAGTGCTTATGACGGCGGCGCATTCAACGCTGCTGTATAGTGCAGAATTATGGGCCACCACCTTAAAATTTGCAAAGTATCGAGTTAGGATGGTAAGCGTACAGCAAAGAGGGGGGCTATGAGGTATTGTAGGTATCAGGTAGCACCGTGTTGGGCAGAGCAAGGGTGATCGCAGTCGATTTATTGGTGAACGAGCGCAGGGACATCTTTCTGAATAGCTCAGAAGTGAGAAGATAGCTAGCAGCCGTTCAAGCAGAAGCGCGAACGCTTGAGCTTAGGAAGGAGCGTTGGGCTACGAGCACAACGGAAGCATGGACGACTAGGCTGATCCGCTCCGTAAAACCTTGGCTTAGTCGTGACCACGGTGAAATCCATTTCTGCCTGAGACAATTTCTATCAAGTCACAGCTTGTTTAGGAAATACCTTCATAGAATGGGGAAGCATACGTCACATTTGACATAAAAATATTTATCGGTATTTAGAAATCGCAAGATCCGAAAAATGTTGCATCGGATTATTTTTATTTAGCCTGTAGAATAAGAATTCTTCGAAGTATGTACAATTACATTTGACCATTTCAGTTGGAAAACAGAGGAAATTAACAAATTGGTCTCGATAAGATTGTATTATTGGTCTTTTTTGAAAGCATGGTGTACAGTGCATGATTTTCTGCATGATTTTTGAAAACAAATTATATTTATCACTTTCTAACGCATAACAGCATCTCAATTTAAGCTATTCAAATCTCCCAAATGGTCTTAAAAGCAATTATTTATCTTTAAAAAGTCTTAAAATTCATTATTTATCTACCTGTAGTAACATATCTCGCAGGTGTTCGTCATATTATGCCGCAAGTGAAAACAAAACCATATTTTCTCAATTCAATCGAAAACAAACCATTCAACATAACAATCAGTCTTATTTTCATTACTAGCTAGAAAGTTCTCTGGGAAAGTTTTATTGAACGTAAGTATGTTGTATGTATCTACATATATACATCAAATTTTGACTTAACATCATCAATACCAGAAGCAACTCGCGTTGGTAACTTTATCTACCACCTGAATCTCTTTTTCAAATTTCCATTATCGCAAAAACACGCAAAACAAATTAACTTGGCAGGATGCATTTAGGTTAATAGCGTAGCTCGAAGTCGGCAATCTGAGAGTCGCCCAAAACACTACCATAACATTTTATTAAATGCTGGCCGATGGCTGGTATTAGAAAATTGCAGCACAACATCAACAAACTACATTAAGGGGTTACCCCCACTTGTAACTTTTAAGTTTTTCGTTTTTTTTTTGTTGCATTTTTTTTAAGTATAACTATCTAAGAATTCGTCCTTCAAATTTCAAGTCGATCCAAACATAATTAACCGAGATATGAGCGTTGAAAGAGAAGAAACTGTTGCTTATACAACCGTTACTTATACTTATAAACGCGTTTTTCTCGAAATGACATCTTTGAAGTCGGTGACCAAAATTACTCGAAAACTACTGAGCCGATCTTTTTGAAACTTAGCAGGCTTATTTAGTACATTAAAATGTAGTGTTTGATCGTTCAATTTATTTTTTTAATAAAAAATGGCCGTTTTATAGCAAAAAGACGACCATTTTTTTAAGTGAAAATCGAAATATTAACTTTGACTGTCCGCCATTTTGCGAAAAATGGATATTGTTTTAAATCCTTCGATCAAACACTAGTTTATACTGTTATTTAACTAAGTCCATCGCTATTTTTTGTTTCAGATGATCCACTTCGACACAATTTTGGTCACCGCAAAAGGTGAAAATTAAAATTCCATTGTTTTGACGGCCATTTGTAATTAAATCATGTAATATTTTTCAATAAAAAAATTACTGAAAGGTGTTCAAAGTATGTTCTTTAAGAAAATATAGCATTCGTTTAAAAACATTTCGTAGTTTTGCCAAAATAAATTCATGAAAATGACCTATTTTTTAGCGCTACAAGTGGGGGTAACCCCTTAATCTCTTAACACATATTTTGATAATTTTTTTTTTTTCGTAAATATCAAGCAAAGCTGGGAGTTTTCGCCGAATACCTCGATTTTCCCAGCCAGATATTGATCGGTCGTCTCGCTTCAGAGCCACCAACCAACAAGATGGTTTCGCCAATGCACTCGTGAATTTCATCGGTGTGGGATTACTGTTAATAAGTTTTGCGTCGGCCATAAATTATCATATGTCAATATCCGTGTGTGTACAATGTGCACGAAAAGAATATGCGCTAAATATGGATGTGTAAAGTGATGGTCCCGGTCGAAGAAAACGTCTTCAATTTTCAAAACAATTTCGACTCAAGCACACTGCTGTTGGCTTTTACTTAATAATTCCGTTAGAAGATGATAGATTCTTCAGTGTATTTATCTTCATGCAAGCGACGAGCTTGCTCACTTTTCATTTTCGGTAAACACGACTAGTAAACGGTAGTAGCAGGCAACCTTGAAATGTGATGATTAATACGTGTGAATTGAGTTTTCAAATCAATTATTGTCCATTTCTTTTTTACCATACACTCAACAGATAGCTTTTTGATTGCTTTGGTTTTATTATTCGGCAATGTTGCGACTTGTGGTGGTAAAGTAATCGACTAAAAGCACACAGACTTGACCCGAATTTCCCTTTCAGTAATAACGGCAGATACATCGATTAGACCCGCTTCTGATTTTGGAATTTAGAGAGATCGATCGAACGCCCTGAGTCTTTAATAATAATAGTTTTTCGAAAGAGTTGGGTTTTTTTTTCACCCAGAGTGTCTATTCAATCTGTTCGATGAGCTTCAGATTTTATTGACGTTTTTGATGATTCTAGAAGCAGAAAAAAAAATTCGTTACACTAAACTAATGATTCTTTGCTTCTTTTTTCGGAACCGATGCATCTCAAATTTCAATTTGAAATTGCTACGGGCGAAATTGTTTCGAGAAAAAAACATCGTGTTTTTGGGAAATTTATTCAGTTGATGTTCAACATCGCAATAATTGTTCGATAAAAATCAGCTGCCATCAGCCTGGGTTGCAATGCATCAAGAAAAAACAAACTGAAACAGGGTCAGTAGCACGAATAGAGTTAATTTTTCATTGTAAGTGGCCAATTAATAAGATTGAAGCTTGTGAAGATGTAACGCATGTAAATGTTTCGTTTTCATGGCGATATGAAGACTTCATCGAAATAATGAGTAGCAAATTATTTGATTCATCGTTAGAAATTCGATAATTGCTAAAATTTACCTACATTTGAATTTCACCTATGGTGCTGGGAGGTGGTTGTTTTATGTAGTGACTGTAACAGCCACTTGATTTAACCGGTGCTAAGTGCTAAAATTGTTGCCATTTTTTTCTGTAAAAAAATCGGAATCAACTGTCAAAATGGAAAATACTAAACTCATAATTTCCCCACGAAAAAAAACCCCTTATTGATTATTCTGTCATATAATTTCTCTGTCACATCTAAATCAGTTAAATATCTTTTCTCAAAATTCCACACGCCACGCTTTTGACCCAAATGATTCGATTATTACCAATTTAGCTTGAACTCTCACCGGTCTTTGGAAACATAAATTCTTCAAGCGAAACAAACCCGTAACGTCCAATTCAAACAAACTATACCTTCCATTGTACACGTGAAACTTTAACGGAATAATCTGTAATTAATTTTTTTTTATGTGTCCGGATGTCTCAGACAACAAAGAAGACGATGGTGGATTAAATATCTCTGCGGGTGTAGACATGATATTTTACTGACCAGACGGAAGAAGTCGTATAAAGTTATGCAGTATTTATGGAATATAGGTCACCGGGTGATAGTGTCTTTCGATTCCTGATGCGATATTATAAAGTGAAATGAGTTGTAGTTTTAAGGCTCTTTGTTGAAAGTTGAGTTGAAAAGGAAATTATTGTGGTTTCGATTTCACTCATGTTGTGATGACATAAATAATTTGATATGTCGTTTATTATCTGTGTTTTATTTGTTTTTGTAAATAATTATCTGCATGAAAGTGAGTTTATGATCAGGCTGGTAGATGTTTCATTGTATGACTTATCATGTAACAATTTCATTTTTTTTTGAGCTGCTGTTTTTATTTTCCCAAGAGCGACATGAAATTTTTTAACTCCACTGCAGATTGTCTTCCGTATCTGAACCTATTTTATCAATTGTCATACCCAGAATATTGCGTACACATAGAAACACATATTTGCTGATAAACAGTTCAAAGTTTTCATGTCTTTGATTCTAAACGATTTTTGTGCAAGTCAAAGTTGATTTTATGAAGATTAGCACGAACATGAGCATTAAATAGACATTCACAAGAAAAAAAAAACCGGAGGCTGGTCATTAACATAAAACAGAAAAAGAGGGGGCCCAGAATAGAACCTTATGGAACACAAGTTCGAGGTTCGAACACAACAAGATCGATTGCAAAGGTATGATTCTGACCATTTGATAATGTATGAAGAGAAACAAAGTCTATCCAATTTGGAAGGCAGAAGGCTGGGACTAGCTTGATCAAAAGCTTTAGATAATTATGCATATGCAGCGTGAACTTCAAGCTGAGGCTCCAGAGCTTTAACAACGAAGTTTTTAAAGTACTCAAAATCTGTTAATGTTGGGTGACCCGGAAGGAAACCGTATGTCCATATTCATTAATGGTAATGTTTTGCAGACATCATTCTAGAGTTTATGAAAAAGACGAAAGAGCCAAGATTGGGCAAAAACTATTTGGAGAGTTCATATGATTTGATTGACTTTCTAGAAGAAACAAAATTGGCGTTCAATAAGGCCTGTATTAATAATGATGGTCAGAGGAAGACTAAATGAAGTGCTCGGTATTTTCATAAATATCATTTTGGAAACCGCGTATTCTAATGATTGTGGTTGATTGCAGTTTGCCTATGATGGACTTAATAATAGTAGGCGTAATATAAAAAATAAGAGAGAATCATGTCGACAATCGGCCAAAGATCTCAGGAGGAGGAGAATCTAAGAAGAATACAGAGTGCAATCAGACAAATTACTAAGGAAGCAAATCACAACTGACTTGAGAGGTAATAGAACGTCGTGTTAAAATCAACTGTATCAACTGATCTGGGCAAATGGACAAAATTCAGAGCGTTTCAACAAGAATTTAAATACATCATAATTTTATGGGCAATACTTTATAAGCCGTAAATTGATGAAAGAGAACTAAATTTACTTCCACTTAGGAAATTTATGAGACATAGAAATTAATGGAGAAAAATTTACATTGAAGTGGTTATTATTCTCATGAAATGGGACCTATTTGAGTTTTGCTTCGGGCTTTTTTTCGAATGCAAATGCAAATTTAGCACCTGGTGGGATAAAAATATCATACATTAATCAAGAAAGCGCAAAACGCATTCAAAATTAAATAATTAATGTTATAGAGAACAAAAAAGACTGACGGTTAAATTTAAAGGAGTAAATACTAAATGTAATGAGTACTGACGTCATATTTTGGAGAAAAAAAATTTGAATTGATGGTAATTCAATGCAAGTTCACTGTGGATTTAGAAGGTCATAATTTAGTTTGCTCCATTTCCAAATACTTAAATTTCAAAATGCTGGAATGATTGATTTTATTTGAATAAAACTCTGTTTGACATACGATATGTAAGCTTAGCTATGTATGTTTAATCTAATGTTTAATCATTCGATTTATTAAATTATTGTTTATGAAAAGGCTTGTTTGTGTCACTATCTACATTCAAAAAATACCAGCCCAAAGTATAGCAATCTTACGAACCTGTTACTGTGTGGATTTACCTCATGCTTGTCGAAAGCCGTTCGCCATGAGCTTATCAAAAACATGGCGATACAATCCTTTGTCTAACTAAGGTGAAAATATATACCAGTGCATAATTTTCAAATTTGTGTATGTAGCTATGTATCGGCCGCAAAAAGCCTGATCAAATAATTGTTTTAGTTTCACAATTTGACAAGTCATGCTTGCCGGAAAATGACAAGCTATAAGCTCTGAATTATTTAAAGGGTTTAAAATATTGAAAACTTGGGCAAACAGAGACCGAGAAGCTTAAACAAGTTTGGTCAAAAGTTATCTAGACTATTCAAAATATTTGACGGATGTTGTGAAAGTTTTATTTGCGTTTGCGCTCTCGAACTTGAAATTGAAATAAAATCATGCTTAGTTTCTTAAGCCATTTTAATTTTACAACAAACACAAAGTATCATGAGCTCACAAAAAGTTTTTTAGGGGAAAACACAAAAATTGGTGTCAGAAGTTGAATTCTTCTCCGTTTAGTAAATAGTCCTCAATTGGTTTTTTTGACTATCACTTTCCAGCAAAATAATAGTAAATGATCCTCATTAGGCTATTTAAGTATCAATTTCTTGACAATAAATTTCAAAATATGTGAAAAACGTGTGGAGTAACTGAAAAGTAAGAAATAGCGTAGACTTAGCAACAAGACCATCGCCAAGGAAAACGGATGATTTGACGTTAGTGGTGTGCCGTTAAAATGATTTTTTAACCACCGAGAATAAAATATCTTTACTATTATGACTAAGAGAAGCATTAAGAATGAAATGCATTGAATTGATATATGAAAAAATGGGCCAAGAACACGCTCAGAAAAAACAAACAGTACCCGGAAGCAGGGGTGCATTTACTACTATGCTGAGTAGGCTAGAGTCTAGGGCAACAAATTTTTACGGGCGGAAAGTTTTGAAAATGGCGTCAATTTTGTCTAACCTTAAGACGGCTTTTATAAGATCTTTGGGAATTGTTTAGATTCTTTCAGGTCCTTTTAGGTACTACTAACGTTCTTTATAGATCCTTTTGGTATTTGATAGATTCTTTTTAGATACTGTGTGGCTTCTTCTAGATCTTTTCAGGTTCTTTTTATTGTAACGGTAATTCAACGTGCAGAGCAAAGGGCGGCAATTTTTCCAATATACGGTAATACGATAAATCCGCCCCTGTGTGGAAGAATCCAATATTACTTATGCTGTCCAAAATTATTTCCGACATGAAACAACAAATTAACGTACTGGATTAGCAAGTTTTAGACCCCGAGGAACAGTTGGAACAGCAAGCTTTAAAACGTAGGTTGCCTTGATAGAAATTGAGGACGAAATGGGTCTTTTGAAATTCAACTTTGAGTAGGTCAAAACTGTGGGAGCTCTTAGAACCGAAACATCTGGTCTCAAGGCGCTAACTTTGGACGTACAGTTAATTGCTTCCTGTAGATGGTACAAAAATACAAGAAGCAATCAAACGCTGTTGCAGAATAATCTCATTAGAGCGATCGAGGACACGTGGTCACAGTACTGTCGTCATCAAAACGAACCACGATGGAATAACAGTAAACAATTAATCCAGCTACACAATGATCACTTTACTTTTGAGGCACAGTGAAAATCACTTTGTAGAGTTAAACTATTTCACTACCAAATATTTATTTTATTGGTTTAAATGTTTGTTTTATTTATGTAAAGCTTATTTAAGTTAAAAAAAAAAGCTAAAAAAAAGTTCTCAAGACACTCAATTGTTTTCAATATCAAATTTAATTTTGTTCTATTGATATCATACTAAATTGTTTTTATGCAAGTAAAAAGCTACGCAGTACTCACAACTGGAACGGCATATCATTTGATTGGAACGCGTTCACAGAAGCCTGGACAAACTTTGGAACGACCGCCTTAAGACATCGAATGGCTAACATTTTTGTTTTATCCTCCATCAAATGTAGAGCGCTGAGATAGAACTGCGATGGATATATTCATCCCAACCGTACGAGAGGAGAAAATTCAGTAGAAACTTTGTCTTGCATATTAAAGGATAGTGGAATATATTTTTGCTTACTCATTGACCTAAGAATTTGTGAAGCTAGCGTCTCGTATCAGCATTCGAGCTCATGAAGTGCACGAAGGATGTGTGTGCCAAAAAACAGACTCACCAAAGAATCAAAAAGAGATGGAGCTTCAATATTGGAACCATGCAGAAAGCAAGATTTCGTTTAGAATATGCATATAAAAAAAACCCTATTAACGGAAATTAATTAAGCGGTGGTTTTGGAACTGTGGAGTCAAAGGAAATCTTGAGAAAAAGGAGCCTAGATAATGCCAAGTAGGTGCACCAGTGAGATACAAGAAACGAACTAAGTCAAGATGGCTGAACATCAGCAGCTCTTTTTTAAAGGAGTCATGGAAGCAAATAAAAGAAACTTTGAAAATCAGAGGTTGACCGGCAGGGCTGATGAACTCAAACGATTTCATGACAAGATACTTTAACAAAAATTGGCTTTTAAGTAAAACTATTTGTTAAGAAAATGTACCTTATGATGTCAACTGCTCGGATTTTGTGCCACTGGTGGAATCTAGTACAGTTTCTACAGTCAGTGTGTTCTTCATCTTCGTTTACAGCGAAATCATGAAAAATTGTAACTAAACCAATATTCCATTGTTAAATTGAGGTTGGATACCTGCGTTATTTTCCACCTCCTTAAGTATTTGACTCTCAATCTGGAAAAAAATGTACCGAAATTTAGTTGCCATAAATTTGCTATGCGAACGTTACGAATTATACTCCTTATTTAGCGTTGATTCATGTGTCACTAAGTGCAGAATAAAAGTATTGATTTCCATGGATACCTGTATCAAAAAGCTCATGGGGTCATGAATGATTGTTTCTCATAACAGTAGTTCATTCTTAATTGTTCGTATTCATTGCGTATTGTTCATATACATATTCACAAAGCCTAATGAAGTCCCGCAAAGAATCACGAAGACTCACAAAACTCACAAAGTCTCACAAAGCCTTACGAAGCCTCACGGAGTATCACCACGCATTAAGAATCCTCACAACGACTCACGTTGCTACACGCAATTATAACGCAGTAAAATATCCTCGAAAGTTTCATATTACATTAACTGCTCATAAGACTTACATTAACTGCTCATAAGATATTAAGAACAAAAATGTAAAAAGAGACGGCAAGTTACAATTGCCCAAAATGGCCTTAGTAAAATTGCCCAAAATGACCTTAGTAAAATTGCCCAAAATGGTCTTATTCATCTCACTGAATTATATGGTTATATATTTGATCAAGCATTGGAATTAAAATTGTTTGATTTATATTGTTTGCCAATAGCAAAATATTGACCAAAATTTGTAGCTAATTTTCAAAAGCATATTTGCTACTACAATATTCTATATTGCCTACAACAAGCTTGCAACATTTCATTATATATCTCGGTCTGCGGCAAATATATAAAAGAAATCTAATCATCATACTGCTTCGAAGCAGTTTCTCACCTGTATTAGCTTAAAAAATACATATCTCAAAAATTATAGTAACCGAAGTGTACCCATCTATTGGGTAGAACAAAACAAACTCTTTATGCAAATATCGTACCACCTTGAAACTGTAGCTTCTGCCTAACCACTTAATTTATTTTATTTACCCTCGCATTGCTTCTGCTACATACAAAAGCATACAATTTGCAGAACATCGATTTTTTCGTGGTTTCTGTTAGTCGTGTAGTCATAGACTCACAAGCTCGACTCGAGTACCATCTTCACCATCAAGCTATCCGACGTTCTAGCGAATGCCAGCCATTGTATGGTTTGTCCTTAAGTCGATCAACAAAACTCGAGCTGATGCTGATAGTGCGCACTTAAAAACGAAAAGAAGATCGGTTTAGCGCAGCTCTATTGGCAATGTTTTCACCTGAAAGGGTTATCGATCTTTGCAGAGGCAATTTCGCACTCCCTGATCAACCGCCGACCAGACACACTCGTCTTCACAGCAAACAGCTCAGTCTTTGCAGCTGCCTGTTCTGTTGATCATCCTGCTCATCTAGCTTCTCTAGACTGTGTTTTCCACTCTTCTTCTTCTACATGTTCCGTATCTTTAAAACCACATTATTGTACACTTAGGCGCTCCGAAATAGATCTCGTTTCTTGCTAAAACCACAAAATAATATTCAAAGTGTTAAATTCCGTAACTGTCGAGGGGCAGTACTTGCTGTACCTTCTTCGATGGCTACAAGTAGATTTCTGAGAGATACTCAGACTAGGCTTAGTTGTCTTATTGATCCAGACGGACTCGCTAATGGGGAATGGATGATGGTTGAATGGTTGATGGTACTGTACCAGCCAACTTGAATCGTCATCGATTTTATTGCTGGTTTGCACGTGGAGATGATGCTGTTCGATTTACGGGACATAAAGGTTTGTGGTATATGTTTTGCATGAAACTGGTGGCTGAATAGACGGAAAACGGTTGTGAAAATGCAGCTTTACCTACGAAAAGTTTTTCTTGCATCTTATAGAATTTACAATACATAGACTCAAATTTGTCACACTGGTCACTATTTGCACTCTACCCTTTTCACAGATTACACCAAAAAACTCTTGAGTAAGTTTTTTTATTTTTTCACAGTCCGCATCCGCAAACTAAACTCGACTTCAATGTAATGATCTATTTAAGGTTCCATGTGGTGAAGCAAAACCTCTTCAGCATAATCGCGAATCGTAGTTCGACCGATGCTTATTTATGTATTTTCCAAGTACTAGGTGCAATGACACCTTTCCTTGCATATAAATCTGCCAGCTGAGAATAGGCCAGAGAATCGAAGATACCCAAAATAAGTACATACCTTCTCGTATCTCGTGCAAACATAGAGGCGAAAGAAAGAAAGAAAGGTGTTAGGAGTCTTTTTTGCATATTGATCATTTCCACATTTCGCGACCGGGCGGCGATGCACATCAGAACCAAGAGTTTAACGACTCCGCTCCACCATCTGCCCTGACCGTCGTACTGTTTGTGTACAGAAGACCCGTTCTATCCAATCTGCTGTATCTATAGTTATGCGTGTGGTGGTTGCATGTGAAGTTTGTTGGAAGCTGGAGCACTGACTATTGTTACGTTTGAACTGAAGCAAGGTTTTTTTCTGTTTTTACTTTCAGATAGTATTTGTATAAATAGTACATATTCACCGCTGATTCTGTTACTACTGCTGCTGTTGCTCCCGCTACCACTGCCAAACAAACTCAAGATGACAATGATGAATGTTTGAATGCATTGCGATGAAAAACCGTTCTTAGACATTGCTGTCGTTTTGCAATTGTTCTTGTGCTCGTTCTTATATTCCAAGAACTTTGGAGGAATACGGATTGATTAAAAAGGTGAGTTGAATTAAATTGATTTTTCATCGTGCGTATGCATGAATTTGATTCGCATATTATTGGTATGATCAGGAAAAATGATACATATACAAAAAAAAGTACCAAAATAGCTTGAGTCGTAGCATAACTGATATGATATTAATGATGCGGAAGTTTGATAAAATCTCTAAAGAGAATATCAATCAAAAATCAATTCAGGTGTTAAAAAAATTGAAAGCAGTTTTCGACAGATACATCGTGGCATTCTGCTGATATTACATAAAAATAATCATTGAAATTTCATTGAGAACATACAGTCTCAAAATTACATTTGATTAGATAAAAGTTCCATAAATTTTTCGGAATTTGTTATTTTCTCGTAAAAGTCAGAAGGTGGAGTTGCACTGTTTGCACTTGTAGATTTTAATTTAACGTAACTGGGTTAAATGTGAGAAAATTGCTCTTGAGTCTGGTTGTAAAAATTATGAGTACAGTATTTTTTAGACAGTCTTGCTTGACGCATATGATTATACAGCTTTGCGAACATCTGTATTCACTGCTGAATAGTTTTTGGCCTGCAAGAAACTTAAAGATCGATTAGAATAAGAAGAAAAAACAAATTTTACGGCGGCATTTGATAAGTCAGGGACTTTTTGAATTTCTCGTGCAGTAACTTTAAATACAACACTGCTCCCGCCAACTGCTATCTATTAATAGACTATTGTCAAATTATGAGAAGCAGCGAAAATTTATTTTCTGTTTGACAGTCATTTACATACAATCTCGTGAATTTTAAAGAATTTGGTAAAAAAAAGTTATTTTCATATGCTGATCAAGCATTACTTGTTGCGTAAAAAACCATCGCCAAAACCAAAAAAAAGGCTTGGTAAATACTATGAGGACTCTGCACCATCAATTTCAATGGTTAAAAATGGTTTACTGAGTTCGATTGTGGTATAACAACCAAACACAGTAAACCATTTCACAAGTGCACAAGTGACGCTGAACATTCAGGTCTTTCAAAAGAGTTTGTCATGCCAGAAATTGTCGATAAAATGCAGAGAATATATTGGACGATCGGAGAATGAAATTGCTTGAGAACGCTGAGGCTGTAACCAACTCAACTAAGTGGCTACATTACATTTTACATGAATATTGGGGCATGAAAAAGCTATTCGCGCGAAAGCTACTCACTCGACTATAACCGAAACTACGTAACCACTTCAAAGGAGTGTTTGGCAATGTTCAGCCGCAATCAAAACGAGTTTTTGTGCCGTTTCGTTACCGTAGACAAAACATAAATCTATCACACTACACCAAAAACCAAGGATTAATCAAAACAGTGGGTTTCTTCGGGTGAACGTGCACCAAAAAAGGCCAAGATAGGTCGGTCAAAACAAACAAGCTCATGGCCACAATCTTTTGGGATGCATTCACATTGATTACTTTCAAAAGGGTGAAACAATCTTGGCAAATAATGTTCAAAGCTTTTAGACCGATTCGATATTGATTTAAAGCAGGAACGACCGCATTTGGGAAAAAAGAAAGAGTTGTTTCATCAAGACAATGGACGAGTGCATACATCTGTAGTCACCATGGCAAAAATCCATAAATTGGGCTACAAACTGCTACCCCGTCCAGCATTTCTCCAGATTTACGTCTCTGCGACTACTTACTGTTTCCAAAACTGAAGAAATGACTGGACGGAAAGAGATTTGGGCTAAATGGAAAAATCATGCCTACGTCTATTTTGAAGGCATTGAGGAAACCTTTTATTTGGACGGAAGGAAACAAATTTAAAAAAACTCTAGCGCATCAGAACCGCTAGAAAACTAATTTTCGAAGAAGCTATCTCTTAGGGATTTAAAAATGTGTGAAGACGTTATACACTTCTTTGTAGTTTCATATCAACCATTTCTTACTCAAATGAACAAATATCATTTTCTGACAACATTTTCTGTAACACAAATGATGAAAATGTTCAGCGCTGACAACATTTGCCCAACACAGCAGCAATAAATCTACCATAACATGCTCGTGCTTAATCAACCTATCCTTTCAATCTCATTTTCATCCGATGATGTCATCGAAAGTTTCAGCCATTAAACTATGTCTGGGGTTGCCATCACAAAAAATTTCCAAAACTCGGAACATTTAAATATCGGTTGCTTATTTTATTGTAAATGATTTGCTTATAAATAGAAAATGGCAGCATTTGTTGGTGCGATATTTACGAAATTGTCCGGTGCTGGCAATCATGTGCTAGCACCAAAGCTGCTTCACGTTGTGTTAAACCCACCCTATGAATTTCGTTTCGATTGAATGGCTGCGCTGTAAGTTATAGGAGTGAATTTAATTTTAGGGTTACCATCGTCCAAACTCTTTAAATTTTTGAAGCGTAAATATTTGTTGTTAATTGTCATTGCAGGATCATTCCCATTTGGAAATTTTATGACATCATCGCTCGATAAAGAAATATCAATAAATTACGAAATTAATCATAGCTGGCAACCCTTTCACGGTTTTTCAACGAAATTCCTACATAATAAGAAACGCAACAAGATATGCTTATCACATGAATTTCGTTTTGATTTCGTTACTGCATCGGAAGTTATAGAGAAAAAAATCTTTATTTTCCTGAGCAAATTTACAATATTTAGGAGACAAAAATTGCCGCCGCTGGCGTCACTATACTAATTTTTCTATGAAATCTACCTTAAAGTAAGGTTCACCTACTGCGTGAATTTCGTTAAAATCTGGTTGCTAAATCGGAAGCTATAGGCCAAAAACCAGTTTTTTTTCTCAGCGAGATTTCCAAATGGCACCACTGCCACAGTGTTGCCCGTATTTCAAAATCATTTCTAGCAGACTTGGTCCTCGCTAATTTCAATATGTCCTGTTAATTTCATATTGATCGCTTTATACGATTGCCAGATCTCGTGCACAGAAATTTTGAGTGCTGCAAATAGAGGTAATTTGCTCACGGGCTGCCGTTCTTGTTAACCGCGGGAGTTTGAAATATTTTATTTGACTTGGTGGACAAAAGTCAAAGTTTATCAGTAATTTGAATTCATTTTCATAATCAAAAATTTTTCAGGAAGGTCGATGATTTGAAGTATTTGTTTTTAGGAGCCTGCTGTAGCTACAGAGTTGCCCGCAAAGTTTTGAAAGTCCATGTGTGCTAAATTCTAGTCTACATCAATACGCTCTGAAAATTTCACGATGGTTCATTGTTTTTCTAAGAAGCTATGACAAATCGAAATTTGAAAAAAAATCCTTGCCTAATTTTAGGCACTCAGTGCCTGCACAAGGCTCAAAATTTCCATTTCTTTATCATAAACAAACTTAAAACATAATAAGTTTTCATTCCTAGTACTTTTTTTTAACAAAAATTTACACTGCTTGGATTTATAGGAGTACCTGAAAATTTATTAAAATGCCTGCCGCCGCCAAAAAGTTTAAGATATCTGAATTCTAGCAAATCATGGACCTACCTGTTATATCTATGTCCTCCGAAAATTTCAGCTCAATCGGATTGGCCACTCCAGAGATTATCTCTCTTAACCATTTTGCTGATATATATATATATATATATATATATATATATATATATATATATATATATATATATATATATATATATATATATATATATATATATATATATATATATATATATATATATATTTATTTATATAATATATATATATATATATATATATATATATATATATATATATATATATATATATATATATATATATATATATATATATATATATATATATATATATATATATATATATATATGACGAATTTTTGGCGAAGCGAGTTTAATACTAATTTTCTTCGAAAATTAGTAAAAAGCTGAACTAAGTGTATAGAGTTAAAAGAAGACTATGTTGAGAAGCAAAACGCATATTTGCCGAAAAAACAAATAGTCACTGATTTATCAGACTACTCTAGTATTCAATGTCATAAATTTGCTATTGCAGCATTTAAATTTATAATGTTTAATGTATAACACCCAGTTCTATGAGCTCTTTTGCCATGAATTATGGTGTCAAGTGCTATGTTCCATCACTTTCTCGATGTCAACTAAAGAAAAAGTGCCAGAGGTATATAATTTATAGTATATGGTACTAAGCTTCGTTTTTTTTCTCAGCTAACAGATACATAAAAGGTAAAAAGTACTGGCTCCTAGTATGTAGAGCCCCTGCTTCTAATCCACGTTAAGACGCAAGACCGCGTACCAAGCTTTGAGTACACCTATCTCTTAATAGGTACCTGCGTTAAATCAGGAAAAAAGTGAGTCGTATCACTCCACACTTTTATATACGTCGATTGTAAATTTGTGAATGAAACTGTCTGCCAGCTTCAACTTCTTAACCCGAAGACGGTTGTTGTGGGATTACTTTCACAGATACATTTCAAATAGGGAGACCTACAGTACACTATCCACTACTCTTTTCTTCGTCGTTATCGCTTCGCATCTGGTACTTCGCATCTGGTAAATAGTTTCAAATGAATTTCGGGATTTGTTAGAATGGATCCATCCACGAAATATCCTTTTAAACTCAGCCTTTAAAGCAATACGATTGACCACATGCTGGGCTACATAAACCACATTTGGAAAAACAATCAACAGTAATCGGTAATCCGTAAAAAAGCGGATTAATTGAGTGACTTTTTGAATAGCTTATCAATTTAGCAAGGTATTTCTCATATCTTCTTCAAGAACTATTTCTACATTGGTTTCGCTATAATTTGTTTTGAAGAAGAAATTCTCGAACAGCTTTTTGTTAAGTTATACCTAAGCAAAGCTTTTGTTAATTTTAAATATTGTAATTAATTTCAATTTTGATTTAATTTTGACAATCATAAAGACCATAGCCTCTTCGTGATTTGTAAATTTTTACGAAATGATCTGGCCAATCTTTACTTAGAATATTATTCTTGAATTGAAGAGTTTTTTAGTTGCACTTGCTTAAATCTCCTTATTCAAGCTTCTCAACAAATAAAAAAGCCTCCTCAGTCTTAAAATACAGTAACCGCACTCAAAAGAGCACAAGCCTTTAAATTTGAAATTGTTTTTGCCGAATTTTTTCAGAGTTGCATATATTTTGGTCACAAGCCTGCTATTTTACAATTAGAAGCTCCGAAATTCAGTTGCAACTCTCACTTATATCTCAATATGCTACTTTTACACTATCTGTTTCAATTTACTTTCGAAATAAATCTCATATGTGGAGATAAGTGTAGCATCTGCAAAATAAATCAAGAATGGTTTTTATTTTTGGTGTAATTCAAACCAGTTTCGCTTTTCCTACATATTCCCCAGCAAAAAAGCGTAATAATTCACCTAGCAGCAAAGTCCGAATGAATTATTTCAATTTTTTATGCTGTGGACCATGAAGGAAAAGCGAAACTGATTCGAATGACACCAAAAAAGATTCGATTAGATTTTTGCACATTCGGCACTTTTGTTCATGTGAGCAGTGCAGATCTCGAATTTCTTCTTTCAACTGGGAACAATTGACTTAAAAAGTGCAAGTCAACGAGAAGTACGCTTCAAGGACTCACATGGTAGTTTTGAAATTCCTGTGTTTTCTCTATTATTTAATTAGTTGAATTTTGTATCAGAAGTCAAACTAACACAAGAAAAAATGATTTCATGACGAAAAATAGTTTCTATCTCCCAAAGCCAGACATCAGAAAAACTGAATCTGATGGTACCCTTAACAAGCATAAAATCAGCTAGTTAGTTAATAACCTAAACAAATAAACGAAGCGAAGAAAGTTTACATCAAAAACAAATAAAGAAAGCAAATTGCGTAGCAAAAATAATGGATGTTAAGCTTGAAATTTTTAATTATTTACGTTTGCATTATATAATTCGGGCAAATGTCACTCATAAACTGATATAAATTATAAAAATAAATTCAACTCAGTTAAAAAGCTCTAGCTCTTGCATTAAATTGAAAAATGATAAAATACGAAAACTATGATCAGTTTTGGTAACTAAAAAAAAGCTAACGTTAATGTACTACTACACTACTACTAATGAAAAGATTATGAATAGTATTTTTCCAAAGTTAAATTGAAAACTATTACGTTTGGAATGATAAATAGAAACCAATAACAAAAAATCACTCAATTATTAAAAATCCAACACTAGCAAAAATATATTTTCAAGTAGCCGCCACAGAACAATTATTTTAATTTGCACAACACACCATAACTCCAATTTAACTTTCAATTGAACAAGTCGCTTATTTACCAATAATAAAACTACTGACCATCGACACGGCTATACCAGCCCAGGTCCAACTGTGCCCGATCAACCAGTCAAAGGTCTCCTAACAATGCGGTTAGTTATTTAGTTATTAATGAGCCAACAATACCAGCAGAAACACTACCAGTAGTATATTGTTGCTGTCTCAGCTCATTGCCTAACAAACAAATAACTTATAATAATGACAAAACTGCAAACGAGTGCAAACCTTCCGTAAGACATAAAGCAAAATTAAGAGCTTACAACAAGGCACACTCCAGCCATATCGTGTTAGTAAAGTATCGATCGAATCTAGCGAATAAATATTGCAAAAGATTGAAGACTGAAAACCGAAACCTTCAAATACAATTCGAATACGTTTGCAGACTCGTAGTGGTGAACAGATGGAAAATTCAGTAGCAAACAGAGCTGGGCGCGCAACAGTTGCCAGTCATAACTGTTGTAGGTACTGATGGAATGGAAACATTAATCGAATCAAATTAGTCATAGCCATGCTTTGAAACTTCTTAATGACTTCGCCACTTCAGCCGAGCGAACCGAGAAGTTGCCAAGGATTTTTGTGTTGGTAGGGTGTCTCAGTAGCGTTCTTAGAATATATTCAATACCTTCACTAAAGCTATGCCTTGATATAAATCCGTGTTGTGATATTTTACTTTTGTCTAGACATGTTATTATTTCGTTGATATTTTAGAGTCAGCAAAAGTGATCGGAGTTAGAGATGTATATATACATTGCATCTGCAAAAAATTAATGGAAAAAATATAATTATAATACTTTTCAAAGAGTATTCAAAGCTAAACGGACTAATTTTACGCGAGTACAATACAATAGTACACTTCTCATTGCTAGTTACTAGATTCTTAGTATCAGATAAAGCTATAAGACCATCAAGTTCAGCTTGAAAAGCCTATCAGTCATGAATATTGGACATAAATTGTGCAGAAGCGTGAATACGAGAAATACCTGGGTAAATTTTTAGGAAATGGACGTGGGACCATATGGGCTTAGGATTATCTAATGCAATAAAGGTTCGATGTGGGCAAAATAAGGCCATATCACATTATTGACTAATTGAGTTGTACGCTATCTACCTAAAATCAGATATAATCCCAAAGATAAATATCGGTAGACTTCAATGGAGTGGACACGTAGCACGTATGAACAAAGAGGAATCTGCTTAGAAAACCCTTTGCGGCCGATTTTACGGTAGACGGTAACGTGGGAAGACTTTATTTACGTAAGGGTACAGCTTGACCAGAACGCTTGGAGCTTAGGGGTTCCTAATTAGATGACATTGGCTCGCGATCGGGTCTTATGGTATAAATATTTGAAAAAGGCCTAAACCGGGCCCCGGGTTGTTGTCCCGATGTTGATGATAATATAACTTTTAGAACCAAGTAGGTCATTCAGCGAACCTGAACTTCTATATTTGCTACGCGCTCCAGCTTTGGCTCTGAGAGCAATCGTGACAGCGACGATGAACCAAGGAGAGTCAAAACTCCATCTAAAACAATAGGCAAGAGTATAATAAGAGATGAAGTTGAAAGCATGTTTTAGGATTTTTGGAGAACAGCATCCAATTGTAACTTTCTGAGGAAAGAACACTAGTCAGTATCTTTATTTTTTCGTTGCCCAAAGCAGGATAATTAGCTCTTTTAAAATAAAATCGGAAAGTAAAAGTTAAAGTTAAGTTAAATTAAGCTGAGATAAACGGCTCAAACATTATTCCATAAAAAAGGGAGTTGGCGATCAGGGTAAACGTGTGCTCCTAAAGCAAGATGAAAATTAGTTACGAAGAAACCAAAAATGACTAGATAATAACTTAAACAATGAACTAATGCTCGTTGTTTTTTATTGCAGTCTAGAAACATTCGATAGCATGTAATTTCAAAGACTATGCAAAGCTTTATGGACATATTTTACGCGTGTATGATACAACTTGTCAATGCTAATTACGAGTTTATTAGTATTACACCAAGCCGTTAGATCATCAACGTCAGTTTGAAGTCCAATATCTTTTGAAAATTTTGGTGTCACTACACTAATGTTCGATGAACAGTAGAATAATCGTCCAGATTTTGGGTGCATATTCTACTTGCTCCAACTTGTTTCGATTGCAGAATCACTTTGATCTTAAAAATGTATTTAAACTCATAGGGTAAAAAGGATTTCAGGAATTTCAAGATTTAGGAAAGCCAACCACTGCAAAATTTTGAAAACAGCATGACATATCAGAAACAAAGAAAATGTTTAGTACTTGCAACACTTTACCGGCACTGCAGCTAAAAGTCTCTCATATTTGATTCACGTTAAAATCAAATAACTCTATCGATTTCAATTTTATCCGATGATTTCGTCGAAAGTTACAGGGATAGAAAGATGTTTACGATCATAAACGAAAGATTTTTGGAACTACAAATTTAAAATTTAAAAAATTTAAACATTGTTAACTTATTTTCATTGTAAATGTTCCCGTTATGCATACTTAATGTAAGCATTTATTGATACGAAAATAGATAAAAACGCATTGCGCTGGCAACTCTTTGCTCGCATCAACCTACTCTGCGCATTTCGTTTTGATCCGATGACTGCATTGGAAGTTATAGGGGTACAAAGAAATTTAGGGTTACCAGTCGCAAAAGTTTTCCAATGTTCGGAAACTTAATATTTGTTGTTTATTGTCACTACAAGATCATAACCGTTTGAAAACTTTACGGTAAAATCGCTTCATAAAGATATTGCAAATAAATACAAAACCAACAATAGCTGGCAACCCTATAATGGTTTTTTTACCAGATTCCTTCTGAATAATGCCTATTTTAAGTTCCATATATCATATGAAATTCGTTTTGATTTCATGGCCGCAGTAGAAGTTATAAGGCAAAAAGATTTATTTGCCTGAGCGAATTTTCAAAACCCGAGACACCAACATTACCATAGCTGGCAGCACCAACCGAATTTTTCAACCGAATTTCTACCAAAGTCGGCTTGGAATAAGACACAGCTACTGTGTCAATTTCCTGAAAATCTGGGGTGTGTTCAATATGCATGCTATAGCAGCTATTAGCTGCTATTTTAGCAGCTCTGACTGTCCAATGTCAGGAAATAGCTACTTTCTGATGCTTGCTATTTGACAGTCGGGCTGTCCAAGATTCCGGCATAGCTGCTAAGGTAGCAGCTATTTGCTGCTCGCAGTCTGGAGGATAGCAAGAAAGTAGCTAAGGCAAAATGGCCGTGCGTACATAGCTGGCATGCAGTTTAAACGTCATTTTCAATTGGAAATTGAAATGAAAAGAAGTTTTTGCGCTTTTGTGATACAGGAGATGAAGAATAAATTTGAAAATAGTGACAGCATAAATTAAATACGGGCTTTTAAACACTTCAACTCAACTTGAGTTAAGTCGGCTTTTACACAGTGCAACTCATCTTGAGTTTTTGCAGGCGAGTATGAAGCGCAAAAGGCCGGGTGCACTGATTCATGTGCCATCAAATTTTCAACGATTATTTTTTGCTCTTTTTCACATATGTATATGGCGCCAAAAGCCGGAAATAAGTGATACGTTTTAAATATATGTTAGGAAAATTTTGATGGTTTCTGCAGCTGTATGTTGAAAACTCCTAAATTTTATACAATTTCCAATGTGCAATGGAAGTATTGAACTAATCTACGAAACACAAATATTAAAATTAAAAAAAAATTTTGAAAAAGTATTTTTGAATTTGCTGACCTTGGTAGCAGCTCTTGGCTGTCCAATATCCATAGCTGCTTCACCTAGCTACTTCATATTTTGACACTTGCTAAAGTGATACAATGCTATGCTTTTGAAGCAGCTTCATAGGGCAAAAAGCAGTTTTTTTTTTATAATTTTTCAAGATGGCACCACTGGCACAGAATTAACCGCATTTCAAAATCGCTTCTATTAGACTTGGTCTTGCTCAATAAGAATACATTCTGTGATTTCCATTTGCACCTGATAATTGGCTCGTGAGTTCTCGTGGATAGAAGTTTTCGATGCTTAAAATATAGATCGATTGGAGGAGGGCTACCGTTCTTGTCGGATATGAAATTTCAAAAATTTTCCTTTGGTTGTATAGACAAAGCATAATATTTCTATATGAGTTGGTTTTTACTGTAAAAGACGATAATTTTTCATCAGAGTCGATAGTTTGAAGGTTTTAACTTTCAATGTCCGCCGCAGTTGCAGGGCTACCAGCACGTTCATAAAAAAGCACACGTGTCTACAACTTAGTAACAACAATATGCTCTGTAAGTTTCGTAATTATTTGATAATCTGGTCAAAAGTTATCGTAATCCAAACATTTTCAAATTTTCCCAATTTTATTTCAGGCGCCTAGCAAACTTATTTACCAGACTCCAAGGTAGGTGGAAAAGTGTGCTCCGAAAAGTTCCCACCACCCACAATATGCCAGTACCAAGGTTCAAACCAAAATTCAGCTTTCCCCTAATTTTTCCGAAGCATCATGTTAAATTTCCTTGGACTATTATTGAAAACTTCTCCTCTGCAAACCTTATACATCTGGTTCCTTCGAAAACATAATTTCCTGAAATAAACAGCGCTTCATTTGCTTTTGTCTGAATACGATTTTTCTTGACCTTGACCAAATGGACTTCTACAATACTTTCCAGTTTATAACTCTACATAAATGCATGCCTGCATCAACTCAGCCGACCATTAACCCTATAGATCTTAGACTAAAAAGGAAAAACTGAATCCTCAGTCATCAATGCGAAGAAAAATCTTAGGAAAACAGCAATCTAGAATTTGCAGTTGTTGTCCGTAGACCAAGACATACGAATCATACTAAAACGTCTGACTGCATTCTCAGGTGGTGCTATATGAAATGGATTTCCATTTAATTGTTTTCGTATTCACAAGAGCAGCAAGCGATGGCGACGACGACTTTTGCTAGTGCTCTTGTGGCTCCTGCAAAGCATTGTCGTGTGCAAATAGACGCAACAATACCAGAACGACCACCGTCAGGAGGCTGCATCCATGCAGAGCAGTCTCCTCTACGAGCAAAGATTGTGGTTAATGCATATCGACTTCGTACAAGAACACCTGGAGTAATTTTTAAGCTGAAGTGTTGCTTCATTTTTGTCTTGCTGAAAATGATTTGACAGGGCTTGCAGTGTTTTATGTGAGACTCATTGAAATTGTGTTTTTGTTTGAATAGTAGAAGTGGATGCATTCAGTTGGCTAAGGGTCTGTGTTTCAATATTGATTTTTGTTGAATGGATTTATAGAGTGTTGTCTGGGAAATAAATTGCGCTTACTTATTTAAAAGTGTACGATAAATACATCAAAGTTTTTGAGTGAATATTCAATAATCAATAGTAATCAGTAATTCATTTTTTTTATAAATAAAACGAAGGCTAAAAATACTTGCTTGAAAAATGCAATTTTCTATCCAATCGATGAAGCCTTTTTTGGGATTATTCCTATAACAAATTTTGAATTATTTATTACATTTAAAAACTAGGTTCTCCCTCCTCTTAAATATATTGTTGAATATCACGTAGTATACACTTGTTCATGTCATACTATTTTCGTGCTTGATAGAACAAGGGTACGTGTATTTCGAAAGTGTGTTGGTAAGCCTTAAAACGCAGTTCTTGACATTAATTTTTAGTTGAACAAATGTTTCATACGTTGAAAAGTTGATAGTTTTAACAAAACGGTATTTGCAGGAGGTTCTTACACATTACTTCTGTGTAGACAAGGACATGGTTAATGCCTAATTGAGTCTCTTCACTAAAAATGAATTTTGAGGGTTATAAAATTGCGATTTTTATGTAAGCGGCAAAAACGCGAAGGAGTCCCAAAAAAGTTGACTTGATAAAGATCTATATTAAAAGCTCCAGAAATTGGCAAATACATTCAGCCCTAATAAATCAAAAGCTGGTAGGCCATTGCATGCAAAATGGAAATGGTACCGAACTTGATGACATATGAACTATAAAAGAAGGATATTGAAAGCGTTTAGTCACGTGCGAGATGCTGGTTTAGCGACATAAAAGGATTTAATTGGTGACGAAAAATTAGACTCAATTTATAAAAAAAAAACTAAATCGCATCCTAAAAACCCTGAAATGTATGAAGTCATGGATTAATTTGGTGCGTCAACAATAAGGAAATATACACGTTTCGACGATTACGTTGTGCGTTAGGCGGGATCTGAAAGTTATTTTATGCTATCAACTTCTCAAACCACCGAAAACTATCTTTAAAAATCGTTGCCTACTCCAATTTGTACAATTGAACCGAGCTTTGAAAGAGAAATGGCCAAAATGCAACAATAGACACTCCTAGTAAACCAGACCGCATCTGTCAAAACCGGTCGAAAATTACCAAGTAGGAGTAAAAATGGAAAATTGTAGCTCACTCACTCTGCTCTTCAGACAACACTTCTTTGTGTTTTCACTTGTTTTGGTGCATGCAGTCAGCAGAGAGAAGTTCACTTCTTTTGAAAAAGGAAAATTGGATCCAGTCGAAGAACTCAAAATTTTTCGAAATCCGAAAAAGAAATCCATATTATGCATAATATATTAAAAAAGTTATTACTTTCAAGGGGATATACATACTAAAAATAATAATATTTTCAATGTAACTGCTCAAATGTATAACATATTTTCAGAAAAAAGCACGGAAATTAGTTTTAATACCATTGATGCTAGGAGAAAAATGAAACAGATTTTTACCTCTTATTCGAATACTTGACACTTGCTGGAAGAAGAAAGAAATCTATTGCATTATACTAAGTTGCAAGTCTAACCAAAGTTGCTTTGGCAAATATTTAATGTTTTGCTAATATTTACTCGTTCTCTCAAACTTTCCTTCTCTTTCTTAGCATTATTTCTACTGAGTGCTCCATAGAATAAAATGGGTGTTACACAAATCAAAGTGAATGTTTGAAAACGGTAAATCATGTTTGAAAATAACATAACTTTATATTTTTCTGTTCTTAATCTTTTTGTTCTTGTTGACTGCATCATCAACTGTTTGATTCCGTATTATATTTGGATTATAAAATTACAAAAATTACTTCCCACACTGGGCGCAATGTTTTCAAAGCCCTCAAACCCTATCCATGGCATGAATAGGGACAAAAAATGTACTTTGAATATATTGTACAAGCATTGAAACAGATACTTCAATTTTTCAAATGAAAAAATATATAAAATATAAAAAAAGGAAATGCAATTGGTTTTAATAATCAGAAATTTTTTTCAAATAATTTGAATTTTCGATGAGCAAATCGCTTACTCTTTCTCTGTCAATTGTATTTGTATTTGTATTTGTATTTATCTATTCAATCCTTGGTTCTTTCTTCAGTCCTATTGGGCCTTTCTACACTTGTGTTCTTGATGCACTCCTCAAACCGGTTTGACAACAATCACCATTTCCACACTTGTATTCTTCAGCAACGGAACCGTTCATATACCGATTATGCATATGAATGTGTGCGTGTTGTTGTTTTCTCATTTTGGCTTGAGTGTTTCATGAAAAATTCCTGACCCGTGAACTATGTTTATAGTTGTGTTAGTGATTTGCATCAGTTTCAATCAGTTTCAAACGTGATGAAAAATTCTCTCCAAGTGCATCATTTTTTGTAGAGATTTTCCCTCGATTCTTCT
Source organism: Nemotelus nigrinus (assembly GCA_947369275.1). Classification (NCBI taxonomy): domain Eukaryota; kingdom Metazoa; phylum Arthropoda; class Insecta; order Diptera; family Stratiomyidae; genus Nemotelus; species Nemotelus nigrinus. Next base: position 18,163,800 of record OX376372.1, on the reverse strand, counting down.
GCCTCTTGCCCCGAAAACCGGTTTGAGGACTGCATCAAGAATACAAGGGTAGAAAGGCCCATTGAGCCTTTTCACATTTGTATTCTTGATGCATTCCTCAAACCGGTTTACTGGGCAAGAGACGGAAGAATCAAGGGGAATTCTCTACAAAAAGCAGAGAGAGAAAAGCAGAGAATACAAGTGTGAAAAGGCTCATTGATAATTCCATGGGCCTTGGTGCTGTGTTTAACACTAAACTGAAATTTGACATCCACATATTTCGTGTTATATCCAAGGCCTCGTGTTTGCGCAGCTTCGTTCTTAGCGCGCCCAGGCCGTTTGTTGATATTTTCTCGTGTGTACGCCTGTTCAGCACATTCATGCGTAGTGCCTTCGAATATTGATGTCAAATTTGGTGTTCTCATCATCGTTTCCTAGTTAATGCTGTTGAGTCTTTACAACGCATATTTACTCTCTCATCATTCTTCAAGTTCCAAATTCCCTACTGTGAGTATTGTAAGCGTCTTTTCATCGTTGAAATCCGTTTCACGCAGAGTGTATTGAGACGAATGCTGCCTGTTCAAAATTATTAATGGTTCTGTTACATATATCCCCAATGTGCAGTTTTCTGCTCATGATCCTGTTCGTTATACCAGGTCTAGTATAGTTTGCTAGTACTCATACATATTTTTATTTTACACTTTTACGCTTGCCTAGGCAACATAATTCGTTGAATGTTGGTCCTCTTCCTCCTTCGATACACACTTAAAAAAAAGTGAAGAGCAAGTGTTTTATCTTATGAAATGAATTATTTAAATTATTGAACATGTATTTTTATCTCTGTCTTAAATTAAGATTCTATTTAATTTACTGCAGTTTGTATACGTTGATTAATTTGAATTTACAATCTTCTTTTGATCTTTCAATTCTTATCTTGTTTTTTATAAGTTTATTCCTTGTTTTATCTTTAATTGGATTTTTATCGGTTCATTTAGACAATAACAGAGTAGAATAAAACAAAACTTGTGAAGAGTTTTTGCACCAAGAAATCTATGTCTGTTAACAGTCTCGGTCACTTATCTACCTAAATATTTATCTATCTTCTCCTGTTCGCTAACTTTTCCTTTCTTCTATTACATTTTGCAGTTTATTCAATTTTGAAATTGAAAATATCTGAATTTAAAATATATTCAATTTTTTAAAATCCATAAATTATACAGTAACGTCAAACAAAATCAAAACAGTTTTTTGGTTTTCCTAAAATGTCAGTCTACATCATATGAAAAATGTATATTATTTCAGTATTATTTCTGTTTTTCAGTTCTACTTAAAATCAAATAAAACATGTTAACATTGCTTTGTAATTACTATATTCTTACTTCATTGGACGATTAGAAATTTACGATGCCAAAGTCAAGAATAATCACTGAAGTTTTGTAATTTTCAAACTGTTAAAAGATGTCTGTTTTTCCATATGTTTTTCGCACGCCAATACTGTAGGATTTGAATCATTACAGCGAAAATCGGCAAATCCCTTCTTCTACTTAAACGAATTAAGATTAAATGCCACAATCTAAAGTAAGTTGCAAATATCCTAGCTCATCACGTATAACGATCACTACAAAAATTCAACAATGCAACAAACATTCCTGCAACAAACATTCGCTACTGCTTCAGTTAAAATATCTGTTCCTATGAAAATCATTTTTCATGATTTTGATGTCTATGACCTTGTAGCTGAAAAACCAGCTCCGATACAAGATGCATCTACAAAATCTCCAGTAAACTTGTATGTAATTAAACCAGCGCAATCATTGTGTATAATTAGAAAACACACAGCATATCACATCATCAGTATCATCTTGACGATCATCGATCGTATCATACCAAGAGGAGACCACGTCAAAAAAAAAAGAACAACAGAGATCCAAGAACTACGACTCCCAGTCGGTTCCTTCATTCTAATGTTGTTACAGTGCATACAATAGAACTCGTTCAAAAACACCATACACTTTTCTTCTTTACATCTTACATAATCTGAAATGAAGCCCGTTCTTTACGCATTTCTTTTGATTGGTATCTTCGCGGAGGCAAAGAAAAAAAAATGCTTAAAACACAGTCCTGATTGCTAGCTGACATCAGATATATATATATATGGCTATTGAATGCTTCTATGATCTTACATTTTGCTTCGAGCAAACATCACATAATTTTTTCGAAGCATCTAATAAACTCAGATCTAAAGTTGGATCGAGATCATGAAGCATATCGAACCGAGTCAAATCTAAATAAACTGTCGCGGTTAGATAAGAACTTGGATGCGTAACCAACAGTGTGCTTCAGAAGAATGTCCGGCTTGTGTGCGATCGAGAATGTGATACTACCTAGATTTTATTAAGGTCTAAAGTGGATAGTGTAATCTTCTGAAATAGGTTTGGACGATAAACATTTTTCGAAGAACTTGAGAAATGAAAGTGAGAAGATGAGATGACTCTTCTTGAGAAAAAATCTAATTTATGTTCGGATAAAAATTAAAATTATTCATCCTGATTGTTAAAGATACTGATCGGCACAAAGACAGGTTAACTTTAAGGGATTCCGTTACGAGTGTCTCATGAGAAATTTTCGAATCAAATATTTAATTATCAAACATTACGTTGAAATTTCAGTTTACATTGAATGGTAATTCTCAATGCCATTATATTTAAATAAATCTTCAATGTTCCACCAGGTTATTTTAAGTGCGCACTTTGCATACGTAGATCATCGAAAATTACGAGTCAGATTAAATACAACTAGACTATGTACGGAACCAGGCAACAAATTAGTGGAAATCTAACTGACTTGAGCGGTGCTATAGTTTATTCATGTTGGCTCTTGCCTCGGGTGATTGACGCTCGTTAGCGAAAGCCAAAGATCATGCATCGATCACTGCGTATTGCTTCTGTAATTGGTCAAGCCTATTTACTATCTATTCAATCCTTCCATTGAACTTCAAGTTGATTCTTTCTCCGACTATTCCAGCTCACTTAGTTCTTTGGCCGTGTCTAGCTGGCTGGTTGGTTCTGCAGCACCCGATTCCGCACATTCGAAAGAATCATCACGTACCTGAGTCGTCTATACGTTCATCCACCTTACGCGATCTTACGCTAAATTGCATTCGAGTTTAGTCAAAGAGTCGAAAGTTTGTAGATAGTAAGTAGATACTGTCTGTCTGCCAGCCATAGTAAAGTCAGTCGAGGATGTAAGTATCTACGCAAGTATATCAGTGTAATTCACTGTCAGGCATTTAATCGAAACAAATTGAACACAAAACTGAACCCTCGTCTTTTAGCCCTCCACCTTCTACTTGGTCTTCTGCGTCAAGTCAGTCGTCTTCGACTTCGATATCGACATCGAAACGCATTACGATCCTTATCGTGCCAGAGCGCTCATTAGAGCTGCTGAAACGCTCTCTTTTGTCGTGGTGGCATTAGGACTAGAATAGATGCTTGAAGTAGATAGATGGACTGGTGGCGGACTGGCATGTGTAGATTTTGTAGAAATATCGTAAATTGACATCAAGTGTTGGGTCAATAGACTTTCGACGAGTGGCTCATTATTTGGGAGCTATAGGCGAAGTATGTGAAGAGGATTTGAAGTTTTATTAATAATTTGGCGTTATTTGATATTTTCATGATGTTGATTGGGTGCGGATTCGATATGATGATCGGTAATCTTTTGAAAGGCTAAAGTGTGAATCAACACTTTCGTAGTAAATCTAAAGTATTAGACTAGAATGTCTTTGATTGTAACCGTAAAGATAAGTGAATATTTTTATCGCTTCGCCTACAGGTCGAATTGAAAAATGTCACTTTGAGATGTCAATCAGTATTTACAGCTACCAGCTAAATAAGTAGCTATGTAAAATTTTCTAAGCATAGTGCTTTCATGGAACAATGCAAATGATTTTGGATGAGCCTGTGAGCTTACGAAAAATCTTAAAGACAAAACTGATCCGTAGAGCATGGTAAAAAGCCTAGTCATTTTTGACTATTTCTACCATAAAAAAAAACTGTTTAAATTTTTGAACGGAGTTATATTTATTGTGGAATGAGAAACATGGTGTGAGAAATCCATTTCGAAATCGTGGGCATGAAAAAAGTTATTTTAGGTAAAAGCCTACGTAAATCAGATGTATAAAATATTCTATAATTATTGATTTTACGTGAATTTTGATTAATATTATTTTTTTTTTGTTCATATACAAAAATTCACGTGGGACCAATAGTTCTTGAGACATGAGTTTGAACAAACTTCAATAGAATTCACATAATCGACTACCGTTTAAGATGATAAAAACAGGCAATAAATGCATAAAAATTTCAAATTTTCTCAGGATATTAGCAAAGAACTATTGGTCTCATTTGAATTTTGTAACTGAAACTTTTATACAAATTTTTGGAATAAAGTTATTGAAAACTATTTTTCGATAATTCACAAAGAACTAATGTTATGAAAACCTAAGGTTTCGAAATAGCTAGTTCTATGTATTTAACTTTCTTTCCGTGAACTATTTGAATGAAAACTAAATTTTTGAATAAAACTAGTAATAATTTTTAAATTACTTATACATTATCTCTTTTACTTTATGCATATACCTTGAACTGAATTGGCAAAGTGTTTAACTTTAATTTTTTAGCTGTATATTTTTCACTTCACTTAAAGTCAAAGTAGCACTATAAGATAATAAAACTTAAAATCAAGCGGCTATACTATTTGGGCCTGCTGGCTCTTACCGGTTTTATTTTAATATTTATTTTCGTTTACATTTTTTATCTTGCATGCTTATCATATTACACAGCCTGTACAGAAGCTAGGATAATATTCATAATGATTAATTCTATACAATGTTATCTATAACTTATACGCTATCTCATGTTTAATCACAGCTAACTTAACCTTAATATAGCTAAATCTTATCGTTAGTTGTAAGTCTAGCCCCCCTTGTCCGTTGCAGGGCTTTCTTAAGTAAAAAGCAATGAGTTGCCAATAACACACTGTTTTGGCTCATTGAAGACACCTGCTTACCCAAGTGAGCGAATTGGCCAGTTCCCATGTCCATCTGTCTGTCCGTAGAACCTTGTCGTTAATAGCACAACTCGGTCCGTAAATGGCTATAATCCTGACTCATGATACAAAAGCAGATTCTTCGATCACTTCTTAGTTACCGGTTTCTAGATTCTGCCAGTGCAGAAACGTAGAATTCTCCTTTCAAATATTTTCACCTTTGCCAAGGCAGCCTTGAAACAGGTAATCCATGGTAGGGATGCATAAGTCAGTTATTGTTAGTTGCTGTTATTTTTAAACAGTAATTTTTGGCAAGTAGTTTTCCATCTGAATCTTCTGTAAATCTTGATTTGAGATCAACTAACAATATCTTCGTAATATTAAACCTCTGTCGGAAGAGAAAAAAACTAAATGGTAGAGATTCTGGTCTCTCAAACTTAGGAGTAGAAGTGATGGACCAACAATCCATCCTCTGCAAAATGTTTAAACCATTCTGGAACATTAGGAAAGAATTCGGATAAAATTAAACCAACAAAAACGTTTCTTTCAACGCGTTTGGATCCTATCCTAGAATGTCAGATCGCTCAATAAGCGTAGCGCTGTTATATCATTGTTAGAGCAGGGCAGCAAGTACAGACTGAACGTACTGGTAGTTCAGGAAACGATTTGGATTATTCAAAAGTGGGAAGTCTGCAGGAAGCTGTGAATTTTAGATATTGCAGAACGATTTAGATACTTTGGCTAACTGGTTTACTGCTAATTCCCTCACTTTGAATTTTGTGAAGTGTCATCAAATGTCTTTCACCCACAAAACATCTCCTTTGCTCTTCTCCTACTGTGTCCTTGGCTCTCCTCTCAATGCTGTTTCTACTATCAAGGATTTTGGATTCCAAATTGAGCTTCGACTTGCATATTCTATACATCACTGCCAAAGCTTTTCATCGGTTTTCGGCCTCATCATTAGATCCTCTAAACGTTTTGCTAATCTTTCCACTTCTCGATATCTGTTTCTTCCATCGTTCGTAGTGGTCCTGAATACTGTTGCCAAATATAGTGTCCACATTACGGATACTTGATCGATGCAGTTGAATCCATGCAATGCCGATTAAGTACAGTATTCCGTATTGTGATTACGGTATGCGCCTCTCCATCCTTCAAATTCCTTCCCTTGAATCAAGTAGAGTGTTCCTCGACGAGTGTCGCCTTTTTAAACTTTTTAACGGCAGTATATTGGTTGACCACAGTATTACATTTACCCGTACCGACACCTATTTCTTTTCCCCTTTTTTGCGTTTCCCTCGTCAGCACAATAGCCTTAACCTTGGTCCTCTGCCTCGAACGTTATCTGTGTTTAAAAATACTTTAAAAAATAACGTTCTTTTATATACTTGGAATATGTCCTAACTTACTCATTTTGTTTATTTCTTTTTCGGTCGATTAGCTTTTTATTCTTTTTATTTGTATTATTATTCTATTCTGAATTTATTAATTTGTTACTTATTTTCTTAGTTTTCATGTTATTGTGTTTTTCTTCTTTTTCCTATATGTATTTATTTATGTTGGTATTTTTATTTCTTCTTCTTGTCTAATCTATGTTTGGATTGTTTCTGTCGATTTGGACAATAAATATACAAATAAATGAATAAAGCATTCAATGTGCATAGAGAGTTCAACCATTCTTCATGGACTTCGAAGCTGTAAACAAATAATTGTGTGCGTTTCACATCAAAGCTAATTTTTTTAGAATATGGCTGATAAACTCCGAAAGAAGAAAAACATGAAGAAACGTTGAACTCATTCTATAGCCACCTGGAAAGATTATTTGACTCATCGCCCTCAAATGAAGACGTACTCGGTGGTTTCAGTGCGGAAGCCGAGAATGAAGAAATACTTCGAAGAATGACTGGAGGTCACAGTCTTCACGATGAAATTAATGTCAACGGCCTAATCCTAATATATTCATAAGTTTAACATGCTTACCTTCTTCAAAATTGACAATGTCCTTATTCAGCAAACATGAGCTTCTAGCATGCTTGATGTTCGTACATTTTGAATAGTAAACTGTGACTCGAACCACTACATGGTGTCCTGGAACAGTCGAAAATAACCCCTATCTTACCAAATAAAACAATGAGGCCGGTTGACGAAGTCTGTGTGGAGATGAAGTCAACAATCAAAACCGGTGCAGAACAAGTGGTAGAGTATGAAATCTGGTGTAAAAGAATTCACTGGTTTTACGACGAAAGACAGAATTCGATTGAAACGAAAAATCGAAAGGATTACCACACAAAGCGATGTGTTCTCCAGTGAATAAGGAATAAGACGTAAGAAACATACGTGAAACGTATAGACGAAAACGCAGCGAATAAAAGAACTAGACAAGTTTAAAAAGTTATGAAAAATGTAAGACGCAACAATCAGCCAAGGACGACACTCTGTAAAGATGAAATCATATCAGAACCGAAGGTGGCTTATCAGAGCCAAGAGTAGTCTCCAATGAAGCGCCAAAAGTCTCTCGATACAGGAAGAAGTCGGGTCTGCCACAAGAAGCCAGAACAATAATAGAGCGCCGGATATTAACAAATTCAACATATGCTTTACCTACAAAAAAGGAGACAAACTAAGGCGCGAAGATACAAAGACATATCACTGCTTCATACGTCTTATAAAATCTTGATGAAAATACTAGAAAATAAAATTAAATTGTACGCTGATTGGGGAGTACCAAGGAGACTTAAGGTATCAATGATCGATGGCAGATCAGCTTCTTCCATCAAAAAGTCACCCCGAACTTGGAACCCTATAAATTGGACGAAAATTGCTGGTCCCTTTACGTTTGCCATTTTTATGGATGGGAACAAGAATGTTGTCACCAAATAGCAATTATTGACAAAGTGGAACTATTCATCTTAACTTAGTGGATCATCCGAAAAGTTTTCGCTCGATATTCTGGCCAGAGTGTCATTATATCTATTGAAAAAGCAGTTGCATACCTCCTTTACCATTTGGCTGCAAGGAGCAGAGCCGTCGGACAAAAAAAAAGCATTCAACTGGGATTGGAATGTCTTTGAACATTGCTTGGCACTCAGAGTAGCGCACAGTAACATTTTCAATAATTACCACCATCTCAATACTTGCCAGAAAGCGATTGATTAATTAGATGACTCCGTAATCACGCAATGGATTTGAATTTGCCAAACAACATCCAACGAACAGAGATGCAACAAGAATTTATCTTTGATTCGAACACCGCTGCAGCATTTAAGATCGGAAACCGTGACAGGCTCCATGTCCAGATTACTTGCAACCCTTTATAATTAACTTTATGGAATTCGGAGAGTCTGGTTTCCGTTATCATTACAAGATTTGATTTCCACGCTCTTTGCATCATCGAGATGAACCAAGCGGTATTAAGTGTAGCCACTTGAATCAACTTACTTGAGTGACAACAAGCCTTTCTGCAGCAGCTCCCACTGCCAATACTTGGCTGGTAAAGTCATTTATCAGTCCAAGATTGACATTGACTAGAAATGATCCTGTGTGGCTGGAGCTTGTTGAGTGCAAGAAAAAGGAGAAGCAGTATTTTCTACTACCTGTGCTTATAACGAAATTGATTGATTATAAGGAATTAGGAAAATGATAAACAAAACCTTATGCTATATTTTATTACTTTCGTACAATATATGTAATCTCTTCTATGCTCTCTTTTAATGTTAGATATTTTGACGGCTTTCAACTATTTTTGACTATTTTTAAAATTTCTATTCATTCACAATGTTGTTTATAATAATATTTGTTTTCATTAAAATAAATTGAATTTCTTTTTTTTCAGGTAAGCGCCTAGATGTTTTCATTATGGATTCAAAGTAAGTTCTTTCACTGGTCAAAGTAAACTTAAAAAAAAAACTTATTAAAGAATTAACGTCGTATGACGCATCGATACTTTGGCAAACAATATACTAATGCTACTTGTTTGTCAAATTCTCTCTCTCTCTCTCTCTCATTTTTTTTCTCTCTCTCTCTCTCCGTCTCTCTCTCTCTCTCTGAGAACTATTTCATTGTATTTGAGTTTGTCTTGTGCCATAGCCACAAAAGACTAGGAGCGTAAAGTTTGTTATACAATATTCAGTTTTATAAGTCAAAATTCTCATGAAGACCCCTTGGTTTTCGTTAGTTTTATGTTAACCCTTAATGAATCGTTACTCTTTGCAACACGCCCAACAAATTTTACATTTTATTGGTATAAACCTTAAAATAGTTGGGCACCATTTTCATCAAACAATACCAATAATTAATCAACCAAAACTTCGACTGCACGGCTGGACACTATCACACATGCCAACACAACATGCATGTCAACAATGACAATTGATCACAAAAAAAAACGAAATCATGATTTCATAGTTTCTTCAATTCGTGATTGACATCATTTCGATGATCATTCTGTTTCACCATGCCATGCTTGAATTCCTGCGGTGTACTGGTAATAAATGTATTTCATCAGCTACAAAAGTACTATCTGCACATTTGTAAAATAAAAACCTTGGCGATGAGCAAATATGTACCGGCATACTTTACTTACCTACAATGATCGCACCTATCTGAATCCAAAACGATGCACAAAATATTAAAAACGCGAGCGATCTCAAGTTCGCGTGATGTTATCGTTGGACTTGACGGGCGTGAATGATTGACGGATCATCTGTTGCTTGCATAGAGATACGAGTACATGTTCGATCACTCATCGATATCGCGACGTGCATCATCGAGTACAACATCGAATCTACGACACATCTCGTATGTCTCTTATCAATTTTTGGCACTCGCTTTTTTCAAAATATTATAACGGTTTTCGATCATGTTACACCTTTTGTAACATGTCTTTGAAATGAGATGGGTAATTTTTCATAGGCAGATGCATGTAGTTAAGTGGGTTTTGAAAAACTGGGATCCGAATTGGGAACTATCTTCGTGTATCAGAGGACGGACTAACAACACTGTTTTTTTTTTAATATGTCACGAAATGGGACGACCATCATGGATCTGTACTTAATTTTGGGTTTGACTACCGAAGCAAATTCCTACACATACTAGTCTTTACGGAAACTTTTCCCATTTGAAAAGATAATGAAGTGGATGGCATCTTTTCAATTCCTGATAAATTTCTTCCTACAACCTTGTTACCTGATTTGCCGCCCGAGGGGACTATGTATAAATTCGATGCTTTCGCGTTTCTGTGAATGCACGCACACGTGTTAAATAAAACCACCACGAATATTAATCGACCCTGATATGGCTTTACTTGATCTCTCCACGATATTAATGTTTTCGAGAAGTCAAAGGTGATTTTCAAACTGAAAACCTGCTAGAATGAAAATAGTTACAAGTTCAATGCTCGGCGTGTTGAAGCCGACGGTAAAGTATTGGATACATATGTTTTTATATTCCTACATGTGTTTCTGGTGATCAATTTGTGGGTGATGTATCACCTGATATAACTGGTGCCAGCAGAACATCAAACTGGATAGTGCTTGAGGGTTTCAGTTAACGGTTTAGTAAAGTTGTAAATTGATTTTATAGTCTTGATTAAAGGTGACGTGTTTGATTGTCGTTTTGATGCTGATCTTAGCTTTTGGTTTGTAATTTAAGATGGAGGAAAATCATGATAGAATTTGATAGAATTATTATTTGAAAAAAGAAGTTATATTTTATCAAAAATGAGTTCTTTTCTGTTGATTGAATTCTTTTCACAGATATTTTTTTTTGCATTTTAAGCTCTAAAATAGATAAAGGGAAAATCGTTTTCTTATATATTTAATGTTAATATCTCAAAGCGATTTTTTTCAGGAAACCCCACTATGTTTTTCGAAAATTATTAGCATAGTTTTACTCATACATAAATTTAAAGCAGTAGCTGCAAAAATAACGATTCAAAACAGTAACAGCTATCATTAATTGAATCCAAACATTGTTGCACATGTTGTGGTTTGCTTCACATACTTATAATGTCCCAGCTCAATTGATTCCTTTTGCAGTAGGTTTTTTTTTATGAATTTTTCGGAAATGTACCAAAATATTGCACGACAGATTTCTTGTATGTACTAAATGGAAAAAATCACATCGCTTGCTTCACAATAATTTCATCACAATAGTTTTTCCACAGTTTGTTCAATAAATTTTAAAAAAAATATTAAAATTCATGAAAAAAATAATTGGTTCGTAGGCATTCCCACGCTGGGCGCAAAATTTTAGTGTGCATTTGGATGCTTTCTATCGTAACATTAACTTCAAAACTAAGCTTAATTAATTTTTGTTACTATAATCTCACGAATCGGACGATACGCAATTACTCTTTTTTTTCAATTCTTATCTATAATGGCGTCCATAGCAAAAATGGATTTGGATTTTCAGAGTTTAATACGATTTTACTGAATAAGAAATGCGTTCAAATGTGTCTGACTCGTTTCTACACTAGTGCATTACTAAATTTTTCAGTTGAAATCGATGAAATCTTCGAAATTGAGTTTATGTCGGAAAACATTTTTTGTACCCTGGTTTGAAAGAATAGCCCGACTGGAACCTTTGATTCTCTTGTAGAAGACTTTCGAAAAAAGTGCCGAAACATTGAAAATTATCGATTAAGTGTTCACGAGGGATTCAAAAGTGGGTACTACGCTCCGACCATCTACAGCGCATCTCTGGCAAGTCTTATTGACCGCCTTTGCTTGTTGTCATACTGTGCATTTAAGCCAACCTATGAAGTTGAAAACATACTTGTTCCTTGCCATGAAAATTTTGAAAGTTTGACACTAAAACGGTAAAACTCGCCTTGATGCACCACATTGGAGTTACATGAGTTTGACCGATAGATGTATGGCTAGTATGTTTGTGTTTTTGTGGTTGTGTGGTTGTTTTTGGGGGTGTTTTTGTTCTTTTGTTTGTTTTTTTTAATTGTGTTATATTTTTTTTTATTTTTTTTTTCTAGAATTTTGTCTGTTTTTCTTCAATTTTTCACCCCTTCTACCACCTTTTCGCCCTCTGGTGGTGGAATTTCTCGAGTGTGGCGCATCAAGTCGAGTTTATGCCACTAAAACTAATATATTTCAATATTTTTGGTCTTTTGTCATTGGATTCATCTTTCGAAAGCTAAAGTATGGGATGCTCTTATGTTGGCAATTTCGGAGACACTTGTTGATTATTTACACAGCAGCATCCGCGTGTTGTTTGCTAATAGCAGACGATGCTGGCATACCGATTGGTGAATTTAGTTGTAAAAATTATTTTCCGTAACTTTGACATCGGTATAGAAAATTAACTTGACATAATTTATTTATTTATTTTATTTATTCATAAGCACTTCTTGCTGAGAGAAGAAGTAAAGGCAGGATTGCAGCAGTTTCTCAAAAGCAATAAGTAGTGTAGTCTTCGAGTCTTTCAGCTAGTTCCTGCAACGAAGCAGAAGATGATAGAGAGATCAGTGAAAGCTGCCAAAATGGAATCGCAGAGCAAGTAACCCAAATATCAGGATGTTAAACCTTATCAGCAAGCAGACGTAAGATGTTTTAATTTGAGGAACTGCTACCACATACTCCATTACAAGAGCCAGCAGAAAACATTTTTCCTGATTATGTTTTGGTGTATGTCAAGAAGCTTTCAACATTAGTGAATACTTTTTTTGTATGTTGCATGCAAGAAGAGATTTCTAAAATGTGCAGTATCTAAAAGCAACGGTTACGCTAAAACCGTCACTGCGATATCTACAAAATGTAATGAAGTCTATTAGTGGCAGCAATAGTGATTTTTTAACAACACGTCCTCTTTTTTATGACTGAAGCCTTTCTTGCGATTCGCCAGGGTCATGTAAGAATGAAAGATTTCAGCACAATATTTCTATCAACAGTATTTGCAAGCCTACTTTCAAGGAACCTTTGACAGCTTTGTATAAAGATTTGCAGACTGTAGCGAATTGAAATTTTTAGAGGTCCTTAGCACAACTCAGAACCAGACCGAAGTCCAGAACCAAGAGTGCTAAGGTTCAACAAAATGGTAATGGCTAATGCCATTCAAGAGGCAAATTCAAATTAAAAAAAAAAAGAATTGCCCCGAGAGCAGGGTACCCTAGAAATGGCCGTGAAGGCCCCTCGTCCGCATGAGCGGAGTACCCTTCAACCAACCCCGACGGATGCTGGGGTGCCGCTTTGCTAGCTCGCTGCGGCTGGGGTGGGTTCTTTAAAAACAATGGAGTCGGTTGGCTCTCAGAAAATGGGGATGCTACTTATAATTCATCCGTATTATATTGTAGCCGCAAACTAGTATATAAAATACTCAAGGACCAAAAGGGGCATCGTTCCGTACAGGAAACCACCCAGGCTCTGCAACAGGGGCTGACTAGTCAGACCCAGTGCTCGTGACAAAACACGGAGCCACAACATAAAAATTTAAACATGGGAAAAACGGGAAAACGCGCTACCTCTCTCTTACAAGGAACCCGGGCGAGGCAGACAGCCCCGGGCCCCTGATGGTGGCGGAGCCCTGACCCCGATGGTCTGGGGTTCTCCACCCTCTGACATTGGCCATGAAATAACAAACACTGAAATCACTCAAAGGCCAATGTCCCTCCCTTTTTAAAATTCTGAAATTTCTCCGAAAACTATATCATTTTAATGGCCAGCCAGGCCTCACGAACCTGTAAAAAGAAAGTCCTCCTAGGCTATCGCCCAATAAGAAGGCCAAAGATTTGAATTTATGAATTCATTTTTTTTTTTTTTTTTTTTTTTTTTATTGGAGGGATTTAGATTAATTCGCTTTGACAAATGTTAATTTTTCGTAGCTTAGATTAATTTAAACAATGGTTCGATAAAAATCAATTTGTCTCCCGTAACAAAACAGTGGAGTAAAAACTGTTGATGATATTATCTGAATAAGCTTTGAGAAATATTTAAGGTGAGTGTAGTATCAATAAACTTGAACTTGAATTTCAGATTTTGGTTTTTTTTTTTTTTTTTGTACTTCAGTTACATTCCATTTGTTATGCATTTGATATTCTTCAATGTTTCACATCAATTTTGCTTCTTTATTATTATGTACTTAAATGGCTTTCATTTCTATTATCAAAAAGACTCCTCAGTCTAGTCATATTACATCATATACCTTTAATAATTATTGTAGTGTATTTCTGCACTTTTAATATTATAAGAATGTATTTATAATAGCAATGAGGACATGTAGAAATTATTTATATATAATCCTTCACATTTAAGGTAAAAATGTTGTGGTAAAAGAGACGAAGATGTCTGTATTTTAAATACATATCATATTTTTTTTTCTTTTCTCACTTGTTGTTTATAATTTTTGTGTTTTTCTACGTTTAGATTTTCAAATTGTGGCTCCGTGTTTTGTCACGAGCACTGGGTCTGACTAGTCAGCCCCTGTTGCAGAGCCTGGGTGGTTTCCTGTACGGAACGATGCCCCTTTTGGTCCTTGAGTATTTTATATACTAGTTTGCGGCTACAATATAATACGGATGAATTATAAGTAGCATCCCCATTTTCTGAGAGCCAACCGACTCCATTGTTTTTAAAGAACCCACCCCAGCCGCAGCGAGCTAGCAAAGCGGCACCCCAGCATCCGTCGGGGTTGGTTGAAGGGTACTCCGCTCATGCGGACGAGGGGCCTTCACGGCCATTTCTAGGGTACCCTGCTCTCGGGGCAATTCTTTTTTTTTTTAATTTGAATTTGCCTCTTGAATGGCATTAGCCATTACCATTTTGTTGAACCTTAGCACTCTTGGTTCTGGACTTCGGTCTGGTTCTGAGTTGTGCTAAGGACCTCTAAAAATTTCAATTCGCTACAAAATGGCGCCCCACGTTGGGCGCCATTTTGTAGCGAATTGAAATTTTTAGAGGTCCTTAGCACAACTCAGAACCAGACCGAAGTCCAGAACCAAGAGTGCTAAGGTTCAACAAAATGGTAATGGCTAATGCCATTCAAGAGGCAAATTCAAATTAAAAAAAAAAAGAATTGCCCCGAGAGCAGGGTACCCTAGAAATGGCCGTGAAGGCCCCTCGTCCGCATGAGCGGAGTACCCTTCAACCAACCCCGACGGATGCTGGGGTGCCGCTTTGCTAGCTCGCTGCGGCTGGGGTGGGTTCTTTAAAAACAATGGAGTCGGTTGGCTCTCAGAAAATGGGGATGCTACAATATAATACGGATGAATTATAAGTAGCATCCCCATTTTCTGAGAGCCAACCGACTCCATTGTTTTTAAAGAACCCACCCCAGCCGCAGCGAGCTAGCAAAGCGGCACCCCAGCATCCGTCGGGGTTGGTTGAAGGGTACTCCGCTCATGCGGACGAGGGGCCTTCACGGCCATTTCTAGGGTACCCTGCTCTCGGGGCAATTCTTTTTTTTTTTAATTTGAATTTGCCTCTTGAATGGCATTAGCCATTACCATTTTGTTGAACCTTAGCACTCTTGGTTCTGGACTTCGGTCTGGTTCTGAGTTGTGCTAAGGACCTCTAAAAATTTCAATTCGCTACAAGACAATCAAAGAAGCTGTCTAGGCAGAGGTACAGCGAAAACCAAGAAATTTGAAGATTTGTCTCTAAAACTAAAAGCAATAATAGAAAAGGCTGTCACTTATGGGGGATCGTGTTAGAGACGTATATTCTCTTCTCTCTGTGGAGTTGGAGTTGTTGTAGGCATTCTTCGATCACTAAAAATTTCTGACCAAATATTGTTCAAATTCAAGCTTAATAAGAGGAGCGCAAATCATTAGGTAATTGTGGCCAGCATTACACTGGTAGTTCACCAGCAATGGAATCTGACCAACATTAAGAGCAAATTATGTTTTGGTTTTAGGGTCAGTGTGGCATACCTAGCATTATCCATCATCAAGGACGTGAAATATTTTATTCGGCATGAGTTTTGAAGAAACTTTTAATTTGTTTTTGAGCTATGAAAAACCACCTACACAACAATTTTCAAGATACAATCGCCAAATTTTAGTTTAATGCTTATCAGACTAATACTTATAATTTAATACTTCAATACTTATCAGACTAAATCTAAGTTGCGAAGAAAGTGACCCTTGAGTGAAAGTGTCTGGTCAGATCAAAAATACCAAGGATTAAATCTACAACTTTTAAAAATTAATGAAGTTCGAAAATTGAATTTTCTTTTGTTGGCTCTCTGATACCTACCATTCAGCCTATAATTTTCTTTAAAACCTAGAGGTACCATGAGCACATGGTCGCAAATTTGTGTCACCGAAACTGCTAGTGTAATATCTCCGACAAACAAAATCAAACAAACTTCGTTGTGGGGTTTGGAGATGATATAAAAAAATGGCAAGCAATATTTTTGGTAGACTTACTTCGAGAAAAAAAAACACACTCATCTGTCTCTGGCTTTAAGGCTCCAGCAAAGGAATACAGATCGACATTTTTAAATCTAATTGTTCCATCAGCTTCTTCTGTGGATGTAAATCCTATTATATGTATAATTTAAAATGTCTCTTCAAATCAACCTGAATAAAAGTAATGCACAGTTTATATGGTCTGAGTTTGGTCATCTATCCATCGGGGTTTTCCATATGGTCAGGCTCTTGTACGCATCTAGGGTTCGTACCTGCTGTACTTCTTTGATCACCTCCACGTTTTCCCACGTGATGTTGCGCTTCTCCTCCAGGATGTGTTTCGCTATGGCTGGCCATACTAACATTGTGTTCCTTTTCCTTGCTGAGACCGCTTCCCGCTTATGTTCCGTTAGTCTAACACAAACTAACCGTAAAGACAATATATATTTTGTTGCATTCTGGGCAAGTAATTCTATATATTCCACATTTTTCCTTTATATTTTTTTTTTGTCATTTACGTGATATAGCTTAGCATCTAGTTTCTTACCCTTACTGGTTGGAACTGTCTTTATATCAAAGCATTCAAGAGCTTCCTAAACTTTTTTGACTTGTGAAAGTTCGCGATAGAGATGGTTTTTGGACATTCTTATTGTGAATCAAAGCTGACATCCGTTTATACCTGACATCAGCTCAAAGCTATAAGCCTTAGTGCGAACAGGCTATTAAACCAGCTTTAAATTTAGTGAAAGCTGCCCGAAAATAAATAATGTTTGAAATTTTACCTTTTTCGTTATATTTTGATAGATTCTGACACACTATGATCCCCTAGCAAGATTTTTTCCAACATAAATGAATATATATTATTTCCGATATCAATGTTATTTAAATCCTATTACTAATTTGGACCCCTTAGGCTAAAAACTTGTCTTTCAAGTAACATCTCTAACTGGATTCATCTACAATTTGCTTGAAAAGACCTGTCATGTCATTTACGGATTCACGCACCAACCTAACCGCACCCATCACATGGAAACCACATCAAAATGCGCTTTCGAGTTCACTTGATTCACTTACCAAACAAGCTTCAACTTAATTTGCACTAATTCCGCATACTACTCCGTAATGAATTTCCCGAACATCAATTTTCCTTATTCGCACTCGTATTTCAGGATAATCTGGCCACGATCATGATGATCAGCATCCATAAAACTCCCAGGCCTCGTGCTTCCGCATTTAATCCATTCTGGCACATAATTCTTTTCAATTAAAACTCGAGCACACAAATTGCTAACTGCTATTTCGTTACAAGTACCTCATCAATCCGAGTATCTCTTTCGAGCTTGGCAATCCTGTTCGCACTGGTTACGTGTACCCAACGTATGGACCCTTGATAAAGCACACAACTGCGTATCAGTCACACCCATCTGGAGCAACGGAACTTCAAGTTGTTCAGAAATTAATTTGTTGTCATCGCTTTGCCAGGCTGCAAATCGACCGGAAAACTAGATGCACATAGATACTACTAAGATATCCATGACCATGACGCGTTTACGGTGTAATATGTTCTGCAAATGGCTAATGCGAACACATTTACGTATCTGATCTGTAGCACACGACCACAACTACTCCTAGCTGACCACTTCTTTGCGATCGCCTTGTTTACATCACACCCATAATAATAAATCATTGAGGCGAACGATTTTGCATCGGTCATGATATGATAGGATGCAAAATAGAGTGCAGTTCGTTTATATTGCACAAGTCCAGTTTTAATTACAGCCCCACTGCGTCCAATTTAAACCGCTCTAGCTCAATTTGCGGAGATTTTAATCAGATCTGAGATACATTTATCGGTTTGATGCTATAGAGATAATGTCAGAGTTAGTTGTCAAATCGTATATGTAGAATAAAATAGATTGGGGATGTAGAATAAAATATAGTGAACAGATGCAATATATCTAGAACAAGACTGCTCTGTCCCAAATTCAATCTATTGAGTGTTACAAATGAACCCATAATAGAATAGTAACGAGAATCCATTGCCAATACTTCAATTGCATCGCACAATGCAATTATTCTACTTTTCTATTTCTTCGATTCCTGATTGAAATGAATTTATGAATCTGAGCACGTGCGATCGATTGGAGGCCCGCTAATACTTTCAGATACCGAACCATTCTTATACGACTTGTGTCAACTCTCGGCTTCCAAATGCAAAATAAGGTCATACCAACTGGCTTGTGCCACTAGTATGTATCTAACATGTAAATCTTGATAGTAAAACGCTGTGCAGCATACACGTTCTTGCATTCATACGTAGAAACATACATTCTTAGACAATCGTACGTATCTAACAATAAGTATCTAACCGGACTAGTATAGTTGGCGACAACTAATGGGCTGAACTTGTGCTTTGCGACGACTACTATTCACCGGTTTCATGTTGTGCATTTTGAGTAGGCGACCGAACATTTTCGCACCTTCTGAATCATGAATAGTTCTCTATTTCATTCAATTTCATTTCAAAGGCTGACTTACAACTCAGGCCAAGTTTGAGAAAAAAGTATCTATTTAGTGTAGCGAGTATGCAGGTTTTATAGAAATCTTGTCGAGATATGGTCAATAGAATATTATTCCGCTTGGAAAACGGGTCAAAACTGGGCGTTTGATATCGTTCACATTCTCGGTCAATGAATAGATGGATAGTGTTTGTTTTACATGACAAAACCATAGCATAAGAACCATGTAGAATGTCATTGAATCAATTGAGGTAGCTAGAATATATTTAATATGTATAGTCATGTCAGGCCAGTGGTATGTCATGGTATTCTTAAGAATGAATCGAAAAGTAGCCTCAGACCGTTTTGTATATTGGTTTAAATATACAAGCATTAAGGCTATATTGTAAATCGTAGGCAGTTCAAATAATTTTAGCGATTCAAATTCGCTTGCTTAAAATCTGAATTTTGAAATTCTGCAAATTCAAAAATTAGTTTTTTCAACTTTTCTAGCCACCATTGAGTATCCGTATTCAATTGAAATCACATTGAAGCAAATCTCTTGAAACTATTAAACATTAAAAAACCAAGCGATTAGTTAATCAAGAAAAGTAAACATATTTACTTCGCAAAGCGGAAATCGAAATTGAGGTGCAGTACCTTAAAGATTTATTTTTGAATGTTTTTCATTCAACTAAACTTTTTTAAAACCTGGTTCTAGAGCCCACATAGTTCTTAAGCTTTGCTTTCAGCTTTATGTTACACATTTTTCTTGTGCCTCTTGGCTTCAAGTTTTGGATATACTTTTTCAATACATTTTTACTAATGTCGATTGTCTAAATGTTGTTAGTATTAATTCATATCTTAAAATGCATAGCTTAAAATACTATTTGGAATACCTCTCAGCATACATTTATCACTAAATTCGTTTTTATGTATCAAATAAAACCATAAAGAGAATCTAAATTACATTCCGAAAGCTTCAAGAACACTTCTGGAATACTAAAAAGGGCTTTTGTTGGGTTTCCTCGCAATGAACCCACTATTTGAGGGTTGTTCTCACACCTTGCAAGGGATGCTCAAGTGCCAGGCCAACTACCTTCACCTTACTTTTAAGAGCCTCTGACTGTTTTTCCTTCTCTTTCTCACTCGCAAACTTGATTAATTCCTACAAATCCAAAGTAAGTGATCCAAATACGTTTCCAGCGGCTAGCTTGCCTAGCCTAACAACCTTGTCCACTTCCCTGTTACTTATATTCTCTCGAATAAATCGTCTATAATCGTTAGGCCTCAATTTCTTCCAGTTGGCCTTCACGGTAACCTTCTTCAAGTCATTGAATGGGGCCTGGATATTCTTCAATGGAATACTACCACCAATACTTCTTTTGTGAAAAGTTCTCCTGAAACTTCATGCTATCGACGAGATTCTGCATTGTATTACGCGTGTATAGGACCTTAGAAAACCAAATTAAGTCTAGGTCTATGGGCTGGATCTGTGAAATCGTGGTGGGCGCAAGGATCTCGATAGGATAGGTCTTGTGCTTGACTTCTTTCATAAAACTGAAGTCTCACCTCCGCGGGATACAGATTGACTTGGGGAATGAAGACTCGTGAAACCAGTTTAGTGACAGCTCGGTCCTTTGTTATTCTGCGTCCAATGCACTGATAGCAAATTTTTATCTTTTTTCTTCAGGTCCTTAGGATTCTCGACCTTGTATATAAAGCCAAGATTGAGTAAAAATCATTCAGCATTTCTACACATAACGATAGCCACGCGGTCCTTATACGTCTTGAAATCACGGACCTTGCCCTTATTCTTTGAAAATAAATGCCCGAAAAAAGCATTCTTTTACATAACAGTCCTATTTCGTCCACATTGAATAGTTGTTTTGGATGATACTCGCTCTTCTCAAGGATCTTTGGGAACGTATTTTTCTTGTAAGCCTCTGCTGCAGTCTGGTCAGCAGAGGCAGGTTATTCGTGGAGAAAAGTACTATTCAGATATACCTCTTCAGAAAATCTCAAACCTTCTGAATCAACCTTTACTCGCCGGAGTATGTATGAACGGTTTGTAAAATGGTTTTGGTTGAAGCTTATTCACCATAAAGCACTGATAAAGCCTCTTCTTTTCCTGCATGACCAGTGAAACCAACGAAATGTTTTTCATGCGGCTTTCACTAATTCAAGCAGTCAGTGCAGACTCCGTTTTAACCATAAACTTATTAAGACTTACCACGATACAGTTTGCTTCTTATTTGAAAGACACGCAATGATGCTCATTTCATTTTGGCAGATGGAGCGAATGGTAGACTCATTCAAGTCGCAATGGCGGGTATCTTTCACTATTTTCTTGCCATTTTTGTTCATGAATGGCCAGCATCTATTTTTGGTGCATGGTTTTACCGTCAGAAGACTTACAAGAAGCAGCACATTTTGAAGCCATCATGGGGCTTAGATAAAAGTTCCTGGAGATCGCAAACACTTTTCAGAGCAAAGGTGCTTCCAATGTGTAATGATTTTGGAGCCTGCGTGAGAGAAACGAAGCTGCATGAGGTGCAATTAGTGTCCAGGATAGAAAGAGGGTAGTGAAACCAATCAGTGAATAGCATACTTTGATTGGCTTGGACTCACTACACCCATTTTTTGTGCGAATCAACTTAAGTGGTTTTTTCACAAGAAGCTCAAAAATTTTTTCGTGAAATATATTTGTCAGAAACTAAGGCTCTTTTCAACTAAAATTGGAAGCTCTTATCTACGTTCAAGAAGAGGGTCCTCTATTAGTATTTGACTTCGATATGAGAGCAAGAAAATATAATAGTAACTCAAGCTTGAAAGAATTAGAAACTCGGCTTGTATGTATTGACTTAGTTCCTTATAGCACGCTATCATATCTTAACGCTTTTTTCATTTTTTTACTGATTAACATTCTATCACCTCTATCTTGTGATGGTTTCCTTTTCGCTTGAATGTTTCTACAATATACTCGCTCCTATCTTTCCAGTATTTATTCTTATAACTTTTTTCGCAATTTCAAATGTCCCATAAACAAAAAATAATTGGCATCGTAATAAATTTAATTCAATAAAGGTTTCTGTACATACCCGTAAAGATGCTTTTCGCACTAAAGAGCTAATTAAAAATGCTCGTTTTTCTAACATTTCCAATCTTAAATTTTTTTAAATCCTGGTAACCTTAAGCCTTTTTGTCCACTTTGGAAACAGCTAAATACCGTCAATTTATCTTTTTTATGCATAAAATTTAAAGACCGAATTGCAATGGCCAACTCTCCCTAATCTGCCTGTGACATTTCGGCTTTGCACTTATTTTCAACTTTTTTTTCTCAGTATTAGCGCTCAATATATTCGATCCATTCAAAATACACAATCTAATCTTTTGCCTAGCCGTTCATTCCTTTTTCCTCCGATGCCTCCACAGCTGATTGAATCCTTGGTAAATAGTTTTAAAACATCAACGAGTTCTGCTTATGATGATATTGTTGAATCTTTTTTTCTTTGATCTTATTAATAACAATTTCCCCCCTCTTAACCTGCAAAATTTTAGCTTTTCTTAAACCATTATTCAATTACTTGAGTCTTATCTCTCTCTCTGTTGCGTTAGATATGATTTTCGCATGTCTGCTCCGTTTTGACAATGTTTGGGTGTTGCTCAAAGCTCTATTCTCGGCCCACTCCTTTTCCTATTTGATGTGAATGTCCATCTTCTTCATCTTTTTTATAAGTACATTATTCAGTAGTAGATCATACGGTACACCAACTTCCCAGTTTCACAGTTTCTTTGCCTTTGCCTATGCAACCTGATAATACAAGTAGCCAACATCTCTAGCAATAATCTATGTCTACCTCTCTTTTGAAGGTGAACTTGATAGAATTTTCCATTTATGGAATTCCATGCTAAGTATGTGTGTATGTCAAAGTGATTTTTCTTCTGGTTTTTCTTGAACTCTGCGGAATTCATTGTTAGCGTGAATAGATTTGCAGTTCTTACTGTTGTACTGGTAGTTGCTGCTTCTGTTGTATTGTCATCTATTGGATGTATCTCTGACAATCAGTTTTCGCTGTCGCCATTTCTCTGTTAGTAAGTCGACTTGTCGACTAGTATGCTAAGTATGTAGCGATTTGTAGTAGTATGTAAGTATCAATGCATACTGCACCGATCTATCTAGTTATTCGGAAAACATGTCGTCGGTGAAATGCATAATGCATCAAAGCAGACAAAACTAACGGAAGAAACGGTTCTTAGAGTTGATTCATGAAGATCGAATTGTGAAATTTAATAATGCGACTAGTGTTACGGAACAGTACTTGTCATTTTAATGTTTGCTGATTTTGTTTTGGCAGTTAATTAGTACTAGAATCACATTGCTCAACCATTCATATATTTTGATGAAATTATGATACACAGTCAAATTAAATTATTCGAAATTCCTCTTGGCACAAGAACAGTAGCTTTTCATCAAATTGACTTAAATTTTATTAACCTGGAATTTATGTTTGCTACACTGAAAAAAACATGGACTGTTAAAGTCAACAATTCGGCCTTTCATTTTAACAACTAGCAATAAGCATGTAGAGACAACAATATTACAATCACATTAAACATACTCTGTTCAACCTAATTATTATGTTATTACAGCAATCAAGGCAAAATTGTTATTTCAACAGTTTCATCATTTTGAATTAACGTTATGAAAATTGTTAGTTTCTCATTTTCATTCCTAGTCAGACGCACTAATAAGCATGTTGAATCAACATGTTGCCGCGTTAGACGAACATATTCATGATTCGATTTCATGAATTTACGCAGTTTGTTTCGTCATTTCGTATCGTTCGTTTGATAGAAGTAAAATTTTGTTCTATGTACTTTAAAATGGATAACGTGTTTTGTAGTGAAGTACCGAAAAGTGTTTCAATTGAATGTGAAGAATCGATCGATTTGAAAAGTTTGTTGTCATCCTGGAATTTTGAAGATGTGGATTTTGTTTATTCCAGGTGCATAAGTAAGTATGTCAAAAGATGTGTGCTCATA
Organism: Nemotelus nigrinus; assembly: GCA_947369275.1. Lineage (NCBI taxonomy): Eukaryota > Metazoa > Arthropoda > Insecta > Diptera > Stratiomyidae > Nemotelus > Nemotelus nigrinus. The sequence continues at coordinate 18,139,872 of OX376372.1, read as the reverse complement.
CAATTATACATATTGCGTTGTTGTTTTAATTTGAATACGTTTATAATTTGATCATATAGCTAGCTCTATGACTCATTCCTAGTCAGATGCACTAACAACCATGTTGAATCAGCATGTTGCCGCGTTAAACGAACATATTCAAGATTGTTATATTGACAAAATGTCAATTCGATTTTATGAATTGACCTCCCTTCGCAGATTATTTCGTCGTATTGTCTCGTTCATTTGATAAAAGTGAAATAGTGAAATTGTGTACGCGGCGCAGTTTCAAGTTAAATTTTGTTCTATGTACTTTCATTTCACTTCGACATTAACGTGTTTTCTTGTAAAGTGCAATCGAACAGTGTTTTACGTTTGTCATTCGAATATATTTACAATTTGATCATATAGCTAGTTTAATACTAAGTTAAGTGCTCAATGATGATGAACTTCGTCGTATGAAACTTCAGATAGGAGAAAAGAGGAGCAAAATTATTTCTCCACAGCATTTTTTTGTCATAGTTATTTGAACTCGAGAATAATATTGTTCAAGGAGAATGATTCTTTTGGGTATTTCAAGCATTTTTTTGGGTATTTTGTGCAATTTAAGGTGATGGGCTCATTAATTTCAGTTCAGTTTTACTCGAGTTTTATTTTAACAACAATAACTGAATGAAAATCCCCCGAGAGTACCAAGTTTACATGAAACTTCACACTCTTGGGGGATTTTGAAAGAGATTAAACACAATCTAAAGGTAAGGAAACTTATCTGAAGTAAATAAATTCACTGCTTTAGAAGTACGATTCACAAGACATCCAATCCAGATATCCATTATTCTCCTAGGATAATATTTTCCACATGCGAAAATAATTGTTGCATAAAATGCTGTGAAAAAACTCCTTTACTAATTGTTTTGGCTTATTGGAAGTAATATTTTAAGTTTTTTTTTAATTATTTGTTATATACAATTGTATCTAAATATAAGAAAAAGACAGACATTATTTTTATTTCATAATAAACGGACGTTATGCCCCATTAACATTGAAAAAATTGCCAATCATTGCACACGCACGTTACAGTTGACTGACAACTGATGATGGTGCTTGTTTTTAAATATAGTATTGATTTTTTTAGCATTTTGTACGAAAAATACAACTTTATTTTAAGTACCCCATGCACCTTTTCTATAAAAGTTGAATTTTGCTATCATAGGCAGCAAAATTTCAATTCGGCATTTGAAAATATTGCAATCCGAGGACATTAATGAGATAATTCCAAGCAATCATCTAGGGGACAGAATTATATTCAAAGAGGAGCTCAAGAAGTGGAGAGCAAAATATCATGAAGAAGTAAGTATTATTAAATATTTAAGCCAAGCTATAATAAAAATAATGGTGCGTTATGTAGGCAAGCGCAAGCACTGTGTCTTTTAAAGCTACAGATATAACAAGTTGGTTGGACGAACAGCTGAGCTCGTCATTAACTACGTCAAGTGAAGAAAAAACCAAGGTAATTGACATATAACAAAATGAACAAGTTCTTACTGCATCGGAAAAATTTCAGATTTTTGATCTTAAAAATGTACTTGAGTCATCAGTCTCTGGAGGTCTTGTTCTGAAACATTATAATCGTTACAAAAATTTATACGCCGAACAGCAGCAACTTTTGGTTGAAGCTATTACAGAGCATATTTTGAAAAATGACTTATCCACAAAACCCAAAAATTTGGAAAATATTTCACTTGAAGTCGTAAAATTATTCCCAACTGAATCTAAGGTTTGTTACCAGATGCGGATAAACGTCATTTGTTTATTCAATATTTCATACAGGAGACTTACTTTTCGTGTAATATTAAAAATAAAAATCCAACGGGAAAACTCTACAATCGTCTTAACAACGTTAGGAGAAAATTTAGAAAATTTGATTTACCAGAAAAGGGATCTGTATCTAGCAACACTTCAGTTTCTTCTCTATCATCTCCAGCATCATGTGAACAAGAATCTCCAAAGAATGAAAGTAATTTCGGAATTTTCGATTACCCATAAAATTTTCTGATATTCAATTTTTTAGACACAGCAAATATCGAAGTTTTGAATAAGAAGTCTGCCTTAAAGTTTATGTCCCCAAATGACACAGCGGTTGATGACATAAAACTACTTTGGAAAGAAACCGCGGTTTTAAGAAAATTGGAAATTTTCCAGGAGAAAACAACCATCGAAAAAATTATGAATGATTGGCCGTTGTACAAAAATGCTTATCTAGGTGTGGATTTGGTAAGTAAAGTTTCAAAGTGGCTTAATTGAATGTAATTGATTTTTCGGATGAATTCGAAAAATACTTAAGTATATGCAGATACGTATAACACTTATATAAATACGTATTAAGAGGAGTATTTCATTTTCATTCTAGTTCAGAATCGATTTTTGCGAACTTCATCCAAAAAAAAATTTGGAATTAATAGGCGCCTGGGAAGAAAGTGAAAAGAGGTTTATTGAAGCATTCAAATTTCTTTTGAAGGACTCTGCTTCCCGTTCATTATTAGACCTTCATCAAAAGACCGACAATCAAAGTAAAATCCCAAAATAGTTATAAAGTTTTTTAGTTTAGTGTTTTTTTTTCAGATTCAAAGCATTATTTGACCTTTTTACTGTTACATAGTATCATTAAGCCAAATTCTAGGCTTTACAAATGTAACGATAAGAGTAAAAAGCGAAGTCAATGGAAACCGACAATCGTTGATTCGAGAAAAAGCTGTGTCCTGGAAGCCACAACTGTGAACGATATTCAAAGGATCGTAGCGCAGCAGCGAGACCAATATCGGCTCGCGAAACTTAATTTGCAACCATTCATTTTTATAGTTGGCCTGAATTCGTTAAATATTCAAGGTATTTACGTTGACGTGGATGGTACTCGCTTCAAATTCGATATATTTCTGCAAGCACTAGACTTTTTGTTCATGGTTTATCATGTTTTAAACATTGAATACCCAGTTATTAGTTATGGTGTATGGGCCTTTCTATCCCAGCATTTTTATAATATTGACGTGAAAACTCACGGAGCGACCAAAATCTCTATTGAAAATTTCATAAAATATTTGAATACTATAAAACCTAATAATTAAAGCTACTTTCGTGCATATGCCTAGATATTTCATGGTGAAAGGGATATAACTTTTAAAGAGAAGACTTCAAACTTTTGACTACTTCTATTACTCTGTTCTCAAAATTAGAACTTCAAACTCTTAAAATTTGAATCAGCTTTTAATTCAATTAATTTTTAATTTTAGAGCTAAGCTTTAATTTAAAATTCAAATATATGAAGAAAAGAACTTTTCATATATGTTATTTTTCAAAACGAATTGATGAAACGGAGTTAATTTTACACTAAATTCTTAATCTTACACTAAATTCTTACATTAAATTCTTAATTTCAAGTAAGCAAAAATGTTTAAATGTTTTGTATGCTTTGAAATTTTTAAAACTGAAAACGAGTTAATTATTCATTTGAAATGCATTCACTTTAAAAAAACTAACGATGAGTTCACTTGTTATCAAGAACACTGTTTTACGGCATTTTCAAATATTTCATCATTTAAACGTCATTTGCAAAGAAAACATGGAAGCGACGTCTCCTTCAGCAGTTTGGAACTTTTACCAACATTGGAAAGGCGGTTCGAGCTGACAACTGTCGAATTACCTTCTAATAATCAAGCTCTTGCTGTAAAGGTAGATGAAAATAAGTTTGAATTTACAAGTGAAAAACTCTTAGATTCTGTAAAGAAGGCTGCTGCTACATTTGCGTTGAACTTGCATTGTAAAAATAATTTAACCAGAAAAGACGTGCTAACTATTCAAAATGATATCAGCTGTACACTTCTCAAAACCTTTGCTGATTTTTTAAATAACATTGATAAAAGTAGTCTCCCTAGTCCAATCGACTCTATTCCATCACCATTACTAACTGTGTCGAATTTATTAAGAACACCTTTTTTTGGCTTGGACACAGAGCACAAGTTTTTTAAATACCTCACAGAAATGGATTTTTTACGTTTTCCTACCTTATTTACCATAAATAGTGAAATAGCCGATATTTTTAAAAATGGTATCCCCACACTAGATGAAGAAAATGTGCAAGGAGCTATCATGCCGATATCTTTTCAGTTGAAAAAATATTTTGAATCTTCAGACTTATTTGATTCAACCATGCGTATTATTCAAACGCTTTCTAATAGCACAGAAGATATTATTCAACATTTTATAACTGGTGAAATTTGGAAAGAAAAGTTAAAAAAATTTGGCGAGAGGACAGTTTTGCCTATATTTCTGTATTTTGATGACTTTACTGTAAATAATCCTCTCGGAGGTTATGCTCAGGAAGATGCTGTTTGCGGAGCTTATTATATATGTCCTGTTATTCCCCAGCATTTGCTCTCAAAATTGGAACATATTTTTGTTGCTGCTTTTTTTAAATCAAAAGATTTGAAATTTTTCGGAAACGATAAATCTCTTCATCGCCTTTTACAAGAATTTAGAATACTTGAAACTAATGGAATATCTGTCAGAATAAAAAATGTTGATACTGTGATTTATTTCTCTGTATCATTGATTCTTGGAGACAATCTTGGTCTCAATAGTATCCTAGGGTTTACAAAATCATTCAATTCGCACTATTATTGCAGACTTTGTAAGAGAATCAAAAGTGATATGCAATATGATTTAAAAGAAGAATCGGCTTTTTTACGAAACAGGGCCAATTATGAAGACGATGTTTTGATTGATGATGTGAAAGTCACAGGAATCAGAGAATATTCTATTTTCAATAATTTACCAACATTTCATGTTTCCGAAAACTATGTTTGTGACATAATGCATGATTTATTCGAAGGAGTTTGTATATATGGAGTTTGTAATGTACTAATTAATTTTATAGAAAAAGAAAAAAAATTTTCTATTGATACTCTCAATAATAGAAAACAATTATTTCCGTACGGGGAAACTGAATTGGGCAATAAGTCCCCAGCTATTGAAATGAAAAATTTAGTAGCTACTAAGTTAAAAATGACTGCAAGAGAAGTTATGACTTTCATCAATTTCCTACCACTTATGATTGGAGATCTTATAGAAGTTAACAATGAGGTGTGGAATTACTTTATTACTTTACTTAAAATTATAGATATTGTTATGTGCGTAAAAATAACCAAAAATAATGTAAACATATTAAAAGAATTAGTTCAAAAACACAACTTTCTGTATACTTCTTTATTCAATCAACCTTTGAAGCCAAAGCATCATTTTTTGGTGCATTACCCTACAATTATTCTCAAATGTGGGCCTTTGAAAAAAATGTGGAGCTTTAGGTTTGAAGCCAAACATAAGGAAATGAAAATGTATGCTAGAAACATTACCTCAAGAAAAAATTTACTTTTTTTCGTTAGCACTGAAAACACAACTTAAATTTTCAAATTCGCTGCTTTGTAATCAATTTTTCCAGCAAGATATAGTTGCCGTAAAAGAAGTAGAAAGTGATTTGACTCAAAAATTTTATTTTAAGTTACTATATACAGAATTGAATTTAAGTGAAATTAATATTTTTTTATTTTGTCATCAACTGTTTTACAAAGGCACCAAGTACAAGAAAGGATATTATGTTACAATTGATTCGAAACTATTTGAGATAGTAGAATTTATTCGTATAAAAGACAGCTATAACATTGTTGGACGAGAATATGAATTACTACTTTTTGATGAGCATTTACAATCATTTACTGTTGGTAATAGTTTACGCTATTATTTTGTAAAACTTGGGCACCTTGACGGTCCACCAATACATGTTTATAATTTACCAAATGGTAAAGCTGCAATTCGTAAAAAATATTTTTGATACTTTTTAAGTTAATAAAGATGTTGTTTACATGAAATTCATATGATTTTTATTTGTTGTCTCATTAGTGAAAAAAATATGGGTTCAACTTTTTGATGATTGATTTCAATACGCTTAAATTTCTTCTAATTGTAGCCCTCGTGGCAGAAAACCTGGTTAATTTGACATTCAAATATTGCTAGAGTGACATACGGACTAAAGGTTGGTAGAACATGAGGTTCATGTCTTGCCGACATTTCCCTTTTTTAATTTGACATCTATACAGCTTATTCACACATGAAAAACTGAATTTGTTTTGAAAGTACACTTTTAAATCAACAAGAATTCATGACGAACGAACATGTTGCATTGTTCGATTGACATCTTCATTGAGTTAATACAATATCTGAGCTTGTTTTGTTAATCCTAAAATTTTATTTGATTTAACATGCTTACTTTCAAATTAACAATGCTGCTTGCTATATCAACAAATTTTATTGTTCAAACGACTACTGACGAAATTAGTCAATATAACATGAATTTACATGTTAATGCGACAATATTCGTAATCGGCTGAAAAACGTTGGGGGAAAATGGTTAATTTAACAGGGTTTTAATTAATATAATAACATTTTTTTTTTCAGTGTAGAACTCACGATCTTTAGATGGGACTGGGTCTGATAGAAGTTAAATAGAAATGTTGGCAACACTGTAACAGTGGTGCCATCGTGAAAAATGGGTAAGAAAAATTTGGTTTAGTTTAAATTGGTCTACAGCTTCCGATGCGGTTACCAAATTTTAATTCACACAGTAGATGAATCTCAGTGTAAGACAAGTTTGGTAGAAAGTAACTTTAAAGAATTTTTTGGGGCTGCCAGCTATTATAATTTATTCCGTATTTTTTATTACCTTTAAACTTTCAGGCGATAATGCTTTTCGAAATAATATTAATTTATTTATTTATTTATTTACATATCCATTTACAAGCAAAATGCCGAATTACAAACACGACAGCTTAGAGATAAAAACAGAAAATAACACATAGAACATAAAAACAGATAATAAAAAATTGAGAAAACTAAACTATACAATTCAAAGCCATGAATAACAAAATAGATAGGCTTTGAATCACCAGCAAACATTGTGCTACAAATATTACTTTGAACGGTGGCTATAGAGTCTGGAGCTGTTATAGATACTTAAAAGGCGTAAAACAAGAGAATGAAAGAATGTATCTTTACATGCAAATGATACTTCAAAGACAACAGAGGACCTAGTTTGCCTCTCACACTGCCGTTCGCTAATCAAGAATGCTATAGATGAAGTTCGATAGTTACGGCAGATTTTGAACAGAAAACATTTATCCAGGTAAACTCTGCGGTTTGCAAGGAGAGGGAGATTAAGGAGCGATGAGCGTTCGATATAATACACGTAGGGAAGATTATTTTAAATAGTAAGGTGCGAGTGAGTCTCCGTTGAACAGATTCAATGGCATCGGAAAGATATGTAAAACAAGGAGACCAGACTTGATTACAGTATTTAAGTTTTCGCGAACTAGGGTAACAAATATCGTAGTACATGTAAAAATGCTAAGAGAATTGTGGCAGGAAGTATAGTAAGGCTAACAATCCATGAGGCACTATTAGTAATGATATGAACATGAATATCAAATTTAAGTCTATGACCGAAGGTGACCCTCAGATCAATAAAATAGCCTACAGAGACAAGATCGAATTCACAAATCAAAAGTTTGGGACTTCATAGAATAAGACACAGCAACACATTTGGAAACATTTAACGATATTTACAGTTATGCCAAGCAGCAAGAGAATTCAAACTTTTTACCTATTTTAAAATCATCTGCGTAGAGCAAATAAGATGACCATAAAACATTTGGAAGATTGTTGATGTAGAGAGTGAATATGAGCGGTCCTAATATCGATCTTTGAGGTACACCAGAAATGGGGGGAAAACAGTGAGGACGACACGCCAGAGAGGAAGACAGAACATGTGCAATTAATTAAGAACGAAGACATCAAAGAAAGTAAAGGTTCACAGATGATTTAATTTGAGTTGAAGAAGCTCAAGATTGTCAGAGTCAAATGTTTTAGAAAAATCTGTATATATAGCATCAATTTGACAGTTTTGATCTAACGCCGAGGCCATTGCATGAGAAAATTCAATGAAATTTATAGATGTGGATCGGTCTTTAACAAAGCTACGTTGCTGAAATACGATAGCATAGCTAAGGGAGTCATACATTTTCATAAAGTTGAAACGTTCAATGACTTTGAAAAGAATGAAGGATGGAATAGCCGGAAGAATGGAATAGTCGTGCATGACCTTGGAGACAAGTTGGCTGCAATAAGGACTACATTTAAAAGTGTCTTGGTTGCGATACCACCAAAAATTAAATTATAACTAAGTTATTTTGAAAGTATGTACTGTTTTCCGTCAGGCATCGGCTCGTAGTGCTCGTACATTTATTCGATATTCACCCAATTCCTCTACTCCTATGCGCTAGAGATTTTGTTTTGTTTTTTTTTTCTCTTCTTCTGTTAGTGGATCCGATGTGAGTGGAGCAGAAGAGATGAAGTCTTCTGAGCAACAGCTCAAAAATGCTGAAGGTCCTCGTAGATATTCACTTCCCGGGCTATTTGGATGACTCCACCTCTTTCACTGGTGAACAGGCGTTCGAGCTGCGTGACATCAAAGGCATTGGCGGATTTGGCATCAAGAAGAGGTTAGTCTAGGCAATTGATCGCCTGGTCTGAATTGAGTTCTACCAAGCATGTTTCAAAAGACAGGCACGCACACCGTTCCCTGGCTTATACAAATTTACAAAGGTTGCCTTGTGCTAAACCACGTGCCTGTAGCCTGGAGGTCCGCTAAGGTTGTATTTATACCCAAAGCAAGTAAAGTCAACCATGCGTATCCGAAGGACTACAGGCCGATTAACCTGACTTCCTTCCTCCTTAAAGTTTTCGAAAAATTACTAGATATCTATATCAAACAAAGACTTGGATATCAAGCTCTATTGAGAGCCCAAAACGTGTACATGAAAGGAAAGTCCGTTGACACGACTCTCCATAGAAAAGGCACTCCACTATAAAGAATACGCTTTAGGAGTTTTTCTAGATAGTGAAGGCGCCTCTAATAATGTGCACGCAACAAAAATTATGGAGAGAGTGTACGCAACCAACACCCATCCCGCTATTTGCAGCTAGATAAGCAACATGCTTAAGCAAAGGCTCATATCAGTGAAGTGGGCAAGGGGGCAAATCATAAGGAAGGTTCACAGAGGTACACCGCAAGGAGGAGCTCTATCCCCTCTCTTTTAAAACCTGGCTACAAACTCAATTTTGGAAAGGCTTGAAAGCAAAGAACTCACAGTTGTGGCCTATGTTGATGACATTGCGATCTTAGTCTCGGGGAGGCTTTCGAATGCAATTTGCCAGCTCATCGAGTATAGTCTGAGGCTGGCTGATGATTGAGCGGATACCAACTCCATTATTGGAGTTGGCATCAACTCCAATAAAACTGATCTTGTACTCAGGCTAAGTCTTAAGACACAAACTCTTATTCTGGGTCTTATTCTGGACTGCAAGCTCACTTGGAAGGTGAACTTAGAGGAGAGAGTTAAGCGGGCAAGCAACGCGATTTTTGCCAGCAGTTGAGTGCTGGGTAAAACGTGGGGTCTTAGTCCTGCTATAAAACACTGGATCTTCATGGCGACAGCTAGGCCGATCCTTGCTTCCGAATGATTGATCTGGTGGTTAGCAGTGAACAAAACGACCTTTGCTATTATGGCGAACAGAGTTCAGTGGCTGGCGGCTCTTTGTACAACAGATGCTTTAACCTCGACTCCTTTGTCTACTTTGAACGTCTTGCTCCATCTCCCTCCGCTTGACTTCTTTGCCAGGCTTAAGGAATCGGGACAAAACGAGTCGAAATCCTTCGGCTACAGCAGTATTGAGCGGGGTTACTCAAGTAGCACTGACTACTTGGTCCCCACTCTGTGCTTCGAGCAAGGATATGGTGGAGGCTGAAGAACATCCTTAAGCTCGCGAAAAAGTCCGAGACATTCGATGGCCGCTTGGACTGAACTTCCTTTCTCCTGGTTCAGTTATCTGGCATAACTATGGACCAATAGGTATATTATTCTTTTTGACTGCCATAATATTGAAGATCACGATTTTGGCAATATGTTCGACAAAATTGCGGTTGAGATAGATTTTTTTTTACCGTTTCAATCTTCAATCGAAATAATGAGTCATTTTTAAAATCGACGCAAAAATAAAATTAGATGTTTGCGACATTTTAACATAAAAATAAACGTCAAGATTGAACTTTTCAATACACAAACAATATTGTTAAAAATGTAGTAAAATTTGTATTTAGACAATAAGCGTAATGAAACTAGTAATTATGTTAACTTATGTGTAAAACATAATAGGCTTATTATCGTAAAGTAGTAGCTTCTTTCCAAAAAGCAAACGAAATTTCATTGTAGCCATTTTATTGAACAAATTTGAGTTTCTGTTTGAAGGATAAATTAAATAAATATAAAAACAAAGTTATTCTTCTCACTACATTCCATTATTTCATTTAAGCAGCATTAAGAGTGAGCTTCAAGTTGATTTTTATGATAACACCACCCGTTTCTACTAGAATTAAACCATTTCTTTTAATGAGCTTAGACTTGAGCTCAGTCAAACAATCAGTTAGTATTCCTCCTATTTGATTGTTTTCGCAAGTCATTTTCGACATTGGTTCTTTTGTAAAAAGCTGCGAACCAATTATCATTTTTTGTTTTATTTAACTAATGGTAATTTTGATACCAATCAATGATTTCAAGTTTTTCAAAGTAGTATATCTTTTATATCCCCAACCCTGATCGATATTTACGAAGTAATAAAACAATTCATAAAATGCTATTTTTATGACCAACTAGAACTAAATAGAATTTTTTCTACCTATAAGCTTATACCTCCGAATTTTTTCTTCCTCTTTTCAATCGACATCAGTTAAACCTAAACCATCAAAAATTGTTGATACGACGGTGCGAATAGTTTCAAAAGAATTTTAATGAGGATCATCGATATTCGTTTCAGATGATTATTGATTTGATTAAATTACCACTTCGCAGATCATAATTTTATAACTAAATTTTATTGAGGAATGAAACTCAATACAAAGTCACCTACGTAGTATGAACAAAAGATTTTGGTGGCGTTACAATCATCCGGAGTTGATATTTTAATCATGATATACTTTTATTATCACAAAAAGAATAGAGAAATAAAGACGTCGAACTTTGTATCGAATTACAGTTTTTTTTTTGTTAATTTAACAAAAGATATAATAATTTATCAATATTTCCGACGAAAAAAATTTCTTCGAACTTGACCGTTTTGTGTCATTAAGATCAAATTTCCCCAAAAAAAAAATTCCAAGTTAGGAGAATGGATGTAGGAAAATTGAATGTGTGCTGAGTAGGTGATGTAAAAAAATTCAAGGTAAACAAAAGAAAAATTAAATTATCAAGAGCAAGCAGGCCAAAATAATATAACTGCTAGTTAGTAATTTTTTTTTATTGTAAATTTTACTTAAGTTGGAGTAAGAAGTAAAAAAAAAAAATTGAAAACAAATTTGTTTTTAATCTAATGTTTGTTAACATAAAATTATAAAAATTTTCAAACAAAATTAAGCCAAGAAATACAAGCGTACAAGGATAATATAGATACGAATAGAGTAGAAAATAATCGAAACAATAATTAGAATAAAAAATATTAGAAGCACCATATCATTCTCGAAGATCCATTTTCAAAGGAAAACAAAGTAATCATCAAAAGATATGACCCAATCAAAAAATTTTAACAACATTTATGCGTAATAAATCAACCTCGTTTAATTTTGATAATTGCCCAAATTGATAACTTCCTGCTATTAATTTCGCAAAGATTGAAAAACATTCCAACCATAAAAATCTGAAAAAATAATCATAACTCAAATGCCGCACAGAGAGCCTTTTACAAAAAACAATCTCATAAAAGACCGCAATGAAAGTAAACAGAAGCTATTGAACCAAGCATTCTTTATACTAGATTACCCATCACGAAACATATTCACCTTGTGTTTCGCATGGCAATGATTTGAAATTAATAACTCGTTCAAGTTCAATAACACTTCAGACTCGTCAACGCCGACAACTGCTTCTTCTTCTCCGTCTTCTTGTCGTTTCCCACATTAATTAACTTCAAACTCCAAGTCGATTAAGAAGCACCTAATTAGAAATTCAATCCAAATGATAATTTGTAATGTTGTGATGTCTTCCACGCATGAGAGACGCGACTCAGATCGAAGAGGCTACGCAGCAGTTCACATTCTGACGGAACATTTCTGAAATGAAAGAACAATGATGGCGACCAGAATTGGTAACCAAGTGAGTGTTTATTATTCGCCAAGTCTTGTAGGTACATCTTCGCTTGCTCGCGGATGAGTTATGTCGCGCATTAGAAACTTTACACGCAAAACCACTTTATTTCGCTCAAGATGACGCGATGCCGCGATGATTCTGTAAGTACTTGTGACCATCACCTTTAGCGGTGACATCACAGAGGCCATCTCTACTTGCATAACGGATTCGGCTGCATGCCGCGCTGGCATCTGAACAGAAAATGCATAATTTCAACTTGTCGTCAGTTACTCAGTCATTCAATCGTTTGCAGAGAAAGAAAGCACTTTCTTGGCTTTCTGATGGAAATGTAAACAGCAAGCAACGGTCGCCTCAAACCGGGAATGGAATAGTTTGGCTGATGACGGCTTGTCAGTGGCAAGGCCAATTCGACCTTAGTCGTTCTGTTTGCTGTTGATGAATGAAATGAAAAATGCAACAAAGACCTGAAGAAGATGATAATTTGTGTTTGTTTGGTAAATACAGCTACGATTGCAGTTCGAGTGGTTTGCGTAGATACAGGAAGTAAAAAGTTGAAGCCGAAAATTGAATGAATGATGAAGTATGTACGTAGACGAGGTATGGGATTTTTTTTAACATGGCAAAATATATGATTGGTGATTTTCTATTTTGAAAATCAAAATTCTATTTTGAGAATCAAAACTTATCTACACGAGCTAAAATTCACTATAAATTACGAAAACCTTAATAAATTTTCTTAAAATTTCTACTTAACTCAAAAACCATAAAAAAATGTTTGCAACCGGCCAGGTATTGTCCAGGATCATTCCATTGAATTGCATAGCTACATTGCTAACCTACAATCCATCCAGTGATCATCAAACGAAAGCAAAATGCAAATATGATCACTAACTGTCCTCCGCCACTGCCCAACCAATTACGCAAGAACATCAGCAAAATACTGACAACGCAACCGAACAATACCATGTTCTTGGTCAAGATAAACTTTGTAATACGATCTAACTCGAGTAACTTCCTGAATTACAAATCTAACACTAAAGTCAAGTAGCCACAGAAATGTCGTCCACTGATAGCTAGCCGTTTCAACCTACGCTGGCTAGCTGGCTGGATGGACGAATCGTAGCAGTAGGCCACATGGAAGGTATCTTGAAGACTTCCATGTCGTGCACACAATTAAGATCTGCTTGTTGCAGGCAGTGCGTAGATCAGGCTACTCGACCAAAATACGCAAAATGCAGTAAAGATCTGCAAACAACATATGAAAAGGTGAAATAATTTTACCGATTTTACAATATTCTGTTAGGCCTATGTGTCCGTTAGACGATTGCTTCGAAAAAGGGCATAACTGAAATAGACCTGAGACTCTTCTGAAATGTAACGGCACGGTGCGATGGCTGTGTGATCGCATATCAAACGGCATTACACCACACGCTAGGAAGTAGTCGAACTCGATATGGTCGTGAACAGTAGTTGCTGCATTGCATCTTTGGTATTCCATCTACAGTACTTAGTACCCATATGCATTTTACATACTGTTCTCTCGATAGAATCTCATCACATCAGCAGTCAGTTTATCTGAAGTACAGACTGTGTGGATGACTAGGTGACTACTAGGTGAACTGAGTTGGAGAGAAGTCTGGATGTAGATGAATTAACTGTGGGTTTAAAAGATAGTATCTTCTGTGATCTCTTACTAAGCTTATATTATTTGATACTTCGGCCTATATGATTGCTTACAAAATATTTTTTTGAGACCATTATCTTGATGTCTTGCAAAAATCTGAAGTAAACCAACATTTGAATCAGTTTGCACAAAAATTAATGTTTCTTTATATACATCTATCTTTAAATTCGCGACAATATGAAGCAAAATGATCTTTGGAGTACGTGATCTGATTGAGGTGAAATTTTTATATTTTTTTTTGTTCCTTAGAAACTATGGTTACATTTTTACGAGATATGGTTATATATAAGAAGTAGGTGCGCTTTAATTTAAAACTAATATATATTTAACCCTTTGTCAGCGGCGGGCATTTAGGTGAACTTTCAGGCCCATTATATCATTTGTAAGCCCCTGTAATGTATTGGGTAACGGACAGGCTTCTAGTGTGTAGAGTTCCAGGTCCGAATCCAGGTTCGGATGAGAAATCGTACACCGAGCTTCGAATTCATCTAGCTCTGAATAGGAACCTGAGTTAAATTAGGGGAAGCATGATTCGTGGAACTAATCGCTTCACACTCAATAGTAAATTTGTTATTGAAGCTCACTACCAGCTTTGACTCCTAAACCCTAGAACAAGGGCTGTTGTGGGATTACTTTATTTTGTATTTCTATAGGAAGAAAAATTTCGGAAAAAGCATGCACATCAAATCAAAACTTATAATGCTTTACGCTTGTATATGATACCGCTTTTGAAATTTTTGACCCACAGTGGGCGCTGAGTGCCTATTTTTTTCTTCAAATTTAGATTTGTCATAACTTCTGACAGAAATTCACAGGTCATATTGACGTTTATCAAAATCAGATACGTGTGGTTTTCGATAAATGTGTGGGAAATCCTGTGGTTAAAGCAAGTACGTGAAAAGATCCATCAAACCATTGTTCCACCTGAAAATTTTTTGTTATGTTCTCGGCCCTAAGTTTTTATCCAAAGCACATGAAAAATCACCTATATAGCACTCGACAGCTCTGTTCACGAGATTCCAATTCTCTGGATCATAAGATCGGTATGTCGTGAAATTTATTTTATTTAGGTAGGAGCAAATCTGGTAGAAGTTATTAAAAAATGTATGTAGCCCTGTAGCTGTGACGCCATCTTGAAAGATTGCCGATGAAAAAATCGCCTTTAATAAGATCTGTACTTCATACAGTATGTTAACCTGATGTTAACCTTAATTTCAGCCAAACTTTATTTTTGGTAGCAAAATGAGGATAAGGCTGCCAACTGTGATAATCTTCGCTATTTTTACGTTGAGAGATATTACCAGTATATTTTTGGGTTTTAGGGGTGTAATGTCGGATTCAGTCATTAGATTGAAACGAATTTCACTCAGTAACTTGATCTTGAAGCAAGTTTCATAAATTTGCCTTTTTGTTACTGCCGAAGGGTTGCTAGTATGGGGCATTTTTATCATTTTTATGCCAAGATATGTTGCAAAAAAACATATAATAAGCACTTTACAATTGAAGTAAGCCAAAAGGTTCATTTTCCCTAAATTTTGGATTTTTTTCCGTTTGCAACACCTAAAATCTTTCAATGTCTATAACTTTTATTCCAATCATAGGGTCAAAGCGAAACTAACAGAGTGATTTGGTCTCACCTAGAAGTAGATTTAGTATACTTTTGATGTTGATGCTAGCAAAGGGTTGCCAGAATCAGTTATTTTGCCGTTTTATTGCCGAGAGATGTAACCATTTAATTTTTGTATAACAAACACCTTAAATCGATAAAATCATTCAACGTTTATTAGCGATAAGCAGTCATTTTATGGTTTTTTATTTTGAATTGGTTGTGACTTAGTTATATATGACCCAGCACAATTTTTTCATACATGCGAACCACAAGGAATTATAGGCAATATTCTAAATGAATAATTTGATGCTCTACGAAGTTCAGTTTATTGGCGGGTATAAAAAATGAACATTCTTCGTAGATTTACTTCATGGCATGATCATTTTTACGTAATTAAAACACATATACATTATTGTAATTGTATTAGAATTGGCATTTGCTTTTCCTACAAACACTGATGAAACAGCGGCCCAATAATTATTTCAAAGAAGAGGGCAGGAGTTTGTATCTTCTTGCCATTAATTTTTTTTTATAATTTTTAAAATAACAGTGACAACAGCGACAGTATGCTCTGTGAAATTTTTCATTCTTAATTGAATTGAAATGCCAAACTATATTCACTAAAGCTAGAGTTACGATCAATGCAACTCAACATTGTTGCACAACAAAACGAGTTTGAACTCATGAGAACGTATGAAAGCAGTTACAATGATGCAACACAGCTTTGCTGCACAGCAAAGTTTGCTCATACCTCAAACTTGGCATGGCAACATTGAAAATATTCAATTCCACCAGTTCCTATGAACGTCTGCGAAATGGGAAATGTCATATGCAAAAGAAATTCAGAATTTATTCTTTTTCTGTCTCATTTTTGCTTTGCAATATATTCTTCAGCTTTTAAAGGATAAAATACTCACTGATATCACTTTACGAGACTAAAGCATCCATATTATCAAACAAAAATTTCGTTGATATAGCCAGTGACAATTTCGTTAATATAACCAAATGGTGTGTTGCATTGATTGTAACTCGTTCCACCGACAAAGCATGGCAACAAATGTTGTGTTGCATTGATTGTAACTCCAGCGTAAATAACAAATAACAGATACTAACAAAGAGTAAGACTTGTGCTTTAGGGCTCCATTCAATTATAGTGTCCAGCTACAAAGCTTTTCGTGAAAAATGAAATAAAAATCAAAAGAAAAATAAAAATAAAAAATAAAAATAAGTAATAATAAAGTCACCATAGGATAGTATAAGCCAAAACCTTTTTACAAATCTTTTTTCTGTGACTGGAAAGGTTGGTTTAGACCTTGGTGTATCCATAAAAACCAAAGGTTTTCGTTAGATGCTGACGTTTTTGTCTTGCAGTTCCGAAATTATCAAAATCGTTATAACCCGAATCACGAACATCTTTGAACTCATTTTCAACAAATTGAATCCACAGTCAACAAGCAAGTTTGACACTGCATTAATTTATTTCAGTTTTATGTTTCTTTCTTAAATTTAGAGAAACTGTGAAAGCTGATTGCCATCAAAACTTGCACTTAACCCTTCTGCATCTCAAATCACCTGAGAGGAGTACATGGTATTAGTGCCAGGTTACTTTGAATCCAAGTATGGTTTATGTTACCGAAAATCCTCTTACATAATATTTTCCCTGAAAATCTTGACCTACATGAAAAATTCGACGTTTTCTGCTCCTCAATAGGATATAAAACTTTTTTTTTCCGACAATGTTCGAAAAGTATCTAATCTGGCCAGCATTTGATCATTCTTTCAATCGCCTGATGTAATTGGACCAATATTTGCGGAGAAGATCAATATTGAACCTGAATACATTCAATACTATTTTGGAGCATCCAAAAGATCTGAACCTGACCTTTTGCGAAATATTTCGCAATATTATTTCTGATTATATGTGCAGATCATCTGAAAATCATACTGGAAAGCTTTCTTTACATCACTCAAAAATTCAAAAATGGCGATTGGCGTTGAATTTGAAATTATAGAGGTATCATCATAGCATGCACAGCTGCCAAATTCTTTGAAAAATCCATATATAATCAGGTTTATCCTCTGGCTGACAGTTAAAAGGGTCGTTCTATGACAACTACTCTGACTATACCTTTTTCCAATATCCTATAGAAAGTGAAGAAGGATCAACAAATTGACGCTGTCGTTACAAACTTCAGCAAGTCAGCAAGTGGATCTCTCTATTTAAATTAATTATTTTAATTGACGATTTGGGATCATAGAGTAATGTCTTATCATATCTGATATTCTCCATTTACTCTTTGGGAGTGTAATGAAAATTGATTTTATTAAGTCACCATCAGGTGTCACCTTCTTTAAGTCAAAATTAAACTCCCCGGACCATAAGTGCTCTGCATAAAACCTACCTATTAATATAGCTGAAAGTCATGTGATTAACATCTTTCGCAAATTTACACTCGTAAGTTACATATATGTACCTCCTCAGCAATGCTGCACACAGCAGTGCTGACATTATATGTTTGATTTGAAGGGTCGTTTTTGATGAAAACCTCCGTTTCAATTTGCATTATAGCACGGTGTATTCTCAAACGACGAGCCAAATAGTTTCAAAATCGTTGGATGAGATATATTTTATACATTTTACTGCTGTACTTCTACTTCTTGAGTATGCGTGTACTATTTGAAACCCATGGTTCAAAACTCGCAGCCAAAAATTTGAATCCTTCTAAGAGCAGTTCTTATTTTTTCTCCCTAAGAAATCTTTTCCACTCTGATGATTCAGCAATTTACGATCATATAAATTTCGTCTTAGCTTTCGAAATTTATTACCGCTTGTGTCTAAAAAAAAACTGAAGTTATCTACGTGTTTCAGTTTCGATGTGATGAAAGATACTATTAGTGTCAACTACATGAAGGGTACTTCAAAGTCTTTGCATCCTACGTTTCATCAAAACTAAAAATTTTCATTCATTTTCAAAATGCTTCTGCAATTTTTCTTTTTTGTTGATTTTCATTTAAAATACAGCTCCGCAAACAAATTTTGTCGGTAGTCGTACTAATATGTACGCTTGTCACTCAATAAAGGCAAAATATCAGAGCTATTTGGCTTAAAATTTTCATTAGGAATTTTAACTACGAAGACTAAGAAGACTAGACATAATAATTCCATTATCTTCATTTAAATGTAAATTTTATTTGTAGTCTGTTGTGGTTCTTTCTGTGGAAATATGTTGAAAAATTATGTTAGAATGTCAATCCTTTTGCCAAAATACCTTAATATATACATCTGCGAATATACTAGACCCAGCAAGTCATGTTTACTGCAAGCTTATGATTTTAATTTTATTTAATGTAAAATTCTCTTGTCAGGTCTTATCACCGAATTAGTATTGCACAGACATATTTACCATAGATGTCTGTCTACATCCATGAAGACTACAAAAGCACTCTCGTTAATGAAGAAAACATCACTCACCATTCGCAAACCTGTAGACGCCGACATACTATATTCAACTTTCCATACTTTTTGAAACTGACTTATAATTAATATGTCTAGTCTGTTCTGGTGTGATCTTAGTCGTGCCAGCAAAACCAAACAATTCTAATTAAGAAAATTAATTTCAATTTCGCAAATTAGAAAGGTTTTTCAATTATTAGGCTACCGAACAACCAAATGAAATGATATAGTGAACGAACCCTCTACTATCGAAGCTTTCATTCCGAACCAATATAACTCAAGACGGATGCTAATTAGCGATATAATGAGGGGTTGTTTTCGTACTGGGCTTGGTTTTGACTACAATTTCAGTTCATTTTATTTCGAACCTTTCGAGCCAAGCGAGACTGTGAAACAACTTCTTAACTGAAGTGTAACACGCAACTGGGAAAAAACAGCGCAACACGAAAATCTCTTTTACACGTCGCTCACGTGATTATAAATATTATGCTTGTACGAATATCGAGAAAATGATGGTTTTATGTAAACACATTTCGACGTCGTATAGTTAACAAAAGAAATGTTGGCCGTGGTTCGGCTTAGTATTTGACGTAGTCTATTGAACGAAATGTGCTCGAGTAAATTTCAGCTGAGCATGAAATGGCTGTAGTGGATGGGCAAGAGGCTCAAGTGAGTTCGGCTTAAAAAAGACGTTAAGAAGACGATTTCAGGGAGAACATAAAATTTTATGTAAGACACACTCTGGAATATGATTAACCTTGACCTGCGAAATATAGCTTATGAAAACAGCAAATGCGCTCGTTTTTCATTTTTTTTTCTGTTAAAATAAATGTTGGCGTGACAAATAGTGAGAGCCAAATGATAAATGCTCCTCTGACGTTGCCCGAATTTTCATTTTTGATTCCTTCGGCAAAAAGCCTATGCATCCATTACGTAATAGCACCAGAAAACCATCTATTAATAGCCCACTTTAGAAAACCGCAAAACGCAAGTGACCTGTGCCTAACCTAGGCAACCAGTCAGTCGGCACTATAATGTTCCTTCGATTCACCTCAGTTTACATAGTTCATCGTCATCGTCTAAGCAAAAGTTCAACTGGTAATTTAAAGTTCGCAAGTAATAGTAAAGCCCAATACCTGTAAGGTATATGAGGGGATAACCTGCAGCAAAACGAGCATAGAGTACTGATTACAAGCATGTGATGTAGTGGTCGATCTATTCGGCTTGTTGATGATTTTCGCGTGATTGTTGCGGTTAACCTGCATTTCCTTATTTTTCGTACGTGGAACGTAACGACTAACCATTAAAAAAGTTTCTTACCCAGTTGATGAGTTAGTTTTGGAGAGTGATTAGAGGAGTTTTGAGGCCTGGAACTATTTTCAGTCAGAGCTTATGAGAACATGTGCAAGAAGTTCAATGACTTGGTTACATAGTTAAAGGTGAGTTTTTTGAGGATAGGGTGTATTTTGAAGACTGTGATGGTGTTTCTGTTGAAATATGTTAGAAACTTAGTTTTGATAGTTCATTCTACAGGAATATTTTCATGAGTGATTTAATTTCAAAATTGGTTGAATGCGATTTGATTCAGAAAACCTAAGGAAATAGGTTTCATCTTCACTGTCTAAATTAATCAAATCAATTTTTATGGCACACTCAACACAGTCTATATACGCTACTAAGGATATGAGTATATTGGAAATGTGTCCACTTACGACCTAAAATCATTAAATTCAGCATAATTTTAGCTTGTGGTGCAAAATATTTTTAATAAGCAGCCAATGCTCCTTTTCAGCTATGCTTAACCGATTTTCATATCAATACTGCCGTTACTCTTATTTAAGTAAAATAAAAAAAAGTCTACGGCATCACCAAACTTTTCAATTAAAACTATTTTAATTCCAAAAAATAATATATTTGCCGGTATCAATAACTGATTCAAAAGAAAAGCTATTTAAGGCACGAAGACTGTTAATCAAAGGTGCTTTTATTTGATTAAAAAATGAATATGAGTTGAATTTTCCAGAATTTAAAAATATTTTAAATTTTGCAACAGCGCCTAATTAAATAAATTTTATTAGATTTTACAGCAATAAAAAAGTGCTTGAAAAATTAAACAAAATAACCTACCTATAAATAGCTACTTGAGTCAAGTCAGAGACAAAGTGTGACATGATACTAATCATATCACACCTGTAAAAAATTTGAACCTTTTATTTGAAACAAATTAAAGGTTTAACATTACAATATACTCTATTTTTGGCTCTTGCCAGTAATGAATTAAAATGTCATCTGTCAATGAATATTGCTATGGGTGGTGACTTTAACGCAAGAGCTTTGGATTGGAGGAATGCCAACTAAGAACATAGTGAGAAAATTAATTATGGATATGGTGGCTAAACATGGGCTCAACACCAAAATATCGCAAACCGTGCTTTGGTGAACCATAATTTTCACCTGGGAAGCAGTATTAGAGCCAGAAGAGCACCCTGGATGTAATTATAACTACATTAACTGCTGACTGTCAGAGGGAAACCAAAGCTAGCAGAGTTTAGTCGAAAAATACGTGGCTAGATAATTTCTTAACTAAACAGTAGAGAGCTTTTGGAGTCGCTCGAAGACAATTTATTTGCAAGGACAGTGTCTCTCAAATAAGAGTTCAACTGCCAGATTTAAATTAACATGGATCTTCGATGGAACCAAGTGAACGTGACATTCCAAAAATAACCTCCCGAAAAATAACAGGTTTATTGGTAGGGCTAGACGGTACGCCAGAAACATTCCAATCTGCTTCAGATTACAACGGACTATAAATTCGAGAAAAAGTGGAAATTTGGCAAATGCTCTGCGATGAAGAGAACCAGGACCTAAAAGAGTAGGCTTCATACTAGTATCTGTTAGGCTTGCTCACATGCGTTCTAGTCCACTCATGGAAGCGTATGTTCGGAAGCATATATGGATTCGTTGCCCTCCATTCGCCACGGGAGAGTAAGACACGCTCTCACAGTCCATCAGGAAAATATTATTTTGCTAACTGAAGAAGACTTTTGCGGTGGAGTGGTTAAAGTAAAGGTAAGTGAAGGCTCCTTGCCCTAAAACCATGAAAACAGAAGTGGTGCAATGGATCTTTCGTCGACACTGCTACAAAAAGTGGCCTTCTATCTGGATAGAAAATGCCATGACTCGCTTTGATTCCAAAGTGTAATGGGGGGGGGGGAATGGCTTGACACCTGCTGATGGTGGATTTCCTTTAAAGGCTTCTGAAGCCACGGCTACAGGCTGCAATATGAAGGGCCGGCAGCCTTTCAAAAAATCAACACGGGTTCTGTTATGGTCACTCGACAATAAGTGCCAAGAATGAAGTAAACGGTGTTATCATGTCTGGCCTATGTTGTTTCTAATGACACTAGATGTTCGAAACACTTTGCGAGATGGATAAACACGCTTGAAGCTTTTAAACGCTATTTCAACGTAAAAAAAACTACCTGTTAGCTATAGCCCATTTATGTATGAAAAGTCGTCATCTGATGTATGGAAGGGTACTGTGCGCAAAAATATTACTGCCGAGCAACACCAGGCTCCATTCTGGGACCAAGCCTTTGGAATATTTATATGACGTTTTTTTATGCTTTGAAATATCAGAAATGTGCTCTTGTTAGGTTTTGCCATTAACATACTAGCTGTCATCACATCCAAAAATCCTCACTTCGGTCAGTTCAGCCTTATCAAAGTGACGAAAAGGGCTGAAGATTGGATGGAAAACCATAGTCTGCAGCTAGCGATAACAAAAACGTAGATGATCATGCTGACGAATCCGAGCTTTTGTCATAAAACATTTTAATCTTTTGTCTAAGTGACATGCATAAAATATTTTCAGGGTCGCCCCCAAAAAAGAACTGAAATTTGAAAAATATGAACCAGTAATGTAACCAAAAAGTTAATCAAACATTTTTTATGTCTAATTCATTTCACTCTGCGAATTTTTTGCAAGATCGTTTTTTAGGTTTACTGACCATAAAAAAAATTAGATTTATAAAATAAAAACATAGTTTACTTATTTTGTACCAAAATTTAAAAATTGATTGGGAGAATCTTCGGATGCAAAAATGGACAACTTAATCGAAGTTGACAATTCTATTCGAATTTCACAACCAAAAATCTGTTTAACTTGGCTTAACTTGGCGTAAAAAAGTGTGTTATTTTTTTTTATTGACTGTACGAGTATTTTAACATGGCATCACTTCCACAGTGTTGCATGCATTTTTAAATTAGACCTACTCCTAGCTCACAAATACGAACAAAAATTTCGAGTGCTCGAGAAATTGGTAATTTAGGGAAAGAGAACCGTTTTTGCAGGCTGAGGAATTTTCAAAATGTTAAATTATGTAAAATCAGCATCAGATTTATAAATCGTTTGCATATTTTTATAAAAAGTGGAATATTTTCACGAAACTGAATGATTGAAAAGATTTTCTTCACATACCTGTCACACTAATCGGATATGTATAAAAAATCATACAAAATTTTCAATATAAGCAGTAATACGGCCTGATGCTTGATTTGCTGCTTCTCGCAGAACTTATCACAGCTAGAAATTTTTCAAATTTTCTTTACTTACTTTTAGACACTGACAAATTTCCAAAGCGTCGATATAGTTTTCATTTAACATAGTTGGGCTTCTAAAAAGAGGTATCTGAAAATACACCAAAATGCCGACCGCAATCAATAAGTTAAATATTTGGATTACATATGCAGACCTACTACACTGAAAGATATAGTCGTGGTTGATTTAACTACTATTGATAGTAATGCAACAATTCATTCAAAATTGTCGAATGAACTACGGAAAATGGTTCTTTCTACTATGCTAAAATAGTTCATTTGACCATACAAAAGTAGTTGACTCTGCTGATACCAAAAATATCGAAACGTTCGAGAATTCAACTGTTTTAGTTGTTTGATAAGTACCAAAAATAATTGATCTATAGCAAAACAAACATCAATTCATTAAACACTACAAAATATTGAATTATCAACAATTTTTATAGTAAGCGAGCCACTCTAAAATTGTTAAATTCAACAAACATAATTCAGTAATCACTTATTATTGTTGGGACACTTACTATTTCATACTATGTACATTGTTGGAATACCATAGTTTGTGGCTGCTTACTCTTTTGCACCACGGACGTTGTTTATCAACCACGCGTCATGGTACATAAAAGCAATCAACAATTTTCTTATGGTTGTTTTAACTCTAGCCCGTAGTTGACGCAAAATCAACTAAGGAAAATTGTTGATTTTACCAAGATTTTTCCCTCAGTGTACTAAAATACGTTAATTTTTCTTGAAAATTTTAGTTTTATCGGATCATCCACTCCAAAGATAATATCACTCACAAAATTCGACTCGAATACAAGTTCCAAATTCACATGTCAAGAAGAATCACTGCGACCAAAATTGCAGCTATCAAAATCGAAAAAAAAAAACAGTGAAAATTACAGCGATCGGAATCACGACATAGCATAGAGCAGAATCACAATTTTCGTAATCTGTGATTTCGTTCGCTTTGATTTCCTTGGCTCTGTGGTTTTATTTGCTGTGACTTCGGTCTCTATGTATTTTGCTGACCAATTTTTTTTTTATTATAAGTTTGAATACTCTCTATTTACAGCATTTTGCCCACATTGGGCGCAGCTGTTCAAACCAATATTTTTTGAGTTCGCACATAGGAATTGCAAAAAGTGGAAGAGAAGCGCATATTTTTTTCTCATATCTTACTGTTGTTTTAATGATCTTCAAAAATGGTAAGTAATGAAAGTGAAACAATTGATGAGTTTGATCTAAATCTTTTGGAAGAAACTTTTTCACATTTCCCCAAGACTAGAAAACAGTTTGTTTTTGAACGGTTTCGCTTTTCAACCAATAGGAATACATTTGTTTTATCCAGCAGGTTCAAAATAAATCAAAAATGCCCGTTATTGCTATTACCTCAGATATATAGTACAGATATAGAAAAGATATGTTTAGTATATAATATGTAATAAGTATCATATTCGGCTTGTATAAAGAATTTTACACTGCAAAATAAATTTGATAAATTTTGATACCGAAAAACTTGGGAAACTCACTTTTTATTCCGCTGATTTTTTCCGCGACCTTAGCAAAATAAAATGATTCAGTAAAATTTTCGCCAAATTCATTCAAATGTTTTCAGGGCAAATAAAAATTTATACATGCCTTGTATCGAAAATTCCAAGTTATCCAGTGCAAAAGTATGGTGAAACGCATGGCATACTTAAATTCGCCCTAAGAGTGAAAATCCTCAAGGTTATTTTATATTTGCATTATACATTCGATGAGGAACTTATATCAACTTACTACGTTTTGCTTGTTTTGCTTGATATTCCCATCTTATTGCCCTCATTGCGCAGTTTGCCAAAAACTATTATATTTTAAGCGTCCGAAAGTTTAATACATATTTATCGCTGTAATTTTTAAGCCCTCGGAATCTGCACGCGAATTGAGTGTTTTTAAAATAGCTGAGCCTTATGTTAAGATCCAATTTCAAAAACTCGCCTTAGCTATACATTACATCTCGACACGAAATCTACTATCAAATAAACCAGCCAGTAATCCTGACTCTACCATTTAGACGGCATCCTTTTCTACTAGAAGTAAATACTCTTAAAAAAAAACAAAATGAAAGTCGAACATGTCGAGAAACGATATGCTCAGTAGAACAAGAACAAGACTAAAAACGTGCACTGAAAGAAAAATCAAACTAACGATGTTCCGTGCGGAACAATCACCGAAGGAAATGATCAACCCCAAGAACAAGAAGAAGAAAACTAACCGAAACGTCTGTAGATAATCCCATTGGACTCCAACCGGGCATGTTGACGACACAAACTCGGCCATAGATTGAGAATGGTCAGTTCACATTGCACACCCCGTTTAAATCGCAAATTTATGCGCATATTGTTTTCTCGAACGCACGAAACAAGTGAACAAGTGAATCGAAAGTAATGAATTCAATCGCCGCAAGCAAGGTTTTTTTGTGCTTGAAGTCATGGTACAAGTGGCTGTGCAGTCGGGACGAAAAATTCTATAGAGATGTTTCACACTGTGATATTAACTTATACGACAGGAAATAATGCAAAAGGACTGGCTATGAATTTTTATTTTCTGAATAATAATTGAATGAGGAAAGGCAATCGATGCAGTAAATATCGATAGAAAACGAGAATTGCAGAAATTACATGACCCTTTTCATGGTCTTCGATTGCGGAGATGGCAGAAGCCTGCAGGTGCTGCGAATCTATGATTAAGTAAAGTACCTATGTGAAAAATAAAAAAAAAGATGGTTTTTAGAAATTGAAAGCTTTTTTCTCTTATGGTTTGTTCAAATCAACTAATTCAGAAAACAATTTGTTGCTGTTGAAACATGCAGATATCCTTTTTTTGTTCAGTATTCCGGCTTACAAACTGTTTTATTAATTTAGCATTATCAAGATCTTTCAGAAGCGATTACCCAAGTGTTTTCACTAGTTTAGCTTTTAATAAAAAAAAAAAGTAAAAATAAAAAAAATTAAAGGTAAAATAAAAATAAAAATAAATAGGCTAACTTAGCTTTAGCAGAATAGCAAGTAAAGTAATTTAGAAAAGCAAATACTCTAAATGAATATTTCCAGGAGCGGTTAGTTCTGTATTTTTCAGAAACACTTCCATTCTGCAAACAATATTTCAATTTGACGCTAACATTATTTTTTTCTCTTTTGTTGCAGGTAAATTTCAAAGTCTACGGGCCTTTCGGAACATAATAATAGGTAAAACAAATTAAAACTTATCAATGTGCTTGTTACTTTCACTTTCAATAATATTCACCAATTTACTACTTCACAGTGTTCCATTCATTCAATCTACTATGCCCTGCTCTAACTCGACTCACATTCGCATAGGTTTTATGGCATATTAAACTCATTTATTCATCTTGTGGTTAACCGATATGAGAAAGGTTATTGCGATATGTGATGTACTAGTCCATATAACAATTCAAAACGCAATTGATATTTGAATAAGTCGATCTAAACATAAAACAAGATACATTTCAAAGGATTTCATTCAATAGTGAAATTCAATTCGATCCGAAAACGCTTCTTGCTTTGAAATTGTGCAAATGGTGTGCGAACTAATATGCGAGTAGCTTTGCAATGTAGCGCCATTTGGGTGGCTACATTAAATTACATATGTGGATACGATTGATAGACAGATATTGTTTCAAAGTTCGCCTTAAGCTTGCAATGATCAATCTCAATAGACCACAAAAAGCAAAAGATACGGTTCTTTGAAAAAAATCGGTGTGTCAAGATTTTTGCGGTCATGTTGCTGGGTGTTAAGTATTGATCTGTGACACTCTACGTCGGGGCTACTATAGATATGTATTTCATAATCTTAATAGATTGATCGACTATAAAAGTTGACAAATATCACTCATATGTTTCATATGAAAGTTTGCACAATGGTGGCATGTTCTTCGAAAATGTAAAGGAAAGTAGAAAAACATTATTGAGCAATCAAATGCAGAGCGTAACCGCAAAACTATATTTGATGTGAAGTGCAATGGGAAACTGTCCTCAAAATCTGTTGATATTATTTTGTTGATATTGTTTGACTCTACTCCGATAAACTCAGAATGTGCTTGAAATGGACTGATTTCTTTAAAAGAAATAAGTGACCTTGATTCTTATCCTTTGAAACTCGTTTCAGATGCATGTCGTCAGTCGACAATATCGAACATGCGAATCCAATTTAAAATAAATTCTTCTGGGAAGTATATTAGATGAACACTATGAGATACGATCCGTTTATTTATGTATGGCGTGTAAAATCTATATTTAGGTGCAAATTATGATAATTTATACCGCCATTTAATCTTTTTAATTTTAAGGGAACGGATTATTATAATTTTAAGGGAAGACGGATTCTTCTTAAGCTCAGTGTTGACAAAAGTAGTTCGGACCAGAGAGCTGAGGATTAAGTGTATCATCCTTATTAAGATGTACTTGATTGTGCATACAAGGCCGGTAAATGAGCTGTCTAAGAGTCCTCTATTAAAATTGAGCAAGTGGTTGAAAATATAGGGCTGCACACACATCAGGAAAATAATAAACAAATAATGTCACTCAAGTTACTTTAAAAGGCCAAACTTCTTATCTTTAAGATCATAATCTTGATATTTATCATGTATTCGACAAAAATCCCTGGCAAGATCGTTAGCAAGAATAATTGCAAGCTCTTATTCGTGTTCGAGAGGAGAATTCTCTGGTAGATATTTAACCTTAGACATGAGAATGAATGATTCCAAGACAATACGACTGATATTGTTACCGTGAGTTCCCTGATGAATTCAGACACAGAAGGCTGGAGTAGACTGGGCAATAAGATCTCATTAGTAAGACTGATCCGATTCGGAAAGCTTCCTAGGCAAGATTATTGTAAAGAGATGCTATGCAAACCTGTCTTTGTTGCAGTGATTTCGCACGCCAAGGAAAAAAAATATGGTTATATATTTTTTATTATGACTTTTGTATTTGGTTTGTCGATTTCAAGTTTTAACTAAAACTCTCTGTAATTTTAGTTTTTAAAAGAAATCCATTTTTCCATATTATGGCAGTCTATTTGAATTTTTGATTTGTTATTTCAACTATAAATTTTTAAGTAACTTTTTACGATTTGAAATGACTTTTCTAGGTTCGACCACAAAAAGCTATTACCCATGCCGTTAAAATAGACTAGCTAACAAAAATTATCTCAGGTTGGGGAAAAAATCCATTATATTTTTATTTACCCTCCATAATTTTTTTGTTTAGTGAAAATTTTTCGATTCAATGACAAAAAGTGTGCGAATTACTTACTCCCAATGCAGACTATAAAGTGAATGCGTCAAAACTTCACAACGAATGACTTTAGACGTATGTGGCCTCACGTTGTCCTGATGGAACGCAATTCTTCTTTTATTGTCCGATTATGGCTGCTTGTGGTGGATCGTAAGTCTCAAGCGGTCAAATTATTAACAATAGAGGTCCGAATTTAGTGGTTAGCCACATTGTAGCTCTTGGGATATGATGCCTTTTCAGTACCACCAAACACACGCCAAAAATTTTCTGGTTTTAAACCCAGGTGTAGTCACCATTTGAAGCCCATCGTCTCACTTTGACTTAGTAAGTCTTCGAATAATATACTGGTATTCAAATCATTTCTTCTCTCTAGACCCCAACCATTTCAGAAATGGTTCAATTTGGTTTCGTTTGGCTTAGGATTCGGAAAATAAACATTGACATTAATTACATTGATTCGTGTAATAGCCAAACATTGAGCTTATTAGTGAACTCAGATTTATTCAAATGAACATAATACTGTCTTGTGGTCAATCTTGGCAATTCTATTACGTGAATTCTACTGGCGATTCTATTGCGTGGTTACATTGAATTTTTAGGTTTTGCCCACTGCAAAACAAAAAACAAAAACAGATAAAATGTTTAATATATTTTAAAAAACAAAATTTGTAATTTAATATTCGAAATTTATCAGATAAACATACTCTTTGAAATCAGTTAAACAAAGTCTTTGAAAACGTGATGGTAAACAATGTATTCCTCTCCAAGAAAAGTAAAGAGAATATGATGGATGTAGCAAAGTCTCCCAGCCAGTTTGTTTCAAAGTGTTCCTGGCCAAAGGCGCTGTATGTGGTTGTGCTTTGTATTGTAGGAACAGGATTCCTTTTTGGTTCAAAAGCACTGCATGTTGACTGATAAACTTTTTTAGCTGCTGACAGTAAATTCCAGCCGTAGTGCTTTGGTCAGACTCCAACATTTAATACCACACTGTGCCTGTGGAATATCACCAGGACAGATTCCTACACGCAGAATTTTTTGTTTCCGTTTACTTCATGAAAAACCCAGAGCCCAAACTACTGTTGTTTCTCCGAGCATCGAAAATTGCAACAAATGGTGTTTTCTTGAAACTTTACGCTTAATTCGTGCAAAGTCTAATGAGGATTGCCTCAACGTTGGCAAGAAGCAACGTTCCATATATCTGAAACTCCACTTTAGGATGGTTTTCACCTTCAAATATGTCGTTCTTGGTGCGGAAGCAAGCAAACCTTTGCTGAGCTGTATGTTTTATCACCACACGTCTTCAAATGCTTCACACATACTGCAAGTAACTACTGCTGCATCCGTCTCTGACTTGTACTCGTAGAAGAAAGAAAACACCTTACTTCCACAGTTTTACTGACCATTTTTACACTTCAATGTTTTCCGAAAGACTGAATACATTTAAATTGATATTCCAAATCTTAACTATTTCAGATATCTCTCTTCAGAAAACTACACGAAATCTGAGAAAATAAAATGACTTTCTAGAATAAAAAGTGAAATTCCTTATTCGACACTTTCAATGCGACCACCCAATACGATCGCTAACATGCCGATCTACTTCGATAATTTCAGTAATTTCATCGACGTCCAACCTTTGCTTAGTACATTTTTAATATCATAATTACCGTAAATTAGTCGACCATACTGAAACTGAACACACAAGTCAACTGTCATTGGTATTACAGGTGGTATCTTCCGCTTTCTCAGCAAGACAATCTCTATCTTTGAGACTGCTAGCTGGAGGTCGCGCTCGATTATCGACCGCTCCACGGTCCTCTTGAGTTGGTTAAGTCTGGAGTGAAAACAATTTGCAAACCTGGCGGTGATTGTTGCTATGACGTCATCCTCTGCTACGTAACTGAGATTACAAGGCTTCTTCTGACTCCCACCTTAGTGCCATAGAGCAACCACTGGTCCCTGAGATAGTCTCGCATCATGGCTAGCAAATAACTAGCGGTACGAAACGTCTGCTCAAGGATCCGAAGCATGTCTGAGCATTTCACCAAGTTGAAGCAGTTTTGAACGTCCAGCGATGCCAGCAAGATTATCGATCTGGTGCAAAGACATGTATCCTATGCTCTTCCTTCTTCCCCAACTAGCTCTGAGGTGGATACGATTTTTCAATGCCCTCTCCGAAAACCGTGATGTCTGTTATAAAAATCCTCAGCCGATCACACAGCTCACAGCAGCGGTGACTTAAAAAACCCTTTGAGAAGCGTTCTCGCAGTGTCCAGCATGCACAGCGGACGATATGCTGATACGTTGCAAATGTCACGTTTACAAGTAAGTCACCTAGTGTCAATCGAGCTACTTTCCATCGCGACGAGAAAACCGTTGCGGCTAAAATTTTTTTACATAAATCTAATAATAGATGCGGTTGCTTCTCCACTATGACTTAAAGTACCTCGACCGGCTCTCCATCAGGTCCTGAGTGACCAATTTGTTGCCATCTCCTCATGGGCCTGAGTTGACCTCCCCAAAACAGAAACCTACCATTTGGCACGTTTGCTCCTCGTTATGTCTTGGTCTGCTCCTCTTTGGCTGCCATGTGATCAGCATAAAGTTCGGTCGCTCCCAGCTTATTCCTGACTCAGCGAGTCGCAATTTGTCTCAGTTCAGCAATTTCATCGTTCCATTTTAAAATAAGATTAATATATAGAGAAGTGAACTTGTCTTTGTTTGACGCATACCATAAATATTTTTTGGAATACGAATACAGTAAGCCAGTTGTTTGTGCAACCATCATTGAGCACTAAATGGTTATTAGCTAATTTTTGCTTTAAACACTGGGAGTTTTTGTTGCACTTTACCCCGGAACTCTCCTTGTCTGTGATTTTACAGTACATATCTGAAAATTAAAGAAAATGCTGCCGAATTGGAATGTTTATCGTCTCTATTTCAAACTCTTGTACATGCTTATATGTTTGTGGGGTTTCGTCGTTCTCTTGTGCGGTACTTTGATGGACAGAAAACTAAGCATTTAAATTCAATAACTTTTGAAGCAGTTCATTGACTTATAGCAATGGTTGGATTTTTAATCCGGAATAGGAATCGGTACTCTGAAAAAAAAAAACGGAGCAAAACGGCGCATAAAAAGGTTTGAATGCAGCTAATATGTCATTGGGAGTATCAGAAAGACATGAGAATAAATAAAACTTCGATATAACTTATACAAACGTATAGATGCTGCGTAACTAAGAGATCACATAAAATGAAGATATCCCATATAATAATTCCTATCGAATCAAAGCATTGAAAACAAGTTCATTTGTGGCATCCTTCCGCTCTTTACTGATTTCTACCATCTCCATTTACGTCATAATCCGAGTCAAAATTTTATTATCTCTAATCTAATATACTCTATCTACAAATTAGTTGATAATTTGTATTACTATGTACCTACTTTGTCCAAGACGAGCTCGTATTGGATTCGCGTCATGAATAAACCTAAACTAATATTCCAATCCCGCAACAGTTAGTCCGACTACTTCTCATTGAATGCGTACTGTTCTTAATGCTAATCATATAATCAAGATAGGTACACGACTGTATAGCGGAGGTAATTAAAAAGCCTGAGAAAATTACTGGGCTGTGTGTAGATAGCTACAACTGCCAGCTGTAAGACAAAGTCGTAGTAGTTTTCTTCTCGAGATTTTCAAATACATGCTATAAAATTTCATTTCCGTTTTTCCCACCATCCAACAATCTACTGACATTCGTTTCAGTATTTTCTTTAAGTTTCCATCGTTTGTTTACGGCTTTTCCGTCAATCAAGCTCAAATCGTTTTGACACTGTTGCCGTGAAATCACATCATTAGCAATAGTTTCCACCCGACTACTCATCATCAGTTAGATTCAATTGACGAGCCATGATTAACGTTCGCTCGACGCCAAGTGCGTGCATCTCTACGGAATCCATCGTGATTCGTGACGACAACCGACCGACCGACATCCTACTGAAAAGAGATACAAAAATATGCCAATTTCTGGGGTCAGTTTCTTATCGGGACCATTGCATGACCTAATTCCCACCGAAAATGCAATAATCCATTTCACACAATGGCCGTAGAATACGTGCACTGCTAATCTGGCAAACGCTCAGGCAATTGGTCGTTTGTTTGTTACACGAAGAAAGTGCGTAAGAAGTAACGCGAACAACGAACAATATTATCGCGGATAATGCGAACAACAATAATATTAATAACAAGTTGAATGATACAATAGCAACAATAACAAGACTGGAAATTGTCATTATCCGGCCGGTTCGGAATAGCCTGCTGAAATAAATACTTATGGCTCAGCAACGCATGTAAGTATCGTGCTTGGCAAGCTTGGTTGACTGGATAGTTCGTTGCCTGGTTGACTATCATGTTTTAGATATTTTCATAAAACTAGTTAAAATTGTCTCGGCGCTCTCTTCCGGTTTTGACTATTTAGGTCTGTCGCGCGATTAAATGGCTGGTAATAAATTTTCACGTTGCCCCAGTATGGAAATGTCGTTTTCTAAAACGATCTTTGTTTACAAACAGTACAATACGATGTGGAAATAAAACTAGAAATTATACGTCGCCGGTGTTCGCAACTTCGAGGGCGAAACGAATAATAATTACTTCGACAAATATATCGTGCTTTACAGTTCCTAGAAACTGCTCTTTGAAAACTCTTATGAACTGTTAATTGGTATGTGTTTTTAATGGTCTGATCTTTCTCTAAAACCCAACCGTAAATTTCTCTAAACCATTCAAATATCTTCTACTTCTCCATCTACATACAATAAATCACGACATCACCGGACGACAACAAATCATCTTGTTTCCGTCTTGACACCGAAATTAGTTCAGTAGGAAAAGTTGCTATCGGTCTTTGTTTGGCCTTTCATGAAATGAAAATTTAAGTCATCCGGTTATTAGACGAACCACGGTCAGTAGAAAGAAATTATTATATGTATCTCATAGGTCTACTTGAGACGGTGTCGGCGGCGGCGCTTAGTCGCGATCGTGATCTTGATCGCGAAAATCGAGCTTATTGTCAACGAAGAGCTAATTTCGAATATCACGCTGCTGCCGCCATTGTTTCTGACCCAATAAAAAAGAAATGCCGTCGAATTGAAATTTCCCATCGCTATAGATTTAGTTTCTCGTTTGGAAATTAGTATGCTGTTATTTTACCCATTTCACCGTATTTGGTGACATGATATCATTGTTCGCAATTTCGTATTCTTTCGTCGCTGCTGCAGTCCGAAACGAATCGTTTTCAGCAGTGTTTTGTTGTCGTTTCAGCAGATAATGTGTCACTGTTTCGATATTATAAATAGATTTTAACATTTCCGTTAAACGATTTGTGAAATTATGCAGACTCATTTTAGTTAATTTATTATGGTCATAGTTATCTGATATGCTAGTGATATGCTTCGCTGCAGATATTTGGAAAGTTTTGGGTAGCAAAAACTGAATTTGACATGTAGGCGTAAATAGATGTATGAAATCTTATACCTTACAGCTTCATATCGTTGAAATCGTGAACTGAAAAAACCTATCACTACTAAGATTTCTATTTTTGTGCTAAAAACTAGATTTCCATCCCAACCGAAGCATAATAAACACATTTGGGTATAACGTCACTAAATTGGCGAGAAAAATGAAAATGACTCCCTGAACCAAACATTTAGTATGCTTGAATAATTTGCAGCTAATGTTGAACGAAAAAGCAATAAAATTTTATTGCAACTTATATTTAATAATGAGAAGCTTTAACGGGGTAGTCAGCAAATGATTATAAATTTACACATATTTTTTACTGCTGGAGCTCTAGGGGGTTCTACTTTGATGTTGGCGAAATTTGCATTTATATTTTACGATTATTTTGACCGAAAACAAATGTAGAAAGTTTTAATGACTTCTAATCGGATTATGCCAATAAATTTCGATTTAAAAATACTTTCTTCATGAATTTTTGCCGACGAATCAAAGGAATATTTGCTGATTTTCAGTGATCCGAAAGCAAAACATGTCCGTTTTGTTTTGAATATTGGGTGGTTGGAATATTCTAATTGGTACAAAAAACCATTTCGAACTACGAAAATATTATTAATTGGAGTTTATAATTGGTCCCACAAAAGAACATTGGCCTTAACATAGGATGTGATAGTTTTGATGATTCAACCAAATGTTTTCGAAAATGTTTGGGTGAATCTTCTTTGGTATCATTAAGTTTAA
Organism: Nemotelus nigrinus; assembly: GCA_947369275.1. Taxonomy (NCBI): domain Eukaryota; kingdom Metazoa; phylum Arthropoda; class Insecta; order Diptera; family Stratiomyidae; genus Nemotelus; species Nemotelus nigrinus. Next base: position 18,104,694 of record OX376372.1, on the reverse strand, counting down.
CATTTTGGAGTTTTTTTGGTTGCTATGCTATTGCAAATGGATTATGTTTTGAAATTAAAACTCAAAATTTATTTGATATTTAATAGATTTAAATTGAATTTAGATTGAATATTGGAATAATTTGAATTTTAATGATTTTAATTGTGAACACTATTGTTTTCTGCATGCTCATTTTCCAAGTCAGGTATTTTTATCTTCAGGGTTTGAGTCTAATTGTGTTTAAAAAGGAAAAGAAAAGATCTTCTGAATTTAAATTCAGAGAGCTATTGCCTATAATAACAATTTTATTTTTCAAATTAACATATATAAGGCGCTATGATCTATGTGTATATTCACCGTGGCACACAAAAGTTCAGTTTTGATAATGAAACTCGCAGTTAACGTTTGTAATGAGTAACTTTGCAGCGAATAGAGCTTTGAAATGTTGGTGTCGAGTTTTAAGAGTGTCCATGGTCAATGTAAGCGATTTTCATAAGGAGGTAATGGAAAAGGATCAGACCAGCGGAAAGAACTATGAACGAAAATCAAAAATATCTTTCGGACAGCCTCAATGCAACCTATACGTTCCTTATAATGTGGAGAACACACAAAACACCCATATTCCAGGATCGACCGAACCAGAGAGTAGAATATGATTTTTGTCATACTAATGTCATTGAGTTTTTTACATTGCCTTCTTAAGAAACAAAGCGCATAGTTGGTTTTCAACTGGTTTACCTGATTTGATCACTGCGATGACTAAATTCGAAAATTCTAAAAGATTGCTTTTATTAAAACCATCCTGGCATGATGAGACCAATGCTTTAGAGTGGAAAGTAACACCTCAGCAAATGCAGGTTTAAAGAGATTGTGATTTCTGTTTTTTCTCTCGATATTATAATTATTCACAACGCTTGTAAGATCAAACTGTCTTGCAAAAGATATTATTTAATTCTTCTACGTTTATAAAAATGGCTATACATTGAAGCAAAGACGACCGTAAGACAAATGTTACTTCTCTGAATTGATCAAAAACGAGCAAAAGCTATTTGATATCAACCATCGTTGTAAATAATTACCAGTCACGTACAAAAGGGAATGTTTGCTTATGCCATAGCCTCCATTTAGCTTGGAACTTCGCCTTCACTCCAATTTTCGAGAAACCAGGAAATAATTCGGCAATATGGGCTTCATTGATGTATTCAAATTCCTCAATGCCAACTCCTGCTTCTGTTTCATGCAAATTTATCCCAACTGTTTTCGATTATAAGAATGAAGTAAATACTTTACCTTTCAACTGCGGAAATACGAAGTCCATGTCCCAGGATTTTAATAAATCATGCAACTTGCGATCCTCCTCGTTTGTCACAAAAGATTCCACCAAAACCACTTCTATGTTTTCAAAATTATCCATAGCACTTACACGCACCTATTCACTTTTAACTATGAACTACTAATGCAAGCAAAGCAATCCAACAAATGATTTGAAATTTTCGGGTTGATTGAACGCCAAATCCATCATATTGAACGCGAAGCGCGTTCATATCAAATGAAGGAAAATATCAAACTTGTACATTTTCGGGGCACTGAAGTTTTTCCAACAACAATTACCGTTCATTAGAACAATAAAAGTGTTTGAATTGATCTGGTGTAAGTTTGTTTCTTTTATCAGTAGGCTTGTAAGAAGAGACAATAAAACGAACAATAAAGTATTCGAATCAACTGATTTCACAGTTTAAAGTAATTGCTTTGATTGAACGTTATTTTCAAACGCGTCAATGTTCACGCGTTTTCTTTAAATTGCTTGAATCGAACAATTATTTAATCTAACTGAACGAAAATTATTCAAATAAAAAGGATTTTAACAACCGCTCTTTTTGAATGCGGCACATGTTTGTCATGAACGCTCGTTTTTCTCTGAGTGTAGCGCATGGTAATTTAGCCATTGTTCTAAAGGTGTTTACAACTTCTTTGCTACCTTTTTTTATGAATTCGAGCTATAGATAAATATTACCACAAGTTTGGGAAAATACCAGAGGAAATGGCTAGATTAAACAGATGAGCCGGAAGTAGTGATAGAAAAATCACGCAACGCTTAAGGGAGTATATGGTTTTAAATTTCAAAAAATCGGTTTTGCTTTTTTTACTTATTTCGATAGTAAATGCTCTGTAGAACAGCATTTTAAAAGTTTAGAAAGGTCCAAGCATTATTAATATATTTATGCTCGTTAGAACGCGCGCACTCCATTTACTCAAAACCACTTTTTTTTCATGCTGTTACAATGATTTCTCCGAAACTACTAAACCGATCTTTCTCAAAATACCGCCACTTATTTTACACATATATAGTTATCGTGTGAATCACGGGCGTATCAAAATATTATTTTTTTTTTATTTTTATAAACCCAAAAACCACCAAAATAAATTCGAATTTTGAAAAATTATTTTTAAGCGTCCGCCATTTTGCTATTATTGTATATAACTCAATAGTTTCAGTTCACACAATAGCCATTGATCTACTAACTAAAACTTTTTTCTAAGTTTTTGTTTCAAATCATATTTCGCTTCAGGATCATTGTCACCGTTTTATGTGAATTTTTTTAGCTGGCTATGAGAAAGCCGCCATTTTGTAAAATATAATAATACTAATTAAATAGAAAAAAAATGTTCGTTTATTTTAATAGTGTATTTATTAAACCCAAAAAAATTACACTAATATCTACTCCAGGGGCTTTGTGATAAATTCTTAAAGATAGATCAGTTGTTTGGGTGCATAAAACATATAACCCCCTTAGTCACTATGACCGGTCAGGACTAGGATGAAAACTTCTATGAAAATGAAATATATGCCGTGGGATAGTAGTTTAGGTCCTGCATTTTCAACATCATTTTAGGAAAGTGCGGCAAGTAATTGCAGCATACGCAGATTGGAAGCGATCTGCAAGCAAGTAACTGATTGCTTATGAGCTGTTAATGACCATATTGTCAAAATTAGAGTGTTTTCATTTTACAACATATTTGCGGGAAGAATAAACCTGTAACACTAGCAAAAAAGCATAAAATTCAATGTAATATAAGCCTTTGATAAAGAAGTCCGATTTTTGGGCTATTTGTTCGACATGTTTGACCACCAAAAAGTATTTTACTAACGCAAAATATCAGAAATTTTTTTATTCTTCCGATAATGATGCAGAAAAAAACCTCTCAAAACTTCAGAGAAATCGGTCAATAACTTTATGAGTTACAACACGAGCAGTTTTTAAAAATACAGTTTCGAGATAATCGCGTTTAAAGTTTTAGTAAAGTATGCAGTAGTTTTAGTACACTCCAGCGCTCTCAATTATATTACCTATAGCTTCATAATCAATCAGAAAAAAAATTTCTCTCGTCAGTACACACTCAACATACTATATTTTCAAACTGAGGGGAAAAAAATCGCTATTCATAAATGTTTGCATGGACTTTTCCCCTTAAACAAATGAAACTAGCATAACTATAAGTGTAAAAATGATGCGACTTACTTTTGGGTTCTCGGAAAGTTCCTGGATTATTTGAGGTCTTAAGGCCCTGCGGAACCCCACAGTCATCTGATACGAAAAATAATGCCAAATAGAGCTTTGCTCTATTTCTTAGACTGGTATTTTTTTTTCTGTTTAAATTGAAAATCAGAAAATTTCTTTCTGAAATAAAATATCCAACTTCCAAACACACTAGACACTAAATTCCAATTTGACGCCTATTTAAGAATGATTACAAGTTTGAATAACTGGTCTATGAAAAGTTTGCTACGATTGTATATAGTTTTGCTGGGTTTTAATATATTTCAGTCAGAAGATTTTCATATATTTCAGTCTGCACATATATGACAGTTCTTACTCTAAGTGTGCATAGATACAGTCTGTCAAGAATGAGTTTACACATAGGGAAAAAATTCAATTTTTCATCTTTCTAATTATAAAATACTACTTTTTGTTTATGTAAATAATTTTTTTTTCTTAATTATCGTTATTTGCATTATTTCCAACCGATATATACAAAAAAAGTACAACTTCAATGCAAAAAAAGAACGAAAAGAACAACGAAAACAATTATTACAATTCTTGAAGTGTCAAGAAACTCTTTACACAAAAGTTTATTTTTTGCATTACTGCAACGATACGGTAAATTTACCATAATTTTTGGTCTGCATTGTAAAGCTCTATAAATTTGATCATTAGTGTGTGATTAATTTTTGGCTAATACGCATAAATAAGTGAGATATTGTGTTTTAAAATGCCAGGCAAAAGATTATCCTTTGAGTTAGTTCAGATGATATACTATAATCACCAATTAGGTAAAAGTGCACAGGAACTGTCGGAAATGTTTTGTGTAGCGCGAATGGCATACTATAACGTTATAAATCGTGCTGAAAATGAGAATAGATTGGAGCCAAAGTGTGGAGGTGGTTCAAAACCAAAAATATCTAAACGTATAGAGCGCCTTATGATAAGGAAGCTTGATAAAAACCCCTGGATTTCGACCAGAACACTTGCTGGGGAACTCAAGGAAGAGTGTGATGCTGATGTTTCCCATGAAACAGTACGACAGGCCATCCTACGAAATAAGTTCTCATCAGGAGCTGCACGAAAGAAACCACTGTTTTCTGCACTAAACATCGAAAAGCGTTTTTCTTTCGCTATGATGCACCTTTTTCAACCCGTTGACTTCTGGGACGACGTCATATTCTGCGATGAGACGAAAATGATGTTGTACTATAATGATGGACCGGCTAGAGTGTGGCGCAAGCCTTTAACATCGTTGGAAAATCGAAATATCATTCCGGCTGTAAAATTTGGTAAGTTGTCCGTTATGATTTGGGGTGCTTCTCAAGCAGAGGAGTAGGAGACTTGGCATTCATCGAGTCAACCATGGACGCCCAACCATATTTGCATATCCTTAAAACATATTTGGCAAGCAGTGCGCAGAAATTCGGGTTTATGCATAACAGCAAACCAAATTTTAAGCTTTACCAGGACAACGATCCCAAACATAAGGCGAACATGGTGCGAATGTGGCCCTTATACAACTGAGGAAAAGTGATGGATACGCCAGCCAAGAGTCCGGACTTAAATCCCATCGAGAATTTATGGGCTTACTTAAAATAACAAGTCGCTAAAAGGCAACCCAAAAACCGAACTGCTTTAAAAATTGCGATTCTCGAAGAATGGCAAAAAATACCAACCACGTATGACCTGCAAAAGTTGGTTCATTCAATGAAAAATCGGTTGCGATGTGTGGTGGATGCCAAAGGTGGCCATACCAAATGTTAAATATACCAAATAATATTAAATATCCTGTAAATATGTAAATATTAAATACAATAATAATTTGTGTAAAGAGTTTCTTGACACTTCAAGAATTGCAATAATTGTTTTCGTTGGTCTTTTCGTTCTTGTTTTGCATTAAAGTTGTACTTTTTTTTTGTATATATCGGTTGGAAATAATGTAAATAACTATAATTAAGAAAAAAACATTCATTTACATAAATAAAAAGTAGTATTTTATAATTAGAAAGATGAAAAATTGAATTTTTTTCCTATGTGTAAACTCATTCTTGACAGACTGTATGTTAATCTTATGATACACATAGTTAAATCAATAAAAAGTTTCTTAAATCCTGGCCTTAAGTTTTATGAAAACTACTATTGAGCTACAGCAAAAGCTAGCACGTTGCATTCAAGTTTAGAATGCATTTCCTCGTCAGATTATGCGAAATAAATTATGTCATATAAGATTCAAGCTCTTAGTTGTTATTGTTATCAAGCTTGTTCAATTTCATTGTCTAAAAAAATTTGTAAAAAGCACTAGCACAAACCGGCAAAACAGAAAAAAATCATCAACTTTTTCTTTCAAGCAACTGAAATGAAACCTTGAAAACTATTCCGGTATTACCCGTATAATAGCCACCATAGTCGCAAACTAATTTCGTCTTAATTTCAATAAGACCACAAAAACCACTAGAACTCGTAACGCTTTAATGAATATCCTAATTTGAGGTACTTTCCTGGTATTTAGGTCACTGTTTCTGACCGCAATGCGACAAATTTCAACGTTAATCTGAACCGTGAATCTTCAAGCCGCTTTTTCCGGTCATTCTTACCAATCCTCTCACATACCGGCCAGAACCTAAAATAAATTCCCTACTGGACAATTTAGACACTCATCAAACCACGGCCTTGAACATTTTAATTGTCTTCATTTTCACTGGCACTTTACGCTTGACAGTATCAAAAGTCATTGTCTAGTTCACATTCTGCAATACCATTAAATGAACTTTATAGTCTTTGTCGACTGTTGGCAGTCGATTGTAGTCAGATCAAGTGAGGTTTCGGGTTAAGCAGAGGAATTTCATTTCAATCTTTTGTCTGGAATAACCTTAGCTCGTGTTGTTACTTATATTGCATCTGAACAGTTGACAAAATCACAAGCTTTTTACTTTCATTTCATGTTTTGTCGGGACATACATGCACAATAGATCACTAGATGACGAAAAGGTTAACATGATTTTAAGCCCCTTTGTGCATTTAAATAGTATCGACCTCTAGCCTACGGGCAGTTTTGCCGGCATGGCATTAGCGTTCTGATTTTGAAAATTTCATTCGCTAAATACCCTCTGAGCAGCGCTTTTGATGTTGACCGACCTATGTGACCTTGATTTTGAATTTGGCCCCGAGCCCCAAGTTTACGGAGCGTGCGGATTACGATGATGTTCCTCCGCCGAAAAAATGCAATGATGCAAGTCAGTTAGCTGAGCCATTAACGCAAAGTTCGATGTTCCATTGTGCTTGCACGGGCCGGTGAACTTCATGGCGTCTTAATAACAGATTTCCGAGTATGTTTCAAACATCAGTTTTCAGTGATTAGTGAATTTTAATTTCGGGCAATAGATCAAAGTTTCTAGGCGTTCCAGGGTCCTGTCCAGGTTTAGTGCTAAGTGATTTTGACAGCGTGTAAATGGCTTGAATTTAGTTTCAAAGGCTATTTAGGCTGCATATGACCATGAAGGTGGTCAGCAGTTATTAAAATTAAACCATTGTTGGTGAGGAAGAGAATTCAAAATGGTTTCGTCACATGCACAAGGTCGGAAGATTTAACGTATGCAGAGAAATTTAAATCGTTAACAGACAATCAGACTAAGTTTTAAGCCTTTGAAAAGGATAAGTTTCCGCTTACTTAACGTCACCTATCCAAATGAACTTTATGCGAAAATGATTTGCAATGTATCGGAGCTTATTGCGAAGGTAGGTGAGGTTGCCTTCGATGCCGTTCATAATGCACACTTTTGGTAAAGATTGTACCCATATCACAAGAGAAACCATACCGGCACTTCCGCGAATCAACTTAGAAACCTACAACAGCATTTAGGAAATCAAATCGAATTTCTGCATTCTTTCCTACCAACGAAACAATCTGAACACCACCGTTCTCAAATTATTGATTTTCACAAGGCAAAACAGCTGCACGTCAGCTCAAGGTCTACATTTCGAATTGTATCTACCAGTTGGGTAACGAAAACTATCTTGTACCAGCTTATCGAAATGCAATCGTTTTTCGCCCTGTACACGTTAATAAATCGACAAACCCACATTTCAAGTAATCGAAGATGATGAGCTGACATTGAAATAAACGTATACGTAGATAGTGGAAATAAGTAGGCTAAAAACTTATGGCCCAGTTGGTTTTCTGGGAACTTGTAGTTTTTGCGGAAAATTGATGTCGACACTACACATGTAGGTATCACCAGCTATTTAATTATATTTTATTTTGCATTGAGTTATTGAGATTGTTTTGAATATTACGCTCGTGATGAGTGTCAAATTATAAATGACGTCTGTGTCTTTGTATATTATGATTTATATTTGTGTTTTCGGTATAAAAAGGAACTAGTACTTGTTAGTTTCAAACAACTCCAAATTTCATATGCTAAATAAGACTCTAAATGTCATATGCTAAATAAAGACAGATTCAAGCGTTATCTGAACGCAACTTGATTTATTTTGTCCCAGTGTTAGCTACATTACTTCAGATATCCTATTTGAGAGCTTTTTAAGTAAGGGTTCCATGCTATGTGCACTAGTCTTGAAAGGAGTTACTGACAGGCTTAGAACTCCCACAGTAAAGAATTTCCACATGCGAGCAAAAAAAACTCAAACAAAAATAACTCCTATAATTTTCCTAATAGCTCATGGTTCTTCACAAGTTTTACAATAAACAATCCGAATCTCAATAGTACTGAACATACTTTTTTGATAGGAAAGAGAGAGTTCTACATTGAAACTTGACGTTAATTTCAGGGGCCCATATGAAATGTAGCTGTTTCATATTTTTTTCGTCCACGAATTAGCTGTTTTTAATTCTCTTAAGATACATATGCTCATTTTGGGGGCAAAAATATTCTAGATCCGCTTCAAAAACATTCAAGCTACAAACAACAAACAAAAACCGACAACAAACACCATCATAACTGCAACATTGAACAAATATTTAATCACTCAAACAGATTCAATTCGTCTTTCTTGCGATACCTGTCAAAACTTCAGATATGACATATTTTTTTTCAAACCTAACTGTCCGTCCACCATAATAAAAACGATCCTGTCACAGAAAACTGAGAAATCTTTCAGAGTATGTCGAACCGACTGGGGGTTGGGAAAAAAAACTCGGAAACTTTGCGATTGAATAATATACTTATTTAGTGATTTTCTGCATGGAAATTATGAAAGGTGCGCTGGCGTGAAAAGTAATAATGGCGTTTATTAGCCGTCTACTTGAACTTACAATGGACCTGGACAGCGGGGTCGTAATCAAACAAGTTTTCATAGTCGTCAATTTTTTCGGTACTATTTTCTAAACACAATAGCTATATGCTCGTACAACATGAAGTTGATTTGTAATAAACAGCTAGCCTTGCATAATATTGTCGCATAGAGTGTCAATTATACTATTGCAACGACCAAACGCGGTATTTTGTAATGAGCTGTTGTGAATTTAGTTTGGCAAAGCGATATTATGATTGGACATTTTTTCCTGGTTCTTTATTTAATCGATTTGATAATAAGTGAGCGATTATATGAGATGCTGTTGCAGAGTTTTTGAAGAGTAAGGCTAGTTGGGTAATAGCGTGAAATGAGCCTGTCGGAAGT